>CM076580.1:1682610247-1683284473 GCA_034641835.2 Pinus albicaulis
CCAAAAACGACAAAAAGTAAGAGATAAGTTATCTTGCACATATAGTGCGCCACACTTCGTCAGCTTACGAATCCCGGATTGACAAATTAATGTAGCAATTTAGGACACACTAAATTGACCAAACACCTATTTTGGCATGTTTTTCGAGGCAGACGTACAACATTTAATGCTATCATTAATGCTATAAAATTTATGTTTTGTAAGTTTTTTTATTGGCACATTTTTCGAGGCGGAGTTCAATCACAGAAATCGAGATAAGTCTGTATTTGTGGTTGCTGGAATTTTTACTGTGCTTTTCAGTTTCTCTATAACAACATTTTTAGAAATAAAGAAGAGCTCTCAAACTAGTTTTCCCCAAGAGTTGTGGGGGTTTTTCCATGGTCACATTGACCAAAAATCATTGTGTTATTTTCTGTGTGGATGTCATATTTTTCCTGTGTTATATTTCTGCAATTTTTAGCAGTTTCAAAAATCTCCAAATTTTTGTTTTCATAAATTTCAGTCATTTCCAGATTTTAGTATTTATGTCATGTTCAAATTTAAAACTATATGCATGGAGTGATAAGGAAAACTAATAACTGGAGTGGGGGTTGAATTTCTACAGTTGGTGCCTTGGAAGATAGGGTTGGAGCCTTAGAGGATAAGATTCCTCTAGAAACCAAGTCGGAGCCTATACGAAAGATAGGGTTGGAGCCCTAGAGATTGGTGCCTCAAATTCACAAGTTTGGAGCCTTAGGAAGTCCAAGTCGGTGCTTGAAAAAAACAGGTTGGAGCCTGGGAAGTTGAAGATTGGTGTCTTCATCTAGGGTTGTAGCCCTACATATATTGTACTTGATTTATTGTAAATAAAATATTAATAAAAGTATTTATTCTATCATTGTTCATTTTGTATTATAAATATAATTGATATAACTGGTAAAAATAACAATTGAAAAGAAATATTTATTCTCCCCCCTCTCAGTATTTCCAACGAGATTGTAAGCAGCCCATTATTCGCACATTATTTCTATTTTATGTAAGGAACAATCAAACACTTAGTGTAATTAGATGGATATAGTAAAGGATCATCACATATATGCATCTTAGCATAATTTGTATGTTCACTTCTCCACACACTAAGCATTTGTAATCTTTGCATAAGAACGCATTCGAAACTGGGAGATTTTTGTGCTTAGCTTACCTTTGCTTACCAATTCACACCCTAAGAAAATTCAAGACAATTAAAAACAACCATAGCTTGAAACAATTAATTCTCCCCACAAGGGTCATAAAAGAAGTAATAGTTCAAGTTAAGACCATTGGAGGTAGGCATCCCATAAGCCACCATGGTAATTTTACATATATGAAACATAGAAATTGACTTATAGGGTGCTTAAAATCGATCAATCATCTCACAAAAAATCATACTCAAGCATAACTGATACTTGATTCAAAAGGGGTTCGGCTTAGGTCCAATGTGTGTGGTGCTCTTTAGGGCTACCCGACCCATCTAGTGCTCGGTACTGGTAGCTGACTACCAAGAAGCTAAAGACTTGAATGCTCATGTGGGACGAAGGTAATTTAGTGTCCAAAATCTAGAGCATCATTTCCCTATAGGTGATGGTGCGAGTAGCACTCGATCCTCATTTCCATTACCTTGGTTAATTCTTCGTTTATTGGAAGGCGTCGCCAGGTATTTCAGAACATTGCCCCAGGACCCATCAGAAGATACCTTCCCAAGGCCCAGTTACTTTGACAGTGGCAAGGATGATCAGGTATACATAGGATTTTTATCATATGTAAACAAAACAAAAAAACCATTTTGATTGATCACTTAGCTTAATCTAAAGGAAATATACCTTTCCATTTTCTCTTTGTTTTATGTGATTATATTGCATTGATAATGATATTATTCCCTCAAAAAATACAAAGTAGTATACACTAATCGACACCATAGCGGACCCCACGGCACCCCATCGATCTAGTATTTTCTTAAACCTCCCCCCATTACCGGGAGGTGTACGAGGCCTCCCGCCATTTAGGCGTAGACAACATCATGCTGCCACCGTTATAGGATCTTCCTTTATCGGGGCAACATTTCTCGAGACCCCTCCCCGACAAAATACACATGGCATGACTCTGCAAGGGTCACCAATTGCTACCCCTTTGGGGAGCAGACATACCACTCTTCTGGATAGCCCTAGGATCCCCCACCAAGGTAGTCTTCCTTCGGCCTCTCGACAGAGGACCTCTTTGCATATATTTGTCCAAAATCATTTCGTGATGGAAGATTACTCATAAATACCTTTTTTAGCATATTTCAATCTACCAGATTAGGTAAGCTAACAAAAGACCAAATTCTACATGGCCTTAATTGGCCATCCATGCCCACCAAGCTCCTTTCAGACATTCCAAAATTTGAAGAAAAGCAAGGTGAAGACCCAAGAACCATGTCATGACTTTTCACCGATGGTGTTCGTCGAATAGTATTATAGACGATATTATCTGGCTACGACTATTTCAACACACCCTTACAGGGCCTGTAGTGAAATGGTAAGTTGACTAGCCTTCTGCGTCACATGGAAGTTTTAATTCCCTAGCTACTGTTAGTATAGTTCTATGCTAAGTTATGATTTTATTTTAAATTTTTTGTTTTTAGAATGAAATTTTGTAAATTTTAAAAAAAAATTCAATGCTACCGAAATTTTTGGTAGCGTCTGTTTTAGCTCTTTTCGGACAGTCTGTTTAATTCTATTTTGTGTCTTTTTTTCTTTAACCCAATGCTACCAGAAATTCTGGTAACTTCCCCTATTTTTAAAAAGTAAAAAAATAAAAATCACATCCGCTTTCTGTTAAACCATGTGTTCCTATTATCAAATACGTTTTAAATATTTTATCATGAGTTAGGTCACGTGATAGGAAAGGTTTACAGTTAGTGATGTTAAGTTAGAGTCGTGATTATACGTGGTGAATGCTAGGTGTCAATCCATAGTTTTTAAAAGTCTACGGTTGTTTGTCCTGTCTGCCAGCTAAGTCACTTCATCCACATGTCAAAGTACGTGTTATGTGTCAAAATATATCTTGGATCCACAGTTTTAATGCGATGACCATTTGGTTGATCACGCATGGACAATGCCATAAATTATTTAGGCCTGTAATAAAGATATAGTGGAGGTAACTCCCAGCTCCAAATCCGCTCATCTCCAGCCACCTTTAGCATTCCATTTGAAACTCCGCAGCCAACTGAATATCACAATGACTATGACAGGGTATATGCTACAGTCTAAGATACTTACCATAATGAAAAATCTCATGCATGGGAAGGTGAACCAATGTATATGTTTTAAACCACCGAAAAGAAAGGAATATCATTAATGTTGAGTTTAATTGTTGGTGAATGAGATATTCCATGAGCAGCTTGAGAAGGGAGTCTTAGATTTCAGACAATATCTCATAGAAGACATAGAAACACCTGTTAGGTGAGCTCCTCTAGTCTTGCCACCTATCATATTTCAGCGGACAACTTTCTTTATTACTGAAGATGACTAAGAAAGGAGGAAATCTAAAACAAATTAAACCCCAAGGAACATATTTAGATGATGTTAATCTAAATGTGAGAAGGTTGTTTGTTCAAGCAGGGTGGTATCCATTGTGTTCAATACTGAGAACCTCTAATTTAGGAGTAGCTTAGGAGTTTGCACACTCTTTCAATGGACAGGAAGCAACTATCCATGGTCTCATATTGCAGGTATCAGCAGAGTCAATTGTTGAGGCTTTCAACCTTCCACAGGAAGCAGAAAAATGGTTTAAAGGCCAAGTCATCACTAGAGGATACCCCAATAGTTTCCTTAAAGATGGACACATAGATCCCAACTTGGCTAAAGGAATTCCCAGCAGTTACCTCAAAAATTAATGAGTCGAGACTTTCAAGCTCATCAAAATGTACCTCACCTGTGAGAGGAGGTATAATGTAGTTTTTCTTTATCATATGAGATTTTTGTTTCATATTGCAGGTATGAATACTCTCAACTTACCATTATTTCTACTGTATATCTTGACAAAGATGTCAGCTAGGATTCAAACACACACAATTGCATCAGAATACAACTTATATCATCAAGCTCTTATTAAAGTGTTGGTTGAGGAAGAACTCACGAAAATAAACCAATCATGGGACCATTTTATTTCTTATGGGGCATGCCAACCTACACCTACACCAGATGTTCCAGCTCAACCATCTCCAGCTTCACAGCAACACCCTCAGCTTGCCAAGAGAACAAAGAGAAAGGCTAAGAAGGAGAATATCCATAAAAAGGATAAAAGCATAAAAGAAAAGACTCCTTCAATCAAAATTGAGAAGAAGTTGGAGAAAGGATAAGGATCATCAACCAATAAGCCTAAATCCATGAATATGGTGCCTCCCATTTCTCCTTTTCCTAATTTTTATACCAGAGCATGGAGAGGAAGGTCTGCAACTACAGAAAAATCGAAAGCATGGGTGCAACCAAAAGTTTCAAAAGTAGACATTCAACAAAAAATTCAGAAGGAATATCAGCCCACAAAGTCTGATGAAGATCTCCTAAAATATGCAGGGTATGATATTAGTAGCAAGAGAAAGAAATAGGATGCTAAACCTGTTGCTGGTGGTAGAAAAAGACACACCAGAGACAACACCAAGTTTAGGTTCAACTCTAAGGCCCTGCATAATCCAAGTTTTCTGACAGAGTTCATAGATGTAGAAGGACAATATGAAGGGTTACAGACTGTAAGCCCTTCAATTGCAGAGACTAATCAATCCGAAAAGAAATAAAAATGCAAAGCCTCTTCAAATCAGCAAACAGAATCATCAAAAAGAAGAAAAATCCAAAAGGGTTCGAAGGAGAAAAAGACCACTGACAAAGAAACAGTCACCAGGACCACAAGATCAATATCAACTATTGACAACAAATCAGACTTGGAAAATCTTGAAAAAGCAGTAGCCCATATGGAAAAAAGGTAAAAGGGTTTCCTAATAAAACACCTTTTTGCTTACATTTTTGAACAACAGCTCAAGTTTCAAAGTGTATAAGTATGCACAAGTTTTTCAAGTGTTTTCTGTGCATTTTTTAAAAAGAAACAGAGTGCTACCAGAAATTCTAGTAGCATTATAGTTTTTGCACAATTACAGGTTTTTACCGGAATTTCTAATAGCACCTGTTTTAAATGATTTTTGACAATTGTCAGCAAAGTTTCCGAGCAAGTTCAAGAAAGATAAGGACTCATAATGATATGGATATAACAAGTGATGGTTGATAAGTGGTTATGAGGTTGTTTAAGTTCATATTTAATGAAGACACATGGCTATTAAAGAACCAAATTCATGAGGAGACAAATAAGCAAAAAAAGGGGCAACATGTCAACATACTCAGCAATACATTCCAAACAGTCTTCTCTTCTCTCATCTACATCTATCATGTTAGTTATATTTCGATGGTATATATCTGTAATGTCCTATAACACCTATATAATGTGAGAAAGAGTGGTTCCTTCCTTTTAGGAGAGATGGAGTTGGTGCCTCTCTCTCTCTCTCTCTCTCTCTCTCTCTCTCTCTCTCTCTATATATATATATATATATATATATATATATATATATATCATTTGTAAATACCATTTCAGGGTTGGATGTTGGCCTACCTGAAGACTTAATACAATAAAGAAAACTTCTTTTTGCGCTTCATGCTGGAGGATTTTGTGATTCGAGGACTATCTAATGCATGGTGTGTTTCTCTCATTGTTTATTTCTTATTATTTATGAGTTGCAGCAGCTAGTAAGGTGTGAGTGAGAAAACTATTAGAGGATCTAATAGTAAATTATCTTATTTTTGGTTTCTTGCAAACCATATATATGTTGTAGAGCATGTTACTGAAGTATGAAATACTTTATGTATGTACTCTACTTTATAAATGTTGTTTAATTTACATAAAACAAAGTTTGTGTAAAGAGCCATCCTTGTAGTTGTGTGACTGATTTAAGATCAGCATATTTCTTAGATTGAGTACCAGCTATCTATCTCCTTTCATTTGTTACAATCTGCTCCCTATACAACCAATTTACCCATACAATGTATACTTGCCACAACTTTCCAAGTGCATGAAAGTCTACAACATAAAAAATGACTTCAAACTCTTTAAGAAGCCATCCCACCACTCAAAACCTTTTAAAATTTTAAATGAACTATGATGTGTAAGGCTTCCTCCTTTTACAGACAAGGAGTGACTCCTTGCGCTAACAGCTACAAAATTTATTACATTCTTCCAGCTCCAAATTTGGCACGACTCAGGACTGGAACTCCTCAGTCACTTCAAACAAACACCCTTCATTCACATATTAGACCATATGCATGAATGGTGAAATGGTCGTAGCTTGTGTAAAGCCCATTTTGAGGGTGCTGGGGGTTCGTCATTTCAGCTACTTGATCAGCCAGGACTTGCAGTGTAGAGTGAGGTAATATCACTAATTTATTCTGCCAAGTGATATTCTCTGTACTAGATTTCCAACAAAGCATCCAGATAATGTAATCAGAAATAATTGTTGCTTCATAATAAAACCCTCAAATTTGTTATACCGATTTTCCCGCATTGGGTTTTTCCGGTGATGTTTTTCCAAAAAAAACGTCGTCCTGTTTGATATTATTTTATTTTACTCAGTTTCTTGTTTCGGAATATTAATTTAATTAAGTGAAGGCTTCTTCATTAATTTCTTCAGCATTTAGAAAAGAAATCCGTAAATAACTTGTTAATGAAATTTACAATTAGGTGAAGTAAATTCAGTTGGTTGCAGTAGGATTCTGTACTTGGAATTTTAACTTGGCATTAGAGCATTGTAGGTGAAACAAGAAGAGCAGAGTCATCACTGAGTGAGAGGTCAAATATCTGCAAAATTCAGTCGTTCGAATCCCCGGAGGGATTGCGTAGTCCAAGAAAGGGGGGTTGAATTTTTTTAGGAAAGTCTCTCTCTGAGTGAGTCGACAAAGAGAAAGGGATTCCAGATCAAATTTTTTCCAAGCCAAAGGGAGCAACAAAGAGCCTCAGCATAGAGATGGTGGTACACATTTTTTTCCATAAGAAATTTGTTAAGAAAAAATTCATCAAAAGAGAGAGAATAAGCACAATGAGGGAATTTCTTCCTCGGGGAATTCCTAGCTAGGGAATTCTTGTTTTCGAGATCTAAGTAGCAGATCTGGGTGGCTGATTTACCACCTCTAGCAAGGAGTGTATAAGCTAGTCTAGAGTTGCACAGAGGAGAAAGAGAGGGAGAAAATTCAACATTTTCTTGACGGTTATGGCAGCTCATGGTCTTAGATATCAGGACCGGTTGGAGGGAGCCTCCAACTATGGAATATGGAAGGCGCGGATCACATGCCTTCTAGATGAATATGATCTCAAGCTTTTTGTGACGAGTACGCTAGTTTTCCCTTCAGATCTAGATCCGTTGAAGAAGTACATGGATGATATGGGGAAGGTTAAGAGGTTGCTCCTTAATGGATTCAAATATCACATAATGTCCCACATAGCCAGCAAGGAGACATTTAGGCATATGTGGGAAGCCTTAGCAGCATTATATGAAGGATGTTTTGAACAATGAAATATGTACTTAGAGAAAAACTGAGAATGATTCAGATGTAAAAAGGGGAGTGTATTGTTTCTTTCCTGTCTAGGCTTCATGAAACTCATGATCAGCTAGCAGTCGTGGGGTCCACACCTCAGCCTACCACGATGGTAAGGCTGGCCCTCAATGTAGTTACAGAATAATGGTAGGTTTTCGTCTAGAGCATCCTAGGTAGAGCAACCTTGTCAAGCTGGGAAGAGATGTGGGTGGTTATTCAACAAGAAGAGCTAAGGAGGGACCTAGTCAAGTGTAAACTTGATGGCAACAGTAGCAATTGGTTGAAGACAAAGGAGGAGGAAAATGCAGCCCTTGCATCCAAGGGGCAGCAGGAGCATCGTAGATGGAAGAAATATTTCTCAAAGAATGAATTCTTCATGTGTGGTGAACTTGGTCACTACGCAATGCAATGTCCTTTGAAGCAAAACGACAAGGACGAGAAGCATGATCCGAAGGCTACGTCTACAAATATTGAAGAACATGAGTATGTCATGAGTGCCCAAACATCTCCATGAGGGAAATGGGGCGATATTGAACTGTAAGTTCGCAAGAACTCTAGTTGGGTAGGATCCTTGAGGATTCCACCTCTTGGATCACAACCTTGCTATGGTAGCCCAAGATCAGTAGTAGCAGGCTGGAGGAGTTTCAATTGGTGCAAAGGAATGTTGGAGTGACAGATGCAGTAGCTAGAGCGCTAAATCTGAGTATCATAGTGCATATTTGCAACAGTGCAGAGAAGCATAGTGCATGGTAGCAGTAGTACAGTGTTTCAGAGGGACAGCATGTGACTAGAAGCAGTGAGAGTTTCAGCATCGATATGCATCTTGAACACTTGTTCAGATTCTTTGATGTTTTTCAGTTGCTTCTCTCAGCAACTGAGTTGCAGTGAAGAGTTAGCAATGGTAGTGCTAGCGGTAGATGCATCATTTGAGAGGGAGTTACAATATGGATGTAGTGTTGATCGTGGCAGGGTCAATAGAAATACAGTTGCAGCAGCAATGCAATAGTTGCTAGACAGCATGTCAAACATCAACAATGCAGAGGGAGATGCTTCAAAATAATAGTTTTATGCAACAAGGTATATTTTTAGAGCACATTCCTCACTAAGAGGGAGTTTTGATTTTAGGTAGCATCGTCATGTGCTCTAAGTCTCAAATTTTGTGGAGAGGTTTAGAAACATGTATTCCAGATAACCCAGAAATTGTTTGGGGGGATTCTACCAAGAGACAGTTGTATTTAATAAAATTATTTTTTTTTAATGAGACCCTAAGTCTAAACCTAGGAAATTAAAATAATTAACGGATATTAATCTAAACTCTAGGTCTAACTTCTAGAAGAAGACAAGGATCAAGTCAAAGTGATCTTAGCCATTTATTAGCTTCTAATATGGGCCATTGAATGTCAACAATAATATTATTTAAGGAAGGCTTGATGGAAATTTGGAGATGCACCTAGAGATCAAGAGATCGAATTTTCTGAAGTGAGAATAACTCAGAGGAAAACTTTGATCAAGATATTCTCATGCAGTTTGAGCGCAGAGATAGTTTTGGGCAGAGGATATTCTTCGAGACCAAGAATAATCAGTAGAGAGGCAAAGAAATACATAGAGGAGGCATCATAGTGAACAGATAGGGTGATGTAGGGCTGTTGGCCACCTATAAAATTTGTTCTACCAAAAGGTGGCCAAAACATGTTCAGCCTTCAAGAAACAGTTTCATGATCAAAATGTTATCTCTTGAAGCCTATGCAAGGCCTCATGTGCGTGTCTGAAATCTTCATTTTTGTTCCATTAGAAACTCACAAATTCTGCTAAAAGTTTCATGAGAAAGACTGCTCCAGTATCCCCCTTCTCCCCTCTTCCTCCTCTCAGAGACTAACCTTCGTTTTTTCCATCATTGGCCTCTGTTTTCCATTTTCCTCATCTTTCCTTCATGAAAGTTTCCTTTGCCGAGCTTAAACTTATTTGAAAACTCTGTCGAAACCCTTTGAAAACCATCAAAAAACATGAAAAAACCCATTCTTGCATTAAGGGTTTAAGCCCCTTAGGGCCAAGTCTCAACCACTTCCCCACCATATGCTTTGGGGCTGGAACCACATGCTAAAAGGTTAAGGCGCTTATCGCATCACAAGGATCCAAAGTGCACAATTCTGTTTTCATTGTGTTGACAAAAAAGTTCCGATGCGATTAAGAATCACGGTCATAACCTCCAATGATATCGTTATTTTGTGTAACCCGTTGGGCCCACAATCGGGTGCTAAAACCTCATGAAATAATCCTTTCCCGATCATTATTTTCCATGTAAAACCCAAAAATCCATTTATCCAAAGTTTAGATCTAAAAACCTAAGTCACGTGCTGAAATAATTCAAATGGGTAGATCAAAAAGACCCGATGCGCAATCACATCGGAAAAATCCAAATGGGTTGATCGGAAAGACCAGGCCCGCAGTCCCAGTCGTGATTGGCCCTTTTTGTGTTTTACGCCCCAGGCCCATGGTATTTCAGATATCCAATAGCCCCGCAATCGGGCTCCGATCATATTATATATAAATATGCCGCTCCGATCTGCCAAAAACTTTGTATTACTCGAAAATTTGGGTTTTATAAAGTGTTAAAGGGTTTTCCCGCTAATGCATAATCCACCGTTGATCTTAAAACGATCGGACGAACAGCGCTTAATCGCATCGCAAGTTTCAATCGCAACCCCCTCTTCCGCGCACTCTGATTGCGATTGCTCCGATCAAATCTTAGTCGTCCATCTTCCCGCTGATCTGACGGACAGCGCTTAATCGCATCGCAAGTTTCAATCGCATGTTTTCTGCTTTGTGCGACCCGCCGATTACGATCCTCCGATTAAACTGACCATCCACGTGTCCAGACGGATGTACCCCTTACATTTTCCCACATTACTCCACGTCTCTCTACCTCTACCAAAGGATTTTTAAAACCGATCCCCACCGTTGCTCATCGCGCGATCGACGGCGTTCGTTCCATTCTTCCTCCCGTCATTTATTATTCCTCTCAAGCATCTCCACCGTTGGATGATGCCATCCAACGGTCCTGCTCTCTTCCTACGCCTCTGAAGCAGTTAACCCAATTTACGCAGGATTTTATAACAAATTGTTGTATTTTGCAGGTTTTCGAATGATTTTTCCGCCATTTTGAAGAAACCACAAAGGCCGAGGGTGACGATCCTTTGTCTTCTGAGTTCATAAAGAATCATTCGAAGGGTGTTAGATTTACATTTTATCAGTGAATTCATGACCCATTGATGCCATTCAACCCCGCTACTGCCCTGCGCACCAGAAGACAAGCACAATTCATCATTTGTTAAAGAGTATCAGCACCAAAGACAAAAGTTATCAGAACCGGAGATTGAAGACCCAAAACATAGATTTCAAGTTAATTAAAGGTGTTTTGGGAACGACGAAGACATCTGTCAAGCTGAGAAAGCCTCCACCGCCATAAAAAGAGGCTAATTGAACCCTCCATAGCTCCAAAAGACACCAGCAGCCTCGCAGAAATTAAAGATCGCCGAACAATTAATGCAAATCAAAGAATCTTATCTCTAATTGTCGGAAAAACCATTTTGGAAGTTGAAGAACAGTCGAGAAGCAAGCCTTTTCAATCATTTGGCCTTGAATGACACAAACAGAGTTATGAAGTAGAGTTATAAACGATTATATTCCCACCTCATGCCTTGCCTGGTTCCCAAAGTCCAGGAAGTGCATTAATTGCATAATTGATAATACTTGACCCCTGGGAAATCCTCCCGCCTCTTCATTTTTTTATAAATACTGCTATAGAAGATGAGAAAATGTTGGTCTCTGGACATCTTAATGCATGTAATGGTTATTCTGAAGCTATTGATGCCCTGTCTTGTAACTGAAAGATACACAAGCTGATATGAGAATTTCAAAGCTGTAGAGACCCACCGGGCTTGCAGATTGTAACTGGTTTGAACATCAATACAAGCTGCTGATTCATGGAATCCTCAATTATGTCAATGGTGATGTGCTCCTTACTGTTAATTGTTATTTTGCTTAATGTTTTCACTCTGTTCTCTTTCTCTGATAAAGAGCAGCAAACATAGAGTTAGGATGTACTCTCCACGGTACCCTACTCTTACTGAAAGCTTTACTTCTATGTTTTCTTCATTTGAATGTTCTCTTTGAAGAGTATATTAATGAAGGTTAGTTTAAAATTACTTCCCTGATCTAGATTTCTCTTTAAAATGAGCCTTCCCTGTGTTTTCCTTAGGGTATATTAATGCAGGTTAGTTTAAAAGTACTTCCCTGATCTAGATTGCTCTTTGTGATCATCATATGTGTTTTTATTTATTGAATATGCCGAAAGCAGGATAGTTTAAAAGCACTTACCTGATCTTAAGCTGTTCAGACTGTTTTTAAATATTTTCTCACTGAAGGTACTTCAATGCAGGCTAGTTTAAAAGTACTTCCCTGATCTCAGAATACTTTTATGTTTCCCCTTAAGTACATGTTGAAAGCAAGCTAGTTTAAAAGTACTTACTTGATCTTAGACTGTGCTTTTTTCTTCATTTTTTTTGGTCTTTCACCTCCTATATGTTTCATTCCATAAAATCGCTTTAAAAGATCCTTTGATATAAGTAACTTGCCCCATGGGTCCTTCTTGAATCTTGTTGTCCAATTAAATCCTCCTATGACTCCATAGCCCAATGGGTTAAAATTGTCTTTGCCCTTTTCTATCAGCTGAATCATTCCTTCATTTGCAGACATCTTCACCCTTTATTTTGAACTACCTTTCATCTTCATCATGTCTTTGCCCAACCAAAAACAAAAAAATCAAACCCATGCTCTTCATAACTAGCCTAATATTACAATTTCAGCCTTTGAAGATCACATCTTTTCACTAATTTATAGAGAGATCCCTCTCTGGATTTAGGAGGGCTAGATCCTTGAATCCCAAAGTGGTATGATGTTACCTCTGCAGTTGGACTTTTTCCAATCTTGCTAATTACAGGGTGCTAACATAATGGCGACTCCACTGGGGAATTTTTGAGTTCATAGTTGCTTGGCCAGCTTTTATAAACTTTTTAGTTTCCATACAACCACAATAACTCAGAAAACCAAAAAATATTTCAGATTGGTATCTAATAAACATGGTAGTGGACCATAAAACCTTTTTCCTCTGAAAAGGAGCTAAAAAATTCCACTTGGCGACTCCACAATCCTGAACAGACCTTAAGACTCCACTGGGAAGAACCCTCGTCGCTATACTATCCTTCAAACTCAGTCAGAGGATTATAGGATTGAAATTTGTGTAAAACAGATTAGTTAAACTCTCAAAGATTTTCATACATGGTTGAACTTTTCTTGTTATTAGGATCTAAAAATACAGCATAGTGGCTCCTAGAAAGACTCACACTAGAGCCCATCCTGACCCAGATCCACCTGAAATAGTTGATGACCCAGAAAGCATCCTTCGGAAGTCTCCTAGGATTAAATTATCAACTGTTTTCAGATTACCCTTGAGAGCTAATTCTGTCCCAGAAAATCTTTCAGCTCTACAACAATCACAAGATGACCTAGTAAATCCCTTTAGAACCAGGTCTCTTGGCGATTTAGATCAGTTAGATTCTGATTCTTCACCTTCATCTCCTGGGACAAGTGAACATCCTAGTGGTAGAGAAACCACACCTCCTGACTTACATTTCCTTAACAACCTAGGTCTCTCTCATCCAAGATCAGCTCAGCAATCTATTCCTGGTCCATCTACTTCCACTCACCCTACATCCACTGTCGAAACCACTCCACTCCAGCCTACGGTCCCCCTTGTAAATCCACCTCCACCACCTGCCATGGCTGCATGGTATGCTCCTTTAGTCCTTCCTGTACCCCTAGTCAATCTTCCACAGGACTATCAGTCCAAAATTCCATTATATGATGATAACAATGCTACAACTGCATCACAACATGTGGATAAGATGAATGACTACTTTGAAAGAAATGAAATTGATAATGATTCTGTCAAGCTCAGATTGTTTGCTTAAAGTCTGGGGGCAGAAGTAAGAAAATGGTTCAAAGGTCTAGCCCCCCATAGTATCAATGATCTCCAAGCCTTCCATCAAACATTCTTAAACAAATGGGAAGTAAAGAAGAATCCCCTTCAAATCCTTGTTGATTACAACAACCTCCATAGAAACACTGGGAAAAGTGTACAAGCTTATTGTACTAGATTCAATAGTATCTATAATGCACTTCCCCCAAAACTAAAACCTCCACAGGGCTCAGCTTTAAACAAGTTTCCTGAAGGGTTTGACTCTGACATGACCTATTCGTTAAGAGAAAGAGACTTTGCAACTCTTGAAGATATGCAAAGGGGTGCTCTTTCTGTGGAAGTCAATTTAATGGAGAAGAGAGCAAGAATGAAGGCTGAGAAGAGAGTATCTTTTAGAGAGGAGTCCACACCTTCCACTTCAAACTCAAAAATGGAGAAAATGATGGAGGAAATGATGAAGAAAATGAGCATTCTTGAGAGAATGCAAGCCAGTCAAAACCAAACTGCCTCTCAGAACAGAAACCAGAACCAGGGTCAGAGTTTTAGAAGAAATCAACCTCCAAACCGACCTAGGGAAGATGACCAACAGATCACCCCTCCCTTTCATCAAAACTTTGTAAGTGAGGTTGAGGAAACAGATGAGATAACAGAGGAAGAGGATGTCAACATGTTAGGGGTAGATAATGATGACTGTGAGATTCATTATGATAGAACACAAGGACTATATACACCTCATGTTAACACAAGAGATGATGATGAAAATTATTATCAAGACATGCAAAATGTTGTCATAGAGTCTCAAAAAGAATATGACCTCAGAAGCAAAACCAGTCAACAAACCCCCAACTCCAAAACCTCTGACAAATCTTCACAGAACAGCCCTGTAACTAAGCCTAAAGTTGTCAAACAGAAGGATAAAACAGTGACTGAGAATTCTGACAAAGGTAAAGAGAAAAGCACTCAAAAAAATGAAAAACAAAGTGCAGACATTAGTAGTACTAACATCTCAGCTAGTACTCCTGTCAAAACCATTTTGTCAAGTGTAAATAGAACAAGTCAGCAAACTGATGTTGCTGAGAAATTGACAGCTAATAAGACTGAAACCAGCACTCTAAAGAGTCAAATTCCTTTCAGCCTAGAGCAGGAAATTTCAAAGATCAAAATCTCTTTTCCTTTGACTAAGTTAGCTACCCAGCATGCATATAGAGCCCAAATTCTGAAGGCTTTAAATATTGAGGATAGTAATGACACAGTCAATTTTAATGATGACCAGCCAGAGCTTATTTTTGGTCCTAAAATTGAAGGTAAATTTCAAGAAGGGGTAGTACCCCCTTTCTATGTCAGCCTAAATGTCCGTGACAAAATCTTGAATAATGCTATGCATGACTCTGGAGCCTCACACAACCTTATGCCAAAAGTGATAATGGAAAGGCTAGGGCTAGAAATAACTCGATCTTACAAGGACTTATATTCTTTTGACTCTAACAGAGTGAAATGCCTTGGCCTAATCAAAGATCTTTGTGTGAGTTTGACTCAAATCCCAGCCAAGTGCATGGTTATGGATGTTGTAGTGGCTGATGTGCCCCCTAAGTATGGCATGTTGTTATCAAGATCATGGGGTGCCAAGCTGCAAGGTACAATGCAGATGGATGGAACATATGCTTCTATCCCTGTCTTTAGCCAGCTTAGAAGACTATACAGAGAGGCACACTTGAAATTCATGGTCAGTACCCCAGAGAAGCCTGAAAATTCCCCCATTTACTCTGTCCATACTGACCTGGATTCATTTATCCTTTATAATGACGAACCTTCAAATAAGCCAGAGCTAGAAGACAGCGACTCAGCCGAATGGTTAGAAACCCCAAATCTGGAAATGAATGCAGTTCTAGAGACGGAAGAAAACGAGACAGAAACCTTCGAACAGTGCGTTGAAATAACCCACCTGAATGAACATAGCCAAGATGGAAAACAACAAACTGCCCCTCTCCTTCAACTCCATGAAAATCTTGAGGAACAAGATCCAGCACAACATCTTCGAGATCTCAGAATAGAACATAATGATGACACACTTACTGAATCAGTCACTTTAACAGGATTGATTGCCGATGGCGAGAAAGAGAAACACAACTCAGAAATGTCAAAACAGTTTGATACGTGTCAAGGCATTAGTACACCAAACAAAGATCTTGAGCCATGGGATATCTGCCCATTGCCCTTAAAACTTGAAAATCAAGACAGCAACCTTCAACACAACGAAAAACCTAAGAACTCGAAACCAATTCAACTAAGTGTTGATTTTCAACAACAATCAGAGAGCATGTTAGTTGACGAGGGCACTAACCAGGATGAAACCGAAAACGGTCCTCTGTGGACTATGTACTTTGACGGGTCATGCACTAAGAGCACTGCTGGTGCGGGTGTCTGGATTATTAACACTGAAAACAATCACACATAATTTATTTCCTGCAAATTAAACTTTCAATGTTCTAACAACATCGCCGAGTATGAAGCTCTTATCTTAGGCTTGCATCTGTTGAAAAAGTTAGGAGCCAGAAGAATCAATGTCCATGGGGATTCAAAATTAGTGATTAGGCAAGTCAATGGCGAGTATAATTCAAACCATCCCAGACTTAGAGCCTATCGAAACGATGTCATCGACCTTTTGAAAACTTTTGAGGAGTACAGATTAATTTTTGTCCCAAGAAAACGAAATATTGCCGCACACAATTTAGCTTTTGCCACTAGGACATGCTTAGCCCCATATGAAACTAAAGACTGCACAACTCAGATGAAATTTAGACCAGTCGTGCCTGATAATAAAAAATATTGGCAGGTCTTTGAGGACGACAAACAGATAGAGGATTTCCTGCTTGGCAGGAATGAGTTTGAATCATCTGATTCAGATTCTAAATCCGATGAAGACTGCCTAAACGAACAACCCCCTAAAGGAGAAGAACCATCTCGTCCCGTAGAAATCAACATGTTAACTAACAAACTCGAAACTCATACTAGAGAATACGAGGACACAGAAAATGAAGACATTGAGGTATTGTCAGCAAAGGACAAGAACATACCTAGGGGGCTAGCACCATTAGAAGACCTGTTTGATTATAACGACGTGGCAAAGAAACCCACAGTGGAATATACAGAGTCTGAGGTCGAAGAATGCAACATAGGCACTGAGGATCAGCCTAAAATGATTAAATTAGCTAGGTCCTTGTCGTCAGCCATCAAAAAGAAATACATTGACTTGTTTAAAGACTTTGTCGATGTGTTTGCCTGGAGCTATCAGGACTTAAAGGCCTACGATATAGAGATCATCCAGCACAAGATTCCTTTGAGAGAAAAACAAAAACCCTTTAAGCAAAAATTGCGTCGAATTAATCCGATACAACTGCCTCTAGTGGAAAAGGAAATCAAGAAAATGTATGAGGCAGGAATCATTGTGCCTGTGAGGTTTTCAGATTGGGTTTCTAATCTTGTAGCTATGAGGAAAAAGACAGGAGAAATAAGACTCTGCATTGATTTCAGAAACCTTAACAGAGCCTCCCTAAAAGACAATTATCCTCTGCCCAAAATGGAACACATTCTACAGAAGGTAGTTGGTTCAAAGAGGATTTCTCTGTTAGACGGTTTTTCAGGATATAACCAAGTTTTAGTAATCCCTGAAGACCAACTCAAAACAGCTTTCACCACTCCTTGGGGCACTTTCATGTATGTGAAGATGCCTTTTGGACTAATGAATGCTGGGGCCACTTTCCAAAGGGCCATGGACATTGCATTTTCAGAAGAAATAGGGCACTTCATTGTAGTTTACCTTGATGACATAACAGTTTATTCCAAAACCGATGAAGAGCACCTTAAACATCTAAGGAAGGTCTTTGAAAAATGCAGGAGATTTGGGCTATCTTTAAATCCAAAAAAGACAGTATTTGGCCTACAAGAGGGTAAACTCCTTGGCCATATTATATCAGAAAAGGGAATTAAAATAGATCCAAAAAGAGTTGAGGGAATACTACAGATTAGCCACCCAAGGAACATAAAAGAACTGCAGTCCTTTATTGGAAAGATTAACTTCTTGAGGAGGTTCATTCCCAACTTAGCAGAGCTCCTTAGGAACATGACTAATATGCTCAAAAAGAGTGTAGGAGTAAAATGGACTGTAGAAGCCAAAAATTCCTTCGAATTGGTAAAACATGCACTCACCCGGGCACCAGTCTTGATCAGCCCAGAATTTTTAAAAGATTTCCTTATTTTTTCCTTTGCCTCAGAACATACAGTGGCTACAGTCATATTGCAGAAAAACTCAGAGGGACAGGAACAACCTATTGCTTTTTTCAACAAGGCTTTAAGAGATGCACCCTTGAAATATAACATAATGGAAAAACAAGCCTATGCTTTGGTAAAGGCCTTAAAGGACTTCAGGGTGTATATTCTTCATTCCCACGCTATTGCTTATGTGCCTAACATAGTGGTAAAAGACATCCTGTCTCAAGACCCAGATGGAAAGAGGGGCAAATGGATTGTTGCAATCCTAGAGTATGATTTGGAGATCAAACCCACAAAACTCATTAAAGGTCAGGGCTTAGCTCAATTAATGGCTGAATCTAATCTACAAGCCCTTGACATTAACATGGTAGATGCCTTGGATGAACAGGAAGAATTATCTGCTCCCACTGTGGAAGAGCAGTTCCAAAACTCACCTTGGTATGCTGACATCTTGTATGTACTTACAAATCTTAATGCCCCTCCTGATTTATCAAAAACAAAGGCAAGGTTTTTAAAGTTGAAAGCTAGGAACTATTGCATTTTAAATGAATGTTTGTATTGGAAAAATGCTAATGGTTTATTACTTAAATGTTTGTCTGAAGTGGATGCAGAGAGGATCAAGCATGAATTCCATGAGGGAGAGTGCGGAGGTCATCTCTACTGGAAAACCACGGCCAATAAGATCCTTAGAGCTGGCTATTACTGGCCCACCCTCTTCCAAGATATCTATAAAATGATAGCTTCCTGTCATAAATGCCAAATCTTCGAGGGCAAAAGAAAGCTCCTTCCCTTACCATTACAACCTATCATTATTGAAGCTCCTTTCCAACAATGGGGCCTAGATTTCATAGGAGAAATCCATCCTGCTTCATCTGCCCAACACAAATGGATTCTCACAACCACTGACTACTTCACAAAATGGATTGAAGCCATCCCTTCTAGGAATGCCACAGATTTTGTCATTATAAAATTCCTTGAAGACCATATCTTGTCTAGATTCGGATGCCCTAGAAAGATTATTACTGATAATGCTACTGCTTATTGTTCTAAAAAAATGATTGAGTATTGTCACAGGTATCAAATTACACTTGGTCATTCTACTGCTTATTACCCTCAAGGTAATGGGTTAGCTGAATCATCAAATAAAAGTTTGGTGACTATCATCAAGAAGATGCTGGAGGAAAATAAAAAATCATGGCATAAAAAGTTGGTGCATGCTCTGTGGGAAAACAGATTGACCACAAAGAAATCCATTGGAATGTCCCCTTACCAACTTGTTTATGGAACAGATGCAGCATTTCCTACCAGCCTGGGTGTACCAGTGATAAAATTAGTCCAAGAAATACAGTCAGAAGAAGACAGCATGATAAGGAGGATCAATGAGACAATACATCTCCAGCAGACAAGAGAAGAGGTTTACAACAGAGCTCAAAAGGTGCAAGAAAATATAAAGAAGTTGTTTGACAAAAGAACAAAGGCTTGTGATTTCAGCATTGGAGATAAGGTACTCAGATGGGACTCCAGAAGAGAGGAGAAGGGAAAACACGGCAAGTTTGATAGTTTGTGGCAAGGTCCTTATATCATTCAGTCCACCATTGGTCCTAATGCCTATTTTCTGTAAGAGCTAGATGGCACAGATCTGTTTGGGGGTCCTGTCAATGGCAGGGTCCTTAAACACTACTACTGCTGAGTCTGATTTTAAAGCTTTCATTTCCATTATAAATATCATTTCTTTATTTCAGTTTCATAAAAAAGAAAAAATATATATACAAAAACAAGGAAAAGAACGAAAAGAGGGCAGATTGTAAAAACAATAAAGGCAGAGCCCCATGCCAAAAAAGAGAAATAATTATGAAAGTGTGCAAGCTTAAATGCCACTCCTGAAAAACATACTTCTAATTAGTCAAACTGTTTAATCTTGACTAATTAGCTTTAAATTTTCTGCTGATAGGATAGTGAATTCAATTTGCCAAACCGTTTAATCTTGGCTTATCAGTAGATAGATTAGGATAGAAATGAAAGGTTCAAACAAGCCCAAAACCTGAACCTAAATTTTCCAAGCAAGAGATGACTCAAATCTGTTTTATTTTTCTGAGTCATAAAGATGTAAATCTAGTTCTAATTAGCTCAAAATATGAACCAGAAAGAAAGAAAGAACAGCTCAAACAAAGTCAAACCAGAGCTGAAATGAAGGAAAGCAAGTGGCTCTAACAAGCTCAAAACTTGAGTCACAAACAAGAAGAAGGATGCTTCAAAATTTCAGATTTCAAGCCTTCAAAGTTTTGTTTCAGTTTTATGCA
Source organism: Pinus albicaulis (assembly GCA_034641835.2). Lineage (NCBI taxonomy): Eukaryota > Viridiplantae > Streptophyta > Pinopsida > Pinales > Pinaceae > Pinus > Pinus albicaulis. The sequence goes on from CM076580.1 coordinate 1,682,630,479, forward strand.
AATTTTGTCTATGTGCAGCTTGTTTTCCATGCCATAGATCACAGCAAGTCAAACTTTTTAATCTTGACTTGACTATTTTTTAAATTTCTGTTTTATAATTTAGAGAATGAGATCTGTTGGAAAGTTTAATCCCAACAGATAGTAGATTAGGTAGAGAATCATATGGAATCAACTGTTTAATCTGAGTCCATGGAGAAATAAAAAGTAGAATTAGATTAGTTTCCCTGTTTTCAAAAGAAATAAATGTTGTAAAGAGTTTGCCAATCTAAGTGCACTCTAAATGAAGAAAAAATGTTAGATCAGTAGGACTGGGTAGGTAGAAAATTTGTGTTGATGAAGATCCATTGTTTTTTCAATACTGCTAATATGTTTTCAGAAAGATCATCCAGCAAAGGAAGGGCAACCCAATGGATTAGGCACAGGTCGGAATCCCAGAAAGAACAATGGATGAGGCAACTGATCAGCCTCCCAGAATGCAGGTCTGAAGTTCTTGATGCCTTCAAGAAGGCACCATCCCCAAGTGGAGCCACTGTTGGTCACCTATAAAAAAATTTCTACCAAAAGGTGGCCAAAACATGTTCAGCCTTCAAGAAACAGTTTCATGATCAAAATTTTATCTCTTGAAGCCTATGCAAGGCCTCATGTGCGTGTCTGAAATCTTCATTTCTGTTCCATTAGAAACTCACAAATTCTACTAAAAGTTTCATGAGAAAGACTGCTCCAGTATCCCCCTTCTCCCCTCTTCCTCCTCTCAGAGACTAACCTTCATTTTTTCCATCATTGGCCTCTTTTTTCCATTTTCCTCATCTTTCCTCCATGAAAGTTTCCTTTGCCGAGCTTAAACTCCTTTGAAAACTCTGTCGAAACCCTTTGAAAACCATCAAAAAACATGAAAAAACCCATTCTTGCATTAAGGGTTTAAACCCCTTAGGGCCAAGTCTCAACCACTTCCCCACCATACGCTTTGGGGCTGGAACCACATGCTAAAAGGTTAAGGCGCTTATCGCATCGCAAGGATCCAAAGTGCGCAATTCTGTTTTCATTGTGTTGACAAAAGTTCCGATGTGATTAAGCATCACGGTCATAACCTCCAATGATATCGTTATTTCATGTAACCCGTTGGGCCCGCAATCGGGCGCTAAAACCTCATGAAATAATCCTTTCCCGATCCGTTATTTTCCATGTAAAACCCCAAAATCCATTTATCCAAAGTTTAGATCTAAAAAACCTAAGTCACGTGCTGAAATAATTCAAATGGGTAGATCAAAAAGACCCGATGCGCAATCGCATCGGAAAAATCCAAATGGGTTGATCGGAAATACCAGGCTCGCAGTCCCGATTGCGATTGGCCCTTTTTGTGTTTTACACCCCAGGCCCATGGTATTTCATATATCCAATAGCCCTGCAATAGGGCGCCGATCATATTATATATAAATATGCCGCTCCGATCCACCAAAAACTTTGTATTATTCGAGAAATTTGGGTTTTATAAAGTGTTAAAGGGTTTTCCCGCTAATGCATAATCCACCGTTGATCTTAAAACGATCGGACGGACAGCGCTAAATCACAAGTTTCAATCGCAACCCCCTCTTCCGTGCACTCCGATTTCGATTGCTCCGATCAAATCTTAGCCGTCCATCTTCCCGCTGATCGGACGGATAGCGCTTAATCGCATCGCAAGTTCCAATCGCATGTTTTCTGTGCGACCTGCCGATTACGATCCTCCGATTAAATCTGGACCGTCCACGTGTCCGGATCGGACGGCCCAAATCTTTTCCCACATTACTCCATCGCCCTCTACCTCTACCAAAGGATTTTTAAAACCGATCCCCACCGTTGCTCATCGCGCGATCGACGGTTCTGTTTAATTCTTCCTCCCGCGTCATTTAAAACTCCTCTCGGTTAATCTCCACCGTTGGATGATGCCATCCAACGGTCCTGCTCTCTTCCTACGCCTCTGAAGCAGTTAACCCAATTTACGCAGGATTTTATAACAAATTGTTGTATTTTGTAGGTTTTCGAATGATTTTTCCGCCATTTTGAAGAAACCACAAAGGCCGAGGGTGACGATCCTCTGTCTTATGAGTTCATAAAGAATCATTCGAAGGGTGTTAGATTTACATTTTATCAGTGAATTCATGACCCATTGATGCCATTCGACCCCGCTACTACCCTGCGCACCAGAAGACAAGCACAATTCATCATTTGTTAAAGAGTATCAGCGCCAAAGACAAAAGTTATCAGAACCGGAGATTGAAGACCCAAAACACAGATTTCAAGTTAATTAAAGGTGTTTTGGGAACGATGAAGACATCTTTCAAGCTGAGAAAGCCTCCACCGCCATAAAAAGAGGCTAATTGAACCCTCCATAGCTCCAAAATACACCAGCAGCCTCGCAGAAATTAAAAATCGCCGAACAATTAATGCAAATCAAAGAATCTTATCTCTAATTGTCGGCAAAACCATTCTGGAAGTTGAAGAACAGTCGAGAAGCAAGCCTTTTCAATCAGTTGGCCTCGAATGACACAAACAGAGTTATGAAGTAGAGTTATAAACGATTATATTCCCACCTCATGCCTTGCCTGGTTCCCAAAGGCCAGGAAGTGCATTAATTGCATAATTGATAATACTTGACCCCTGGGAAATCCTCCCGCCTCTTCATTTTTTTATAAATACTGCTATAGAAGATGAGAAAATGTTGGTCTCTGGACATCTGAATGCATGTAATGGTTATTCTGAAGTTACCGATGCCCTGTCTTGTAACTGAAAGATACACAAGCTGATATGAGAATTTCAAAGCTGTAGAGACCCACCGGGCTTGCAGATTGTAACTGGTTTGAACATCAATACAAGCTGTTGATTCATGGAATCCTCAATTATGTCAATGGTGATGTGCTCCTTACTGTTAATTGTTATTTTTCTTAATGTTTTCACTCTGTTCTCTTTCTCTGATAAAGAGCAGCAAACATAGAGTTAGGATGTACTCTCCACGGTACCCTACTCTTACTGAAAGCTTTACTTCTATGTTTTCTTCATTTGAATGTTCTCTTTGAAGAGTATATTAATGCAGGTTAGTTTAAAAGTACTTCCCTGATCTAGATTGCTCTTTAAAACGAGCCTTCCCTGTGTTTTCCTTGGGGTATATTAATGCAGGTTAGTTTAAAAGTACTTCCCTGATCTAGATTGCTCTTTGTGATCATCATATGTGTTTTTCTTTATTGAATATGCCGAAAGTAGGATAGTTTAAAAGCACTTACCTGATCTTAAGCTGTTCAGACTATTTTTAAATGTTTTCTCACTGAAGGTACTTCAATGCAGGCTAGTTTAAAAGTACTTCCCTGATCTCAGAATACTTTTATGTTTCCCCTTAAGTACATGTTGAAAGCAAGCTAGTTTAAAAGTACTTACTTGATCTTAGACTGTGCTTTGTTCTTCATTTTGTTTGGTCTTTCACCTCCTATCTGTTTCATTCCATAAAATCGCATTAAAAGATCCTTTGATATAAGTAACTTGCCCCATGGGTCCTTCTTGAATCTTGTTGTCCAATTAAATCCTCCTATGACTCCATAGCCCAATGGGTTAAAACTGTCTTTGCCCTTTTCTGTCAGCTGAATCATTCCTTCATTTGCAGACATCTTCACCCTTTATTTTGAACTGCCTTTCATCTTCATCATGTCTTTGCCCAACCAAAAACAAACAAATCAAACCCATGCTCTTCATAACTAGCCTAATATTACAATTTCAGCCTTTGAAGATCACATCTTTTCACTCATTTATAGAGAGATCCCTCTCTGGATTCAGGAGGGCTAGATCCTTGAATCCCAAAGTGGTATGATGTTACCTCTGCAGTTCGACTTTTTCCAATCTTGCTAATTACAGGGTGCTAACAAGGGCCACGAAGGCCGCACGAAGAGGCATCACATTCTTCCTTAGCATTAGTCCGAGATTTTGTTGGGAGATCGGGATTTTGAGCTGGAAGGTCTGGAATCGAGTTTCCTGAGAGAAAATCGATCTAGCAGAGGAGGTGATGCAGTACTCCAAAGCTCCCCACCCAAGATCGTGTAATTACTGCACAGAGGCAATGCAGAGGGTGTTGGGGTTCGTCATTTCAGCTACTGGATCATTCGAGAGTTGTTGTGTAGAGTGAAGTAATCTCACTAATTTCTTATGCCAAGTGATATTCTCTATATTGGATTTCTAGCAAGGCATCCAGAGATTGTATTCAGAAATAATTGTTGCTTAATAATAAAACCCTCAAATCTGTTGTACCAGTTTTCCGCATTTGGTTTTTCCTGGGATGTTTGTCCAAAAACAACGGTGTCCTATGTGATATTCTTTTATTTTGCTCAGTTTATTTTTTTAGCATATTAATTTAATTAAGTGAAGGATGCTTCAATAATTTATTCAGTATTTACAGAAGAAATCCATAAATAACTTGTTAATGAAATTTACAAGTAGGTGAAGTAAATTCAGCTGGTTGCAGTAGGATTCCAGACCTGGAATTTTCACACTACACACATGATACTACTCTAGTCAGCCTGCACCATTGCAAAATGTGGCTAGCAGGGTTAACCAATATCATCCCCCACAGGGAGTACCATACCCTCCCCTTTAGGGGAACCAGTACGCATCTAGTAATACCGATGTAAGAGATTCATCCCAAAATGCGTACATCAATCAAGGACAAGGAAACCAATACTCTCTTTTCCCCGCACAGTAACAAAATATACCATGAGCGCAAAATAATGCATGGGTTAATTTAGTGCAACCCTCCCAAGCTCAACAGCAACCATCATTTGACCAGGAGAATATCAAAAATCCCCCTAATGTTGCTAAGAAAAATCCAAAGAGAAAAGCAAAGAGAGGTCCTAAACATGGGGGTAGCAATTAGCAATGCTCCCCGCGAATACAGACTGGGGGCAACCCTAACCGAAATTAGAATTAGGAAAAAACCAACAACAACTCTCAAAGGAAAAACAAGACTATTGGTCTAAGGAAAAATCATTCTTGTGGAATATGTGGGGAATATGGTCATTACACCCACCACTGTCCTCAACTCCCCGATTTAGAAAGAATTAAGGGAAATAGGGGACAAGGGGGGCAGATCCAGCAACCTGCAATAATGCAGGGACCTTTCCCCCATCAAGGAGTGGTTAATACACAACAACATCAACCACCCCAGCAAAACAATCCTGGAGGGAACACTCATAACAACTCTAATCATGATATTTACATGGCAGGAGAATGCATTCTCCTGTAAATGTGAAATAAAAATTATGAAGCTCCCCCAGAGACCATCCCATCTTCCTCAAGCACGAACATTCTTGTAGCACCATTCAACATTCCTCGGGTACCTATAGAACCTATGCCAAAAATGGTTAAAGGTCCCATGAGATGCATAGGAAATAATTCAAAGGCTACTCATAGCTATAGCATAGTGGACGACTTGGCTCAGTCCCCCTCGGCTATGTCAACATTAGAAGTCCTGCAATATTTCCTAACCCAATGGAAAGCCCTACTTTCCTCATTAGGCGCGATCGATCATTCTGATTCCCGCTTAATGGTTTTTTACCTAGATAAATCTAGTACACGACTCCCTTCTGTATTCGCCTTCCAAATCCCGGTTTCAATCCATAAAATCACCATTCATCCTTGCATCATGGATGAAGGAGCATCCAAATGTATCATATAAAAACCAGTTTGGCAGAAATTAGGATCTCTGGAACTAAAACCATCCAAAATCATGCTTAGAGCATATGATGGGTGCCCTTTTTCCCCTATAGGTCTATTCCAAGACATACCAGTACATCTCACCAGTAAGACAATGCTCATTGACATTGAAGTCTCAGATGCATAACTGGATTATAATTTCCTTCCTGGACAAATTTATATGTATGCAATGACTGCATTAGCATCCTCCGTATTCAGAGTGATGATGTTTCCCCATGAATGGAAGGGCGTTACTATCGACCAACTCACATATTACGAGAAGAAACCAGTAACCACCCTTGACGACATGCTATCGTATGTAGATTCTTATGCGAAGTTCGTTACAACATAAATAGAGTTTTCTCCCAGTCAATTCAAACCATCCACACTCATTAGAACATACCCTAGAGAACATCATGTATTTCCAGTAGAAGCTCTGGAAACTACAAGAGATGCGATGTGCATGATGAGTTCATCAAACACCCAACCGAGTCAGGAACCAAAGCTCAACACCACGAGTGGAACCACCTCCAAATCATCATTTCTCCCATATTCCATCACCCAAACCCCATTTTTATATCCCTGCCTAGTTTTGTCTCGCACCAAGTCATGGAAACCCTGACATTTCCAAACATGTCTCTCATGATACTGGTCTAGTATTTGGCCCCACCATCCATGTTAGGAAACTCAGGTATCACCTCTACAGGTGGCATTCCTTTCACCTTCGAGGAGGCCATCATGACTCAGGAACCACCCATAGCGACACCAGTCGGTGCCACTAAAAAGAAGAAGAAATAAGGGGAAAATGTGGATGATATTAAAATTCCTAGGACATCTCCACCTTGTGCGTTATGCAATGTAGTTGACCATCCTACCAAAACTTGCCCATAGTTAGAGGAGTTTAAATATCTTCTACATGCCGAAAGTAAATTTGTAACCCCCCCCCACTAAAGAAAAGGTCACAAATGTACAAAGTAAGCCATTGCATACCAACCATGCATGTGCCATATCCACAAAGTACGGGCATTATACACATCATTGACCCAAAATCACTCGATATAGAGATGCATTATGCACATTGGTGCAATCCAATTCCGAGGATCCATCTGCAATGCCCATGTATATATGCGAAGAAGGATCCATGTCCATCTTGTACATATGATAAGAACTGGTGTCATACTCGTAACCACCACGCCCAACCCCATAGGCACCAAGAAGACAAACAGAGGCTAGACCTCATGTCCCATTCTACACCTTGTGCGATGAACCTAATCATTTGATCACTTAATTTCCGGAATCAAGGGAATTTAATCGTTCGTACCCAGTCAACCATGTTGCCCAAATAAACTTATCTAGGCACAGACATCATGCTTGTCAGATCTGTGGAAGTAACCATCATGTGCAACATTGTCCCCACCTTTCCCGATTTCGCTCAATGTTATACTCCATGCATCAGTTCATCGTTGAAAACTCTGACTTAGTCAGTTCAGACTTGTAACCTTCGGACATTATCAAAACTCAAGGGAATGAAGCATCTAGGTCCATCTTGTGTGTATTTGAAGACAAAAAACCGGCAGAAACCCTGTCAACCTCTTTTCACCATCACTGAACTAGGTATGGGAAAAATACCAAACGCCCCAAGAAATCATGATCTAAACCAAACCTCCCATGTGCCCTATGCGATAAACCCAACCACCTATTTAACCAATTTTGGGAGTTGGCTAGGTTTGATGATATTTTTCACATAGTAACCCCTATCCCCCAAATACATCTCTTCAACCAAGAGAAAATCACTCACTACTATTGTCGCATATGCTCCAAATTTCATCACACAAACAACTTTCAATATCTTTCATGATTATGAGCAGCCATAGCAGCATTAAAAAAAAACCACCCAAGGAAGCTACATCACGCTAAAACTAAGACTTAGAGATGGCAAGCACGGAGAAATGCCCCATCTCACGACCCCAACCAAGCTTTGTCGTCTTACGTCATAAGTAGTACGGGCTCGCATACCATTTACTCAGTAAGTACCTACCCTTTGTGTCACATTTTCACCAACAACTCTCATGGTACAAAAGCCTACCCTATGTTACAAACATTTCGGCATCTTAAGATTCAGCGCCAGTTTCCTACTGAGGAGGATACATTTTCCCCTTCTACAAAAAAAAGGTCATATGAACTCCCCCTCACTCAGTACAAACAAATCATTATGAAAATTCTTCCACCACCTAATGCTAAGGACACACAACATAACATATGATTCATCTCATCATCCGTGGGAACCATGATTCGTGTTGTCAACTCATCATTTTCTGTTGTCGATACTGCTACAACCCAGTCATTTATTAAAATATTTCTTTCATATTTATTTACTAGCCTAAAATCATTATCAGTTTTGCATTTAGGTCGTCTCGGGCCCTATTGGACATCTTTTGCCGAGATAGACCTGGAGAGAGCCCTCTCCTGTCCTCGTAGGGCTAGCTACGAGGTTGAGCATGGTTTGGTGTTGTCCTTCTTCTGCCTTATTTCAGCCTAAGGCGGATTTGGGAACTAACATAGTGGCGACCATACTGGGGAAGAAAATGGTTTGCTTGTGAACGTGACACTTGACTTGTAGATTGTCTTGCCCCAGTACCTCTAATCAAGTTCAGATCTGATCGTTGATGGTGGACAACGATCAGACATCAGAAGGCTGAAATCATTCACCTGGTGACTTCATTCACTGAAAAATCCAGAGATCAATGCTTCATGGTGACTCCACTGCAGGGAGATCAGTACCTTAATATTTTCAAGATGGACCGGATTGCAAGAAGATACGCTCCCATGAGCCGAGATCACATCCCAGGTTTTCCAAATAAGATGCCCAAGGTAGATTGGCTTCAGAATTTGCCTATGTTCAGAAATGAGGAAGGTAACGACGTTGCTCTTCATTTGGTGAAATTTCACATCCATGTGCATAAATTAAAAATCGATTTTCTTGAAGACTGTTTGATGAAAATGTTTATGGCTACTCTGGAAGATGAAGCCCGATCTTGGTATGAAAGTTTGCCGTCTGCTTCTATTTATTGTTTAAAATATTTTCATACAGCATTCTTTGAAAGGTACAGAGAATCTTGTCCATCTTTAATATTAGTGCAAAATTGTTGTGAACACATTAGTAATTTCATTAAAGATCTTGAGAATTTTTATGGAGATAATGAATTGATGGACGAAGAAATCCTGGAAGCATTATATGAAAATCCGTTACAACAGCACACAGAAATCTCAGAGGATACTTATGAAGATCAGCAGGTTGAAGACTGCCATATGGCTGAAAATGATGAAGGAGAAAGTTTCGTTTCAGATCTGCATACAGAAGAAGACAGCATGCAGGGAAGTCAAGTTTCAGTTTCAGAATGTGATAATGTTCAGTCAGCTATTTCAGATCCAGATTCAGATCGTGATGACCAAGAATACCTTGTGTTGAATCCCTTAAAGGAAAACTCTGCTGTTGAGATCATCTGGCATGAAGAAAACAGAGTTACAGATCTAAATGCTCCCATCCCACCGGAACTAGATCTTCATAAAGAAGTAATCCAGTTAGTCCATGGAAAACAAGAAGAGATCTTCGTTCAAGTAAGTGAAACAGTTCCTTTGGATGAATTTATGGTAGATGATAGGAATGTCATTTTTGCGCTTCAAGAAACATTTGAAGTTTCTTTTCTCATGATTGATGAATGTAATGAGGAATATGATAATCTAGCTATTATATCATATGAAGACGATCAAAAATATACTCAGACTATAGAAGATCAAAACATTCAGGATTGCCTTTCACACTCTTCTTCATATGTCTCATGTTCTGAAATGTTTTTCCAAGAGGAGAGCTGCCCATCTATTTTTTTAGAATGTTTTGAAGACCAGGAACATACTTTTACTGAAGAACATTATGAAGACAGATCAAAATTAATAGAGATGGACACCTTGTTTCTTCAGCAGGAGATAAATCTTCATGTTTTTCAGGATCCTCTAGCAAATCTGTTGCAGTCAGCAGTGAAGGTGATTATTGCCGTGTTCAGTGATGAAGGAGATCATGGTCAATTATGTTTTTGGATGCCCAGTTACCAGTATTTATTGTTGACCAGGAGATCTGATCGGGAGAATCAGTCAGCAAGGCATCTGCTGGATTGGTTACATTGGAAAGCTCATTACACATGATTGTACATATTTCATTAGTATGCAGGTGGTTGTCATCATGATTTCAAATCCTGATGGACTGCTGCCTTTTTTTCAAAAAGCTTTGTAAATTCTTGTATTAAGTCAGTCATGAGTCATTTTATGTTTGGTCTGTTGAGTCAAGTCTTTCAGTGATTTCAGTTTCGAAATTCAGTCATCAGTCTTTTGTCAAAATAATGGACTCCATGGCCCAATGGACGAAAGCATTGGTCCGCTCTCCCAAAGATCTGCCATTCTTGGCACCTCCAGGGAGCTACCATCCCCATTAGAGCCAATGTTAGAGTCGGTCTTGTCAGTCCTCCGTCAGAGATCAAAACTCTTTTCACATTTCATTTTTAGGTGTCTCGTTCGATTCATTCATCTGCATTTCGTTTCGTTAGGGGCATGCTATTGTCTGACGAAAGGGCTTGGTTTTCTCATTTTACCCCTCACGCCTTGTCCTGCTGACTCAGCTTTGTTTATCAAAGTTCATTTAATCAGTAATGCTCAAGGATGATTCTTCTCCAAAACTCAGTTTTGGAGAAGAAAAACGTCAAACTAGTTGTTTGTAATAAATTGCCATGTAAGTTTCCAGTTGCCAAAATCTTCAGGCAGCCCCGGTCACCTTGCCAGGTTTCATGCAGTTCCTATCCCTGTAGAAAATGAATCAAGAAGTCATCGTTCAAAGCCAAAAATTAAAGAAGAAACTTGAAGAACAGAGTTGAATTACAAGTGAAATAGAGCCAAGCCAAAACATTATAAAACTGGGTCTTTACAAAGAAAAATCAAAGCCATGTCTTTATGAAGATATTTTTTATGTGTATCGATGCCATTTTACATTCAAGGGATCAATTGAAATCGACTTAAGTGGTGAGAAAGAAAAGTTGTGTTTGAAAGGCCCGACTGTGTGTAATTGACAGAGCGCGGCGCACCCACGCAGCGCGACACGTAGAGCGTCTTTTCACAGTGCAATTTAGCACTGGCGCGACGCACTCACCAGGCGCGGCGCACAGGCCCGAAAACGTTAAACTTTTCCCTTTCTCCCTCAAATTGCAAAAGGAATTCGTTACTTAGCGCTGGAGTTTCTAATCACCCTTTCTGAGGCAAGAGAGCGTGTTTCTACGTGCTTCTGGGATGATGAGAAAACTATCTCAGTTTATTGAAAGGTTGTTTGCTATTTTGGTTAGCTTGTTACTTAGTATAGAAGATGTTTCTGAATGGCATACTGCAGAAACTGAGGATGAAAATGATGGGATCACCTCTCAAATTCCCTTGGGGGTAACACAATATTATCAGTAGCGTCAGAATTATTACCTTTGTACATATCTTATCAAGATTGAAGGAAGCGATATGCGCACAGATTGCTGAAGGTTGCGATAAGGTTTGAGCCAGATTTGCAAACAGCCCATATCAAAATTAAAAACAAGTTCAATCCATTTTCTGGATTTCAGACTCCCACTTATATTTTAAAGTCATCGCGAACTTTGATTGAAGATCAAATCAAGGCAGTTATTTCCCCAAACCATACAGAAACTACAGAAGAAACTTATGACATATATCTCTTACCACCTGGTGAAGATCCAGAAACTTGTCAATCTTACCTAAGGATGCAGAACATAGACGGAAAATACAGCCTTATGTTTGAGGAGTGGGTCACAGACAACCCTTTCATCATATCTCTGAGGATTACTTTTAAAGTTAGTGTGCGCCTTCTTGGAGGACTGATGGCTTTGGGGTACACTATCGCAACCATATTAAAAAGAAGCAGTTGTGTATTTTCAGATGAAAGGATTTGCATCAAAATGGATTGGCTTGAACAACTGAATCGAAAGTATTTGCAGATACAAGGAAAGGAACGCACAATTGTAAGTGATACAGCAAAGCAGCTTGAATTGGATGGTTCTTATATTCCTTGTACTTATTATGAACAGATTCAGCTGGAAAAAATTCTAAAAGAAGTTATGGCTTTACCAGAAGATTTGAAAACAAAGCTCAGCATTGATGAAGAGCTTGTTGCAAGCACGAAACAGATAATGTAATGTTTGTTGCAGGTTCTTTCTTGCTTTTTGCCCTGGGTGGTATTTCTGCTACAGTAGTTTGTACATTGAGAAAGCCTTGACTTACTATTGATGGTTTAGCAAAGTTAGCAGCTGAGGTCGTTCATTTTCCCTTTATTAAAGGCGAAGTTCTTGGTTCAAAATCATTTCTATTAAAAATTAACTTTTATTTAAATGGAAAATGTGAAAGGTGAAAGGTCAAAGATCGAATCAAAGATCGAAAGCCAAAGTTAAAAGAAGAATACCTATTACAGCAGAGAAATAGGATTCGATTTCCTATTTTTTGCATTTCAAAGGGTCTACACTCCAGATTTGGTCTTTTAGTTGGTCATCAGAGAATTTCAAGGGGAACGTTGTTATCTTTTCTATCTTTATCAGTCCAGTTGAAACAAACCCTTGTTTTTGGTCGATCTGTTTTCTCATAGCAGAGTCTAATTATTGTATTGTAAAACATTTGTAAAAGGGGAGAGTTCTGGGAGAAGTGTGGAGAAAAAACTTCGCTGTACAGTTTTTGACAGAGGATTAATGAAAGGGTAAAGCTCTGGTTCATGAGATTCCTGTGGTGTGAGTTTAGCAAATGTATTTTCTTTCTGTTTCATATGTATTTCGTTATGTTTCACAGTTCATTAAAAATCATTTCCAGTTGGATGCTTTTAAGTAAGAAAGGTAGAATTCAGTTTACTGCTCTGCCTTGGGAAAGTGTTCACGTTCTATGTTTTCTTCTGTTTAAAAGGATTCATGTTTTTATGCCCTTTTCACCCTCTTAACAATATTTCCACTTCATATTATTTCAAATTAATTGCTTAACTTACTGCTTATCTTGCCTCACGAAGTAATCTGTGTCTTTGATTTAACTTCTCTGCTCATGCTGTTCCTTGGTCCCATACAGCCCATAAAACCCAGTCATTTATTAAAGTATTTCTTTCATATTTATTTACTAGCCTAAAATCATTATCAGTTTTGCATTTAGGTCGTCTCAGGCCCTATTGGACATCTTTTGCCGAGATAGACCTGGAGAGAGCCCTCTCCTGTCCTCGTAGGGCTAGCTACGAGGCTGAGCATGGTTTGGTGTTGTCCTTCTTCTGCCTTATTTCAGCCTAAGGCGGATTTGGGAACTAACAGAAGGCATAGGGTCAGGCATGTTCACTTCAAATTCCCTGTAGAATGCAAACAGTTATGTAGTTATCTACATAAAACATGTAATATTAGTGTGCATAGAGAGGTTAGAGAACGGAAGACTCAGAGAGAGATGATAGAGATGATGTGCACATCATGAGCTACTATGAAGCAGAAATGAAGGCAGAAAAGGCAGCAATGAAGAAGGAGGACAACAGGGCTGATATCCAAGTAAATCAGCATATGATTTTCATGTTGAGTGAGGGAATCATAGTCTCCTTTCAAGTTGTAGCTTGATAAATTTCCAATTGGATTTGGGTGAGGTAGGAGCCTCCTATAGGTTGTAGCCTGCATAAAATATTTTGGAGTTGGAGCTTCCTTGCAAGTTGTAGCTTGCAGAATTTGAGGTAGTAGCCTCCTGTAGGTTGGAGCCTATAGAAAATCAGTTGTGAGAGGGAGTTGGAACTTCCCTTTGCATCAAAACAATAATAAGATGTGGTTTTCTCCCTTATTGGTTTCCACTTATATTTGTTGTCTATGTGCTTTATGAGTATGTGTTGATGTGATGTTTTAATCTGCTTAATTACTTGTTGTCCACACATTCAGTTTTTTGATTCATTATGTATTATGCTGCTTATAAAATGAAGTAGTTAATGGGTGTAAAGTAAAGATTTTTAATGTCCATTAATGTACTAAACTAATTCACCCCCTCCCCCTCTCATTTTAGCTAAGGGTTCATCACCACTGTCGTAACAATTATCAACCCCATGTGATATTTTCTCACTTGTCGTATGATGAATCATAAATATGCTCGATGGGTAGTTATACTGCAATTTAGCTCCCCTAAAAGAAAAAAGGCACTCATACTCATTGAATTCATCACATATCTCCCAACGGAGATCCAAGGATCCCTCATTAATGATGCACTACCTGATGAATATATGTTCTTAGTGACAACAAAGGACCCTTGATACAGTGATATCCTACTTTTCATACAAACTCAAAATTTCAAACCTCGACTCACTCACGATGACCGAAGGCACATACGCCATCATGCCCATCGATACCTTCTTTTAAGGGATTCCCTTTACCAATGAGACATCAACACCATCCTTCGTCGATGCCTCACTCACAACCAAGCCAAGAAAGTCCTAAACGACTGCCACAGCGAGGCTTGCGGCGGCCACCTCTCAGGGATGGACACTGCTCAAAATTTCCTATGTGTCAGTTATTTCTGGCCCACCCTTTTTCACGACTACATCCAAGAAACCAAAATAAGCAAGTGATGCCAACACTATGCTCACAAGGTACGAGCCCCTCCAGCTCCCCTGCACCCTGTCATCATAGCAGGACCCTTTTGTAAATGGGGCATAGACTTCATGACATGCAACCCCACATCATCTGGAAACCACAAATACATAGTTGTGGTCGCTAAATATTTCACCAAATGGGCAGAATCAATGCCCACATACAAAACCGTGGAAACTGTTGCATGGTTTTTCTTCAACCATGTCATCACACGATTCAATGTCCCCAAGGAATTGGTGTCAGATCACGGGAAACATTTCAAAAACGAAATATTCCATAAATTGTCCTAATACCTTGGTTTTTCTCATGAATTTTCATCACCATACTAGCCCGAGTCTAACGGTCAGGTAGAAGTTGTCAAGAAAGTCCTTAAAACGATGTTGCAGTGTATGATGAACAACCACAAAACCAATTGGAACCACATGGTGGTCTCATCCCTATGGGCATACCACACAACGATCAAAGCGTCAACATGATTCACACCCTTCCAATTAGTCTATGGGGTGGAGGTCATGCTTCCCATTGAACATGAAATCCCCACCCTACATTCTGCCATCAAACTTCTCACTGATACTAAACCCCTAGAGAAAAGGTTGGTACAGTTAGAACTTGTTGATGAAATTCAACGAGAATCTCTCCAACATAATAAATCCCACAAGAAAAGGTTCAAAGCGTCGTTTAACCGCAACATCACCCCTCGTTCATTTATCGAGGGAGAACTAGCCCTACGCTATGATGCTGCACAAGAGGCTTTAGGACTCTGGAAGTTCAATACATTATGGAAGGGTCCATACATTTTCAAACATTTCCTCCTTAAGGGAGCATATATTTTATCAGAGCCCGATGGGACATTCCTAAAAACCCCTTCAATGGACTCTAGGCCAACAAAATTCTCCCATAAAAGAAGGTCCTCAGTACCCTAGAATAATTATGTATGCACCATAATTTTTTATGTTGATCACCTCATCATGGACTTATTATAAAAACACGCTCTCTCATCCTATGTCGCAAATGGATCGTTCGCCAATCTATCATTTCGGATTTGTTTATGGTGTCTCTCGATAGTCGCAAAACCTAGTTGTTGTCGCTTATGCCATATACTCTCTTGATCAATCACCGTACCTCACTAACGGCCTTTGTATCGGGTCAGCCACTAACAATCAAGCTAAATATGACGTCGTCATAGGACTTTTAACCAACGCCTCCCTCCAAGGCATCCACCATCTACATGTCTTCCTTGATTCCCAGCTGGTCGTATCACAGTTAAACCAAACCTTTCAAGTGTTTGATCCATGCCTCTTTAGGAAATACCTGCATGCAATAATATTAGCCCACAGTTTTGATCACGTTACATTTACACATATACCAAGAGATCAAAATCATGTAGTCGATCGCATAGCTAACCATATCCTAGATTGGAATGCATCACATATATATATATATATAGCATTGACCATAAAACAACATAAAATCCGTCATATACATAAAAACTAAACATAAAAACATCATAAAATTATCCATATACACATCATGAGAGCCGTCAAAATACATCTCGCATATATATATATATATATATATATATATATATATATATATATATATATATATATATATATGTGCATGTCACAATATACAAAAAATGATGCCACTGGCTCATCGCCAGGAAAAAAAAATGTCATCAAAAAGACAAGGAAGCATCCCCATAATGGGTGCTTTCCTTGGTACATACATAAGCATGGTCTAGGTTTGAGCCCCTCTATCTAAGTCTCGTGGACCAATATCCGCACCAAGAGCCACAATAGGGGCAATTATGGCCACCACAAAGGCTACACTGTGCAACACTGAACATCACGCCTGCTCACAAGCCATCACTGTCTCCATGGCCAGCTCCGCCAAGTCATCATAACCCCCAATGGGCATCCCCTGGGTTAGGGCCTTCGCCCTCTCCTAGGTATCATGATAGTCTCGTAGTTGGGCCTCCAGTGCATTCTAGTGAGCCTCTATTTTCTCATCACATTCGCGCCATCCCTCTGCATCCCCCACTGTCGTGGCACTACTACCCTCCCCGGAGGGTCCACCAATCTTTAATCGGCGATGCAGCAGCGGTCGTGCAAGCCTAGGAGGAGGCCTCTCGTATCTAGACTCCGAGGAGGGGGTGTAGCCCTTAGTACACCCATATGTCGAGGGTCCTTCCCTACCAAGCAGGCCAACAATCTCCCCCTAGGCCCCACACCCGCAAGTAAACAAACATGGTATCAATGTATTCATAAAAAACACATACATATATACATGTAAAAAATATTGAAATGTAGAAAACATAGATATCATACATGTTGGTCCCCATGCATAACCAGAGGGAGACCCATGTCTAGATCACCCTGGAAGTCTACACTGTGATAAGGGTACTCCAAAATCAATAGAGGGTTGGAGTTAAACCAAACCTCCACAATGTTGTTCCTATACCTCCCCGCAACTACACCTCCAGCTCGAGGCATGATAGGCTCCCACCTTCGTATCCTAGGGTCCCTCAAAGGCCTAGTTGGCACCGCAAGAAAGGGTCATAACATGACCACCCTTTCGTACATAATGCTACACAAAATACTTGTGTACAAAAAACACTGAAGGCCCCCTAGCTTCACCTACATGAGCTGGGACGTCATACCTCTGTATAAAAAGCGATCCAAATCAAAGAAATTGCCCGCCTGTAGCTGTTGAAGGACTGCTATATGCGGCCCTGATACTCTTTGGGGTGAAGACGACCCCACCAAACACACAATCATAGATAGAGTCATGTGCTCTGTCCAACTCACAATAGAGGCTATGTTGACGCAACCATCCTCAATTACATTGGGTCCACAGTGGCCCTCACGCTATGCCCAACAACGAATGTCCACGTGCCCATGTGGCAGTTGATAAGGTAGCACCTCCCCATGAGGTAGTAGTTTGGTCACAAAATAAACATCCAACTTAGTTGATATCAGTAAATCAACTCGCCTCACAACCATGATCTGTCTGGCATCATCCCAACAGTGAACCAAGAATCGTAAAAAATGATCCTACGATATCATGATGGGGTTCTGAAGGAACTTCAACAACCCCCACTGAGCTAGAGTATGGCGTATTTCTAGATCCCAGGCCACCTCATCTCGTAGGGTAGTCCAATCCGTCTTCCTCGATAGCATCCTGCCATCAAAAAAATCATTTTTTCCCCTTCAGCTAAAAATGAGGAAAATAATGTTTTTACTGGACCGCGCACTTTCAGCCTACACAAGCACGTGTATCGCACATCTGTGTGATGAACAAGCACGAGATGCGCGCATCTGTTTAGCCATAAGGCGGGTCAATTTCCATGGTCAGTCGATGCACCTGTTATTCACATGGGTGTGTCGACGACACATTTGTTATTTACATAGACACATCGTCGGCATGCATGGGTGAAACATTTGCACGACATCAATGTGTGAAGCTCATGGCTTCATGCGTCAACTGCGCGACTCTCTTCGAGTCACCCGTGCGGTTCCCCAAAAGTAGCGCTAAAATGGCGTACAGGGGACCCTTGTATGGCCTACCTACCCTACAAATAGGAAAAATGAAAAGAGTAGGGTGCTAGCTCCTACCTACCCCTCCTGGGTACTCTAGCTGACCGCAATGGCAAGAAACACTCTGAAAAAATCATCTGGCCTCTCAAGCTCAACAATGGAAATGAATTGAAATTGGCCCCTTTTGGCCTATATATCACCCTTTTTGCCATTTTTCTGGAGCCCATAAATAGAACTCGGGACCTTCGTTCTCAAAATCGTGAGAGACACAAGGATCAGTACCACATCATCTTCAATAAGGAACTCTTCATTCCAATTATCACCAAAACTCATTTTTTGGGCTCGTCGCACGCCCCAAACTTCATCGCGGGTACGCCCTCTCTTATTTTTTTAAATTCATGTCATCACAGATTATTCATATGTTTTAAAAGGAAATTTTCACTTGGGGTATTGGTCGTAGATATTTCAAGTGCATCAGAAACACCATGCTTCGACCAACATCCCGATAGAAAAATGAAAGAGCAGGTATCATTCAACACTCAGCACAACAGGCTTTGTTCTAAGCTTTCCATATCCAGACATCATTTCTCCAAAGTGCACCATAGGGTCCATCATCTCGACCATGTTTATCATCACCTCACCTTGCACATGATAAGAACCTACATTGGTCGATAGAGCCTCCCCACTCATGGCTCCCTTCATATTCATATACCCCCATCCATTATCAGGATCCATGACCACCCACTCCGGCCTGGGAACCACCTCATTTATACGCTTTGATGATTAGCCTCATTTTGTTTCACTCATCGCATACCAAAACTCACTCTTAGGCCACCACTAATATTTTACGACGGATCAGCGGGATGCATCACTGTGTTTCACATTTGGCCTATCACACCCCCATTAAATATAGCCCATCTGTGTCACCTCATCCGCCTCATCACCCCCACACCGAGACCAGCCAATGGGGCCCCTGTGAAATTTTCAATCTGAAAATCTATAGTTGCAGTGATAGATTTATTTCTCCTACTTATTACTTCATTAAGTTATTTACAGAAATCTATCAGTAAAATTCAAAATAAATACCACTGCAACATTCATAATTACATATGCAAAGAAGTAAACAGTGGAAAACATAAGCATAAGAACAAATCATATGTACACAGTTATTTTTGGACAAATATCCCCAGAAAAACCCTTTGTGGGAGAACCGGTGCAATAGATGAGGGTTTTATTAATATTCTTCAGCAAATGAATCTTCACAAGGAATACACTGGCAGATAAAATCTGAAAACACCTGAGACAAAATTCTTGGATCCTCTCGACTATTTCCTAACACCCGGAACAGATCTTGCTCCCTCCTATGCCTATCTGCATGTTTCTCTGTGCAGTACCTACGCTGGACTGTGTAAGTCTGCGAGGCTCTGTGTGGGATCACTGCACTGCTGCTCTACGCTGCCTCCTGTGACCCATTGCGTCCCTTTGTCCTCGAGCTCAGTGACTGCTGACTCCCTCCTTCTCCTTTTGCTTCTACAACTCTCCCACTGAGATCGAAGTCTATTCCTTCAGAATTGATCTCCTTCGGGTACTGAGTGTATGTATGGCTTGTTTTCCAAATGACCCTCAATCATTCTTTTATAATATTCTCATTGATGAATCAACAACCCAAATTAGAAGTCTAATCAAGGGCTAAGATTAAAACTAGACTTGATCTTTGTTTTCTAGAAGATTCACACTTTGTCTTATTAATACCTTTTAATTATTTGATTTCCCTAAGTTTAAACTTAGGGTCTCCATTAAAATAATTAATTATTTTAATAAGACATGAACTAAGTGGAATTTCCACAAACGGTTTCTGGGTTCTTTGGAATACTAATGTCCAAGTCTCCTTACAAAGTTTGATACTTAGAACACTTTCCTATGCTACAAAAATCAACACTCCCTCTTAGCAAGGAAAGTGTTCCAGCAATATGCATGTTGCATGTTGCATTGCATTTGAAGCATCCTTTGTGCTGCTGATCTCTGGACGTTGCCCCTCATCTACTGCGCTACTTCCTTTTATACTGCCGCCCATAACACTGCCACTGTCACTGCTGCATCTGTACTACAGCTCCCTCTGAATCTTGATCCTATCCATTCCTACTACTGGAATGGATTCTTGATGATCCCCATCTTCTCTCTGAAGTAGACAAACTTAGTCTTCCCCAGAGCCTTTGTGAGAATTTTTGCCACTTGTTCTCCTGTTGGAGTGTATTGCAACTTCACAGCTCCTCGTTGGACATAGTCCCTAATGAAGTGACACCTGATGTCAATGTGCTTCGACCGATCATGAAACACGGGATTTTCAGAGAGCTTGATGCAACTCTGATTATCACATAAAATATTGGTTTCTTCCATTTTATCCTTTAGTAGGTTCACAAGCAGTTTCCGAAGCCATATGGCCTCACATGAAGTTGTGCTAGCTGCCATATATTCAGCCTCTGCTAAGCTCAGTGCCACGGATTTCTATTTCCTACTGCACTAGGAATTCATTCATGATCCTAGACTGAAACAATACCCACTGGTACTCTTCAAATCCACTGAACTCCCATCCCAATTTGCGTCGGTGAACCCACTCAACCTGACATCACTGCTACGGGTGTACTTCAATCCAAGCACGATTTTCCTTAAAGGTACCTGATAGCATGCTTGGTTGTTGCCCAATGAGCCCTCTTAGGTTCTACCATGAACTGACTGAGGGTATTTATAGCATAACAGATGTTTGGCCTTGTGTTTACTAGATACATCAATGATCATATGAGTTGCCTATACAGAGTAGGATCAACCTCATCATCTTCGGACATGTCAATTTTCTTCCAATTGGTGATCATTGGAGTCATCATGGGTCTACAATCCTCCATCTGAAATCTCTTCAGAATCTCTATAGTATATCTTCCTTGACCAAGAAAGATCTCCCCCTTCTGCTGCCAAACTTCCAACCCCATAAAATAGTGCATTAGTCCTAGATCCTTCATGTCAAATTTTGTAGCCAAATTCTTCTTGCAGTCTGTGATGAGCCTCGATGATCCTATCAAAAATAGATCACCTACGTATAAAACCAATATCAGGGGCTCACTCCCTACCCTTAGATAGTAGAGAATGGGATATGTGTCACTCTTGACGAATCCCATCTTCTGCAAGTAGTTGTCAATTCGACCATACCAAGCTCTAGGAGCTTGCTTTAGTCTGTACAAGGCTTTCTTGAGTCTGCACAGATGATTCTTCTGATCATGCGTCTTGAAGCCTTCTAGTTGTTCAATATACACCTCTTCTTCTATCACCCCATTCAAGAATGGAGCCTTGACGTCCATCTAATGAATCTCCCATCCCATCTGCGCAGCAAGGGATATCATGGACCTAATAGAGGTATATCTAGATACTGGGGCGAAGGTTTCTTCATAATCTATCCCTTCCTTCTGAGCATACCCCTTAGCCACAAACCTAGCTTTAAATTTCTCGACGCTGCCATTTGCAGCATACTTGATCTTGTAGATCCACCTTGATCCTACAACTGATCTCTCTTGAGGTTTGGGGACCACTTTCCATACATCATTCGTCATGATGGAATTGTACTCTTCCACCATTGCATCTACCCACACCTGGTGCTAAGTTTCTTCCCGAAAACTGGGAGGTTCCCCAACCTGTGCCACCAAGGCTGGATACCTCTCAGGTTGCTTACATTGTCTCTTCTCATTTCGGGGGTCAGAGACTCTGACCAAGTCTTATGCATCTTCAGAGAGTAACCTGGGAGAGAGAGAGAGTAACTTGCTCGAAAACTGGAAGGTTCCCCAACCTGTGCCACCAAGGCTTGATACCTCTCAGGCTGCTTACATTGTCTCTTCTCATTTCAGGGGACTCTGACCAAGTCTTATGCATCTTCAGAGACTCACCTAAGAGAGAGAGAGAGTAACTTGCTACGGAGATGTCAAGACGCAAGTTTTTGCTTGTTCTTTGGAGGGTGATGCTCAGGATTGGTTTTTTTAATTTTCCTTACCATTTTTTTTATTCCTTACAAGCCTTCATTAATGCCTTTAAGGATAGATATGGGGATCAAAAGGATTCATATTGCACAAATTACAATATAAAGGAAGATGAACCTATAAAGAAATTCACTGACACCCAAAGTGTTCAAGAGGATGCTCCTCGTCAAACTTTTCCATATTGCAAACCTTGTGAGAAATTTCATGATGAATCCACTTGTGTCATTGCAAAGAGAATCTGCGATAATGGAAAAGCAGGGACAAATTGTCAAATTAGTATTGATAATGAAAAGGAAAATGATAAGCATCATATCGAGGAATTAAAGCAAATTATTAAAGACATGCAATTCAGTCAAGCATAGTTGATGAAAACATGGAACTTAATAAAGAGAATTAGTAGCAAACCACGCCAAGGATATGAGAGCCATGTACACCAAATTGTTAGCCATGGAAGAAAAACATGATGAGAAGCTAAAAATCATGGAAGCAAATCATAAGGAGGAAAAGAGTTTTATTCAAGAAAATCATGATAAATTGATAAAGGTCATGAAACCCAGTTAGATATCTCTTCAGAATAGGTTACAAGTAATGGAAGTTACTAAGTATAATTAGAGAATCACCATTCAGAATCTGATGGATACTCTGGAGGAAAATCATACCAGGGAAATCAATGTTATAAAGGATGAGCATGTTAATCGAATGAATGCCATGAAAATTAAGCAGATCACTCTGCAAAATAAGATGAAAATAATGGAAAAATCACAGGTACAACCTGAGGGTCCTGAGCACAAGCCTCGCAGTTCATTGAAGCAACCTTCAACTTATTATGAAGTCACTGATTCCATTGAAAAATCGTTAAATACAGGATGATCCAGGCAAGAAGGAAATTGGAGGAAATCAAATTGATACTTGCAAGATTGATTCATCAGTTTTGATAGAGCAGGGTCATGAAAATAAAGAAGAGTGTGTCATAGAAGTATTGGACGTTCCAAATTTTCCATATGAGCATTTTTTGAATCAAAACGGAAGTTGTGTGTCAACCACATCATCATCAACATCACATCTTGTCGGGAGCAAACATAAAACGAAAGAAAAGAAGGAAGAGGTTTGATGCATATGATGGATGGGAGTAACTTGATATTCAGATAAGACAGAGTCATTCGATATGTAGGATCGAGCATGGCACATCCGAGAAGCAACCCACAAACCTTCCTAAAAGTTGGCAAATGCTCAACATGCACTATGTTGATGAAATTTTATACCATGGGGAGTTTTTCGTATAGTATCTATAACCGCACTCCCTTTCATTTATGTCATTAGCTAGGCTTATTTTATGCTCTTAGATATATGTTCTCTCAATTCAATTTGTTAGAGTAGGTTTTTTCTATTCCAACAGATATTCTATGTATACATGATGATTTTGATTTTGAAAAGATATTTGTTTGATGGATTTCTGTTTTCTTGGATGCGGGATTATGGACTCTCACATTGCTCCATTGAAGCAACATGTCCCCATATGGAGCCAAATATTGCACCCATTCTTTCAACATTCCAAGGAAGATGAATCCAAAGACTTGAAGGAATTTTTTCGAAGTTCAAAATCATCAATCAACGACTTATTATGTCATTGTAAACCTATTCTGCAAATTTGTAATGTAAATGATGTTATTACGACCAATTTATTATATAACAACCTAGATGAGCATAACAACCTATATGAGCATATGATTTTGGCGACAGGTTTCATCCTAAGAGGTTTTTCGTCTCATTGATTCATTTGTGTTTTAAACACAGATGATCGACAGAGTTTTTCCCTCTAGCCGCACCCCAAAGCTAGGGTGGAGTTTATCGTCAAAGTCTTAGCTGAGTCCTAATGTTTCAGTTAAGTCTATTGTAAAAAGTAATCTAAGAATAATTTAAGCTAATTGGCTAAATTATTTATTACAAATCATTTGGCCTACTATATCATATTGTGTCGCAAAATTGGGTAAATATTATGAGGATCTATAACGAATGGGTATCCCCCTTTGAGGGTTCAATTTATAAAATCTTATGTAAAGAATATTTTAGTGCATGGTTCATCATACTTAGACACCATGGCTAAAATATTTGATGGTGGAAAATTAATAAATCCCCTCAAAAGACAATTAATTAATTTTTTTGGCAAAAATAAAATTAAAACCTAAGCCAGAAATTAGTGGAAAAATCCGTAGGTCTAAAATAAATTAATTTTTGGGCGTCCTCCATCAAGGGAATATTGGAATTTCAAGGAAAAATGGACCCTTGTACTTTGGTGGTTAAATGAAAGTCAATTTTTTTAGGAAATTAACTCGAAATAATTATAATTTGAGCTAATAAAAAATGGTTTTAATGAGAAATCTGAAAATTCCTCAAAAATAAATATTTTCAACAGCACAAATTAAAAGTTGATCAAAGATCTATCAACGATCGAGAATATTTTGACTGAGATCAAGCCAACTAGATGTTATTTTCCACTTAGATGATTTATCTATAAATTACAAGTCATTTTGCTTCTCAAGTCATGATGAAAGCTCTTCTCTAGTCTTTAAAATTTTGTAACGTTGGTTTCGTTCCAATGGTCCACTGGAAACGTTTGAAATATCATAATAAAAAACTTTGGAGTTCACTTTATGGTGTTCTTTGTCCGATGATCTGTGGTATGTGTTTTCTTATATTATGCTTAAAATTTTAAGTTTTTTATTCATTAAAAGATGATGATAACATTTTATTGGTATATTTTTGGTCTATCTTAGGTGATCTAATTCGCCAAAGATTTATTGAAGACAATATATAGAGTTTGTAGGTTCCATGGCCCTTGGTTCCAAGTTCATAGACTTGGGAGAAGAGTTGACCTTGTTTAGGCCTTGAGAATTGTGTTTGGTTTTCTTACTTCCCTAAAGTTGTGGGAAATACCATAGCTTTCAAAACACATATGATCTATGGTCATTATTCATCATTTAAAAAATTATTTACTCAAAAATATGTATTTCCAAGCATTGTATATTTGTATATAACTTGTAAATTAATTTTGTAGAATACTTTTTGTAAATAAAAAAATTTAACCCTTGTTTTGCAAATATTTGGGTTTAGGGTTTTATTTTAAATTTTATGTTTTGAGGTTTTTTAGCATACTAGTATTCTTTAGATTTATTTTATTGTGTAAATAATTTTTAGATTTCAAAATTGTAAATATTTATTTTATTTATGTTTTAAATTTTTAATTAGATTCAATTTTTAATTTGAAAATCAAATTTTCTTCTAAAGCTTTTATCCCACAGTCAAAATTTGAAAATAGTTTCTCTAATTTGTGTCTATATATACTAACATATCACCTGGTATTTTCTATTATGCAAATAATTTCACTAACCTTGCATTTTAATTTTTTCTTGTATATAATTTCTTGGAGCTTTTATTTTATTTTTGTATATATTGGGTTTTTTTGGAGAAAATTATTTTCTTTGTATAGGTGAAATCTCTCAAGGGATCATATAAAGGAGTAAACTTATGAAGTTTCCAACCCTTAAAAACACTAGACATCTAGGGTTTTTAAATCCATTTTTGTAGGTTGTTTACCCAGCCTAAAGGGTTGGTGTTTAGGACCTATTTTGCAAGCATTAAGAAGGTCGTAAGCCCTACAAAGGCTAGATCTCATTGCAAAAAAAATTTCTTTCAAGGGATTGGCATTTTATCTGTAATAATTTGTGATTGGAACATTCATAAAGCTCTGATCTTTAGGTTTTGAGCTAGCATTTTTTGAGTGAGATGTTGAGGAGTGATTTATCTCACATCTCCAAACTTGGCATAGATCATGAGGCCTTGTGATTTGTTTCCATTGCTGTCATCTCTCATTTTAATTGACTGCACAATTTATATCAGATCTGATATATTGATATAATAGTGGCATAATCATGATAATCCAAGCCTAAAGAACCCACACATTAAGTTAGTAACTCATATAAGGCATCAAAATAAATTATAAGGGATTAATCTATCAATTTTATTGTTTTATGTTAGTTGTCATTTAATTTTCAAGGTCTGATCTGAAAGTTTTTGGTCTGATATAATTGTTACAACAGTGAATTCAGGGCATAAACACACATAAAATAAGTATAAATTCATTAACAAGTCCCATAAAATAAGTATAAATTCATTAACAAGTCACTTAAGGCGTTGAACATTAATCTTGTGGTTAAATTGACTGCATACAAGTTAGTTTTTGAGGATTGTTGGGCAATTTCCAGATTTGATATGATTGTTACAGCCATTTATGTAGTCATATAAACTAAATAAGAATCATCAAAATCGATTAAAAATCATCTAAAAATCACTCAAATTGATTAGCTAATCACTGGAGCTTATTTGGCATTAATATTCAGGCATCTTGTTGGTTTATTAAGAACTGAATCGCTGATTTTCTAAGTTATTGCAGATTTGATATACATTATTTTGAGGTATGATCTGAGCATAATATATATGATCTATAGTGTCTAAACAGTCCTATAATCAAGTGAATATCATTGGAAGTTAAATGCAGTGATTTTCTAGCTTATCTTTGGCATCTTGCATCACTTTTTGACTGCTAATATAAAATTTGCATGTCTCTAAATAGAAGGTTGCAGCGATAATAAAGCACACATAAGTCTCTAAAATTGGGTAAGGAAATTTCACAATTCATAATCACTCATGGTTTAGGTGGTTTGGGCTTAATTTTTGTCAATGGCATCTTGTATTGGAAATTATTGGCTAAGTGTTGTAAGTTCCATAAATTGATATCATTGTTATCACTTGGTCAATATCTTTGTGGAATTATTGTAAGAAGATCTATTGTTTGTTGTTGGCACTTGTATCATTGAGCACTTGGTCTTGTTTAAGATTGTCTTTCAAATATTGTTAAGTACTCTTGTTATAAGATAATCAACATCATGTACTTTGAATCATGATAAACAATCTTAACTCAAAACTCACTCATAATCCTTGCATATCATTCTAGGAATATTCTTGCATCTAATAATTTACCTCCAATCATAACATTGGTTGGTTGATAGACATTTAAGACAACCTTTCTCACCTAGCTTGAGCCTAGCACCTCTTTAGTGGTTAACACTGTGACCTTGTAGTTTTCAAAGCCACATTCTTTGCACTGTTGAAGGCATCAAGTGGTTTGGGGGGATGTATCGTTAATGAGTCCTTTGTTTGCTTCCCGTTGGCTTCTATCCCACAACCTACTCTAGAGACTAATTCCAAAATAGTTAAGAGGAAGGAACCATCTAAAACAAGCATATAATTAAAAGTGACCAAGATTCTTGCATTTGCCCTAAGACTTAAGATTTGCATAGCATATAGGTTAGTTAAGCATTCAAGCAGCAATTGTTCATCCAGTGATTTGGTCCTTAATTGATATAAAGCAAGTTTACTCCATAAGGCACTGGTCTCATTGATAATTAAATCTAATCTGTAAAAGCTTGCTAAATCAACCAAGTGGCTAGGTCATTCAATCGTGTCTCCCAAACTCGTTGATTGTCAACTTGTCTTTTATTTCTATCTTCCATAGGGACTACCCCCCATAGCTTGTTAGGAGACAGCTAGAACGAAGAGGTCGGGGATCAGAATCACAGCCCCCAACTTGAGTCGTTGTCGTGGTGTCTGTACAATATGAGCAACGACAGGGCCTGACTCAAAGACAAGGATATAAAGTGTCAATCCCAATGACAAATAATATCAACCCAAAGAATGGATGTGGATAATAAGGGAAACATGGAATGTGGTAAGTATGGATTACCTTGGGCATGCTACTTCAACCAATGCTTCCTATTAGTGCAAGGAGAACCTTAGGGGAGATCACACTGGACTAGGGGCAAAGGATAACCTCCCAGGTGAAGAAGCATGAGAAGAGTGGCCAATCTTCTAGCTTGCTCTGTGATCCATATTAATATGCCCCAAAACATTAAATGAAAGCACATGATTACAAAAATGGTTAATGTACCTTCTAAAAGATGACCCACTATCCTTCAAGAAGCATGTTAGATGGGAGAGAGCACTAATTAGAGTATAAGTGCAGAGCTTAGAAGTAAAGCTCTTTGTGGACTATCATAGGGAGCATGTCAGATGGGAGAGCACACTAATTAGAGTATAAGTGGAGAGCTTAGAAGTAAAGCTCTCGTTGGACTATCATAGGGCTGCTACCTTACAATGGAGAGAAAAAATTTCTCCTATGGGTTACCCACTTTTGGTGGGTAGAAAGTACGTAGATTCAACAGCTTGAAAAATTAACCTAAATCCTAGGGTGCTTAAAACTGAAAACTTCAATAAAAACTACTCATCTAAAATATGCTAATCTACAAACACATACTGCTGGAATTTGAACAAATACACATTATTTAACCCTCAAATCTGCATCTATCTTCTCATTGAATCTGTAAATGAAATGCACAACAATAACTCAAAACTGGAATGCATAAATCACTTGAACACTTTCCTACAATACTCCAACGCATCCTCTAAAGAAGACAAATGATTCACCATGACTCCTCAGATGTTGCTGAACAGGAATCATGGTGTGGTCTGCTCCACTGTTGCACCATTTTGAAAGATCCACTATTCTCACTGCTGCAGCACCATTAGTGCTGGAGTCTATCTGGTGATTCCACAGTAACATTCTATCAAAGGGTTTCCAACAAGCCTCTTGAGTGAGATCCAATTGATTTTTGCCTTACATAATGTCATACCATTACTTTCGTTACCTAAGATACTCCCATTCCCTTCATGACATTTTGGGTTCTAGATGGGGGAATTTTTACTTCAATTTTATGAAGGCTAACAGTAGCACTTGCTTTACACCGCAATTTTCCTGTATATTACCTAAAGCCATAGCCTTTCTCTTCTGCATCGTTAGCCTTTCTTCTATCCCCTTGTATGAGTTTTGTTGTGTCGATGCATCTCCATATCACTATACTTACTGTATGCATCTCCATTCCTAACAAATCCAACAAATATCTCCAACAACAAGATATCTCTTGGTTCTACATTGACCTAGTTATATCTCAAGTTGTTCAGGATAGCAGAGGTTGACATATACACTGAAATAAATTGCCATCAAACCAAAGGTTCACTTCATTGTCTATATCCCTTGCTTACCGTCTTAAAGTTCTAGAAGGGTTCCACCCCTTCTATTCTCACTGCTGCTTTATCACATAAGATAACATCTCCAAAAATAATTCTCTACAAATTGCTAAAAAAATATAAAAGGCCTTTCCTCTAACTCTATACTCGACTTTAATTGTCTACTGTAATCAAATTCAATTTCTCCAAATTCCTTCATGCCTTGGCGAATATAGCAGAAAATGTTGTGACTTGCCTAGCATCCAGTCATTACTTTCCAGGCAATGCAAATTTTTCGGTGGTCCACAGCTAAGGGACAACTCCCGTATAAGCATTGATGAAAGTGCTCTCATCACATCAAAAAAGTGAGCATTCAAACTTTCCTCTCCTTTGTCACAAAAAGGAAATCAGTCATTACTTTCCAGGCAATGCAAATTTTTCGGTGGTACACAGCTAAGGGACAACTCCCGTAAAAACATTGATGAAAGTGCTCTCATCACATCAAAAAAGTGAGCATTCAAACTTTCCTCTCCTTTGTCACAAAAAGGAAATCATTTGTCGAGGAACAGTTTAGTAGCTGAACAAGAAATTGGCTAAGATGCTAAAATCAGGGAAATGAATATAACTATTTGACAATATTAACACACATTTGAATTAAATAATAATGGCCAAAATTTTAACGTGACTCCAGTGCTATTTACGTCTATGAGCTCCAAAGCCAAAAGCATCCTTGACAACGGAATCCATGTCAATCATACGCTCATCAAGAATCTTGTCATAATACATTGCACTCCCAATCTCAGTTATTATGCCTTCCAGTTCCTCAAGAGGCTTATCAATGTGCATTTGGATCTGTGCCTTCCTTACAACTGTCACTTTGTAGTCTTCTGACTTGGCTTCCCTGTAAAGTTCCTGCAATACCAAGAGATAGTTCAGGATATCATGCGATTTGAACAGAGAATATTGAGAATCGATTGGTTATTTAGAATACTATTATTATTCGAAATCAGCAGTCATAAAAATGGCAATCACTTTGAAGATTTTTGAATAATGAATCAAGAAATGGATCCAGTGCATAAATGAGCATCAGTATTACAAAAATTACTTCAGCATCAATTTTGAGCAGATGTTCTTATGAAAAGTCACCTTACCTAGTCAAATGCAAATATCCATTATGACGTGATTGCATTATATTATTTTATTTTTTTGGAAAAATGCTGCTTGTATTAAAAGAGAAAATTGTTATATTGGAATGTTTCAGATTCCTACACAGAATACATAAAATATATGTGACATCTGATTGCAGCAAGATTTAGACTTCTTGCGTGTCTTCTAAGACTCCTAGACTTCCCTTTAGTCATGACAACCTGACAAAAGTCAGGAGACAAAATGGGGTCCTCTTAAACTATGATGCACAAACAGTTCTGATTTTTCCTAAGTACAAACGGAGATGCCATCACGATACAATGCCATACTCCCTTTTGGTGACAATTCATCATATGCCATATTCCCTTTTGGTGACAATTCATCAAAGCATGCACTCACCCCGGACAGTTCTCCAATTCATCTGACCAAGAAATATACTCTAGAACTTAGTACGCATCAAAGTTTCAGCTATTCTTGGCTGCCTACATTCCCAGTACAGATGTTTAACATATTCCTTGCTTGACAGCTTAGGTACCATGAATGATGAATATTTTCATACAAACTCTGAATTGGTTGAATCTCAAGCAGGGTCAAATTGAATAGCAAATTTTATCAGCTACGCATGGTTGAGATTTGATTTTGTTGAACTTACAAAATATAAAACAAAACCATATATGTATGTATGCATGTGTGTATTCAGTGTTGACATTTAATTCGACTTAATTTTGGATCAAATTTGGACTTGAAAAATACTTGTATTTGTATTTGTTTGAATATATGAAATTATGTCAAAGGATCTTAGCTCGAGTGGTCAAGTGGGTTCAAGTCTCCGGAGACATGTTGTAACTGGCCCGTTTGCAGCAATTATGAAATAGTTGTATCTGGTGTAATAGTGGCATCCAATCTTTTGAAGTTACCCATTCTCCATAAATTCTTGTTACAGTTAAAAGAGAGAAAAAAAAAACAAGAGAGAGAGAGTATATGAAATTATGATGGAATTCACTTAATTGTCTTTATTGAACATGACAAATTTTATTATATATTTTTTTAGCATTGGTGATTTTTTCCCAAATTTCATTCTCCCCAAATTTGAACAAAAACACAAACCAAGTGACTTTGTTTGACAATATGGACTATTACCCACCAAAATGTGTGAGTAACCCATAGGAGAAAATTTTCTCCTTGGACAGCCAACTAGTCAGAAGCCCTATTCATCAGCACTTGACATGATGCCATGAACCCTCCACATATATGATTTGATCAAATTTCTTTCTCCCATTAAGCATTCCTCCTTGAAGGAAGGTAGGTCATCCATCAGCAGGTACTTTTACCATTTTGCAATCATGTTTTTGCTTATTGTTTCCGGCATACTAATATGAATCACGGGGTTATCTGGATGATTGACCAATCTTGACTGTATTCTTGTTCCCTCACTTCACCCAGGTGGTTAGTCTTTGATCTTAGTCTAGTAGGACCACCTTTGAGGCCTTAGGGTTATAGGAAGGACACTATTGGGGAGGGTTCGATTGAAATCGCGTGTCCATGATATCCCATACTTACCCCTTTCCATCATGTTGAAATTTGCGCAGCTTCGAGATGAATTTCCCCAAAAGGGAAACCCAGCTACCCCAAGGAAAGCCCATCTTGCCGCAAGTTGAATGCAAATTGGATAAAAGGAAGAATTCAATTATTAATATGTGCAAATTGGTTTGGCACTCTTCTCATTAATATTTAACATGGAAAATTCCACATTGGGCAAGCAATTATTCAAAAGAAATATATTTAAATATTAATTTGAGCTAAATTTGAATTGTTGTTTCCCTCCAGCTTAAAGATCAAGTAGGTCTCTCAATGAAGGGTCTCGCTGGCACCAAAAGGCACTTCATCGAATCATATAAATAAGACCCTATCGCTCAATGTTTGATGGCTCATGTAAGAGCATGAAGTTCGCACACATATCTGAGGCATGAATATATCACTAAGTTTTTGTGGTTCGATATACTCTGGCATCGCATTACATTTTAGTGGAGAATTTTGTATGGCAAGAACAAATCCATATGGCACAGAATTTTGTGTGGCATGAGAAATTTTGTATGGCGCTTCTTTATGGACAAAATTTGAGGCTCACACTATATTTCTTTATGGTTCACAATATTATAGTGGCTCGCAACAACTAACCGTGGCTGGCATTCATATAACAGTGGATTCGCACATTTAACAGTAATTGCATATGATGCTTTGTGGCTCGATTTGTCTCGCTCGTAATCAATGGCACGTACACTCACAGTACTTTATATATATATATATATATATATATATATATATATATATATATATATATTTGACTATTTTACAGAGGCGTGCATTTGTTGTTTGATTCATACACAGTCGCTCGCATTTGCCAAACAGTGAGTCTGGCTAATATGTATGTTTCTATACCTACACATTTACTCTGTAGCTCGTATGTGTTGGCTCGCTTATGATCCTCTATGGCTTGATTTGTATACCTTCATGGCTCCCTGTAGTTTCTCTTAGATTGCACTCATTCTTTGTAAGCTCGTTGTATTATATGGCTATTATCAATATGACAAAGAGACTGTGATCTATATAATAGCAAGACTTGGATCTTTATGACAGTGACAACAGCAATAGGAAGTGATCTATATATGACAGTGAGATATATGATGACAGTGACCATGACCTTGCTCTTATGATACATAACCATGACCTTGCTCTCTAAATATCTATGATACATAATGGCAGCTACCTTGTTCGTATGATAGTGGTGGTGATACATGATGAATGATGTGTGATGACAGTGATGTATGTGTTTAACTGATATTCAGTTCACAAACGAAGTTATTAACTGACAAATTTTTAGTTAACGATGGTACGTTCAGTTCACAAACGAAGTTATTCACTGACAAATTTTTAGTTAACGATGGTATGTTCTATGCTTAGAGCAATTTACTTCAATCTCTCTTATTAGCCCAATTCAATTTCCTGTTTAGCAATCACATTAACATTGACAGTAAATGCTGATAAAACATAAAAAAATAATCAGAAAACAAGCCAAGACAAGAGGACACAATAATTTGGCGGATGCCAGGGAAAAACCCCAATGTGGGGAAAACCCTTTGATCAATTCTTCTTATTATTCTTCAAATTCAGCAGAGGGAGAAAGTACAATTTACAGCAGTCAACAAGATGCCCTAGCCAGCAAAGTCAATGCTGGTCAAACCAGCAATATTCCTCCCCAATGGAGCTCGATCAAACCCAGTCAAACTCAGCCTCAAAGACCGGTCAAATTCAGCCCAAAACAGTCCTGAAATTCTCAGTCAAACCTGGTCAATGAACTGGTCAAATTTGTGGTCAAGGCTGTGTTAATTCAGATTGTCATTGATGTCAATATGACTTTGACTGAGATGAAGACAGCACACATGATGACATATATGGTGACATTACATTTGATGACATGGACAATGAAGGAATTGGAGATCACTTGATGATGAAAGACACAACAAGTGGAAACCTCACTTAAAAAACACTTGGTGACATATGACAATGAAGAAGCCCTTGCTGTCCATCACCTTCTGCACTAATTAATGACCAGTCACTTAAAAAAAATGTTTTTCACTACCTTAGAGGCAGCCTCTCAATATGATTCCTATACCATCTTTTAGAGCATAATTTTGCCTTTCCAATGAGCCATTACTTGCCCTGAAACTCCCAGCGGTTTGTGAGATATTGAATTTTTAAGGTTAAGCAAATATATTCTTTTATCTAGCCGACCTACATTCACAGTTTCATGTCGGCCTTCCTCCAAAAGACGTGACACTTCATTCCAGTCGAAAATCATTATAGATACGACTGAAACTTCATTTTCAAATCATCAATTTTAAAAAAAAATCAATTACAGAGACATACAACAGTTCACAACTCGTGAACAAGGGACACCAAGAAGGATTTGAAGGGTTAAATCTGAAGGTTGGGTTATTCAAGACCTCGGTCAAGGAGAACAGAGCTGTAGAGGATACCTGAAGTGTAGACCTGAGTTTCTAACTGAACAGAAATAAGGAAAATATTTGAGCTCGGACAGAACTCAGATTATTTGCTGGAGGATAAAGCTAATCTCAGAACTCGGATCATTTGCTATACCAACTCGGGTTATTTGCTAGAGTGACAGAAGTATAACACAGAACTCGGATCCGCTAAACCAACCCTTGGACCTGTGTTATAACCCAGTGTTAGGGCTCGGACTTGTGTTTCAGATTGTCCACATCACAATCTCGGACCAGTGTTATTACAACAAGACCCTCAGTATATTCTTGATGGTGAATACCTTTCAGGATCTCAGACTGTCCCTTATGCACTGAAGCTTGGAACACATACAGCCCTCAGATCTATTGATTGCTGCAATTACAATCTTGGACCAATAACTTGTGTTATGGTTTGCAGTCTAGTTTTAGGGCACAGACCTGTGGAAAGATAAGTGCAGTGATGAACAAGTAGACAGTGAAGAATTTTTTAATTGAAGTGCAGTGGTGAACAAGTAGAGAATGAAGAATTTTGAAGTGATTAGACAGTAAAGAATTTTGGAATTAAAGTGCAGTGATGAACAAGTAGACAGTAAAGAATTTTGGAAGTGATTAAACAATGAAGAATTATGTCAAGGATGTTCAAGTAAATACTATTCACATTCCCTATTAAAAAAGGAGACAAAAGGATTGGTGTCCTTGGAGTAGGAGCTCCTAAACACAAGGTTGGTGCCTTGAGAAGATAGGGTCAAAGCCCTAGAGGTCGGAGCCTCATCAAAGTCCAGATTCAATTCAGTAGCAGCGGTACTACTCATTAAAAGAGGTTGGTGAATTGGAAGAGTGCAGTGGTACAGACAAAGTGAAAGATAGAAAATTTTGATGATTAGACAGTAAAGAATTTTGGAATTAAAGTGCAGTGATGAACAAGTGAGCTAGTAAAGAATTCTGTAATGATTAAACAATGAAGAATTATTATCAAGGATGTTCAAGTGATACTATTCACATTCCTATTAAGAGACAAAGTTGGTGTCCTTGGGTAAAGGAGCTCTAAACACAAGGTTGGTGCCTTGAGAAGATAGGGTCAAAGCCCTAGAGGTCGGAGCCTCATCAAAGTCCAAGTTGGTGCTTGGCAATAGGTTGGTGCATGTTTCATTAAAAGGGTTGGTGCCCTTCACTCATCTATTGTATACTATTATTAAAAAAAGGGATTGAAGTTCTTATTAATCCTTAATATCATTATTATACACCTCTCTGTCTTTAATTGTGAAGAATCTAACTGGCAATAATTAACAATTGAAAAGAAACACTGATTCACCCCCCTCTCAGTATTTCCAACAATTGGTATCAGAGCCAGCTTCTTCATTATCAGCCTAACAGCTGGAAGAAGGATTCTTAGGCACAATGAAGAACATGGAAGCAACAGGGAAACTCCCTATCTTTGATGGAACAAATTTCAGTTTCTAGAAAAAGAGGATGTCCTACTATCTAATGTCTCTTGGCCCTGAAGTATGGCACTCTGTTTTGAATGGATACAAATCTCCCACCGGTCTTCCAATTGATCCAAATGAAAGAAAAGCCTACATTGCTAATGCCAAAGCTTTAAATTCCATCACTAGTGGAATCACCGATTCCGAATTTACGAAGGTCATGAACTGTGACTCAACCAAAGAAGTATGGGATAAATTGGTTTCTCTATATGATGGGGACTCCAAAGTTAAGAAGGCAAAGCTTCAAACCTATAGAAGACAATTCGAGAGTCTGAAAATGGATGATGAAGAAGATATTGCATCATACTTCCTCAGAGTAGTTGAAGTGGTTAACTCAAGGCAAAGCTTCAAACCTATAGAAGACAATTCGAGAGTCTGAAAATGGATGATGAAGAAGATATTGCATCATACTTCCTCAGAGTAGCTGAAGTGGTTAACTCTCTTAAAGGACTAGGGGAAAATATTGAAGAAAGCACCATTGTTCAAAAAATCCTGAGATCGCTTCTTGACAAATTTAACTCCAAAGTAAGTGCCATAGAAGTAATGAAGGACCTAGATACTCTCAAGATGGATGAACTTCATGGAATTTTTATTGCCTATGAGATGAGAAAAGGGATCCCAAATTTCAAAGAAGCAGTTTTCAAAGCCTCAAGATCTACAAAAGAAGGAAAAGAATGGAATTGCAACAGCGATGAATTTGATACTGAAAACGAATTAGCTCAATTTGTACGAAGACTAAAAAGGGGAACTAAGCTAAAAGGTAAGTACCCTCTTATTTGTTTCAATTGTGGAAGAATAGGTCATTATGCTGCAAAAAATCCTCATAAACATGATAGTGATGATAAAAAGGACTCTAAAAGAATGATGTACAAAAAGAAAGGGTTTAATAAGAAGAACTTCTTCTCCAAACAAGATGAGTCTGATGAAGATGAATTTGTAGTCATAAAAAGGAAATCAACTAGAAATGTGCGTCATTACAAAGAAAGCGACGATGAATCAGATGAGGAAAGTAATTATGTTAGAAGCAAAGAAACATTATTCATTGCATTTACAAATGATGATGACTCAAAACTAGAATATGAAAGAAACATAAATAGTTTGCTAATGAGTGCCATTGAAGAAAATGAGAATCTACAAAAGAAGATAATTTCTCTCAAAATAGAAAGAGGAAGCAAAAAGAATTCCCCTTCTTGAACATTAAGTTAAAAGAGAAGGATGATATCTGTGAAAAACGTGAAGCTGAAATAGTATCTCTAAGAAAGGAATTAGAACAAGTCAAAAGGAGTTGGCAAAGCTCTCTAGCTCTTGACAACATTCTTGATACTCAAAGACCTCAACATGACAAGTCTAGAATTGGTTTCAAAGGAGAATCATCAAGTACAAAGAATAATGCCAGAAGTTATGCTGATGTACTCTCTTGCCATCCAAAAGAAGAAAAGTCATCTTGTCAGAAAAAAAAGTCCCATCTCAAAACCAAGAATTGAAGAAAGAGTAACTCCAAGGAAGAAGGTTGGTTCAAGCTATGGATACTCTAACTGGTATCAAACTATTTTTCTTGGGCATTGTTACAATTGTAAAAACTTTGGGCATCAAGCTAAGCATTGCAAAGCTCATAAGAATGAAGCACCAAGATTGAAAGATCAAACAAACCAACTGCGTGGCCCTAAAGAGCAAGGACAAATCAAAACTTACAATTCCTTTGATCCTTTGGCTAAGTTTGATCCGTCTTGCTCATTATGTGATAATTATGATCATAATGAACAAAATTTCCCTCTCAAAAGGGAAAAAGCTAAAAACGTAAATCTCAAAACTGATTAAATGTGGCTTAGCTCTATGTGCTCATAGTGAAGAAAATCATTGGTTCGTGGATAGTGGATGCTCAAGACATATGACAGGTGACCCAAAAAAGTTTATCTCATTGAACAAGAAAAATGGAAATGTATCTTTTGGAAGTGGATCCGCTAAAATCACTGGAAAAGGAACTGCTACCCTTGTCAATGGACTAGGAAAGGCTCAAAATACCTTGCTGGTAAAAGGGCTCAAACACAATCTCTTAAGAGTCAGCCGGATTTGTGACCAAGGACATAATGTTGTCTTTAGTACAAAAAATTGTGAAATAAGAGACTCATCCTCAGGAGAACTTGTGGCGAAAGGGGTAAGGACACCTGATAATGTTTACATTCTCAGTAGAATCCAAGAAGATAAATGTTACTTAAGTCAAACAGATGAAAGTTGGTTATGGCACAAGCAATTGGGGCATACAAGTTTTGATAACCTAGTCAACATCAGCAAAATTAATGCAGTAAGGGACATTCCAAAAATGTGCAAACCAAATCAAGTTGTATGTGGCCCATGCCAACATGGAAAGCAAACTAGAACTAGCCACAAAACTAAGGAGTTCTCAACATCAAAACCTTTGGAAATCATTCATGCAGATTTGTGTGGGCCAACTAGAACTCCAACTCTTCAAGGTGAAAGGTACTTTGCTCTATTTGTTGATGACTATACTAGAATGATGTGGATATATTTCATAAAATATAAATCCGAAGCATTTGAATGTTTTAAGAATCTTAAGGCTCTCATTGAGAATGAAAAAGATTCTAAAATTAAATGTCTTAGAACGGATAGAGGAGGAGAATTCACCTCAAAAGAATTTGATGAATTCTGTAAAGAGCATGGAATCGAAAGAGAACTCTCTACTTCTAGGAGCCCCAGCAAAATGGAGTAGTTGAAAGAAGGAACCGAACCATTCAAGAAACGTCAAGGACAATGCTACTAGCAACCGATTTGCAACCAAAATTTTGGAGAGAAGCAGTTGGGACCGCAGTTTATACCTTATAGATCGAACTCAACTAAGACCAAATAATGAAAAGACTCCTTATGAATTATGGAAAGGAAGACCTGCTTCAGTAAAATATTCCAGGGTTTTTGGAAGCAAATGCTTCATAAAAATAAATGATGACTCACCAGGAAAATTTGATTCTAGAGTTGACGAAGGAATATTTCTTGGATACTCCACTAGGAGCAAAGCTTACAAATGTTACAACAATCATCTACGAAGAATAGTGGAAAGCATTGATGTGAAGATTGATGAAGGCCTTCCAGAAAAGAGAATTGAAGATCATGAAGTTGAGCCTTTCTTTGAACAAAGTGAAGAAGAAGAACCTGAAAAAGAAGAGGAGAATGAAGAACCTCAAAGTAAACCTCAAAGTGAATCTTCACAAACTCCCTCCAAGATCAAGTTTGTTCAAAGATATCATCCGGAAGAACAGGTCATCGGAAATATAGATGAAGGAATTCAAACTCGAAGAAGGATGACAAGCACCCCAAGAAAAAATGATGTGGCTCTATTATCTTTAATAGAACCTGAAAATTTTTCTCAAGCTAGCAAAGATCCTTATTGGATAAAGGCCATGGAAGAAGAAATGTCTCAAATCGAAAAAAATGAGACTTGGGAACTGGTACCTTGCCCAAAAGATAAAAATATAATTGGAACAAAATGGGTATTCAAAAACAAGATGAATGAAGATGGACAAATCATCAGAAATAAAGCCAGACTTGTCTACAAAGGATACTCGCAAATCGAAGGAATTGACTTAGAAGAAACCTTTGCACCAGTAGCTCGAATGGAAGCCATAAGAATGATTTTAGCATTTACTTGCTCAAAAGGATTCAAGGTTTATCAAATGGATGTAAAATCAGCATTCCTGAATGGAGATCTCAAGGAAGAAGTTTACGTGGAGCAACCAGAAGGATTTGATCTTGCTGAAGGAAAAGACTTTGTATGCAAACTAAAAAAGGCTTTGTATGGATTAAAACAAGCCCCTAGAGCATGGTATGCAAAGTTGGATCACTATCTGCAACAAGAGGGTTTCAAAAAGGGAGTGGCAGGTAGCAATCTCTACATGAAGATGGACAAGGAAAAACTTCTAATCACTCTTGTTTACGTTGATGATCTAATCTTTCCTAGCAATGATGAAGAAATGGGCCATCAATTTGCTCTAAATATGTCCAAAAAATTTGAGATGTCAATGATTGGTGAGTTGTCTTACTCTCTTGGGCTACAAATATCTCAAACCTCTGCAGGCATGTTTATATCTCAAGCAAAATATCTTAAAGACATGCTCAAAAGATATGGGATGGAAGATTGTGCACCTATGAGAACACCGATGACCACAGATTGTAAATTAAGCAAAGATGATGATACCCCTCTCATAGATGCAACTCTTTACAGGTCAATAATTGGAGCTCTCCTATACTTAACTGCTACTAGACCAGATATTATGCAAGTAGTAGGAATGGTAGCAAGATTTCAGTCAAGTCCTAAACAATCCCATTTAGCAGTTGTGAAAAGAATTCTCAGATATCTGAAAGGAACGACTGATTTCGGTCTTTGGTATCCTAAGAGTTCAACTCTTATTGTGATAGCTTATTCTGATGCTGATGTTATGTATATTTTATTATTTATTAATTAGATTTAGTTATCTTAGGTTATTAACTGAAAAGGCATGATTAACTGAAAAGGCATGATCAAAGATCATGCCTCTTCGCCAAGGGACACCTTGAGGCTATATTTAAAGCCTAGGCGATCCCTCATTGTAATCATATCTCATCTTTCATCATTAATAATATATATTTATCAAGTTTACCAGAGTTTTTACACTCCATTGGTATCGGAGCCATCGCTCTTCGGGATCTGTGTGATCACCCAGGAATTACAGAATTCCAGAACTGCAATTTCAGATTGCAGATTTTTTTATCAAGTGCAGAGTTACTTTCCGAACTGTTCAGCAGCCATTTCAGAAATTTAATTCTGCAATTGAAGACGCCAGCAGTGACACAAATCTAATTTTAAGTTCTGAGGTTCATCATCAATCATATTAAAGAATTTTGAAGGAATTTCAGAATTTTTTTTAACTAAGTGCAGAATTGCTGAAGAAATTTTGCATCTTTCTCCACTCACGTACACTCACAGCTTCCGCTCACCATTTCATTGCCCCATTGAAAACGCCAGCAGTTTGGAAACAACAACCAGAAATTCAGTAACATAAGAAATAAGTCATATCTGGAAAAATCAGAATATAATTCTTTCATTGGGCATGTTCAAGACATTAAAGACGGAGCAAGAAAAATAGTCAAAGAAGATCGGATCAAAGCGACAGTTTGAAATTCTGGAGCAGCGTTTTTTTTCCAAATCGAAACCAGTGAAAAGCCCAACGACCTGTGGTGACTCGGTGAAAGACTCGGACGTGGAAATATTGTGGATAGACCTGTGTGAAACGTGAAATTTACCGCACGTCAGAAATCCACATACATCTCAGGACTTGCGTTTACCCGCACGTCATTTTTTTTCCCGCAGCCATTACTTCCGCCTGCCCTACCGTCCGCCGTTTTCTGCACTCCGCCCGTAAATATACATAACAGTTTTAAAACGACAGCAAATAAAACACGTTTTTCTGCACTCCGCCCATAAAATATACATCACAGTTTTAAACGGCAGCAAATAAACACGTGTGGTAATTCGGAAAGTGGGTATCGTTTAAACGGCAGCGATATATTAATAATCGATTTGTAAGTTATATGAAACAAGGCATCGTTTACGGGCATCGTTTAAAAAAAATACGATTTTTTTTATTATATAAAATATATAATATATAATTCAAATTGATAATTATATATATATATATTATAATTATATAATTTATTTATATATATATTATAATTTTCATATAATAATTATATATATAATAATTATATAATTAAATTATATATATTATATAATTTTTAATTAAAAATTATATATATATAATAATTATATAATTTTAAAAAAAATTATTATTAATTAATTAATTAATTAATTCAAAAAAAAAAATTAATTAATTAAATATTAATTAATTAATTTAAAAAAAAAAAAAAGAAAAAAAAAGAGGAGAAACTGGCAGAAAGATACTCCCCACCTCATACACGCTCGATGTCTTCGTCAATGTCGATGGCGAAATTCCAGAAGAAATTGGGAGATCTTGAGAAACAAATTAATAATAACTCCGAAGAATTTGGAAGGCGATTAGTCGATCTGGAAGGTACAGTTGCAAGGCATTCCAACGACATCAAAAAGATTCATGATACGACAAATCGCATAGAAAGACAAATGTGGCTAAATCATCACAAGACCACAGAAGCAATGAACAAGCAGAACGAAGCAATGAACAATATGACAGAACTCTTCAACAAGCTAAATGATAAAATAGATAAGTTGAGTCAGACACAATCCCCAACATCTCCTAACAGGGAACCAAATCAACAAAACAATTCCGCAGATTCAGGGAACTCGGAAGATCATCAGGAAAAGACTGATTCTCCACGTCATCAAGAAGATAGTAATGCAGATTTTCAAAATAAGCAGCTCTGGAATGCATTCGCTAATCAATATCCCCTTCTTGTTCCACCATTAGCATATCAGCACAAAGCCAAGATCGATCTACCCAAATTTGATGGTAATGAAAAAAATAGCGTTGCATGGCTTAATAAGGCAGAAGAATATTTTGAAATTTATGACATTACTAGTGATGATGAAAAAATTAAACATGCTTCCATGAAAATGGAAGGAGAAGCGTATAATTGGTATATGTGGTGGAAAAAGACGACGCTCGCTATCAGTTGGAGGAAATTTAAGGATGCGTTCTTTAAAAGGTTTCAAGGCATAAAAGAAGAAAAGTTCTTTTCAACGTTTATCAAATTACGCCAAAAAGGAGATGTGGATGAGTACACGCGAGAATGGGAGACTTTTGCAACACGAGTACCCGGATTGTCGGAATCTCGTCTAATCCAGTCTTACATCTCAGGACTTAAAATCCACATACAAGAAGAGCTCGAACTACATGAAATTAAGTCCGTAGAAGTAGCAAGGCAAAAAGCAAAAGCTGCTGAAAAGAAATTTGAAAGATTATCAAAACCAGAAAAAGTATATTCGAGACGACGGTTTCCTCAATCTGAAAATGTAGATGACACAAAATATGTCCCTGTTCATCTTCGTGAAGAAGAAAAATCTAATTTGGAAAAACAAAGAATGCGAGAGGGCAAGTGCAAACGTTGTGGTGAACACTGGGACCCTAAGCACAGATGTGCTAATGAAAAAGCGAAGACTCTATACAGTTGTGAAGCAACTAACGATGCTAACAGTACTGATTCGTGTATAGAAGGATTAGAAGAGAACTTAGAGTTCTCTCCAGTAGTGGATGGCGAAACTATTCCACAAGTGTCATTATCAGCTATGACAGGCATATTACAACCTCAAACCCTAAGGTTAAGAGGACATATTAAGAAAAACAATGTAATGGTTCTAATAGACACAGGCAGCACACACAATTTTCTAGATTCATCCATGGCCAAAAGACTCAACCTCTTTAATTTTCCCATGCCTAATATGAAGGTAATGGTGGCCGATGGTAAGAAGATTGAACAAGTAGGAAAATGCCATAAAGTCAAATTGCAGATTAAAGACTTTCATTTAGAATCGCCGTTCTACACCGTTCCATTACGAGGAATAGATGTGGTCTTAGGAATTCAATGGCTACGAACTCTAGGTACTTATTCTGCCAACCATCAGAAGCAGTTTATAAGTTTTAAGTGGAAAGGCCATAAATACAAGTTGTATGGATTCCAAGCCCCAGAAAATCAAGTCGTATCTTCCTCTCTGATGACGAAGATGACTCAAATAGGAGCGCCAACATCTACAGTACAATGTCAGCAGTTAGAAATGTTATTTTCAAAAGGGAGCCACGATGAGTCGCCAGAAGTCAAGACAGGATCCGACCCTGTCGATATCAGATATTTTCACTATCCAGATCAACAACAGATTGAACTCGAGAATATGCTCCACGACCTTTTTAAAATATGGGAAGCAAGAGCTCGCCGCTCGCGAAAACCAGACATTCGTCAACGTTGTCCATCGATTACATATGCTTTGGGGACAAAGCATCCTTAAGAGAGGGGCAATGTTATGTATATTTTATTATTTATTAATTAGAT
Organism: Pinus albicaulis; assembly: GCA_034641835.2. Classification (NCBI taxonomy): domain Eukaryota; kingdom Viridiplantae; phylum Streptophyta; class Pinopsida; order Pinales; family Pinaceae; genus Pinus; species Pinus albicaulis. Next base: position 1,682,674,241 of record CM076580.1, read on the forward strand.
TTAGTTATCTTAGGTTATTAACTGAAAAGGCATGATCAAAGATCATGCCTCTTCGCCAAGGGACACCTTGAGGCTATATTTAAAGCCTAGGCGATCCCTCATTGTAATCATATCTCATCTTTCATCATTAATAATATATATTTATCAAGTTTACCAGAGTTTTTACACTCCAGCTGATTGGGCTGGAAGCATGGATGATCGAAAAAGTACCAGTGGAAATGCATTCTTTATGGGAGATTGTCTTGTATCTTGGCTCAGCAAAAAGCAATCATCCATATCTCTTTCTACAGCTGAAGCCGAATATATAGCCGTTGCTGATTGTTGTACACAAATTCTTTGGATGAAGGAAGCCTTGAAGGATGTCAACATAGAAACTAAGCAACCAATTACTATTTTTTGTGACAATACTAGCACCATCAATCTTTCAAAGAATCTGGTAATGCACTCAAGGACCAAACATATTCCAATCAAATACCACTTTCTCCGTGAACAAGTTGTTGAACACAATATCAGGTTGGAATACGCCAATACAAAAGAGTAAATTGCGGATATCTTTACAAAACCCCTTCCACGAGAAGCATTTGAGTATCTTCGCCAAAAGATGGGAGTTATTGCCCTTGCATCACATTAAATCGCGCAACATGTTAAGAGTACAGTATGTTAGGGGGAGCAGCTTGACAGGGGGAGTACTTGGGCACCCCGTTTGCCATTGATGACAAAGGGGGAGAGAATGTTGGAAGGGCAAGAATATTGCCATCAATCAAAAAGGGGGAGATTGTTAATTCAAATTGTCATTGATGTCAATATGACTTTGACTGAGATGAAGACAACACACATGATGACATATATGGTGACATTACATTTGATGACATGGACAATGAAGGAATTGGAGATCACTTGATGATGAAAGACACAACAAGTGGAAACCTCACTTAAAAAACACTTGGTGACATATGACAATGAAGAAGCCCTTGCTGTCCATCACCTTCTGCACTAATTAATGACCAGTCACTTAAAAAAAATGTTTTTCACTACCTTAGACGCAGCCTCTCAATATGATTCCTATATCATCTTTTAGAGCATAATTTTTCCTTTCCAATGAGCCATTACTTGCCCTGAAACTCATAGCGATTTGTGAGATATTGAATTTTTAAGGTTAAGAAAATATATTTTTTATCTAGCTGACCTACACTCAGTTTCATGTCGGCCTCCCTCCAAAAGACGTGACACTTCATTCCAGTCGAAAATCACTATAAATACGACTGAAACTTCATTTTCAAATCATCAATTTAAAAAAAAGATCAATTACAGAGACATACAACAGCTCAAAACTCGTGAACAAGGGACACCGAGAAGGATTTGAAGGGTTAAATCTGAAGGTTGGGTTATTCAAGACCTCGGTCAAGGAGAACAGAGCTGTAGAGGATACCTGAAGTGTAGACCTGAGTTTCTAACTGAACAGAAATAAGGAAAATATTTGAGCTCAGACAGAACTCAAATTATTTGATGGAGGATAAAGCTAATCTCAGAACTCGGATCATTTGCTATACCAACTCGGGTTATTTGCTAGAGTGACAGAATTATAACACAGAACTCGGATCAGCTAAACCAACCCTCGAACTTGTGTTATAACCTAGTGTTAGGGCTCGGACTTGTGTTTCAGATTGTCCACATCACAATCTCGGACAAGTGTTATTACAACAAGACCCTCAATATATTCTCGATGGTGAATACCTCTCAGGATCTCAGACTGTCCCTTATGCATTGAAGCTTGGAACACCTACAGCCCTCAAATCTATTGATTGCTGCAATTACAATCTTGGACCAATAACTTGTGTTATGGTTTGCAGTCTAGTTTTAGGGCACAGACCTGCGGAAAGATAAGTGCAGTGATGAACAAGTAGATAGTGAAGAATTTTTGAATTGAAGTGCAGTGGTGAACAAGTAGAGAATGAAGAATTTTGAAGTGAGTAGACAATAAATAATTTTGGAATAAAAGTGCAGTGATGAACAAGTAGACAGTGAAGAATTTTGAAGTGATCAGACAATGAAGAATTTTGGAAGTGATTAAACAATGAAGAATTATGTCAAGGATGTTCAAGTAAATACTATTCACATTCTCTATTAAAAAAGGAGACAAAAGGATTGGTGTCCTTGGAGTAGGAGCTCCTAAACACAATGTTGGTGCCTTGAGAAGATAGGGTCAAAGCCCTAGAGGTCAGAGCCTCATCAAAGTCCAAGTTGGTGCTTGGCAACAGGTTGGTGCCTCTCTCATTAAAAGGGTTGGTGCCCTCACTCATCTATTGTATACTATTATTAGAAAGGGGATTGAAATTCTTATTAATCCTTTATATTATCATTATACACCTCTTTGTCTTTAATTGTGAAGAATCTAACTGGCAATAATTAACAATTGAAAATAAATACTGATTCAACCCCCTCTCAGCATTTCCAACAGGCTGCGGTCAAAGCTGCAGTCAAATAGCCTAGATTTCCTCGATTTTCATGCCACCAACTCGGCCTCCCAAACTCAGATTCTGTCCCAAAAATCTAAGTCAAAGTATGAGAGTTGACCTAAAGTCAACGCTGATCAACGCTATTGCAGAAGCCCTAAACAATCTGAAAATTGCAGCTACCCTTTTAGACGTGCGGAGGAGAGAGAATGTCTTCTTGAGGCTTGTACGAACCAATGAGGAGAGAAAATGTGAGATGAAATGATGTCCAAGTGAGGTTTGAGTCTCTCCATTTTATATCCATTAATGCGGGGTGGAGACACATCTTTTAGGGCTTATGAGCCTACATAACAATTCTGGCAAACCTTGTCAATTTGCACATGTGTGAAATAAATTCAAAATCAAACTTCTGCACATCCAAACAAGATGATATTTAGATCAAGCTTGCACCTCTCTGAAAGAGGAATCCAACAAAAATATCATCTCCATAATATGAGTAGTGCAAAGTGGACTTTGGCCCTAGTTGCCAAATTTAACACTCCCTCTTAACTAGGGAGAATTCGACCCGTCAATCCATCTGCCAACCTGTGCAATCTTGTCATCATGTACCATCCTTTCATCCTGTTGTCTCTATACTCTGTCGGCTCTGCAATGCTGAATGAAGAAATAATGAAGAAGATTTGATCGAGAGTAAGTCACAAGACCTTGCCACTCTCCACTGACCCGAAGTCAATTTAGAGGTAAAAACCTCAACCAGACTTGATCCCAGATCAAGTTGTTGGACACAACCCATCCTAGACATAAAGAGTACGACAATACACGATGCGACCATCGATAATGCTATGGTCTCTATCCTCATTTCCCAACTCATTGGCCAGATGAGAGGTACTTCCCATGAGTCTTGGACCACATGGGTAGGATGTATGTGCGGCATAGATCAAGAAAGGGTGAACCAGCACAATATCATAACGGTGGAGAAACAGCACACCAGCAAGGTAAGGCGAACCTAGCCTTGTGGTTGCTTATAGCTCCAAGAAGCTATCCCCAAGCCCCCTGGAGCTCCCAGAGCTCAAAGTCCAACTCAAGCAGGACCCTAATAAGAGGGTCTGTCCACGATTCCAAGCATCTCACGGAAGGTTAATAATTTGACCTTCCCCAGGGGCTTCGTGAGAATATCTACGACTTGGTCATCAGTCCCAATGTGATGGAGCCTTACGGCACCTCGCTGTATCATATCCCGGATAAAGTGGTACCTAATATCAATATGCTTGGAGCGGTCGTGGAACACGGGATTCTCTGAATTCAAATCCCACTTTAGTTGCTGCAATGGATGACAGTGGTATCCAACACATGCCCAAATAGCTCACTGAAGAGCTTCCTCAACCAAACAGCTTCACAACAGACCATACTTGTTGCAATGTATTCGGACTGGGCAGTGCTCAAAGCAACCGATTTCAGCTTCCTGCTCATCCAGAAGATCAAAGTAGAACCTAGAGTGAAGCAACATCCAGATGCGCTCTTACGATCCACCACACTGCTTGCTCATTCAACATAGTATATCCATGGAGCCTCATACTCCAGGCAATGTATCTCAATCCATGGTTGATTATGCCCCAGAGATATCTCAAGAGATTCTTGGCACCAATCCAATGAATGTGATGAGGCTCGACCATGCATTGACTCAACGTGTTCACTGCAAAACATATGCCCAGACGTGAGTTCACTAAGAACATCAGGGCCACTACAAGTTGAAGATGCTCGATAGGATTTCCCAAATCGGGCCCAGCAGCACTTCCACACAATTTCTTAAAGTTGAGTTCCATCAGAGTAGTCACAGACTTGCAATCCACCATCCCAAATCCCTCCATCAGCTTCACAAAATATTTTCCTTGAGAAAGGAAAATCTCACCTGGCTTTTGCCAGACCTCCAAGCCTAGGACGTAGTGCATCAGTCCTAGGTCCTTCATCTCGAACTCGGAAGCTAGCTCCCTCTTACATCGATGAATGAGAGGGTCAGCGCCTGACAGGAAGAGATCGTCCACATAGAGAACCAGGATGAGAGGCTTGTCATTATCAATCTTAAAGTATAGGTTTGGATCAGCATCACTTCGAGTAAGGCTCAGCTTCATCAAGTAGGCTATCTATCCTCTCATACCAAGCCCTAGGGGCTTGCTTCAACCCATAGAGGGCTTTCTTCAACCGGCATACATGTGTATCTCTATCTCGAACTTCGAACCCCATAGGTTGTTCCACATAGACCTCTTCCTTGATCGAACCATGTAAGAAGGAAGCCTTGACATCCATCTATGTAGACTCTGTCCTTGCAATGCAACAAAGGCAATGATCGAACGAATAGTGGTGTAGCGACCAATAAGTGCAAATATTTCATCATAGTCTATACCTTCTTTCTGCTAGAAGCCTCAGGCAACAAATCTTGCCTTGAATTTTTCAGCACTTCCATCGGCTCCATGCTTGATATTGTAGAGCTATTTCAAGGTGACAACAGATTTGTCATTCGATCTAGGAACCACATCCTAGACATCATTTTTCATGATCAACTCATATTCTTTGTTCATTGCATCCTTCCAAACTTGGTGATTTATAGCTTCTTCAAATGTTCCAGGCTCAGATTGTACAATGGTGCTCATGGCTACTAAGTACCCTTGGTACCTATTTGGCTTCTTACTTTCACGGAATGTTCCCCTTGGAGCAATGTGTCTCTCGGCATCTTCGAGAGTGTCTCTAAGCCATGAGGGTCTTATTTTATTTGAAGAAGGTGGATCTATAGGATCCATTCGACCTTCAACATTGGGTATTTGTTCATCCTTCGGTTCTTCCTACTTTCCTGCTTCTTCTTCTTTGTCTTCCTTTGAGATAGGAAGATCTCTAACCTTCCTAAGGGCAGCATCTTCGTCAAAGGTGACATCATGACATATCTCCACTTCTCTTTGACCAGGCACATAGATTCTATATGCCTTCGAAGTTTCACTGTAGTCCACAAATGTTCCCTTCTTTACAGAAGGATCCAATTTGCTCCTCTTTTCTTTTGGCACATGAAAATATGCAGGACTTCCAAAAATTCTAAAGTGAGAAACATCATGTTTCTTACTAGTAAAGACTTCTTCGGGAGTTTTGGAGTCCAATGCTTGATGTGGGCATCTATTTTGAACTCCGGAAGGCCTTGGTCATGAAGCATGGCACGGGCAGCTTCAAGAATAGTTCGATTCTTCCTTTTGGCAACTCCATTTTGTTCCGAGGTATACGCAATAGTGGTCTCCCTCTTAATGCCAGCTTCCCTGCAATAGTCATTGAACTCATTTGACTCATATTCGGTTCCATTATCGGTCCTCAAAATTTTGATCGTATTACCTGTTTGATTTTTGACCAAGGCCTTGAAGGTGTGGAACCATTTTAATACTCCGTCCTTTTTCTTCAAAAAGTATATCCATATTTTGCGAGAGAAGTCATCTATAAAAGTGACATAATATAAGCATCCTCCCAAGAATGTTACGGTCAACATACCAGATAGATCGGAATGAATCAATTGTAGAACATCGGTAGTCTTGGAGTTACTTGAGGGGAATGGTCCCCTTGTATGCTTTCCTTCAGCACAACCCTGACATACACCTTAATGATCATCTTTGAAATCGGGCATACCTGTGACCACCTTCCTTGCTTCGGGAAGAGCTTTATAATGGTGTGCAAACCTTTGGTGCATAGTTCGAACTGAAGAGTTATGTCACATGTCATGGCTCCCAACGGACTTCCTTCAACCTAATAGAGTGTATCAATCCTAAAACCATGAGTGAATGCTTCTTTGAAGTTCCTTTTCCAAATGCGTACCTTTCCATCAATGAATGCCACCTTGAATCCTTTGTCTTCCATTGTCGAGATAGACACTAGATTCTTCTTTAAGTCGGGTACATACAACACATCTTGCAAACGAAAGACTTGACCTTGATTTAGATGAAGGGTCACAGTCCCTGTCCCTTTCACGGGATATGTGGCATTATATCCAAGGATAATTTCCAAATTAGTATCCTTTTCAATCAAATTAGAGAGTGCCTCTTTATATCCAGTGAAGTGCCTTGAGGCACCACTATCAATCAACCAGTTATCCAAGGTGTCGGGAGGAGATGCAGCAGGGAGGGAAGTTATAACAATATATTCATTTTTTTTGTTATCAACAACATTAGATTCATCATACCTAGAGTTCCTTGCCCTCTTGAAAGGTTGACCAATTCCATTTCGATCAGACGGAGCCTTTCTCTTTCCTTTGTTGTTGAACCTGTTGTTTCTTTGATTTCCATTTCCCCTGAAGTTGTTATTGTTGTTGTAGTCATGATCTCGGGGTGAGTCCCTTTTATTGGGACACTCTCTAGCATAGTGACCAAACGTGTTAAAATTGTAACATCTACCCTTCCTTCCTTTGGGTCTCACTCTTCCTTGACCTTGATTTCTTGGACCAGCATTATTCTTCTTCTTTGCATGAGCGGGGAAGGCAGTAGGTTCACTTCCATTTCCATTTGAGGGTTTGTCTCTCTACATCATCCTTGTCTCCTCTTGAGTACATCTCGTCAACAATTAATCAAAATCAATATTATTATTGAGAATGAATACATACCATGCCCAGGGAAGACCTCCAAGAGCAATGAGAGTGAGCTCTCTGTCAGCTATGACCTCTCCAATTGATAAGAAATCATTTTTGGTTTCAGTGATTCTCATGACGTAGGATTGGATGGACTCTCCCTTTTCCATCTTGATGTGTCCTTCAGCGTGTTCTTCAAAAAGAGAATTTGATTAGCATTGCTAGCCTTGAACATGCTAATCAATGTATCATACATCTCCTTAGATGTGCCCAGCTCAAAGATATAAGCAACCAAGTGCTTGTGAATAGAATCCCTAATGATCTTCTTCACCTTGTTTTCCCCTTTCTTGTACTTTGTATTACTGGCAATCGGTGCATTTGATGGAGGCTCAATGATCTTTCCTTGCACATAATCCATAACATCTTGTTCCTCCAGTGTCAGATCCAAGGACATTTTCCAAGCATGATAATCAGATTTATCATTGAGCTTGTCATCAGATTTGAAGTATGATGAGGAAGCCATTGACCATTGTCCTTGTCTAATCAACTTTCAATGATTTCTCTTCTCACTCTTGCTTGGGCTTTGTCTTCACCTCAATTCTGATACCATGTTAATGTTTAGTTAACGATAGTATGTTCTATGCTTAGGGAAATTTACTTCAATCTTTCTTATTAGCCCAATTCAATTTCTTGTTTAGCAATCAAGTTAACATTGAGAGTAAATGTTGATAGAACATAAACAAATAATCAGAAGACAAGCCAAGACGGACACAATAATTTAGCGGATGCCAAGGAAAAACCCTAATATGGGGAAAACCCTTTGAACAATTCTTCTTATTATTCTTCAAATTCAGCAGAGAGAGAAAGTACAATATACAACAGTCAACAAGATGCCCTAGCCAGCAAAGTCAGCGTTGGTCAAACCAAGTCAAACTCAGCCTCAAAGAACAGTCAAGGTCAGCCCAAAACAGTCCTGAAATTCTCGGTCAAACCTGGTCAACGCACTGGTCAAATCTGCAGTCAATGCTGCAGTCAAACAACCCAGATTTCCTCGATTTTCATGCCACCAAACTTGGATTCTATCCCAAAAATCGAAGTCAAAGTATGAGAGTTGACCCAAGGTCAACACTAGTCAACGTTGTTGCAGAAGCCCTAAAACCGTCCAAAAATTGTAGCTACCCTTTCACACATGCGAAGGAGAGAGAATGCCCTCTTGAGGCTTGTATGAACCAATGAGAAGGAGAAAGAATATGAGATGAGATGATGTCCAAATGATGTTTGAGCCTCTCCTTTTTATATCCAATAGTGAGGGGTGGAGACACATCTTTTGGGGCTTATGAGCCTACATAACAATTTTGGTCGACCTTGTCAATTTGCACGCGTGAGAAATAAATTCAAACTCCAACTTCTTCTCATCCAAACAAGATGATCTTTAGATCAATCTTGCACTTTTCCGAAAGAGGAATCCAACAAAAATATCATCTCCATCATATGAGTTGTGCAAAGTGGAGTTTGGCCCTAGTTTCCAAATTTAACAATATGTTTAACTGATACATGAAGATAGTGACATGATGAATGATGCATAACAGTTATCTTGATCTGGCAGTGTCCATGACATGACAGTATGGTTGTGATAATGACCTTGATGATAGCATACCCTTGATAACAGTAATAACATGATGGATGACAAATGTGACAGATGTGATATTGTATATAACAATGATATGAGAGTAGCTCTCTTGGACTCGTTTCGTTCGGTTCACAAACGAAGTTATTAACTAACTTGGGTTGGCTCTAGTAGCCCTAATGTGATTGTTGTATCTCGTTCTTATTATACTTTGTATCTCAGATGAACAAATTGATAAATATCTAATAGAAGAAGAATCGGGTGGGGTTTTCCACCCTGTAAGGTCCCTATCCCTATCACGACATAGGTGGCATTGTCTCCAAGTATGATCTCCAAATTAGTCTTCTTTTCAATCAAATTTGAGAGGGTCTCCTTGTACCCAGTGAAGTGTCTTGCGGCACCACTATCAATCAACCAATTATCCAAAGTGTCCGGAGGAGAGGCAGTAGTGAGGGCGGAAATAAGATAAAATTCTTTTTTGTTTTTCTACAACATTAGTTTCCTTATACCGGGAATTTCTCGCCCTTTTGGGAGGTCGACCATTACCATATCGAGTAGCGAGAGCATTCCTATTTCCTTTATTGTTGAGCCTGTTGTTCCTTTGATTGCCATTCTTCTGATTGTTGATGTTGTTGTCGTAATCTCATGGAGTATCCTTCTTGTGAGGACACTCTCTAGCACAGTGGCCAAACCTATTGCAATTGTGACACCTTCCTTTCTTCCTTCTTTGAATCCCTGCTTGAATCCTTGACCTTGTCTCTTTGGACCAGCATTGTTCTTCCTCTTTGCATGAGTAGAGAAAGCAGTAGGTTCATTTCCATTTGAAGGCTTGTCTCTCTCCATCACCCTCATCTCTTCTTGAGTGGATCTAACCAATAATTCATCGAAACTAGGAATCTTGTCATTGTTAAGAATAATGGTGTTAAACACATCCCATGCTCTTGTGAGACCACTAAGAGCAATGAGAGTGAGCTCCCTGTCAGCAACAACTTCTCCAATAGATAGAAGTTCATTCTTGATTTCTGTAATCCTCATGAAGTAGGATTACATAGGCTCTCCTCTATCCATCTTGATGTCCTTCAACTTGTTCTTGAGAAAGAAGATTTTATTTGCATTGTTTACTTTGAACATCCCAATCAACTTATCATACATCTCCTTAGATGTTCCCAAATCAGAAATATAGGCAACCAGATGCTTTTGAATGGAATCAATGATAATTCTTTTGGCTTTGACCTCACCTTTCTTTTACTTTGCCTTTGCAGTAGCAGGTGCATTTAAAGGAGGTTCCACCACTTTTCCTTGCACATAGTCCATAGCATCATTTTCTTCCAATGTCAAATCCAAAGTCATCTTCCATGCATGATAGTCAGGTTTGTCTTTGAGCTTATCCTCATAATTGAAGTATGATGTAGTCGTCATTGAAGCTAGACTAATATTCTTGTCCAACAACTCTTTTCTTAGTGATTGCTTTTCTCTCTCTTGCTTGGGATTTGTCTTCACCTGGGCTCTGGTACCATGTTAATTTTAGTTAACAATGGTATGTTCTATGCTTAGCACAATTACTTCAATGTTCCTTTAGCAGCCCAATGACAATTTCCAATTTAGATATCCAATAGCAATCACATTGACTGTAAAAGTAGATAGAACATTTAACAAAATGCAGAAGACAAGCCAAGACAAGATTAAACCAGATTTGGCGGATCCTAGGGAAAAACCCCAATGTGGGGAAAACCCTTTGATCAATTCTTCTGACTATTATATCAAAATTTTTAGCACAAAGAGAGACTACAATAGCCAAAATTGACTTGCCAAATTCAAGTTAAAACAACCCTGTCAAATTCTGCAGTCAAATCAGCCCTAACTAGAAAGTCAAAGATTGTCAACGCAGCAATAGAATGTCCTTAAAACAGCTCGATATTCCATAATCAAACTCAACCTGATCAGGAGGTCAAAGTCATCCCAAAACAGTGACAAAGTCAACAGTGAAACTCTGTCAAACTACTGTCCTGAAATCTGCGGTCAACCTACAATTTGGTTTGCAGTCAAAGTGCTACAAAAACATCGGTTTCTGTGCCAAAAGTTGCAGCCTTTTGAGACAGAAATATCCCCAAAAGATCGAAGTCAAATGATGCCCAAAAGGTGTTGGTCAACGTTGGTCAATCTGCAGCCAACTCTGTAATTTTGGCCCTATAATTCAGCTTCTGAAATTTGTCCTTCTTGATCCACATGTGTGAGAGAGAAGAATGCCCGAAGTAGTACGAACCAATGAGAGGAGAGAGAATGTGTAAGTGATGAAGATGCCAAATGAGGTGAGAGGTCACTTGTATTTATACAATTCATTGTGTGTGAAGAGTCACGTCCATTGGGCTTCATCAGCGTACATGTTGATGTTGCTGACCTGAACAATTTGCACATGTGTGGGCATAAAATAAAAAATGCACTTCCACTTGTCCAAATTGGATGATTTTTATATCAATTTTGGTCCTCTCGAAAAGAGGAATATAATGCAATCATCATCTCCATCAAATGAGTTGCCCCAAGGTGGAATTTGGCCCTAGTTGCCAATTTTAACACTCCTGTCCCAAGGTGAAATTTGGCCCTAGTTGCCAATTTTAACACTCCCTCTCAAGTAAGGAGAATTCCACCTACCAATCCAGCATTGATCATCATGCCACCCTATCGTCATGTACCATCTTTGGCATCTCATTTCTGCTCTGCTGAACCATGATGTAATAATGAAGAAGAATTGATCAAGAGTGAGTCACAAGACCTTACCACTCTCCACTGGCAGAAGTTAGTCTAGAGGTAGAACCTCAATTGATCCCAGATCAAGTTGTTGAGCACCATGCATCGTAGACATAGGGAGTACAACAGTACACGATGCTTCCATCGGTAGTGTTATGGTCCATATCCACTTTTCCCAACTCATTGGCCAGATAAGAGGTACTTCCCACAAGTCTCGGACTGCATGGATAGGATGCATGTTAGGGCATCAACAGGAGAAGGTGAACGACTCATCTTGCTCATATGCCATAGGAAAATATGAACCACTCATCCTATGCATACACCAATCATAGCGGAAGGTGAACCACTCACCCTATACACGTGTATGCAATCGTAAGGGAAGGTGAACCACTCACTCTGCACGCATGTCAACCATCATGGGGTATCACAGGGGAAGGTGAATCAATCACCCTATACACAGCGCACCAATAGGGAAAGATGAACCACTCACCCTATGATCGCTCATAGCTCCAAGAAGTACCCCAAGCCCCCAGGAGCTCTCAGAGCTCAGTGTCCAACTCAAGCAGGACCCTCATTGGAGGGTCTTTCCACGACTCCAAGTCTCTCTCGGAAGGCTAAGAATTTGACCTTCCCTAAGGGCTTCGTGAGGATGTTTGTGACCTGCTCATCAGTCCTTATGTGTTGGAGCCTTATTGCTCCCCGCTATTGCATATCCCGGATAAAGTGGTACCTAATATCAATGTGCTTGAAGCGGTCGTGGAACACAAGATTCTCTGAAAGGAGAATCCCACTTTGGTTGTTGCAGTAGATCACAGTCATATCCATCACATGCTCAAATAACTCACTAAAGAGCTTCCTCAACCAAATAGCTTCACAATAGGCCATACTAGCAGCATATATTTGGCCTCGATGGTGCTTAAAGCAATCGATTTCCGCTTCCTCCTCATCCAAGATATTGAAGCGGAGCCCAATGAGAAGCAACATCCAGACGTGCTTTTATGATCCACCACATTTCCAACCCAGTCATCATTAGTATATCCATGTAGCCTCAAATTTCCGATTGTGTATCTCAGCCCATAGTTGATTGTGCCACGGAGATATCTCAAGAGATTTTTAGCAGCAATCCAATGTATGTGATGAGCCTCGACCATAAATTTTCTCAACGTATTCATAGCGAAGCATATGTCCAGACGGGAGTTTACCAAGAACATCAGAGCCCCCACAAGTTGTCGATACTTGGAAGGATTTGCCATTGCAGTCCCAGCAACACTTCCACATAGCTTCTTGAAATTGAGTTCCATAGGAGTAGACACAGACTTGCAATCCACCATCCCACATCTCTCGAGCAACTTCACAATGTATTTTCCTTGAGAAAGGAAAATACCTCCCGGCTTTTAACAAACCTCCAGGCCTAGGAAGTAATGCATCAGACCTAGGTCATTCATCTCGACCTCAAAAACCAACTCCCTCTTGCATTGATAAATGAGAGGGCCTGCACCTCTAAGAAAGAGATCATCTACATAAAGGACCAAAATGAGAGGCATGTCCTTTTCAACCTTGAAATATAGGTTAGGATCAGCTTCATAAGATAGCTATCAACCCTCTCATACCAAGCCCTAGGGGCTTGCTTCAGCACATAGAGGGCTTTCCTCAACCTGCATACGTGTGTCCTTCGATCTTGTACTTTGAACCCCTCAGGGTGTTCTACATAGACTTCCTCCTTAAGCGAGCCATGCAAGAAAGCATTCTTAACGTCCATTTGGTGTAGGCTCCAAACTTGAGAAGCAACGAGAACAATAATAAATCGGATAGTGGTATATCGGGCAACCGGTGCAAATATCTCTTCATAATCCACTCCTTCTTTTTGATAGAAGCCTTGAGCAACAACCCTGGCCTTGTATTTTTCAGCACTCTCATCAGCTCCATGTTTAATTTGTAAAGCCATTTAGAAGTGACCACAGACTTGTCCTTGGGTCTAAGAACCACATCCCAGACATCATTCTTTATGATTGATTCGTACTCCTCATTCATCGCATCCTTCCATACTTGGTGTTTCACGGCTTCCTTGAATGTACATGGTTTAGATTGAACAATAGTACTCATAGTAGCTAAGTACCCTTGATACCTTTTTGGCTTCTTCCTTTCACGAAATGTCCCTCTTGGAGCAATATGTCTTTTAGCATCTTCGAGAGTGTCTTTGAGCCACAAAAGTCTTTTCCTTGAGGTAGAGGGATCACCAGGAGGTGGATCAATGGGATCCATCAAGCATCATTTCATCTATCGGAGATTCATCCTGCTTTCCTGCAACATCATCATCGTCCTTCGTTGGGATAGGGAGATATCTCGCTTTCCCAAGGGCAGAATCTTCATCGAAAGTGACATCATGGCTTATTTCCACTTCTCTTTGACGAGGCACATAGATTCGATATGCCTTCGAATTTTCATTGTAGCCCACAAATGTTCCTTTCTTCCCAGATGCTTCTAACTTGTTTCTTTTCTCTTTAGGCACATAAATACACAGGAAAACCAGATATTCTAAAATGAGAAACATTAGGTTTCTTACCAGAGAAAACTTCTTCGAGTGTCTTGTTATCCAATGCTTGATGCAGGCTCCTATTTTGAACATATAGGACAGTGTTGGCAGCGTCTCCCTATAAGAACTTCGGTAGGCCTTGGTCATGAAGCATGGCACGGGTGGCTTCTATGATTGTTTGATTCTTCCTTTCAGCGACTCCATTTTTCTCAGGAGTGTATGGAGTGGTGGTCTCCCTCTTAAAGCCAACCTCTCAACAAAATTCATTGAATTCATTTGATTCATATTCGGTTACATTGTCGGCCCTCAATATTTTGATCGTCTTCCCTGTTTGATTTTCAACCAAGGCTTTAAAAGAACGAAACCATTTGAACACTTCGTCCTTCTTCTTCAATAAATAGATCCAAGTTTAGCGAGAGAAGTCATCCACAAAAATTGCATAGTATAAGTATCCTCCCAATGATGTTACGGGCAACATGCCAAATAGATCAGAATGGACCAATTGAAAAATGTCGATAGTTTAAATTTCGCTTGAAGGGAATGGTCCCCTTGTAATTTTTTCAGTTGCACAACCCTGACAAACAGCTTCATGATTTATCTTGAACTCAAGCATACCTGTGACCATATTCCTTACCCCAGGTAAAGCTTTGTAATGAAGGTGATCAAATCTTCGGTACCATAATTCAGATTGAAGAGAAGTATCGCAAGTCATAGCTCCCAAAGGACTTCCTCCAACCTGATAGAGACCTTCAATCCTAAATCCAAGTGTAAATGCATCTTTAGGGGTTTTTTTTCCAAATATGTACCTTTCCATCAATGACTGCTACCTTGAAGCTTTTATCTTCCATAGTAGAAATAGACACTGGGTTCTTCTTCAAATCAGGTACATACAATAATTCTTGTAGATGAAGGGTTTGACCTTGATTTAAGTGAAGAGTGATGATCCCTATCCCTTTCACGAGGTAGGTGGTATTGCCTCCAAATTAGTCTTCTTTTCAATCAAATTTGAGAGAGCTTCCTTGTACCCAGTGAAGTGCCTTGAGGAACCACGATCAATCAACCAATTATCAAGAGTGTCCGTAGGAGAGGCAATAGTGAGGGAAGAAATAAGATAAAATTCTTTTTGTTTTTCTACAACATTAGTTTCCTCATACTTGGAATTTCTCGTCCTTTTGGGAGGTCAACCATTAATTACCATATCGAGCAGCAGGAACATTCCTCTTTCCTTTATTGTTGAACCTGTTGTTCCTTTCATTACAATTGCCTTCGAAATTGTTTTGATTGTTGTTGTTGTTGTCGTCATCTCATGGAGTATCCTTCTTGTGAGGACACTCTCTAGCATAGTGGCCAAACCTGTTGCAATTCTAGCACCTTCTTCTCTTCCTTCTTTGAATCCCTGCTTGAATCCTTGACCTTGTCTCTTTGGACCAAAATTGTTCTTCCTCTTTGCATGAGCAGAGAAAGCACTAGGTCCATTTCCATTTGAAGGCTCGTCTCTTTCCATCATCCTCGTCTCTTCTTGAGTGCATTTAGCCAATAATTCATCCAAACTAGGAATCCTGTCATTGTTAAGAATAGTAGTGTTAAACACATCCCATGCTCTTGTGAGACCTCCAAGAGCAATGAGAGTGAGCTCCCTGTCAGCAACAACTTCTCCAATAGATAGAAGATCATTCTTGATTTCTGTAATCCTCATGAAGTAGTATTAGATAGACTCTCCTTTATCCATCTTGATGTCCATCAACTTGTTCTTGAGAAAGAGGATTTGATTTTCATTGTTTACTGTGAACATCCCAATCAGCTTATCATACATCTCCTTAGATGTTCACAAATCATAAATATAGGCAACCAAATGCCTTTGAAAAGAATCAATGATAATTGTCTTAGCTTAGACCTCACCTTTCTTGTACTTTGTGTTTGTAGCAACAGGAGCATTTGAAGGAGGCTCCACCACTTTTCCCTACAGATAATCCATAGCATCATTCTCTTCCAATACCAAATCCAAAGTCATCTTCCATGCATGATAGTCGGGTTTGTCCTTAGCTTATCCTTCGATTTGAAGTATGGTGAAGTCGTCATTGAGGCTAGACCAATATTCTTGTCCAACAACTCTTTTCTTAGTGATTGTTTTTCACTCTCTTGCTTGGGATTTGTCTTCGCCTAGGCTCTAATACCATGTTAATATTATTTAACAATGGTATGTTCTATGCTTATAGCTCAATTACTTCAATGTTCCTTTAGCAGCCCAATGACAATTTCTAAATTAGATTTCCAATAGCAATCACATTAACCATTTAATCACATTGACTATAAAAGTAGATAGAACATAAAACAAAATGCAGAAGACAATCCAACACAAGACAACACCAGATTTGGAGGTTGCCAGGGAAAACCCCCAATGTGGGGAAAACCCTTTGATCAATTATTCTTATTATTATATCAAAATGTTCAGCATAGAGAGAATACAATAGTCAAAATTGACTTTCCAAATTCAAGTCAAAACAACCCTGTCAAAATATGCAGTGAAATCAGCCCTAACCAAGAAGTCAAAGATAGTCAACGCAGTTATAGAATTGTTGCAAATATTGCACACCATGATCTGAAATTTTTATAGGAGCTTCATCAGGATTTCGATATCACCTCATAAAAATTTCAGCTTTTGAACCTTCGTAGAAAAAAAATTATAGCAAAAATGCCACGATGACCTGTTTCAGGTGGTGAAATCCCTACATGAGGAGGATATGAGGATCACAATTTATATAAATGCTTAGGTTGAGAGGGAATTCAACAAGTGAACGTGGGAGGGATTTTAGGAGCTTAAAAAATATTAATTACTGACTTTTCAATGACCCATGCCACAACCCCGTGGGCTTTTAGCCCACTAATTCGGGTTACTAACTTCAAACATGAATATCTCTCAAACCGTGAAGAATTACGTGGCGTGCCATATATCAACGAAAACATCTCAACAACTAGAAACCATCAAAAATATTCTTGACACGGAATATAGTAATTTGGTAGGTCAAAATTCCCATGCAAGATCGGGGTAGCCCCTGGTGCTGCTTGGGTTGACATCAATGACAACCACTGATCAACAATCTCCCCCTTTAGCATTGATGGCAACACAAGTACTCCCCCTGCAATCATGACACCTCTTCCTGCAACATTATACCATTCTCTCCCCCTTTGGCATCAATGGAAAAGAGTAAATCCCCCTGACACACAACCATCTTGCGGACCTGTACACACTTCCACTCCCCCTTTATATTCGGAATAAGGAAAATCCAATGAGAACTTGGGAGAAACACAAGCTTCTAGCGAAGATATTCAAATGCTTCATGAGGTAAAGGTTTAGTAAAGATATCAGCGATTTGTTCTTTTGTACCAACATATTCGAGTTTGATATTCTTTTCAGCGACTTGTTCTCTAACAAAATGATATTTGATCGAAATGTGTTTTGTTTTTTAATGCATGATAGGATTCTTGGAGATGTTGATCGCACTGGTGTTATCACAGAACATGGGAATAGGCTCACTGAATTGTACTTGAAGATCTTGCAAAGTTTGTTTCATCCAAAGGACCTGAGTACAAGAAGTTGTCGCTGCAATGTATTCTGCTTCCACTGTAGATAACGAGATTGAGGTTTGCTTTTTGCTCAACCATGATACAAGACAACCACCTACATAGAATGTTGCTCCACTAGTACTCTTATGATCATCAACTTTTCATGCCCAATCTGCATCCGTAAAGGCTTGAATAATGAGATTGTTACCCTTGGGATACCACAAGCCATATTCCGTTCTACCTTTTAGATATCGAAGAATTCTTTTGACGGCAATAAAGCTTGCTACTTGTCCAACTGCTTGCATAACATCTGGCCAGGAGGCTGTTACATATAGAAGACTATCAATCATAGATATGTACAACCTCTGATCCACATCCTTAAATGAGTCATCTATGCTCAATTTACAACCTGTTACCATCGGAGTATGGACGGGTTTGCAATCTTACATTTTGAATTTCTTGAGCATTTCCTTGATGTACTTAGCTTGACATATCAATATTCCTTTTTCTTGTTGAGATATTTAAAGCCCTAAGAAGTATGTTAGCTCACAAAGTAAAGACATCTCGAACTCACTTTGCATCTTTGTAGCAAAGTTCTTACTTAGTCGATCATCATTGCTACCAAATATTATATCATCCACATATACCTCAACGATTGTTAAATTATCTTTATCTATTTGTACATAAATATTTTTATCAGCAGTACCTTTCCTGAACCCTTGTTGATGTAGATATCCATCAAGACGAGCATACCATGCTCTGGGAGCCTGCTTGAGACCATATAGAGTCTTCTTTAACCTACAAACATAGTATTATTTTTCTGATAGTAGAAAACCTTCAAGTTGTTCGATGTAAACTTCTTCTAATTCGCCATTCATAAATGCTGACTTAACATCCATTTGGTAGACTTTGATTTTTCTTGAACATGCATAGGCGAGAAACATTCTGATGGCTTCCATTCTGGCAATTGGTGCAAATGTTTCGTCGAAATCAATTCCTTCCACTTATGCATAGCCTTTGCAAACCAATCTTGCTTTGTTTATGGTAACCTGTCCATCTTCATTCAATTTGTTCCTGAACACCCATTTAGTCCCAATGACATTTTTATCTTTTGGTCGTGGAACTAATTCCTAGGTGTTATTCTTCTCGATTTGATCCAATTCTTCATTCATAGCTGCTACCCAATGTTCATTTTGGCTAGCTTCCTCAAAACTACTAGGCTCAAAGGTTGCTAGACAAGCAATGTGAACTTGTTGTGATGAACGAAGCTATCGACCTTCATTTATGTCACCAATGATTTGATTTGATGGATGGCTCTTTTGAATCCATTCTTTTGTTCTCTTCAGAGGAGCTTCTTGTTGTTGTTCTGGTATATCTTGATGATCATTATTTACTTCTTCCTAGTTGATAGTTGCTTCTTGTTCTAGAATTTTCTCTCTCTTTTTCAGCCTATGTCTCAAGTTTCAAAGATTCTAGGTTCTCATCATTATTCGTAAGAACACCCTCTTCGTCAAATGTAACATTTATGCTCTCCACTATCTGTTTTCGTCTTAGATTATAGCATTTATAGGCCTTTCTTTTGCATGATTAACCAACAAATATACCTTCGTCAACACGTAATTCAAACTTACCCAACTTTTGATCTTCTCTTTTGATATAAAATTTGCTTCCGAAGATTCTGAAATATTTTACAGTATCTGATTTTCCTTTCCATAATTCATATGGGG
Organism: Pinus albicaulis; assembly: GCA_034641835.2. NCBI lineage: Eukaryota > Viridiplantae > Streptophyta > Pinopsida > Pinales > Pinaceae > Pinus > Pinus albicaulis. The sequence goes on from CM076580.1 coordinate 1,682,693,478, forward strand.
TCTTATTGCAATTATTTCTGAGAAGACTTCGGTTGATAATGAAGATTGTTGTATCAATTGCTTGAACCCAGAAATTTTCATCCAATTTTGAGTCCTTCAACATTGTTCTACCCATTTCCTGTATGGTTTTGTTCTTTCTTTCAGCAACCCCATTTTGCTGAGGTGTTCATGCCGTTGAAAATTGTCTTTTTATTCCATTTTCGTCACAGTATTGTTGAAATAATTTGGAAATGAATTCTCTGCCATTATCTGATCTTAGACACGTTATTTTCAAATTAATTTCATTTTCGACCAACTCCTTGTAGATCTTAAAGCACTCAAATGCTTCGGATTTTTAATTTAGGAAACTGACGGCTGTCATCCTAGTATAGTCATCTATCATTAACATGAAATATAATTCTCCATCTAAGCCTTTTGTTCTCACAGGACCACATAGATCAGTATGTGTCAATTCCAATGGATGTGATGCAAAGTGTTCTTTTGTTTTAAATTCGACTTTTCTCTGTTTGTCGTGTCGAGAGGCCTCACATAGTGTGTTGGAAGGTTTTGAGATTTTCGACATTTCTCGTACTGCTTCCTTTTTGCTTATCCTGATAAGATTGTCAAAGTTTATGTGACCCATTCGTTTGTGCCATAACCAACTTTCATCTTCTTTAGCTAGTAGACATGCTTTAGTTGCTTCATCCAAAACATATATGTCGTTTGGAGCTCGGCTTGCTGTAGCCACAATTTTACCATACCTGCCTTTCCTGATTTCACATTTTGTGGAGTTGAATAGCATTGTGTGTCATTGATCACACATTTGTCCAACACTGAGCAGATTGTGATTCATGTTTTCAACCAATAGAACATTCTTGGTTAGAACATCTTTTGCTTTCGAGAGTGATGGTACTTGATCCTATAACATTTGAAGATCCATCATTTCCAAAGGATACAGTTCCATCCTTCTTCTCTTTCAAAGATACAAATTTCCTTCTATCCCCAATCATATGCGTTGAGTAACTGCTATCAACATACCACACATCTTTATTGTTCTGAGCCTTGAGAGTGAGAGCACAATTATCAGTCTTCTTCTTCTTCCATGTTCGTTCATTATGTGGCTTCGAAGATTCTTCTGGAGGATTTTCAAGTCTGTTGTCTCTGGCTATGTGTCCAAAGTTCTAACATTTGTAACATTCCATATTATTTCTTAAATGTTCAAATCTATTGATGTTTCGTTGAGCCCTGGAGGTTCATATTTGAAGGATCTCCTGGAATTGTATTGGTTCCTAGGGTACGTGCGACAATTACAGCTTTATGACCAAATTTTCCACATGAATAACAATAGCCATGAAAAATATGTTGGTACCTGGATGGAAATCTTCGTCGAGGAATCATCTTCCAAGGTTGTTCTTGCGAATCTTGTCCAATGAAGTCTACATGCATGTCACATCTCATAGGTTCATTGTATTTTGTTGTAGAAGGTCCTGCTTCTTCTTCTTTGTAACCAAGGCCAGTTCTATCGTTGTAAGATCGTTGATTGTTGATGAGTTCTTCCAATGCCCTTGCGTTGTTGGCATAGTTTTGGACAGTTTTTCCCTTCTTCACTTCCTTACGCAGCGAGACTACTTCGGCTTCTAATGCTTCCCTTTCTTGGTTGCTTTCTTCCAACTTCTTTTGAAGTGACTCTTCAATACATTTGTGTTCTTCAACTTCAATTTTGAGACCTTGAACTTGTTCTTCAAGAGTATTGGAATGGATCTTCTCAGCCTTGAGCTCTTTTATAAGCCTGATTGCCTCCTTAGAAAATTCTTCTACGGTCAAACCTTCTTCTTCGTTGTTTGATACCTCTTGTTTATTCTGCTTGGCCATAAACAATACTCTCTCATTGGCTTCTTCTTTGTTGTCACTGTCTTCATCGGATGATGAGCTATCTTCTTTAGAAAGAAAGTTCCTTTTGAATCCTTTCTTTTTGCCTTGCTTGTTGAATATCTTAAGCCTTTCTTTCCTTTTGAGTTGACATCACTTTTGTTCGGACATTTTGCTGCGAAATGCCCAACCTCACCACAGCCGAAACATATCAATGGAAGTTTACCTTTGAATTTTCCCTTACCAATTTTTAGTTTTCTCGTAAAGTAAGCATATTCTTCATCTGAAAGAGCTTCTTCATCATCTTCCTTTTCTTCACACTTGCAGGCGCGGGTCTTTTCCTTTAAAGGTTGTTTTTCCTTATTGGTTTTCTTAGATCCAACGAACGCAGTTTCTAGATGCGAAGTACTCTCTTCTTCATTAAGTCTCATTTCATATGCTATGAGAACTCCATGTAATTCCTCTTTGCTGAGTTTGTCCAGATTTGCACTATATTCTAAGACCGATACCTTTGGGTTGAATCTCCCTAGTAACATTCTAAGAATCTTTCGTATAATAGTCTTCTCGTCAATAAGCTCTCCCAATCCTTCTAGAGTGTTGGTTATTTCATCAACGTGTTGGAAGTATGCAGCAATGTTTCCATCTTCTTTCATTCTGAGTTGCTCAAACTTTGCTCTGTAGATTTGAAGTTTTGCTTCTTTAACATTTGAGTCACCTGCATATATATTCTAAAGCTTGTCCCATACATTTTTGGCGGTTTTACAACCCAACACCTTATGATAAGCAGATTCAATAAGTCCACTGATAATAATATTTCGTTTCTGTGACCATTTGGGTATCAATTTTCTTGACTTTGTTCATCCTCATAATAGGAAGTTTATTTTCAGGAATAATTGTCCTATACTGTAACCTTAGTAGTTAAGAGATAGACTCATTCTTTCTTTTCAGAGTGCAGGCATGAATTATTTTCATTGAACAGAGGTACACCATTCTTGGTATGCTCCATGACCTCCTTAAACTGGCAACTGTGATGAAGAACCTGAAGTTTTGGAGGTTTAATTGTTGGACATACTAAGAGGGGGAATCCCTGGAGTCATTCACATATTAATCTTTCAGAAAGCATTAGTTAATCTTCAATTATTATCAGTGTTTGTACAATGATAGAAGTAAACAAAAGGAACACAAATGCACACAGTTTTTAAGGTGGAAACCCTCTCCGGGACAAAAACCACCTGAATGTTTTTCTAATAATTCTTTAATATTCAACTCCAATTGAAAATAAAGCTCCAACTTCCTAGAATCTAGAAAAGCATTCTTCTCTAGCTCCTATCAAATTCTGACCAAATGTCTTAAGATTCCTCATTAGAATAACCGAATCAGATGCCCCAACACCCAATGAGCTGTCTCAAATTTAACAAATACCTACCACTTCTCAGTTTTCACAAGCTTGAACTGTTGGTGACTTCATGCACCATCCTAGCACCACCCTACCACCCTATAGAAGAATAAACTAAGAATGGACTCTTGTACCAGGGAAAATGGTCCACTTTACAATGATATAGAATGACGTGGAAGAAGAAGACACACTATACCATAACCCTAACTATGACACAACCACTTAATGATGATCCTAGACCTCCCGACACTGCCTCTTCAACTCTTGCCAGATAGACACTTGTAAAAATTTTAAAATGATGTTTTTACAATGGCTTAGTATAATTATACCTTTACAATGACCGTATGCAGTGCTGCTCATGTGAAGACTTCATGTGGCGAACTTCTTGTTGTTGTTCTGCACCTTGATTGTTGCTCTTGTCATGCTACCCTTTCTTTCTCTTCATAAAATTAGATCATGCTTTGAGTCTTATCTTTATGAATCTATAATATTTGCAAAAATTCTTCAAGGAAATACCCATGACATGATAATAGCAAGACTTACCTCATCCTACAGAGCATATCTAAATGCTAAACAAAAAAAACAAATTAGGATACAAAGAACCCGATGTAAATTAAGAGATGAACATGCATATACGTGTAGTATACCAATGAGCCACTGTAGACTCAGTTTTGCCATGTCTCAGAAATTCTAGTCTGCAGCCATGCGTTTATCCAACATGATCTGGCTTTTCTTTCCTTTCTAGGGAGATGCCCAGTTAATTATTGAATCCGTGTAACTCTGCTGCATCTCCAACATGTGATTTTCTGCCTCTAGTAGTCCTTCATTTTTCTCAATGCTAGGTTTGTCCCTAATTTGATTTTCCAAGGCAAAGTTATACCCAATCTCTTCACAATGACCTAATTATATTTAATCAATTATATTAACTCTTGTACTATTGCACACGGTCACCAAGCTATCTCGGCTCTGAAATTGATACAAAGAAAACTACAGCCCGTGCACTATCCACCACTTTTTACAGAATTCCAATCCGATACACAGAGAGATGGTTATGACGATTTTCCCAAGGTCACCTCTTTGAGATGAAGTTCAGGGGCCTGCAAAAACCCTAAATTCCACAAATCATATCTCTGAAAATATTGTGCACCATGATCTGAAATTTTTACAGGAGCTTCATCAGGATTTCGGTTTCGCCTCATAAAAATTTCAGCTTCTGAACCTTCGTAGAAAAAAAGTTATAGCGAAAATGCCACGATGACCTATTTCAAGTAGCGAAATCCCTGAATGAGGAGAATATGAGGATCACAATTTATATAAATGCTTAGGTTGAGAGGGAATTCAACAAGTGAATGTGGGAGGGATTTTACGAGCTTAAAAAATATTAATTATTGACTTTTCAATAACCCATGCCACAACCCCATGGGGTTTTAGCCCACCAATTGGGGTTACTGACTTCAAACATGAATATCTCTCAAACCGTGAAGAATTACGTGGCGTGCCATATATCAACGGAAACATCTCGACAAGTAGAAACCATCAAAAATATCCTTAACATGGAGTATAGTAATTTGGTAGGTCAAAATTCCCGTGCAAGATCGGGGTAGCCCCTTGTGCTGCTTGGGTTGACATCAATTACAACCACTGATCAACAAGAATGTCCTCAAAACAAATCGTTCTTCCCCAATCAAACTCGGCCTGATCAAGAGGTCAAAGTCAACCCAAAGCAGTGACAAAATCAACAATCAAACTAGGTCAAACTGTTGTCTGTAAATCTGCGGTCAACCTACAATTTGGTCTGCGGTCAAAGTGCTCAGAAAACCTCAGTTTCTGTGCCAAAATTTGTGGCTTGCTGAGACAGAATTATTCCCAAAAGATCGAAGCAAAATGATGGCGAGAAGGTGTTGGTCAACGTTGGTCAAACTGCAGTCAACTCTGTAATTTCGGCCCTGTAATTCAGCTTCTTAAATTCGTCCTTCTCGATCCACACGTGTGAGAGAGAAGAATGTCCAAAGTAGTACGAACCAATGAGAGGAGAAGAGAGAATATGTGAGTGATGAAGATGCCAAATGAGGTGAGATGTCACTTATATTTATACAATTCGTTGTGGGTGAAGAGTCACGTCCATTGGGCTTCATCAACCTACATGTTGATGTGGCCAACCTAAACAATTTGCACGTGTGGGCATAAATTCAAAAATGCACATCCGCTTCTCCAAATTGGATGATCTTTATATCAATTTTTGTCCTCTCGAAAAGAGGAATTTAATGCAATAATCATCTCCATCAAATGAGTTGTCCCAAGGTGGAATTTGGCCCTAGTTGCCAATTTTAACAATTCCACATCCATTCTTCAAGCAGGTAGTCACTAGTCATGGGATTGGCACTCTCTCGTCCTCATCCTTCGATCTACGTCAAAGAACATTGCCCTAGAGGTTGGTGCAACTAAAAGAAAGATAAAACATTAAGGGAATGTTGAGGCCTAAAATGGGCCTTCCAAGGAAAATAATAAAATAAGGATTTTGAAATTTTAAATAAAAAGAAAAGAAACTACCATTTTTATTGTATTTTTGGCTTGTCTCCTTGTAGGTTTACTCAAGTTTTGTGTAGACACTCTTTGGTTGCAAAATTAAATTCCACAACTAATGAGTAGCCACTCTGCATACTTCTGAGTAGATCCACATCAAAAAAAATTGAAAACATATCAAAAAATGTGAGTCTACAAAGAAATATGTAGAGTGGGTACTGATTGGATGTGGAATTTAATTTTGCATCCAACGAGTGTCTACACTTGACATTTGAGTAACCCTACAAGGATATAAGCCGAAAAATACAAATAATAAAAAATTGTTTTCTTCTTTTCCCTCCAAAATATTCTCCCTTAGGGATGACATCATTATCTCGAACCCTATTGGTTCTTTTACAATTAATTTTGTTAGTACATTTTTTTCTTTGAGGCCAATTTTTTACCTCAAAATTCCCCTAACAAGCAAAGAAAGAAAAAGAAAAAATGCAAAAGATGGTTGGGACTAGAATTAGCACGTGGCCAAAAGCCTAACATGAGCCTTACCCCCTTCATTAGCCATCGCCTAGTTCCTCGAGCACTTGCTCCACACATTAAAAAAAACACCCTTGTATTGTCCCAACCTTGATGAGTAAAAAACCACCTCAACTTAAGAGGTAATAAATGCTAAATCTCTCAAATTCAAGCTTGGCCTCCTGAGCTATGCACCCATATCAAAGCATTGTCATAAAGAAGTAAAATGCGCACTAGAGGGGTGGAAAAAGCAAGTCGAAGAAATGGGTAACTCATGCCTCCAGGATTGCTCCCTCATTACATCTATCTATTGGAAATACTAAGAGGGGGGTGAATCAGTATTTCACTTACAATTAGTTATTTTTCTTTCACATAGCATCAATTACATTAGCATCAAATAAATATAAACATTCATCAACAACAAATAACACCATTCAAAAAATATGGAGAGAGTAGACAGATATTTTTAGGTGGAAAACCCCCTCTCGGTCTTCAAAATAATTACATCAAGTTTTCAGCTCCAACTAAAGAAGGGTCCAACCTCCTGATTTACAGGCTCCAACCTATAGGATGCTCCAACACCCTGTGTACCAGCTACAACTGGGCAAAAGCTCCAACGCCCTGTGCAGGCTACAACCTGCCCCTAGCACCACCCTTCCAACCTAAAGGTGACTCCAATCCCTTGCCTTGCACCACCCTACCAACCTAATTAGTTGGTGGACCACATTTCACAATTTTCAGACTGGATCCCCTTGCGCTCAAAATCAAGATAAAGAAATTGTAATGAAGGTTCTACTACTCTACTTGGGATGTATATAACCGTCGAATCCTGGCAGCCTCACCGCTCAACTTTTCTCAATCTGACCACTACACAATCGTACCTCAAACAAAATTCACCATTATACCCAAACTCGCCTTTGCTCAATCACAATTCCAAATCAAGCCACTGCATATCAAACCCTAGAATTTTCTTTTGCATCAGCTTTACTATAAAACCCTAGTTGCCACAGCAACTGCCTACTGCACAATATTATTGCACTCACACTATCACTATTGTTGCTATACCAAAACCAACTCAACCAAGTCTCATTATCTTATTTCAATCAAATATTATCATATCATCAAGAAATTGTCATGTACAAGGAACACTATCAAGTACCAAAAGTGTTGTATTTCCACGACCTTGGTGTTTGGGATAGAATCTTAAATATCTGACATTGCCAAACCATGAATCACAATGAAACTACTTTGCACAGTGGAATATAAACAACAGTAAATCTAGTAGTGCACAATATATAGACAATTTTTTAAAATTTTCAACCCAACTTTGTTATGTCAATCAAACTGAATAATACAACAGTCTAGGGCTCCCATACCAGGGATAATGGCCCTCCAATATCCACTAGTACAAGAATACAAAACTGGGGCTTGGTTTCAATCCATCGACAAGCAATCTACCCTCAACAAGATAATTTGATCATCTAGATGACGTAGAGCTCCTCACAAGTCACAGTTGCCTTGATCGTACCATGTGCCTGCCCGGTCCTTCGGATCCTGATCTACAACAATGCCTCTATCAACGATCCAAGTCCATTTGGCCACTGAACCTTGGCTATCCAATCTTCTCACTAGGTGTGCCTTAGTCCATCAAGGGCACAACACATCGAGACGCTTGTCAAATTGTTCACAACCTCGTTTGTGAACAACTCTCAACTGTCCACTGCTTCTCCTCTGCTACTTAGGGACTTCAACGCACTATGGTCTTCTTGTGCTACTCCAATAAAGACCAACATAGGGCACGAAGGGTTGCCACCTATCACTGCAAGATCTCCCACAATGAACATGGGCTAGGAGGACTGCCCATCATTTGTTGTAGATGTGTTTCTCCACACACAAGTCTAGGGATACTCAACACTGCTCCTGGCTGAGAATAGTCTAGAAACTCACACGGATTGATCCAGAGATGATCCTAGCCATCGATTATGTTTTAATCTTGGTCGTTGGTGCTCCAACAGTGGATTATAAGAGGATATCAATGTGGTGATGGAGAATACACTTCAGCAGTTCGATTTCTTGGCAAATCAATTTCTAGAGTAGTAGCAGTCAGTTGTCGAAGGGAGAGTCAAGATAGAAGCAATGACAGAGAGGCAGAGACAGTGAGGTTGGAGGGGGCATTCCAGATTTAGTGAGTGCATTTGTAGAGAGGCGAAAGAGCCACAGAGAGGCTGACGTTGGGGCAACGTAGTAGCCTCTAGCGGTAAGATCGATTTGTTGAGAGGGAGGGACGTCTTTAGTTCCAGAGGCCGGAAAGAAGTCCCAAAGTGTCGTAGAAGCATCTTTTCAGTCAACAAAAGGCATAACAACTTCATCAGAGACTATTCTGAGGCTATACGTCTAGCAAGTTATGCAGAGCAGCGCAGAGGCTGAGGCTGAGGGTCAAAGGGCTGAATTTCTGAAGGCAAGTCATGACCGGAGTTTGCTTGTGGGGTTAGGAAAATTCCTCACTAGATTTTTGCCAGTATTTTTCTTAGTAGGATTGCCAGTTTCAGTGATTCAGAGTGTACTCAGAATTTCACTACTGCATAATAATAAAAACCCTCACTACTGAACCGGTTTTCCCAAGTTGGACTTTTCCAGGGACTTTTGTCCAAAAATAATTGTGTTATTTTTTATGTGCGCTAGCATTTTTTAGCTTCTAGCATTTTATTTCTTCCGCGGTTTTATTTGTCTAGATTGTAGTGTGATTTATTCTGTATTTGTCATAGCAAACAACAAATAAATTGTTAAATTAAATTAACAATAAGGAGAATAATTTCCAATTGCTCCAATAGGATTTCAGTTTGGAATTTTCACATGGTATCAGAGCGTAGTTGATCAGCCGGAGAGCTCAAAGGCGAAAAGAAGGAATTTTGTTGTTAGTGTGGACAACAAACCGAAATTCCCAAGGACAGCGCAATCCATTCTTCTAGGAGGCCAAGTTACTAGTGGAGATTCGATTTTTCTGTGTGGGGAAGAAAAATTCAATCTCTCCAGATCAAGTGATTCTAGAGGCAGGGGGGCAGCTAAGATTTTTCGTTGGGAAGATCTTTAGCTGGACGTAGAGGGTTTATCAGCAGTTTGCTAGAGTAGATCCCACATCGAGTAGAAGTGAGAAGAGCACACACAAAGGGAAAATTTCTCTCAAGGAACTTGTCGTCTCAAGAAGTTCGATATTTCCTTGCAAATCGGCAGGAGTTGTGAGCAGAAAATGCCTGATATCCTGAGGGAGCAGATGTTCCCTGCCACTGCCTGACCAAGGGTCCATACCTATTCGAACCTGAGTGCCCGCACCAATGCGCCAAGAAAGACCCTATTTGAAGAGAGCAATGGACTTTGAGATAGCGCGCCAAACTATAGATGAGTCGGCCCCGAGGCTAAGTGGTCTTCTTACCTAATCAAGAGTGGATGCAGGGGCGATATATTTAGAATAGGTGACCTCCTGCCACAAACTGTAGGATGTCAAGAGGTGCCAACCCATTTTGGTTGCCAGGGCCTTAGCGAAGAGATTAAGGTCCTTAAAGACCCGTGCCAACCCATTTTGGTTGCCAGGGCCTTAGCGAAGAGATTAAGGTCCTTAAAGACCCAGCCCCCACAAAGCTTAGGCTTGGTGATCTTGTTCCACCTCACCCAGGCAAAAGTATGGCGTGATCTTTGTGGCTCGATATATGAGGATCTAGATCTTTGTGGCATGCAATGACTTTATGGCTCGCATAACAGTGCCTCCATGGCTCGTATAACAGTGACTCTATGACTCACTATCTATACGCTTTGAGGCTCACAATTGTATTACAGTGACTAGCTATACGCTCTAAGGCTCGTAATTGCATTACAATGGGTCACACGCTCTATGGCATCGCATTGTTGAGAAATCTAGGGCATTTATCATTAGGATATTTCTCTTCATTAGTGACTATTTGTGGACGCATTTTATTTCATTAGATTAGGATCTTCTTCTTCTTATCTTTATTAGTGTTCTTCTTCATCAAACAGTAACCAATACGTGAACATAAAATAGATAAGAGACACAACATGTAGGCTATGAGCCAGGGCCAAAACCTTTCACTCTTTGAGAGGAAAACCTACAACAAATTCTTCTTATAGAGATTCCAATTGACGAATACCAAGAACATGACCCTTGACTTATATGGCCACTCCCAGAAAAAGAAAGTCATCCTTCTTCCTTGATTCTCTTCGATTTCTTCATGGCACTGAAACATGAGCACTTGAAGCATCATCCAAACCTAGACACACATCACTGAATTGTGGTCTTCCAAAACTGTGGTTTACTGTACATCATATCATCATGTTGCACTGAGATGCATCATATAGCACCGAGCATCACTGATTATGACTGCACCACCGAGCATTGCACATGTCACAGCACCAAGACCTTATGCCACTGTGATATATCCGCATTACAGAGAATATATATATTCCATCCAACTGTGGGTGATCCATCCTCATCACAGAGAACATATGTTGAGATAGTGAGGAAGATATTACTGTAATGTCAACCCAAACCAGTCTGCACTGTGATTATTGTGGTATATACGAACTCCTTGATGTTTTGACCACCGAGAACCATAGAGGTATGCCAAGGAGGGTCACTGTGATATGCCCGAATTTTGTCTCTTTTTATCTGCAGTTTCCATCCGAACTGTACCCATCCGAAAATCTCAGACTTGAATCCGAACTTTTTTGTGGAAGTGTGAAGAGCCTAGCCTCCTATTTATGGTGGTTTGTCCCTACACTTGAGCTGACATGAACATTCAAAGCGGTGTGTCTCCATATGTGAGCCGACATGACATTTGTGCACATGTATTGAGGCCGATATGAAGAAGATGACTGTGCTTGTTCTTTTGGAGGGTTATCTAGACACTTCTAAGTGTAACATGACTTCATTTACATGACTCTAATTATCTTTATGAGAAGATGATAAAATCCTAAAGACATCTTTGACCTATAAATAAAATTCTTGCTCATGAAACCCATGATGCAAGTAATATAATAAATACATTTTATTTTCCTTTGTCTCTTCTTTACATAAAATCATAATTACATGTCATTATGAAGATCGAACCTAGTTACACTTTTCAACACGCATTACAATGGCTTGCAAGCTCAGTGGCATCGTATTACCATGGTTCGCATCATGTTCTATGGCCCTCAATATTTATGTGTTTTGCATCACATTCTATGGCTACCAATATTTTTGTAGCTTACATCTTAATTTGAGCAATGATTCCTATGTTGCTTTGTGAGTATTTTGATAACAATGATTGATACCTATTACAGTGAAACAGTACTCTTACCTTGATGCATGACTATGATGTATATGTATATGTCTGTGACCTTGATGTCTATGGTTGAATCCTAATGAGAATGAGACATGGTAGTCATCCTATAATAATAATGAATGGAAATGTCAATGAAATATGTTGAAGAATGTAACTAGTGTCAGTCTTCGTAATTGTATTTGAGTCATGATGTAATGTATTTGTTAAAAGATGTAGAAATTTCCTGTTTTCCACCCCGGTTTTCAGTTTCACCTTATTTCTCCAAATAGTTAAATGCACTTTCCCATATCCTTACATTCAACAAACTGGAAAATAAATTTTTACTGAAAACACAAATTCTGGAAAATTTACAGAATGCTGGAAAAATGCAGAAATAAAAATCAGCAGATACAAACAGCCATTCAACACATGATAACACAGTGATTTTTGGTCAATGTGACCCTGCAAAAACCCCCTACAACTCTTGGGGAAAACCAATTCAAAAGCTCCTTCTTATTTCTGAGAAAATGCTTTTTACAGTAAGGGAAAAACTCAGAAAAAATCAGCAAGTACAGATTACAACTTATCTCATTTTCTGTGCTTTACCACCACCTCGAAAAACGTGTAAACAACAAAACAGACCAGCAATAAATGTTGTATGGCCTCCTTGGTTTTTGTGCCAAAATTTGCAGCCTTAAATGCTGCTGTACGGACTGTCTAGAAAAGCGTGCAAGCTGCCATAAATGCTGCTGTACTGTTTTTCTCGATTTCCGTGCAAAAAAAAAACAAGACTGCTGTACGGATTTCTGCCTCGAAATCTGTGTAAGGGTACAGCCACTTGCTGTACGGCCTCCCTCAAAAAAACGTGCCAGCAAAACAGCTTCTCTGCTCAATTTTCGTGCCAACTTGCTGTACGGCCCTCTTGGAAACTGAGCCAAAACTGTTGTACGGATTTTCTAGAAAATCATGCCCAAAATCTGTCTTTCACTGTGTGCTAACTCTGCTGTACGGACTTGCTGAAACACTGCCTTGGAATGTGTGCCAAGCTGCTGCCTCCTTCTCCTCACTGTCCAGAAATCTCCCTTGCTCTCTTTCTCTCCTTCTCCCAATCTGCTCATGAAATAATGAATGACCTTTTCCTCCTTTAACCTAACCCTAAGTGACTTTTGGGGAATCCCTAAATCCAATGGCTGAGATAGATTGAGATCTAGGGCTGAGATTAAATGCTCATTTAAATCTCACTTTCTATTTTTTAATTCACCCCACTTTAATAAAGACCCACTTAGTCATTTATTTCCAAAGTCACTTTTTTCCTTTCTAATTTTACATTGACTTTATTAAAGTCACTTTAAAATTAGACTTTAGTAACTTTATCACTTAAAGTCACTTTTAAATTAGATTTGACTTTATAACTTTATAAAGTCACTTTAGGAGAAAAAATTAAATTCTTTTGGACACTTTTCCCTAGGCCAAAGATCAAAACCTTAGGCAACCACCTGTCCTCCGATAACCAAATTTCAACACTCCCTCTTACCGAGGAAGGTGTTCCTCACCACACCCATCTTGTCTCTGAAGTAGACATGCTTGCCCCGTGGTAAGGCTTTGGTAAGAATATCTGCAACCTGCTCATCAGTGGGAATATACTCAAGCTTCACAGCTCCCTTCTGAACATAGTCTCTGATGAAATGATATTTGATCCCGATATGCTTTGACCTGTCATGAAATACCGGATTCTCCGTGAGTTTAATGCAACTCTGATTATCACAGTAAATCACTGAAGGTCTCAACGGCTGACCAAATAAGCCAAACAACATCTTGCGAAGCCAGATAGCCTCACAACTAGCTAGACTGGCTGCCATATACTCTGCTTCCGCTGAACTCAATGCTACTGACTGCTGCTTCCGGCTGAACCATGACACCACTGCCGAACCCAACCCAAAACAGCACCCTGAAGTGCTCTTCCTATCAGAAGCACAACCTGCCCAATCAGAATCAGTGTAACCTGCCAATCTCACTCCATCCCCCCGCCTGTAGTCCAGACCATAATCCACTGTCCCCTGCAAGTACCGCAAAATGTGTTTTGCAGCCACCCAGTGAACCTTCCTAGGCTCACACATAAACTGACTCATCGTGTTGACTGCAAAACAAATATCTGGTCTAGTGTTGACCAAATACATCAAGGAACCAATCAGCTTCCTGTACAATGTGGGATCCACCAACTCGGAATCCGAAGCATGAAGCTTCTTCCAGTTGGTGATCATCGGTGTCGACATGGGTCTACAATCCTCCATGTGGAATCTGCCAAGGATGTCCACAATATACTTCCCTTGCCCCAAGAAGAAATGCCCCTCCTCCTGCCACACCTCCAAACCCAAAAAGTAATGCATCAAGCCGATGTCCTTCATCTCAAACTCCGCCGCAAGATCTCTCTTGCAGTGCTCTATGAGTCTCTCTGCACCCGTAATGACTAAGTCATCCACATACAGCACCAGAATGAGAGGCTCCTCACCTATCACAATATAGTAAAGGTTCGGATCTGCCTCACTCTTTGTGAAACCCATCCCCTGCAAGTATGTATCTATCCCGGAGTACCAAGCTCTGGGAGCTTGCTTCAGGCCATAAAGGGCCTTCTTCAGTCTGCACACATGGGACTCCTTCCCATGCACCTCAAAGCCCTGTGGCTGCTCAATGTACACCTCCTCCCGTATGAAGCCATTGAGAAATGCGGTCTTCACATCCATCTGGTGGATCTTCCAACCCATCTCTGCTGCTATCGATATAATGGAGCGGATCAAAGTATATCGAGCCACGGGAGCGAAGGTCTCCTCATAATCAACTCCCTCTACCTCGGAGAACCCTCTAGCCACAAACCTCGCTTTGAATTTCTCAATGCTGCCATCTGCAGCATGCTTTACCTTGTAAAGCCATCTGGAAGTAACCACGGATTTTCCCTCAGGCCTTGGCACCACCTCCCAAACATCATTCTTCATGATAGAAGAATACTCCTCCTACATGGCCTCTCTCCAGACCTGCTGGCTAGCTGCCTCCTCATAGCTAGAAGGCTCAGAGTCAAGGATGCTGGTAGCCATTGCCATATAGCTACAAAACCTCTCAGGTGGTCTGCTCTCTCTGACCGGCCTCTTAGGCTCAGCAACAGATGTGGCATCTCTCAAGGTGTCCCGAAGCCACTTGGGCTTCCTCTTCCCTGAGTGCACTTCTCCCGCCGGAGAATGAAACTCCCTCCTCCTCATCCACCATCAGAGCCCGAACTCCCCGATCGTCCGTTCATTGCTTCTCCCGCATGAATCCCGCAGAATCAGGACGCAGCGTGGGACCGCCTCCATCGCGGGACTCCCTATGAACCGCTTCCGTGACCGCTCCCCGCATGCCGCCTCCGGCGACCAATTCTCTGACTCTGTGAGCCACTCCCCACTGACGGACCCGACATCGTCATAGATGTACCTCCGGATCCTCCTGATCCCTGCCCACTGGATCCCTGCGACTGACTCAACTGCTGCTGAGGGTCTGGCTGATCCAGATACTCTAACTCCCGTGACCTCCTAAAGGCCCTGTCCTCCTCGAACTTCACATCCCGCCCGACAACAACTTTCCTCTGTGCAGGAATGTAAATCCGAAAGGCCTTGGAGGTCTCACTGTAGCCCACAAAGATACCCTTCTCTGCGGTGGGCTCTAGTTTGGTCCTCTTCTCCTTGGGTATGTAAGAGTATGTCATGCACCCAAAGATACGAAGATGACCCATATCAGGCTTCTTCCCAGAAAAAGCCTCCTCCGGAGTCATGTGCCCCAAGGCACGATGCGGACTCCTGTTCTGCAAGTAAACAGCTGTGTTGCAGGCCTCTGCCCACAAAAACAATGGCAACCCCTGATCATGTAACATGGCTTTGGCAGCCCCTCCGATGGATCCGTTCTTCCTCTCCGCAACCCCGTTCTGCTGGGGGTTGTAAGGAACAGTGAGCTCCCTCCTAATGCCTGCCTCCGCACAATAGTCAACAAACTCTCCAAGGGTGTACTCTCCTCCATTGTCCGACCTCAGGGACTTGATCTTCCGACCTATCTGTGTCTCCACAAGAGCTCTGAACTCCTGAAACCACTTGAAGACCTCACTCTTGGTCTTCAAGAAATAAATCCAGGTCCTCCTGGAGTGATCATCAATGAATAAAACATAGTACTCATATCCACTCAAGGAAACATGAGACATCCGACCGCTCACATCGAAATGAATCAAATCAAGTATCCCAGTCGCTCTGTTGTCACTGCTGGGAAAAGGGGATTTGGCAAACTTGCCCATCGCACATCCTCTGCATGTATCAATGTGATCAGTACTGAAATCTGGCACACCTGTAGTGATCTCCCGCAATGTCCTCAAGGCTCTATGATACATGTGCCCCATCCTGCGGTGCCAAATCTCACGCCGACCGCAGCTCGCCGTTGGCACTACCGCTCAATGCCAAAAGGGGCTGGAATGCAAACCTGTACACCTTTGCATGGCGTACACCTATCACTCTAGCTGAATCAGCTGGAGTGCCCCTGGGATACATCAACACCTGTCCTCCCCTGAACAGTACCTCATATCCTCTGTCCTCCAAAGCTGAGACTGATATGAGGTTCTTCCTCATCCCTGGCACATAAAGAACATCTGACACTTTCAAGGGAGGTTTAGACTCCCTCTGAAATGTCAATGTTCCCACACCGACTGCTCTAACAACTCTGTCATCACCGAGTACTACCTCTATATCAGTGCCACTCTCCGAAAGCTCTGAGAAGTACTCACGGACTCCTATCATGTGACGTGAAGCCCCACTGTCCACACACTGCCAGACACCCAAGCAGATGCCCGCTGGCCGAGGAAATGATGCCCTCTCGAACCTCTCGTGGCAGTGATCCCGCACGTTTCCCGCATGAACGAAACCCAAACGGAGGCCAAAGCCACCGCAAAGTCCCAACCTCCGTTGATGCCGCCATGCCTGTTCTTCTTCTTCTCCGGACACACAACTGCATAGTGTCCCATCTTCTGACAATTCCAACTCTTCACCTTGGAATAGTCCTTCTGTGTGTTACCCTGTTTACCTTTACCTTTACCTTTGCCCCCACCATTACTTGTGGAAGCCTGCTTCTTCCCTTTGCCTTTCTTGCCTCCTGCCAACAGTGCTACATCCTCATCCTGCTCAACTGGCTTGGCTGCCCCAAGCTGACCTTTCCTGATCTCTGTCTGAATGCAATCATCCCAAAACCTCTCCCATGTGGGAAGGGTCTCACGTGCACAAACCCCATCAGCAAAGTTCATCCATGCACTGGGGAGGCCATTCACTGCAATCCGCACCAACTCAGTGGGTGGAATGGCCTCTCCAATCGCTGCCAACTCATCTCTCACATTAGTAATCTTTGTGAGATATCCAGCTGCACTATCATTGCCCATCTTAATGGTCTTCAGCTTCTCCTTCAAGACCATTTTCCGGTTCTCATTGGTACTCTGGTAGAGATTGGACAATGTTGTCCACATCTCATGAGCATTTCTCTTTCCTCTCACATGAGGAATGCAATGGTCTTTGATTCCGTCTAGGATCAGTCTCTTACCCTTGTTGTTCTTTCTATTATATGTTGCCAACTGAACAACATCAGTAGGCACATTAACAGGCTGTTGTTGGGTATGAACCATGATATCCCAGACTTCTGCCTCCTCAAAGATACTTTGCATTCTCTCCTTCCAAATGCTGTAATTGGTATGCCCATCCAACCTATCCTCCACCCTCAATCCCAATGACATCCTGCTGTCCTAAAACTGAAAAATAGCACTGCTGTAGTAAAGATAAAAAATTTGTTTGTGAAAAATCAGCTTGCTGATCTCTTTCGAGGAAAATCAGTCAGATGCCTAATGATATTCCACGCACTTCTCAAAGACTCATTCTCGATACCATGTAGAAATTCTGTTGCATTGTTGAATTGGTTACCGGAGTATTTGGTGTGTTCCCTAAGGCTTCTGGATCTTGGCCTAGGGAAAAGGTTCAAAAAGAATTTAATTTTTTCCAAATGACTTTATAAAGTTATAGGTTACCCACTAAAAGGGATTTAAGGATAAAGTGATAAAGTTACTAAAGTCTAATTTTAAAGTGACTTTAATAAAGTCAATGCAAAATTAGAAAGGAAAAGTGACTTTGGAAATAAATGACTAAGTGGGTCTTTATTAAAGTGGGGTGAATTAAAAAATAAAAAGTGAGATTTAAATGAGCATTTAATCTCAGCCCTAGATCTCAATCTATTTCAGCCATTGGATTTAGGGATTCCCCAAAAGTCACTGAGGGTTAGGTTAAAGGAGGAAAAGGAGGAAAAGGTCATTCATTCTTTCATGAGCAGATTGGGAGAAGGAGAGCAAGAGAGCAAGGGAGATTTCTGGGCAGTGAGGAGAAAGAGGCAGCGCTTTGGCACACATTCCAAAGCAGTGTTTCAGCAAGTCCGTACAGCAGAGTTAGCACACAGTGAAAGGCAGATTTTGGGCACGATTTTCTAGAAAATCCGATGCAGCGTGGCTCATTTGTTGAGGGCCAAGATAAGTTGTTGTAAAATCGGAAAGGTAGAAGCCGTTTTGGTCGGCACGTTTTTGAGGGAGGGCCGCATGCCAAGTGTTGTACCCCTGTACAGATTTCGAGGAAAACTCACATATTGAAATTTAATGTTTTTTTCATCAAACCAGAAAACAGAGAAGGGATGAGGGTGCTTTGCACGCTTTCATAGGCCCAGATGAAAGAGAGGCATTTAAGGCTCAAATTTTAAAATTAAACAAGAGCTATACAAATGTTTATTGGTCATCTGAAATGACGTTTTTACAATGCTTTTCCAGGTGGTAGCAACAAAAACGAGATAAGTTAAATCTCAGATTGCTTGATTTTTCTGAGTTTTTCTCTTACTGTAAAAAGCATTTTCCCAGAAATAAGAAGGAGCTTTCGAACTGGTTTTCCCCAAGAGTTGTAGGGGGTTTTTCCAGGGTCACCTTGACCAAAAATCACTGTGTTATCATGTGTTGAATGGCTGTTTGTATCTGCTGATTTTTATTTCTGCATTTTCCAGCATTTTGTAAATTTTCCAGAATTTGTGTTTTCAGCAAAAATTTATTTTCCAGTTTGTTGAATGTAAGGATATGGGAAAGGGCATTTAACTATTTGGAGAAATAAGGTGAAACTGAAAACCGGGGTGGAAAACAGGAAATTTCTACAAAAGAAAGAAAAAAGAAATTTTACTATAAAAGATTGACTTATTAAAGCATGGGTATCATGCTTGGGTCAATGGTCAATAGGTCAAAGCCTCCTTTGTAGGCCTCTAGGTTTATGTCAAGAGTCACAGTCTTTGTCTAGACCCTCCTTGGGCTTTGGAAAGTCAAGAAAGAATATTTATTAAGTAAAAGATGTCATGTTTTCCTCCTCCACCAAGTTGGTCCCAAAGAGAGAACAAGTCGACTTCATGAAGAATTCGGCCAGTTCAAAGAGACTAAAAATAAAGAGGTATTCGACCCATTTGATGATATACATACAAGCAATTTTCAAGTCTACAATTTGAGTAGAAGGAAAAGTGTAAAGCTAAGAAGAAAAAGAGACGAAATCTTTAGCATCCAAGATGTTGCTTCTACCACACATGCTACTACAGGGGCGAGATGTTTTGAGATGTGGCATGTCAGATATGGCTACTACAGGTCGGAGATCTAAGGTATATGAGGTATTGGAGATCTGAGGTATCTAAGATGTTGCAGGTTCGAGATGTTTCTAGATGAAGTTGCACTTATGACTGGGTTTGACTTTTGGAAACACTGATGAAGTATCTCTATTGAAGGCAAACTTGGTGGAAAAGATCTCTTTGTTGAGTCTAAAGGGTCTTGGTTGTCTCAATCTAATTTGAAACTATTAGTGGAAGAGTTTGGCTGGGTTTTCCCCTTCATAGGGGTTTTTCCCTGGCTGAGTACCTACATCTGGTGTCTATTTGTTTTCATGGTTTTGGTAGTTGTTATTTGATCATCAAAGAGATAATAATAATAATAATAAGAAGAAAAATAAGAATTTAATAAGAAGATCACAAGCATCTATCAAATTTAAAGAGAAATCAAATTTAAATTCCCTAACTAAGCTACCCTAGATTTCTCAACATGGTTTTAGAGCTTGGTTTACATGCATAAGGGCAGGAAGAAGGTCACAAAGGGCTACAAGGCAAGCAAAGGAAATCATTCATCTCATAAGAAGAAGAAAAATAAGAATTTAATAAGAAGATCACAAGCATCTATCAAATTTAAAGAGAAATCAAATTTAAATTCCCTAACTAAGCTACCCTAGATTTCTCAACATGGTTTTATAGCTTGGTTTACATGCATAAGGGCAAGAAGAAGGTCACAAAGGGCAACTAGGCAAGCAAAGGAAATCATTCATCTCAGACCTCGCTCCTAGAAGAAGAATTTTGCAATTCTGAGCATAATTGCAAGCCCTAGTTACAGTAGATAGGTTGCAAGCATATACAAGAAGAGCGAGGGTATTTGAAGGACATAAAATCCATGTTCTAGGAAACCAAAGGGCTAACCTAATAGTCCACTCAAGGCCGAGAACCTTGACAAAGAAAACGCAGTTCTGGGCTTTGTTATCAGGCATGTAAACACCTTTGAAGAAGACCAAAATCTTTGAGCCATCTCATAAGATCCAAACCCCAGAAGTCCATGTATTTATGGACGACAAAAATCTCGTTTTATATGAACTAGAAAATTCCTTGATAGCCAGCAAAAACCAAGGTGATTGGAGGCCTAATTAACCTAACTGAAAGACTAATAGTTTAGCTACAACCTCTCTGAAAGGAGGAGTCGAGATTCTGAAATTGAGTATATTTCAGAAGGCTTGATTTGAAGCCTCAATCACTTGAAGGAACTGAAAAGTTCTGGGCACAAATGCATTGATTGGAAGGCTTAGAACATAACCACAGACACATTGGAAGAGGATTGGGACACTTACTTCAAACCTATGCACATAAGAGACCTAGTCTGAACTATTTGAAGGTCAAGCTACAGTCATCTTGTTTGAAGGATAAATCAAATACAATGGTGCATGAACCATGAAGTTGTGACAGTCCCATGCATCAGTGAGCCAACCTATAGCTACAAGTATTCCAAACTCATTGTTGAAGTCTACCATTTGAAAGAGTTTTGAAAAATCGAAGCTCTATTATGAAGCAAGTTCAAAAGTATACTCCTTCGAAGAATCTATGTGAGTTCATAAGATACAAGTCTCTATGAAGAGAATTCTCTCCTTATGAATAATATGAATCCTCCATCAAAAGAAAGAAGAAGAAAATGGCATACCTTAGCAGGGTCATACAAGCATAATCAATAAGAAGGATCTCTCTCAGATCTTAGATATAACTTAAAAGCCAAAAAACTTTAGAAAGAATCCAAGTTCCTGTAGGTGTCTTTTTGAAGGCTGAAAAAAGTGCAATAGTGGGAAAAATGGTGTCTTAAGGGCCAATGAAGGAATGAATCTATTGAGAAAAGAATAATCTTTGTTCTTTAGAGCAGCAGAGACCAAATTGGAAGGGCTATAGAAGTGGTTATAACATACCCTAACTAGATGTCTGCAAATCAAAAAATAAGGACACTGAATCCAATTAAGATACATAAAAAAATGTTCGTCTTACGCCATGCTTCACAGTAAAAAGGGAGTTCTTCTAGAAGAAGATTCCACATCTTCATAAAAGATAAGTATTTTTTTTTCTTATAAATTTGGCTTTATCTTTGTTATTATCCTTTCCTTGGAAGAATTAAGCTTGCAGGTATAAGAATTACGGCTAGATTCAAAGGAAGACTTCAAAGGAAAGATTTGTATCACAAAAGAAGACTTGTTGCCAAAGAAACCCTACAAAGGTTTGTTAAAGAACAACTCAATGTATGTATAAGACTGTAAGTTCAGTTGTAAGAAAGTATGATCACTTTTCATTCACTTTACATTACTAGCTCTCTTATGTCTGGGGTTTTGAATCATAAGGATTCTTGTTTGGGTGATTAATCTTTAGATTGAATCTACCCTTATCACACTATCTCTTGTTGTTTTCGGTGAAACCCTAACCTTTAAGGTTCATTGTAAAACCCTAGCCCTTCAATGCTTAGGGTATGCTAATGATAAAACCCTAGCCTTTTAGGGTGTGTTGTTGATGTTTAGAAACCCTAGTTTTCTTTGGGTTTGGTAAATTAGGGTTTATAACAAAACCTTGTAATAGTCAATATAAAACCCTAAAAATGGGTCTTTGGTTGTATGTGCTTCCATATAATTGAAACCCTAGCCTGGTCAAAATTTGTTATATATCTAATTTTGGAGTTGATGTTTGTATCTAGGGTTTACAATAAAACCTTAGTATGAGACTAATATAAGTTTCTAGGAAATAATAATGAGATGAAATGTTGACTTGATTGTTGATATCCATGATTTAGTTTTTGAAATCTGGGGTTTGTAACATAACCCTACTAGAGATTGATATTCTAGGGCATGATAGTGAAACCCTAGAAGTATAATATTTTTTATTATTGATATGATTTAGTTTTGATGATGAAATCTAGGGTTTGTGATGAAACCCTAGTAAATGTCATTGCAAGAAGTCTAATGGATTGAACTCTTGATTGATTATAAAACATAACAAGGTTTAAGTAGGTTTAGTATTGAATGTCTAAAATCTGATTTGTTATGCTCCTATTATAATGGCATGCTAACGCTATATTGATAAAGTTGACTTCATGCTCTTGTATTTTTGAAGTACATAGTCTTCAAGATGATGAAAATGTTTACCTCATATTTGATAATAATGTTGAGCATGATGGAAAGAGGGTGTTGTGAAAACCTCAATGACATCAAAGTTCAATAAATGATCTTGTTGCCATGTGAAGAAATGATGAAGTTTTGGAAGGTCTAAATTCTCCCATGAATTTTTGATGCAAAAAGGAAGAGTCTGGGTTGATGAACTTGTCCCCTAGTTACTTGGATAAAGGAAAGTGTGTCTCCTTAATTGAGAGGGAGCTTGTAGAGAAATGAATGACATGATGAAAAGGCCATGAAGATGTTTGAAATCGGAGAATAGTTGAAGCAATATTGATGGCTATTCGTGATTGATAAAGTAGTGAACAAGACTTGGATCTTTTTGGAAAAAGTGTTGAGGCTAAGTTTGGTGCTAGTGAAAAGTTGAAGAAGTAAAGCTTCCGACTAGATGTGTTTGATATGATGATGATCCAAGCAACATCAAAATAATTAAGGACCCCGAAGTTTTGTGTTAAATATGTATAGTGAGAGTTTAGTACTAATTGGGGTTGTGTTTGTGCAGATCTCTCCATAAGAAGGTTGAATGTTTGAAGCATGCTTGGATTGGTGGATATATCTAGTTTAGTTGATAAGGAGAGATGAATCATCTTGGGGCAACAAGATGCTTGGGAGGACATATGGCCAGCCTATGATGATGTTAGAGCTAAACCCTTATGGTACCTAGAGTGGCTAAAGCTTGGAACACACCTTAATCCCACCCGATTAGAATACCCTAGTCAAGTCTCTAATCTGTAGCATTGTGTGTGTTGTGACTCTTCATAGAGTATATCATTTTGAGATCCAAGGGTTGGTGTTAGAGCTAAACCCTAATGGTACCTAAAGTGGCTAAAGCTTGGAACACACCTTAATCCCACCCAATTAGAATACCTTGGTCAAGTCTCTAATCTGCAGCATTGTGTGTGTTGTGACTCTTCATAGAGCATATCATTTTGAGATCTTCCATGTACCTATGTATCGATGTAATTATGAATACCTCCCTAGTTAAGAGGGAGTGTTGAAGAATGTAATTAGTGTTGGTCTTCATAATTGTATTTGAGACATGATGTAATGTATTTGTTAAAAGAAAGAAAAAGTAATTTTACTGTAAAAGATTGACTTATTAAAGCATGGGTGCTTGGGTCAATGATCAATAGGTCAAAGCCTCCTTTGTAGTCCTCTAAGTTTATGTCAAGAGTCATAGTCTTTGTCTAGACCCTCCTTGGGCTTTGGAAAGTCAAGAAAGAAAATTTATTATGTCAAAAATGTCATGTTTTCCTCCACCAAGTTGGCCCCAAAGAGAAAACAAGTCGGCTTCATCAAGAATTCGGCCAGTTCAAAGAGACTATAAATAAAAAGGTATTCGACCTATTTGATGATATATATACAAGCAATTTTCAAGTCTGCAATTCGAGTAGAAGGAAAAGTGTGAAGTTAAGAAGAAAAAGGGACGAAATATTTAGCATCCAAGATGTTGCTTCTGCCACACGTGCTACTACAAGGCTGAGATATTTTGAGATGTTACAAGTCAAATATAGCTACTACAAGTACGAGATTCAAGGGATCTGAGATGTTGCAGGTCGAAGATGTTTCTAGATGAAG
Source organism: Pinus albicaulis (assembly GCA_034641835.2). Taxonomy (NCBI): domain Eukaryota; kingdom Viridiplantae; phylum Streptophyta; class Pinopsida; order Pinales; family Pinaceae; genus Pinus; species Pinus albicaulis. The sequence continues at coordinate 1,682,717,492 of CM076580.1, forward strand.
TTGCACTTATGACTTGGTTTAACTTTCGGAAAAGATTGATGAAGAATCTCTATTGAAGGCTGACTTGGTGGAGGATATCTCTCAGTTGAATCTGAAGGGTGTTGGTTGTCTCAATCTGATTTGAAACTATTAGTGGAAGAGTTTCACTGGGTTTTCCCCTTCATAGGGGTTTTGCCTTGGCCGAGTGCCTACATTTTGGTTTGGTAGTTGTTTGATGATCAAAGACATAATAGTAATAAGAAGAAGAAGAAGAAGAATTTAATAAGAAGATCACAAGCATCTATCAAAGTTGAAGAGAAATCAAATTTAAATGCCCTAACTAAGCTACTCTAGATTTCTCAACAAAATATGGTAACAGTGTAAGGCAATGTTTAAGTGATCAGATTCTTGGCAATGACCTTGACATAATAGTGACCTTCAGTATTCTTAATGACCATGATAACAATGTTCTTGATGACGATGATAACAGTATGTCTACAATACTCTTAATGACAATAGTAACCTTCGTGTATGACAGAAACACTTTAATATACAATTTGTCTCTATGAGGATGATATGACAATGATGGCAAAACCTCTATGACAGCAATAGTATGACAGTGACAGTGATGTATACCCTGCTCTTATGAAAATATGACTTGTCTGTTGCTGGAATGGCCCTGGGTGGCCTAATGAGATTGATGTCTAATGATATTTGTACTTTGTATCTCAGTAGAACACTTGATGAATATATAAGAAGAAGAATCTGGTTGGGTTTTCCACCTTGTGCGGTTTTGCCCTGGTCTCTAACCTAAATCCTAGTGTCTCTATTGTGTATGCTTTTCATCTATTGTTCCTTACTATTTTGTTGCATTGTTGATGCTTATTGTTCTCTCTACATAGTTGCTAATGATGAAATGATGTTATGGGGTGAATGTAATGTGAAAATGTTGAAAAAGTTTATAAATGCAATTACCTACAGCAGAGAACAATCCAGCGCTGAAAATTAACATGGGATCGGAGTTGGGCTGGAGAAAAGTCATTAAGATCACCCTTATGAAGAGTGAAAGAGATGAAGATGGCGAAGACCTAAAAGAATGCTAAGGTTTGAAGGAAACCCAATGAAGCCTTTGTTTTTGAAAATAGAAGCTAGGGTTTGAGAAAAACCCTAAGAGTGGTCTTGATATGGAAAAGGCCTAGTATGATTAAAAAAAATTCATGATATGATGTGATCAGTAAGAGGCCATTCAGTGATTCAAATACCTGTGACAAATTCAGAGAAACCCTAGATGGAATTGACTCCTACCCAACAAGATATGATACGATACAGATCCAATACATTGATAAGTTGGGCTTCACTGCAAATGCAAGAGATCATGGATATAGGTGGTGTTCAAGAGGAAGCATTTCTTCTTCTAAAGGTGACATTGACAGATAGTTGATGAACAGTGAAGCATCTTGGCTAAGGAGGAGGCAGGATCAAAAGGGAGTTGATAACCTCATTAAAGATGAGTACTTTCAAGATTTCTGTTATTTCTTTGTGACACCGCTCTCATTTAGATTTATCGTTTTAGACTATTGTTTATCCTTCCTACATGTGTTGAAATTTGGTACCGGAGGACAGGTGGTTCCCTAAGGCTTTGATCTTTGGCCTAGGGAAAAGTGTCCAAAAGAATTTAATTTTTCTCCTAAAGTGACTTTATAATTTTTATAAAGTCAAATCTAATTTAAAAGTGACTTTATGTGATAAAGTTATTAAAGTCTAATTTTAAAGTGACTTTAATAAAGTCAATGTAAAATTAGAAAGGAAAAGTGACTTTGGAAATAAATGACTAAGTGGGTCTTTATTAAAGTGGGGTGAATTAAAAAATAGAAAGTAAGATTTAAATGAGCATTTAATCTCAGCCCTAAATCTCAATCTATTTCAGCCATTGGATTTAGGGATTCCTCAAAAGTCACTTAGGGTTAGGTTAAAGGAGGAAAAGGAGGGAAAAGGTCATTCATTCTTTCATGAGCAGATTGGGAGAAGGAGAGAAGGAGAGCAAGGGAGATTTCTGAGCAGAGAGGAGAAAGAAGGCAGCTGATAGAGACTTCAGCAAAATCCGTACAGCAGCAAGGAGGCACGGTTTCCAACGCAGAAATCCGTACAGCAAGTGTTGGGCACATTTTTCGAGGGAGAGAGGCACAGTTTTCAAGGAAAACCGTACAGCAGCTTCAGCATTTAATTCTAGGCAGATTCTGGGCACGAATATCGAGGAGAGAGACTGCTGCTTGGTGGTACAGATTTCTGGAAATCCGTACAGCAGCCGTACAGTCAGTTTCGGCACAGATTTCGAGGCAAAGGAGCACAGATTTTGAGGAGAAGAAGTTGTTGGGTTTTCCGTACAGTCCGTACAGCAGTACGGCCGTACAGCTGGGCACAAAAATCGAGAAGCTCATTTCAGCACTTAATGCTGTCATAAAAGCTGTAAAATTTCTGTTTTAGGTTTTACTGTTTTGCACGTTTTCCAAGGCGGAGTGAATGCACGGAAATCGAGATAAGTACTGTTGTTTAGTTGCTGGAATTTTTGCTGTAATTTTTGCCTCTCTGTAAAAGCATTTTCAGAAATAAGAAGGAGCTCTCAAACTGGTTTTCCCCAAGAGTTGTAGGGGGTTTTTCCAGGGTCATGTTGACCAAAAATCTCAGTGTTCAAATGTGTTGAATAACTGTTTCAGCTTGCTGTGTTTTGTTTATTTCTGCAGTTTCAGCATTCTGTAAAGTTTTCCAGAATTTGTGTTTCAGCAAAGTGATTTGTGTTTCAGCAAAGCAATTTCTGTTTCAGCAAATAAAAATTATTTTTCTGATTGTTGAATGTAAGGAAATGGGAAAGGGCATTTAACTAAAAGGAGAAATAAGTGATACTGAAACCGGGGTTGGAAAACAAAAAATTTCTACAACATGAGTACTTGAATGCTTCTTTCACTAAATTCTTGAATAAGGATGTGATCAAGGAAAGTGGATCCTGAAGGATGCAGAGTATTGCAGAAAGAGTTAGCTTGCAGGAAAATGAAGGAGCCACTCTCATATCTAAAGAAGAAAGCCAATCCTGCCACATCATCTGGTACACTTTCATTATGTTTCTTTAATTTTCTATTATTGCTCTTGCTCTTGTTCTGGGATCAAGAGGCACATTAGATCGGTGTAAGGACCTAGTCCTCAATATTGAGATTAAAAAGAATGCACAACCATCCCATGATTAGAGTGGCAACCTTGAAGGAAGGATACCAGACTCCCAGGTTGATACTATGATAGAAGAGGCTTCCTATTTAGTAGCAGACTATCATGTAACGATGAGATATTCTAAGATAAGGAGAAGATGAGAAGCAACATGTCCTTCATGCAAAGACCATTCTAGATGACAAGATGCAAAAATGTCAGAGGCTTTGCGATATTAAATTTATCAGTGATAAGGAAGATACTCCCCCATGTGATGGGATGCACGTGTTCTACCACTTGATTCTTAAGGATCAAGGTGGGAAGATCAGCTGACAATAGGATGTGTTTGATCATTACTAGGAATGTTAAGTGTGTATCTCCCCTATTGTTAATGTAGGGTGTGTTTGATCCTTGTCACTTGTGGAAAGTGGCATCTCCCCCAAATGTCAAATCCAGTACTTGACCAAGTGGACATCATGAAACAAGATGACACGAGATCTTGCTAAGATTGGGATGCATGGTATGATATAGTGTTGAAGATTGATCCGCCCTATGATGATTCTTCTTTGTTAGATAGAGACATCATTTTTCAGCTGAGACGAAGGACATGGAACTTGACTTGGAGACTTGTAGGGTTTGGAGGCTCTCTACCCTTGTGGTAAATCGATATCCCCTACCGTTGGTTGTGATTTTTCTTCTTCTATGAGACAAGATGAGATAGGATGAGTTGAGATAAGGCATGATGCAACGATGATGAGACATCTAAGAGGAGGCTTATGATGCAAATGGAAATTCTTCCCTAGCAGAGAGGGAGTGTTGAAAATTGGGGCAATTATGGGATGAATTTCCCCATAGGAACCCATTTACACCCAAAGAAGCCCATCTCACCCCAAAGATGAATTCAAATGGAATGTAGGAAATTATTATTAGTTTTCTCTCTTTATTATTTAATGATGTGACCAATGTATTTGGGAAATGTTTAATTAGCAAATTTCAATTGGTAATTTTCCCTCCAAATATTTCAAGTCGGCCATCCAAATTGACATGTCGGCTTGTCCAAGGGTCGTGACCCTTCACAGGTGGAAACACCTATAAATTGGGCACCTTGGCATATCAAATTTGCATCTCACACATTGGAGGCTCGCATATCTTTCTCTAAGGTTCACATCTATTGGATCACATTTCTGTGGTAGCTCGCATCTATTCTATTGGCTCGCATCTCTATTATGGCTCGCACCTATTGGCAACTTGCACTCTGTCTCAGTGGCTCACTATTTCAGAGGCTCACATACATATTTATGTGTCTCATTGTCTTTACTATGATATTTACACAGTGGCTTGCATTACTTACACCATGGCCCACATACATGATCTCTATGGCTCGATTTATGTGGCTCGTTATTCTCTGTGACATGATATTTGTGGCTCAATTAATGTGGCTCGCTATTCTCTGTGATGTGATCTTTGTGGCTTGCTTTATGAGGATCGCATTCTTTCTGGCACACAGTGACTCTATGGCTCGCATAACAATCCTCCATGGCTCGTATAACAATGACTCTATGACTCACTATCTATGTGCTCTGAGGCTCGCAATTTTATTACAGTGACTAGCTATACACTCTAAGGCTCGCAATTGCATTACAGTGGGCCACATGCTTTGTCGCATTGCATAACAATGGTTCGCAAGCTCTATAGCATCATATTATAGTGGTTCGCATCATGTTTTATGGCCCTCAATATATATGTGGTTTGCATCATATTTTATAGCTCTCAATATTTATGTAGCTTGCATCTTAATTTGAGCAATGATTCCTATCTTGCTTGGGTAGTATTTTGATAACAATGATTGATACCTATTACAGTGGGGCAATACTCTTACCTTGATGCATGACTATGTCGAAAATGTAACTAGCTTCGGTCTTCATAATTATTGTACTCATTTTAATATGTATCCTATGTAACAAACAAAAGAAGAAAAGAAAAAGTTACTATTATTAAAGCATGGGCTTCATGCTTAGTTTTTATGGTCTTCTAGGTAAAAGCATGTTCTTCATGCTTCTGGGTTTGTTAGGTCTTAGGATTTATTGTCATGAGTCAAAGGAGTTAACATCATGTTTATAAGGTCCCGGGGGGCAACTCAATTGGTTAATCCGAAATAATTGAAATCATTGAAACGAAAGACCCAGGTTCAAATCCCCTCTGTTGTGACCCGAGCCACAGGAGGACATATCATAGCCCCCCAAAGGTTTACTGGTAGTTATGAGTCAGGAGGGCTACTGGATTCCTTTGGGTTACAAAAAAAAAACATTATGTCTATAAGACCCTTCTAGGCAAAATGTAATTGGAAAAAGAATTTATTTTGAGTCTAGAAAGTCTTGGAAACTCCAAAAGTACAAGTCGGCCCTGGCAACTTCAAGTCGGCCTAAAGGAGAGAATTTGACCCCTTGGAAAGGCTATATAAAGGACCAATTCGACCTCATTTAGCACCCACTCACAAAGAAGTCCAATCTCTCAAGAATTCGATCTATAGGTGGGAAGCTAGAAGAAGGAAGAGCGAAGGTCTAGAAGGCAAGAGGAATCCGAGGAGGAAGCGAAATTTATGTTTTTGGGCTCCATCTCTCTCACACGTGCGAAATCTAGGGTTTCTGCAGCGTCCTAGAAGGGCCAAAATTGCATATTCAAGATGCAGGTGCAGCATCAGGTTGCAAGAAGGGCAAGTATTCTGTTTGGACCTCGTTGACCTTGGGAAGACTTGTTTGCTAAAAGGAGGATTGTTGGAAGAGTTGTCTTAGGGTTTTTCTACAGTTGTTGTAGGATCGAAGTTGCAAAAGAGTTGCAGTATTGAAGTTGGCAAGTCGAAGTTGCAGTTTTGGAGGAGGAATTGATTTAGGACTTGGGTCTTTGTGTCTCATTTGAAGCAGATTTTATAAGAGAAGAGTTTAATGGGTTTTCCTCTTGGAGGGGTTTTGCGCTGGCTGAGAGCCTAATTTCTGTGTCCTCTATTGTCACTGTTTCGTTCTTGATATTTGTTTGATGAAAAGATCTAACTAAAGAACAAAAGAGGATTAACTAAAGTTCACAAGCAAATATTAAGGTTAAGGAAAATTGATATAATAAGCTGCCACTTTGAATATTTTAACAGACTGTGATGTATATGTTGAAAAGTGTAACTAGGTCGCTCTTCATATTGACTATGTAATTATGTATTTTATGTAAAGAAGTCAAAGGTAATAAAATGTATATTTGTTGGACTTGCTTCATGGGTTTCATGAGCAAGATTTTATCTTAGGTTAATAGACGACTTCTTGATGTCTATTTAGGGTTTATCTTTGGTTTACAAATGTATTTAATGTCATGTATATGAAGAACCTAGTAGTCATGGAATGCTCCAAGACCTAGTCCAATAAACCGTGGAAGTAAGGCTATTATTCAACCCTCATACAACGCTGATATACAAGCCTAAATAATGTGTCAATTTGGCCTTCAAACAGCTGGAGAAGTTGGCCTCATAACAGACATGTCGGCTCCCTAAATAGTCACATCGGTTCACATGTTAGGTCGGCTTATATACAGGGACAAACAACTATATATACCCCAGCAAACCTCACAGAAATCACCAAAGTTTCAGTTTCAAGTGCAGAGGTGCAGTGTGGATTCAAATGCAGAAGTTCAGTGCAGATTCAAGTACAGAAGTTCAGATCGGTTTTTGGATGAATTTCAGAGGATGTTTTGGATGGGTTTCAGGGAAGATTAAGTTATATATATATATATATATATATATATATATATATTTGTGTAATAAATTAGTGTGATAGGTGCTGCTGTTCCTGAAAAAAAAGTGTGGACTGTTCCTGAAAGGAAGTGCGGATAACCTTAAAGAAATTACAGTGTGACAAGATCAGTTCAAAGGCAAGGTTGAAGTGCAGAACAGTGCAAGTTGGTGATGGAAAGAATGATCAGCATTGAAGAACATCAAAGAAGTAAGGACAAGGTCTTGGATGCATAAATAGAACAAGGGTCTAATTCTGGGTCATGGTACTTGTCATCTGAAATCTATAAGAAGAATTTCTCGTGGGTTTTCCTCTCCAAGAGGGAGAGGTTTTGCCCTAGCTCTAGGAGCCTAATTCTTGTGTCTCGTGTCTTTTGATAATTGACTCGATGAAAGATTTAATAAGCTAACGAAGGGAAGACATAAGTAACTCAAGTAATTATCAAGAAGAGAATTTTGAATTAATCTCCAGGCCTCCAAATTCTCAACAGTATATGTATATGTATGTGACCTTCATGCCTATGGCTGAAACCTAATGACAATGAGACATGACAGTGATTCTATAATAATAATGAATGGCAGGGTCAGTGAAATATGGCAGCAGTGTAAGGCAGTGTTTATGTAATGAGATTCTTGGCAATGACCTTGACATAACAGTGACCTTCAGTGTTCTTGATGACCGTGATAACAATGTTCTTGATGGTCGTGGTAACAGGATGTCTACAGTACTCTTGATGACAACAGTAACCTTGGTGTATGACAGAAACACTCTAATCTATGGTTTGTCTCTATGAGGATGATAATGACAGTGATGGCAAAACCTCTATGACAGCAACAATACGACAGTGACAGTGATGTACATTGTATACCCTGCTCTTATGACAATTTGACTTGTATGTTGCTGGATTGGCCCTAGGGGCCTAATATGATTAATGTCTCATGATATTTGTGCTTTTTATCTGAGATGAACATTTGAACATCTAATAAGAACAATCTGGTTGGGTTTTCCCCCTTGTGGGGTATTTCCCTGGTCTCTGACGTAAATCCTGGTGTCTCTATTGTGTATGCTTTTCATATGTTGTTCCTTACTGTTTCGCTGCATTGTGGATGAATATTGTTCTCTCTACATAGTTGCTAATGATGATATAATGTTATGAGGTGAATGTAATGTGAAAATGTTGAAAAAGTTTATCAATGGAATTATCTACAGCAAAGAACAATCTAGCCCTAAAAATTAACACAACTTTTCTTTAGGAGAAATTATTCTTCAGCAAGGTTTACAAATCCAATTTGTCTAGAAATCTGTGCCAATATCCAAGTCAAAAATACCAGTCAAACCTGGTCAAACTCTAGCTAGCCAATGTTGGTCAAACCAGCCAAAAGTTAGCATTGGTCAAACAATTAGCTTGCAGTCAATTCTGCGGCTTGCGGCTGCGGTCAACTCCTGCAGCCTGGTCAAATCTCAGTCAAGAGTTCGGTCAACAGAGAGAGAAACAGCTTGGTCAAACAATGAACTCGTCCTCCTTTTCTCCACACATGTGGTTGTCCAAGAGACCTCAAAATTATGAAGAAGAAACTCATTTGCTTGGTGGAGGAAATGAGATTTCACATCATCTATATATACTAGTCAAATGGGGGTGAATTATCCCAAGGGACATACCCTTTCATGGGGCTGGGCCAACTTGATGCCCTAAAAAAATTATTTTATTTTTTCTTCAAGACGAACTTAGGCGTGCAGAAATACGTACCGATGCTACAAAAATCAAAACATCAGACTTAGAACTTGGTTGAAAACTATGCATAACACACCTTTAATGGAAACATGTTATATCAAATTCCTAAGTTCTTAACAAAACACATTGGTCCACAAACACTTCATTGGCATACCTAAACAAAATGGACTTGGACTTTCCTTAAGGACTCCCCACTTGAGTTTGAGAAGAGCCAACCTAGAGACAAAGGAAGAGCTATTGGAGTGACAATGGGTAGCCTTCCTAAGTTACACCAACTAACACTTTGTGCTTGGGACTTTGCACTTTAGGGGTGCTAGATTTTTTTGTAACACACCTCAACAGAATTGATCCCTCTCGACACATAATAGACCAATGGTTAAGATGGATCTATGCTGATGAAAATAAGACAATGGCTGTGATTAATGTGCACTTCCATTTTTTTGTTTCCATAAAATCATTCATGCTTGGTTTGAAATGCTTGCGAAAATTAGGAAATGAACATAAACAGTAAAGTGGTCAAAACAAAATGTGGATACTTTTCCAATCCATGGTCTAGTTGACTTTCCTATTACGCTATTCTGCTTCTTGTTTGCTGAAGTAGCATGAGAGAGGAAATTTAAAATGCTACAATTCTCTAGAAATCCAGATCAAACATCATGATGAATGAAGGTATCCTTAACTCCTTTTTAAACAATGCAGTCTATATTTCTTCAAATAAACACCAGAATTACAACAGATAACACATGAGTGTCTATAACTTTACCTTAGGAGCACGAGGAATAACACGGGCGTTGGCATTTTCCAGTTTGTTTCTCAAGATATAGCAAAAATTTTTAGCATCCCCTTTGTCCTCAAAAGCAACAACATGGAAATGCTGGCTTTTTGAATCAAGTTCCAAAGCCATTTCCAACGAATATAAGCCTTTCATGATTTCACCGTTCTTGTTTCTGTACAATCCAATGCACTGCATAGGACAACAAACATGATGTCATCTGTAAAAAAATTGGCACACGATCTATGAATACAGCTATAAGTTTGCATAGTAAATAGTTGGAAGAAAATTGAGTTGTCCCATTAAACATTATCAATTACTGAATGCCACAAAACAAAGTTTGCATAGTAAATAGTTGGAAGAGAATTGAGTTGTCCCATTAAACATTATCAATTACTGAATGCCACAAAACAAGTAAATTAACACAACTCTATAATACTTTAATTTATTGAAAACCCACTTTTACACAAACATTTTCTGTCATGGATAAAAAGTTAATTGCAAAACAAAACAGTGTGTCATCAAGAATATTGTACACTATAATATACCTCATCAATAATAAAATAATAATAATTAATTAAGCTATATCTCTAACATTATTATGTAATTCCATTGCAGCGATATAACCCTTAACAAAAGGCCACAAGGATAATATTTAATCCTTGACCTTTCCATCCGAACAGATCTGTCCTTCAATATGTCAAAACAATTTAACTCAAATCGTGATCCAGCAAAAGTGGTGTCAGAGCTTTACAAATATCCCAGTGCTGCAAAAGTTTGCAAATCACTTGTGTGTGTCCATTCACCAAAATTTCTCTGCGCATGCACATCATATTTTATTATTTCCCCTTCATACTATCCCATATTTATCTACTCCTTCCCTGTTTTTCACATACTATCTGCTGCAGTATTGTTTTCTGTTCTTTCATTATGTATATATGAAAAGCATAATAAATTATCATTTATAGCATGTTAATTTGTATTTACTGTACATCCACTTTCCATCCGACTCTGTCCATTCTTCTATGTCTCAAACAGTTATCTGTCACTCAAGTTGGCCAATTTCTCTTTTGTAGTGCTTTTTCCATCTGACTTCCCACCCATTCTCTCTTTTTGACTTGGTCAGGACTATTTTGACCTTCACACCCTTTCTCCATGTATTTTTTTTCTATGTTTTATTCAATAGTTTGTTTGACATAAAATAGTTGTAAACGCATGGGCACAAACTGATCTTCACCCTTGTTACCTCCTGCGGAGGTACCCTGGTATATTTCATGGCAACACCATTGTAAGTCCAAAGAGATTCAAGTCAAAATCCTTGTAGGCCATGTGATGACTATGTAATATAGTATCCAAGGCCAGTGATGATTAGCCATGCCCAGTCCTTTTAGACCCCACGCTTATGTCCTTTCGTCCTAGATAGGATTGGAGGCCTTGGGATGAATCTGCTGGGACACACGGTTTAGAGGAACCATTAGTTTCATAGGGTTGATTGCACCATGTAGGGCCAGTCCAACCCATGTCTTGAGTGCACCTATGTTTTTTTCACATGATCATGTCTGATAGAGTCCGTATACATCTTTTTGGCCATGGTACAGTATAACTCAGTTTCTCCACACGGCAGTCTCACAATTGACAACGTTCCATGATTTATTGTGATTTGCACATCCCAATGCATATGGCTCCCAAGAACAAACTTTAACAGTGGCTCAAAATGATCATCATGAGGCCTACTTGACATGTCATCTTGAAATTTTGGTGAAAAAATGATTTTATGAACAATTCAGCTTGGAAAGAAACATGGGTATGAATAAAAAGGTGGAATGTGAAGTTCGACGAGGACAAGTTGCAGGGAATGTCGGTACAAGCCTTGGCACATAGCAATGCCAACCTGTGTGAGCTATGGCCATAGTCTTAAAACTCGGACTCGGACATGGAACAGGCCGAGGATCAACTCCGACTCAGTATCGACTCGCACTAGTTGATTCCAATGACTCGGTCTTTGTAAAAAGTACATTAAATATTTAATTTTAATGAAAAATCATATTTTTTAAGATTTTCATTCACGTTTCCAAATTCAAAGCATTAGAATAATAGAGAGAAGACAACACTTTATCAAAGCATGTAGAAATTTCTGAATCTTAATTCTTATGCAGAAATTATTTATGTTAATCTGGTTAAGCTTCTCCTACTTATACAAGTTATCAACTGAATAAATTCAAGTTAACATCAAAGCAAAACACATAACAAATCTCTACCAATTCAGATCTAGAATAAGCACATGCACACATAGACAAAGTGACACAGTTATTTATGGACAAACTGTCCCCGGAAAAACCCAATGTGGGAAAACCGGTCTCTGGCTGCTGGAGGGCTCTATTATTAAGAATATTTCTGAATACACAACTCTGGGTTCCAGATCTGGAAAACCCTACAAAGAAAAATCTAGATATGCAGCACCTGGAAAACCCTACAGAGAAAACTCTAGATCTGCAGCACCTGGTTGATCTAAGACCAACAATACTGACTGATCCACACCCTCAAATGGGATTTACAGAACTCAGCCAGATCTAGGCCTAGAAACCCCAGATCTGCCCCTGAAAGACACTCTGTCAGCCTTTGAAGGCCTCCAAATGATCAGCGTTGTCACTGGAAGGGACTGTGTTGTGTAACCAGCTCCAAAAATAGAAGAAAAGAGATATCAACACCTTAGAAATAAGCCACTTCGAGGGGGCAACCTCCAATACATTACATAAATGAACAATTCTTGGATGATACAATTTACAAAACCTCCTTTCTATATATAGGAGTCCATGGGGCCATAATGTAATCCTAGTGGCCACAATGTAATCCTAGCCGACCTAACAATAATAATTTAGGGGCACAATAATAACAAAATGGGGGTTACAAGGGTACAATAATAACAATAAGGGGGTTACAATAATAACAATAAGGGACTATACTAGTAATATAGGGACCTAACATGCCCCTCTCCTTCAAAAAAGTGTTGTCCTCAATGCTTGAGTAGCTCTGGGTGCTTCTGTATAAACTTCTCATCCTCCCATGTAGAATATTCAATGGGTAAGTTCTTCCACTTGATGAGATACTCTGAAAATGATCGATTCCGTAGCTGTCGAGTTCTTGTTTCCGTGACCGCTTCAGGTTCCAATATGATTTTTCCTTCCTCATCAAGTTCTGGCAATATTGTTTGAACTGGAAGATTTTCACCTATAACTTTCTTTAAGCATGAAACATGGAAAACTGGATGTACTCGCGAAGAAGCAGGAAGCTCCAATTTGTATGCCATAGTACCAATCTTTTGCAACACCTTGTAAGGACCATAGTACTTTGGCGATAATATATTATCCTTCTTTGCTTGCTTGAGGGACATTTGTTTGTATGGTTGTAGCCGTAAAAATACCCAATCTCCTACATCAAAACTTCTCTCGCTATGATGTTGATTTGCCTGTTGTTTCATTCGATTTTGTGCCAAATTCGGGTTATCCTTTAAGAGTTGGAGAACTTCTTGCTGATGCTCGATGTGATCTTCCACTGCTTGAACCTTCGAATTTTCCCTTAAAGATGATGTGATGGATGGTGGATGATATCCATATAGTGCCATAAATGGGGTCATTTTTGCTGCAGTATGGAAGGAAGTGTTATACCACCATTCAGCAAGAGGTAACCACTTGACCCATTGTGTTTGTTTATCGGATACAAAACAACGAAGATATCCTTCCAAACATTTATTTACTATCTCAGTTTGACCATCAGATTGAGGATGATAAGATGAGCTATGAGTTAATTGAGTACCCAAACAAGAAAATAACTCCGTCCAAAAATTTCCAGTAAAAATGGGATCTCTGTCGCTCACAATAACCCTTGGGCTTCCATGTAGCTTTTGAATTCTGTCCATAAATGTAGTAGCAACTGTACTTGCTTTAAATGGATGAGATAATGCACAAAAGTGTGCATACTTGGTAAGTCTATCAACTACCACCGTGATGACACTCTTTCCTTCGGACTTAGGTAAACCTGTGATAAAATCCATTGAAATCTCCTCCCAACGTTGACTTGGAATGGATAAAGGTTGTAGAAGTCCTGGGGTCTTAATTGTCTCCACTTTATTCTGCTGGAAAACCAAACATTACGCCACAAAATTTTGAATATCAGATTTAAGGCCATCCCAAAAAAATTCTTTCTTCACCCTGTGGTAAGTTTTTAAAAATCTTGAGTGTCCTCCTAAAGGAGAAGTGTGCAATTCGAGAAGAATCTTTTGTTTTAGTTGGGAATTCTTACAAAGATATAAGCGATCTTTGTACCATAAGGAATCATTTTTCCAAGTAAATGTATCAGATGTACTAGGATCTTGCTGCAACTTTTGAATGAGTGTCCATACATCTTTGTCCTTCTTCCATTCATCTCTTGCTTCCGTTATCCAATCTGGTTGGATAATAGAAATGGCACAAAGCAATGCTTCCACCTCTTCATTCTTTCTTGAGAGTGCATCTGCAACAACATTAAGCTTTCCTTTTTTGTAGATTATTTCAAAGTCATATCCCAACATCTTTGTGACCCATTTTTGCTGCTCTTCTGAAGATAGTCTTTGTTCCAAAAAGTGTTTAAGACTATCATGATCAGTTTTTACCTAGAAGTGTCTTCCCATTAGGTAAGTTCGCCATTTCTTTAGTGCATGCAGTATTGCTAACATTTCCTTCTCATAAATAGGTTTTTGTAAATACTTTCCTTTGATTGCACGACTTTCAAAAGCAATGGGTCTTCCTTCCTGCATTAAAACTGCACCAATTCCATTTCCTGAGGCATCACATTCCACAATAAAGGTTTTTGTGAAGTCTGGCGTAGCTAAGACCGGTGTTAGGCACATTGCCTCTTTAAGATGTTCAAAGGCCTTAGTTGCTTCAGGAGTCCATGAAAATGCATCTTTCTTCAATAATGTTGTTAGAGGTGCTGCTATTCTCCCATAATTCTTAACGAACTTGCGATAATACCCTGTTAACCCGAGAAATCCTCGCAACTGCTTTATGGTTGTGGGAACTTTCCATTCCTTAATGGCTTTAATTTTGTTAGGGTCTACTTTAACACCCTCGTGAGATACAATATGACCCGGATATTCCACCTCTTGTACTCCAAAGAAACATTTGGATGTTTTTGCATATAATTGTTTCTCTTGCAATAGTTTGAGCACCCTGTCAACATGTTGAACATGATCCTTCCAAGACCTGTTGTAGATTAGTATATCATCAAAAAATACTAGCACAAATTTTTTAAGGAAGGGTTTGAAAATGGAATTCATCAACCCTTGAAATGTAGAAGGTGCATTGGTAAGGCCAAAAGGCATGACCAAAAATTCATAATGACCTTCATGAGTTCGAAATGTTGTTTTTGGAATATCTTCGGTCTTCATTCTAATTTGATGATATCCTGAACGAAGATCCAACTTGGTAAAATAAATTGCTCCATGTAATTCATCCAATAATTCATCAATCACAGGAATGGGAAATTTGTCTTTAATGGTGAGCTTATTGAACTCCCTATAATCGGACACATTCGCCATGATCCATCCTTCTTGTGTACCAATACTACAGGAGCAGAGAAAGAACTTTGACTAGGTTGAATTATACCCGCCTCTAACATTTCTGCAATCATACGTTCAATTTTGCTCTTTTGGACGTAAGGATATCTATAAGGCCTGACGTTTGGAGGAACAATTCCTGGAATCAAATGAATAGCATGATCATGATCACGAATAGGTGGAAGTCCTTTGGGAGTTTCAAACACCTTAGAATGATTCTCCAAGACTTGTTGGAGATCTGCAGAAATAGATGATTTTGATGTTGGAACTTCTAGTGAGCATAATTGTGCAATTACGCCTCGTTGTTCTTTCTTTAGAAGCTTTGTCATGACATTAGAGCTTATTATCCTTCCTGGCTTCCCCGCAATACCCCGTAATTCAACTTCCTTTCCTTCTGAAAAAAATTTCAAGAAAAGTTCTTGAAAATTAAAAGCTACCGTCCCCAAAGATTGTTACCATTGTACTCCTAGTACAACATCAGCACCTCCCATAGGAATGGCAAGCATTGGACTAGTCAATACATATTCCCCCATGGTTAGCTTGATATTATGGCATTTTCCAGAGCAATTTATAGTTCCTCCATTTGCAACCATCACTTGACATTCTGGTGCTTGGTATAGGAAACAATTTAATTCCTTGGCTACCTTACAATGAATAAAATTATGGGTGCTACCTGAATCAATCAACACTATTACCTTTTTCTTCTTGATTTGTCCTTGTATCTTGAGAGTTTGAGGAGTGGTAATTCCTGCCAGTTCATTACATGATATGGTCAGATTCATTTCTTCCTCTTCTAGGGTTGGTTCCTGGTGTATATCCTCTTGTTCATTTTCTTCTTCCTCTTCACAATCTATGTAAAATAATTTCTTCTCAACACACTTATGACCTTTAGTGTATTTGCTATCACAACTGTAACAAAGCCCTTTTGCTCTTTTTTCTTCCAATTGTTGTGGTGTCAACCTTGTAGGTTGTGGAAATCTAGGCGTAGCAACACTTCCTTCTTTATAGAATTGAGTGGTAGGCTTCTTTGTCGCCATTATTTTACATTCAACTTTTCTTGCCAACCTGAATGCCTTCTCCAATGAATCAAGTTCCAAAACACGAACTTCATGTTGGATGTTATCCTTTAAAGTGCCTATGAAGAGATCGATCCTGTGTTCCTCTAGAATATCAGTTACCCTTATATTCAATTTTTGGAAGTCCTCAATGTGCTGCCCCACTAAACCCTTTTGTTTGAGATTGATCAATTGGCTAAAGAAGGTGTTGCTCTTTGTATCCTCATAATGTGCTATCATTTCCTCCGTAAAAATTGACCAAGTGACAATTTTTTTACGGGAGCAAAGCCATTGATACCATACAAATGTATTTTGTTCTAAATGTAAAGTTGCAATGCGTACCTTTTGTGTGTTTTGTACGTTATGGAGATCAAAATATTGCTCCATCCGTAGTATCCATGTTACAGGATCCTTTCCATCAAACTTCCTCATATCCATCTTTGGAATATGGTGGTTCTTCCCGCCAACATTAGAGTTTATGAAATCACAATTGACATTTATTTTGTTCTCATCATGAGGTTCTTCTACTATCTTTTCACCATTAGGAAACATTTCTTGTATCAACTTTGTCAAACCTTCGATGTCTGCTTTTAGATCATTCTTCATGTTTTCCATGTTGTCTTTCATGTCATCCATCTTAGCTTTCATGCCAGCTTCCATGCCATCCATGCCTTTCTTCAAACCGTCCATCTTCGCTTCCACGCCTTTCTTCAAAACTTCCATTTCATTTTTTGTTGCTCTTTGCGAGAGTGAAATTTGTTGCACTTGCTCTTGTAATTTTGATAGATCATGTTGCAATTCTTCATCTTCATGAGTCATAGTAGACCCTTCTGAAGGCTTAATGGGTGTTAAATTATTTTTACGGGGCATATTTTAGAACCCAATACTGATATCTATTCTACAATATGCCCTTGGAATCAATTCAAATTGATTCTTCAAACAAGACTTATGCAATTCGCAAAAAAAATACACACCTTTTTCTTGCTTTTGAGGAGCTCGATATTGAAATTGGGTTATCTTTGTAATTGCAGCACTTCAATATTTGAATTTCTGTACTGACATAGCTCTCTAAATTATCTTTCGAATGCCATAGGTTTGACCTGATTTGGATTCTCCAAGACAAAGTTGTGTCCAATCTCCCACAATGACCTAATTATGGACTGGTTCAGTACAACGAACTTGTATGACTTGCCACGTGTCACTGTTTCGTCCTTCAGCTCTGAAATTGATAGCCAAGAAACTACAGTCCATGTACTAGCGACCACTTTTTATGGCACTCCAATCCGATGCTCAGAGAGAGAGTTATGAAGATTTTCCCACGATCACCTCTTTGAGATGAAATTCAAGAGCCTGAAAAAGCACTACATTCCACAGATCATATCTCCAAAAATATTGTGAACCAAGATCTGAAATTTTTTGACGATGTTCCTCAGGATTTCCGCTTCACACCCTATGAATTTCAGCTTCTGAGACTTCGTAGAAAAAAAATTATAGCGCAAATGCCACGATGACCTGTTTAGGAGCCTGAAAAAAGACCTAACTTCCTCAGAACATATCTCCGAAAATATTGCGAACCAAGCTCTGAAATTTTTAGACGATCTTCCTCAGGATTTCGGCTTCGCACCCTAAAAATTTCAGCTTCTGAAACTTTGTAGAAAAAATTTATAGCGAAAATGCCACGATGACCTGTTTGGAGCAGCGAAACCCTAGAATCCAAAGCTCTGATACCAAATGTTGTGTAACCAACTCCAAAAATAGAAGAAAAGAGATATCAACGCCTTAGAAATAAGCCACTTCGAGGGGTCAACCTCCAATACATTACATAAATGAACAATTCTTGGATGATACAATTTACAAAACCTCCTTTCTATATATAGGAGTCCATGTGGCCATAATGTACTCCTAGTGGGCCACAATGTAATCCTAGCCGACCTAACAATAATAATTTAAGGGCACAATAATAACAAAATGGGGGTTACAAGGGTACAATAATAACAATAAGGGGGTTACACTAATAACAATAAGGGACTATACTAGTAATATAGGGACCTAACAGACTGCGTTACCCTAGACTGGGTGATGCAGTCACTATGTTGCCCCTAAGGGTCTCTGCGTAACCCTTGAAGGGTTTCCTAAAAATCACGTTGTCCTTGTTGTTGCTGTTGTTGTTGCTGCTGTCGTCTGCTACTGCTTCCGTCTGTTGTTGCTGTTGTTGCCGCCTGCTACTGCTGCCGTCTGCTGCTGCCTTCCTCTGCGTTGTCTTTCCTGATCTCTTCTCTGCTTCTTGTGTATTCTAGACCCTAGGATCAGATCATCCCCTCGGTCTAAATTCCCCTCTCTGCAACTGAAACACTTGAGAATTCTTCGCAACCCCGCCCTAGAATCTCAGCTTAGCTTTAGTGCTCTGCCTCTGTGTGTCTTACAAATGACCCCAAGCCTTTCCTTTATACTTTTCTTGTTGACAAATCAACGACCAAGATTAAATCTTTAATCAATGGCTAAGATTAAAAGAAAGCTTGATCCGTGTGACTTACGACAATTTCATCACATGTTTAAATAAATTCACTTTAATTATTTTATTTTCCTAAGTTTTAACTTAGGAAATACATTAAAATAATTAATTAATTTAATATCTCCTAAACCAGATGAAATTTCCCAAATCCATTTCTAGGTCTTGTAGATCAGGTGAACTCTAGTCCTTCCTCAAAATTTGGGACCTAGAGCACAACTGATGTTACCCCAAATATACAAAATCTCAACAGAAAAAACTTCAACAGTGGCTCAAAACGATCATCATGAGGCCTACTTGACATGCCATCTTGTAATTTTGGTGAAAAAATGATTTTTATGAACAATTAAGCTTGGAAAGAAACATGGGTATGAATAAAAAGGTGGAATGTGAAGTTCGACGAGGACAGGTTGCAGGGAATGTCGATATAAGCCTTGGCACATAGCAATGCCAACCTATGTGAGCTATGGCCATAGTCTTAAAACTTGGACTCGAACTCGGACTTGGAACCGGCCGAGGGTCAACTTTGACTCAGTATCGACTCGCACTAGTTGATTCCAATGACTCGATCTTTGTAAAAAGTACATTAAATATTTAATTTTAATGAAAAATCATATTTTTAAAGATTTTCATTCATGTTTCCAAACTCAAAGCATTAGAATAATAGAGAGAAGACAACACTTTATCAAAGCATGCTCATGAATATATCCATTATATCAAAATAGCACCGAGTGCACTATCCAATACATGTAATATATGGTGATCAGAACAAAAACACATAACCAATGCTACTCCAAAAACCAACTCTCAATGTTGCTCCAAAGATCGCCCAAGAACCTCCTCAATGCTGCTCCAAAAACCAACTCCAACTACTCACAAACTCCTCACAAATGCTCACATAAATGCAATGAGATAGTTGTGAGTAAATATGAGGGGGTTGGGTCACCTTTATAGGCGTGGGAGAAGGGTAGAGAGCCTAGGAAATAGTTAAACAAAAAAAACATATTTCAAGTCAACCCAGCCCGCCTTTTTCCCCGTCACCGAGACCGACCAGTTTAAGTCGGGCTTGTTCGATCCAATCGGTCCATTACCGAACCGGCCGAATCGATGACCAACTCGGCCGGTTCTGTAATGGACTGCCCGCTAAACCAGATAATTGACCTAGTCGGTCCGGGCAAGCATATGGCTCGGTCAACCAGGTTGATTTCGAGTTAGATTGACCTAGTTTTTAAACTATGGCTATGGCACAGGAGGATGGCACTAGTCTCCCAGAGTTCATCATTGAGCAACAGGGCATGTGTAGAGGGTGTGCACTTGGGAAGAATGACAAGGCTGCTTTCCAAAGCAACGAAAGCAGGTCCAAGAGGATCCTTGATCTTGCTCATACAAATGTATGTGGATCGATGTCAATGACATCATTATAGGGGTCTCTCTACTATGTCACATTCATAGATGACTTTTCCAAGAAAAACTAGATCTTCTTTATGAAGACAAAGAATGAGGTCTTCAATTGGTCCTAGGAGTTCAAGTCCCACTGAAGAACCAAACAAAAAGGAGCATCAAGGTCATGAGGTTAGACAATGGGGTAGAGTACACCTCCAATGACTTCAACGATTTCTACAAGGAGGTAGGGATCAAGAGGGAGGCCACAGCCTCGTACAACCCTCAACAAAGCATGGTTGCAGAGAGGAAAAAATTAAAATCGATCCATTGTAGAAGATGCCAAGGCACTGATTCATGACCAAGATCTACTTATGTTCATTTGGCAGACGCCAACAGCACGACAGTTTATGTTTAGAACAAGAACCCTCACAAGATCTTGGTGTTGAATTTTGTAGCAATAGTAAGTCTTCATAATTAATATTTTTTCCCTTGAAATATATAGTGAAAATGTAAGACATGTTCTTAATGTCATTTTATTGATTCATCCTTGAAATAATTAATATGCAACATGCTCTTCATGTCAACCTCAAAGTGAGGAAAATTTGAATATTCAAATTATATTGAATTTGCCTCCAAAATGTAAAGTCATCCCTCCAAGAAGTCAGGTCAGCTTGCCCCTTTAGTCACACCCATTCGGCCTCCTAGACAAGTATAGATAGAGGCTTTGATCTCCTCCAAAAGGTAACTCGATCATCTTCATCACAGGGAGAATTCGAACAATCTGAAGCAATGAATTAGACAAACCTGAGGCAGAATATTGGACGGATTTGGGGCAAGGAAAAAGGGAAGATTTGAGGTAGAACAGAGGACGGATATGAGGCAGATATCTGAGACGGAACAGAGAATTCTAAGACTTATCTAAAGGGCATTTTGACCAGGTGTGACTAGGGTTGTGTTTGACTTTATGTTGACTTGATGTATCTCTGTTGAACTTAATGATTTCTCTAAGAAAAGGTCATTGGGTTTTCCCCATGTGAGTTTTCCCCAAGGTAAACTCTTAAGTTTCTTGTTTGGTTATCTATTTATGATCCTACTATCTATTGTTGAAGATCTTCTGTGTAATTGCTTAGTGATTAATGTGAAAATGAAAAGAATTTAAAATGAATATCATTAAGAAGTAATTATCAGCTAGAAAACCTACGAAAAATCAACACATAGGGGACAAGATTCCTAAGAAACCATTCACAAGGGTGAAGCTAGAAATATGGCACATTCACATCTTTAGTTGTTTAGTGTATATCCATGTTCTTATATAGAAGAGGACAAAGCTACAACCCTCAAGAGAGAAGGGAATATTTGTGGGATACAATGAGACATCAAAGGCGAACAAGATTTTCATTCCAACACTGAGGAAGACAATTTCCAGTAGGGATGTGAAGTTCGAGGAGGACCTAGCATCCAAGAAGTCTCACGAGCCACTTCCAATTATAGAGAATGAGGAGCAAGAGGCTCTGAATGATGAGCATCATTCACTAACAACTTCCAGTTTAGGGAATTAAGTTTCAGCCGAGGAGTCAACAACACCTCCTACCAATTTTGTCAAGAGACCTAAATGGTTTGAGCAGGCATTGAGGGATGCGCAAGAGCATGAGGCAGCTCCTAGGGGCACAATTAGGGTGAGTAGACCTCTGAGAAAATTTCCAAATTATGTAGCACTTATGAGTAGCATTATTGATTCCAAGTCTACCAACTTTTAGAAGGCAATAGACCAACAAGATTGGATGGATGCCATGATGGAGTATAACTCCATTATGAGGAATGATGTATGGGACATTGTGTCAAAACTAGAAGGCAAGTCAGTGGTGAGTTCCAGATATCTCTTCAAGAACAACGATGATGCAAATGGAACCATAGAAAAGTACAAGGCTTTGTGGCGAGAGATTTCTCCCAAAAAGGGAGAGTGGACTAAGAGGATACATTTGCTCCAATCGCCAAATATATTTCCATTAGAGTTGTTTTATCTATTGATTTAGTTATGAGGCGGAGGTTGTTATCACTCTGTAATTTCCGAGGTTGTGGAAGAAACCACAGAGATAACCACAAAACCACTTTGGAGTTTAGGATCTAGCCTTCCTAAACTCAGAGAGTGATCTCTCTGTCAAATTTAACTTTGTTCTATTTATGTTGTTAGGCTAGCTATGAATGCTCAATTGTTTGTTTGATTGTTTGAGATTTGTTTTCATTGGTTTGGTTGATTAAATGCCTAAACTTCCATTGGGCTATGGAGTCTACAACTTAACATGGACATGTCTCAGATTTTCAAAGGGTTTTCACAGGGCAAGGTAGCTGAACAAACTGGATCCTTCAGATTTAAATGAAGTGTAATAGAAGAAATGAAATAGGCTCAATTAAGAAAAAAAGCAATTAAGAATTCCTTAACTTAATAACAAAGGAAAACATTTAAACTATCCACAGCCAGAATTAGAGTGTATCTTTCAACAAATTTTGTTCATCAACTTTCTGTAAAATAATTGAGATTTAAGAACACATAAGTATGGGAACAAAGAAATAAACATATAGACAGTGAGAGAAGCACTTCACCAAATAGTCCAACACATGAATCCTGCGAAATAGTCCTTTTATTACTGATCAGCCCATCAAATGGAAAAGTACAATAGCTTCTGGAATGCAAAAATCAACCCTCAATACTTTGAAATCTAAAGTATTTATACAATTATTTACAAAAGTCTTGTCATAGCTGATTAGGATATATTTTAGGCAAATCTAAAACAAATCATCTCCCTTATTACAAACTAATAGGACAAGTTGGAACTGTTCGAAAGTTAGCCCTGATTTGAAGGAAGTTGTTGTTGATCTGTCACTTTGATCCTTGTTGCGTTGTTGATCCTTTGACTGAAGATAAAGTTACTCACTTAATCTAGTAACTCACATAACTTATCCCACCTTTCTTCATTCGAAATAGACAACTTAGTCACCCTCTAGTAGATCTCATCTACTTCAGTGTACTTGGCAAAAGTAGGCTTGATGAAAAAAATGTGATTTACTTCATGCTATATTGTTAAATCATTCTCCAGTGCCTCAAGAAAGGCTTTCCCTGTTATTTTGCCCTTTATACCTGCAAACTTGGAGTTGTCCTTAGCCACAACTTTCAATTTCTTGTTGTAGTCCTCCTAAGTGATCAATTTATCATTTATTTCAAATAAACTACGCAGTCCCTTTTTGTTCAACACTTCAAACCTGTTGAAGAACCTATTGCCACCAATTTCCAGACCCTGACATTTTTCTTCCAGCTATAGGATGAGGTTCTTTTTGGTCAAAACCTTCATGACCTCAAGTATTGTTTCAGTTTTGTCTTCAATTCCTACTTCCTCCAACTCATATCTATTCTTAGAATTTAGAAATCTGATAATATCAGTGGCTTCAGTGGGCTTATCACCCAACTTTTATTTGATGTCTTCAATGGTTGTCGTAGCTTTCTGTATCAACTCCATTTGTTCAAAAATGATTTGTATGGAAGGCCAAATTTCATTCATTGAATTAAGGATGTTTTTCCATATGTTCTCTTTTGCTTGGGCCAAGGTCTGGCCCATGGTTGTCTCTTTTCCCATTTGTTGTATTCTTTCCATTAATCTTTGGGACCTTTGTACCTCAGCCATGTGTGAGACCTCACTTATGTTCTTTTGCTCCTATAAGGCCTTTATCTGACCATGCAGCCTCTTTATTTCTTCATTTTGTATTGACATATCTTCCATTGCTTTTAGAAGTTTGCCTGCAACATCTGTGGGCTAGGCTGGAGGTGTTGTTAATGTAGAAGTACCTTTAGTTGGTATTACTATGAGGGGCACTGCATCTAAAGGAACCATGGCCAACTGTGCATTTTGTTCCTTTTCTTTGATTAATTTGTCCATCTTTGTCTCCATATTTCTAATTTGTGCATTCTGCTCCATGATCAACTTCAACATATCTTCCTTCTGGCTCTCTGACTCTCCTATTTCTTTTTTCCATGGATCCTCAGTTGCTGACATCTTTAGCTTCTTTCTAATTGCTATAATATCAACATTTTTCTTCTTGATCAACTCTTCGGCTGCTTTGACATTCTTTGGATCATACACCATCTTTATGACAAGTTCTTCTAATGATTTTATTCTGATATCCTTTGCCAGAGATGAAATATTTTCAATCTTCAGTTGAGAATGACCATTAGTAAGAGACACCTGCAACTTAGAAGCATTCATTGAGGTGTTAGTCAAAGTGGAAAATATCATTTCTCTTGTTTGCTTATGCATCTTTATCTAATCAATGGGATGAATGTCCTTTGTATCAAATTCAAAGGAGGTCTTCTTGCAGTCAACAGTTGTCTTTGGATGTGGAATTTGAGCTTGTAAGAATGCCATTTGCATTCTTCCCTTCTTTGTATCAAAGGTTGATGGAAGCGTGCTTTTGTGAAAATTTCTTAATCTAAGAAATCTTACTGTTAATTCTCGATTTACTTCTCCTACTTGATTAAATCCTCAAGTTATTAATTTGAATATTCATAATTAACATCAAGGTAAATACATATAACAGCCTGCACATACAGATCAATGATTGAATAACATGCTCATAGACAAAGTGACACACTAATTTTTTGGACAAATGTCCAAGGAAAAACCCAATGCGGGGAAACCAGTGCAGCTAGATCGGGAGGGTTTTCATTATTATGCAGAATCTAAGTACAACGATCCTGGGCACCAAAACCGGTTTACCCGACAGAGAAAAAAAAACGGCAACAATACCTTTATCCTCGGAGACAGAAAATGTGGTTGATTCACACCCTCAAACGGGATTTACAGAACTGCAGCCCTTTTTGGCCCTCTAGAAACCCTAGCATTGCTCTGAAGCCCTCTGCATCAGCCTAACTGGCCTGCGTCAGCCTCTGCGCTGCTCAGGAAGGGCCTGCGTCACCCTAGAAGACCTAAAGCTGCCTCTGTACTGCCCTGACTGGGCCTGCATCAACCTTACTTGGCTCCTGCTGCCTCTGCGCTACCCCTGTTGGGCTCTAGCTGGACTACGTAGCACCTAGCTGCCTCTTCGTTGATCTGGAATGTTGCTTCTTTGCCCTCGTTGTACTCTTGGCCTGGGATCAAACCATCCCCCTCGCCAATACTGCCCCTCGCTGCAACTGAAACACTTCTGATATTCTTAGCAAACCATGCCCTATAATCTCAGCTTAGCTTCAGTGCTCTGCTAATGTGTGTGTTCTCAAACTGACCCAAAGCCCTTCTCTTATACTTTTCTCGTTGGAAAACCAACGGTGGTGATCTAATATCTAATCAACGGCTAAGATTAGAAGCTTCTTGATCCGGGTCACTTAAGTCATTCTCATCACATGTTTAATTTAATTCACTTTAATCTTTTAATTTTCCTAAGTTAGACTTAGGGTCCTTAATTAAAAATATTAATTAATTAAATATCTCTTAAACCGGATGGAATTCTTCAAAACGCTTTCTAGGTCTTGGAGATCTCATGTACTCCAACTCCTCCACAAAATTTGGGAGCTAGAGCACATCCGATGCTACCCCAAAATCTCAACACTCCCTCTTAGCGAGGAATATGCTCTAGCACTATACTTAACCCTGAAGTACTGCTCTGATCTCTGGCATCAGTGTCCGCGCTGATGCTTGGCCTGCTGCATGGCCACCCCTCATTACTGCGTTGTTGTTGCTCTCTGTACTATTTGCAAATGACTCTGCCACCGTCATTACTACATCCGTACTGCAGCTCCCTCTCAAATTGTTGCATCGTGTTGCCAACTGTTGCACTGCAACTCAGTAGCTGAGAGTAAGCAACTGAAGGACCCCTGCCCAATGACAGACAAGTCAGTCGGGTTGCATCTCATCACTGAAGCTCCATAGGTTGTTGCTTTGCACTGTCCTCCTGAAGCCATTGCGATGCTATAGCACTACACTGCGTAAGCATGCTGCCTCTACGATACTGTTGCATTTGTACTGCGTTGCTCCCTCTTCAGCGTATCAGCCTCTGCCTTTACTTCATCCGTGATCTTTACACCCGCTGCTCCAGTCATTCCTTGCTACTGTCTTAAGGCTCTCGTAGCTCGAATGTGATCCAAGAGTTGGTCTACTCAAGGATCCCGCCACCACTCTGTAGCTGCTCTACAGATCAATATCGCCCCACCTCCGTGGTTCATGAGCACTCATGGCTACGTCATCATCGGATCCATCCATCATCTGCTACCGCAGCCTTTGAACTAGAAGCTTCCTTGTCCTTCTTCCTTTGAGGACAATTGTTGGCGAAGCATCCAAGTTCCCCACATTCGATACATTTGATCTTAGATAGATCACGCTTCTTCTTCCCTTACTGCTTCTTAGATGCCAGGGCCTTTTCCCTTCCCAAAATCTCAGTTGCTTTGAGCACTGGCAATTTGTTTCCAGAATTGAATGTAGGTGTTGCCTTTAAAGATCTAATTCTTGAGCTTTATCTCTTTGTATTTGTCAAAAATACTTTTCTCTTTATCTCCATGAATTAACCAAGATGTTTGGGCTGGGTCCTAATGGTCTTGTGACACTGATGATGCTGTTAGGGACCCTGTGAATTTGCTACCTGATTGTGTAGAAGAAAGTGGATCTTTGATGACTATGGTGGTTTGTTGTTTTGCTTCTTTTTCCAAATCTGTCTTGGGACTCCTTTGAGCTCTCTTTCTATAGATTATTTTAAATTCCTTTGTTGAGCTCCCTGCAACTGAAGGGGATCCTTCCTCTCTTTGTCTCTTCCTTGTCTTCTCTTGAGGAGTAGGAGTCTGTGAAGTAGAGGTGGACATGAGCTGCTCATCTACTTCCTGTAAGGTGTTCTCTGCCCATTCCAATTGATTCATGTACCTTTCAATCTCTAGCCTTTGTGTGTGCACATAAGGAGTGGTTTTTTGTTCCACCCTTAGCTTGGAGACTAGGCCAAATGCGTCATAAGACCATGTGAAGCTCAAATTGAAATTCATTTGTTTCAGGAGCTTATATGCTTCTTCACCAGCTGCCTTGCTCTTACAAATAAAAGGACCAACCTGTGTCTTTATACTGAACTAAGACTTCTTTTTGGCTTAAACAAAATGCATCTCATTAGCATTAATCATTTGTCTTATGTATTCTAGAGAAAATATTCTCATTGGGAGGTATTTAGGCAATTTGTATGGTGGCAGCTCACACCCATACACTCTTATTTCTATGTAGTTCTGATAGAGGTACCAATCTCTTGTTTTGGCTTGCCCAATTAGGTGCAAAATTTACTTAATCTCATCACTGATTCTTGGCTCTGCATTGCTGGTCAACAGACTCATGACTGGATGAATGAACTGCTCTATGTAATCTTTGAAGGTGTACTCATCTGAATCTTTCCTCACTAAAGAAGTCCAGAAAATAACTGACTGTGGGTTTCCTTCTTCATCTAACTTCTGCAGTGAGCATGGGAACCTGTATGCCTGATAGTATATGAACATGTAGGAAAGAATTGAGGCATACTTGAACGTTCCTAAGCATGGGAACATCTCTGCCTGATAATATATGAACATGCAGGAAAGAATTGAGGCATACTTGAACGTTCCTTCACTTGGTAACTTTAGGAATTGTTCATGTATGTTGTCAACAATAAATTGACTAAAATTAAACACCATAGAGGGTTTCTAATCAGCAGAGAAGATTGACAGAGAACCTAGGATAGGCACATCTATCCATTCATCAGAATAATATCCTAACAGACACAAAAGAAAAGAAATAATTTGCTTGGCTTGGTTAGGAAACATGGATGCAGCATAGGGTGGATTCTTCTTGGGCAATTGGACATTTTTAGGTAGAAAAAATTCAAAAATTTTGGCCCTCTTGGAGAAATCTAATTTTTGGTACAGGTCATTCAAAGCTTCTACTGAAAAAGGGGTGTTAGATTCTGTCTGAGGGACCTGCATCATCTGATTTATTTTTTCAAGGGTGGTGGTGAACAAAATTTCCATACTTGGGGCCACAACAGCTCTTTGATTGGGCAAATAGCAGGCATGGCACTCTCTAATGAAATCAGGTAACTGATAGGTCTGAGGAAAAATATAGAAGGGTAAATTGGACTCCCGAAGTCTAGTTTCATCAGTTTGATCAATGAAATTGTCCTCGAACCAACTGTATAACTCGAAGAGATCAAATTCGCATTTGGTCTCTGTGATTTTATAATCCCTGTCTGCAAGGGGAATATGGTCAAGATCAACTGTGGGAGGGAGCATTGGGTTGATTGGATTATCATTATTTTTCTTCTTTGGAGGCATTTTGACTATTCAAATTGCAAGAAAGGGAAAACTGACAGTGAGAGATTACCAGGGATTTGCAGACAGACAGCTATAGGTGGCAACAATATCTTTTTCCTATGCTCAACTGGTTTCTTTGTCGACTGTGGAAGCTTACCGTGTTAGCAAAATTTTGAAAATGAGACAAAGTGAACGATTTGTGAGAAAATGGAGTGAAAATGGTACACAGAGGGGGTTTTATGGTAATGGCATAGTCCGTTAGAGGCGCAGGGCCCTCGTTGAATTTAAACGGTTATCCTAGGAAACATTAATTGTGTAACAGACATGGCCAGGTGTCAGGATAGGAGTGGAGGGGAGCGCGCCGAAAGTGCCGGCGGGAAAAGACGGAGGGTTGGCGGTTTTCGGAGGGGGGTCGAGCTGGTAAGCGGTTTGTGAGGGGGGGTTACGAAACAGAGCGGAGGTGACATGTAGGTGTGGGACAGATAAGAAATCAAACTCTTTATCGGGTAGTGGGATTTGAATTTGCAACACTTTCATTTTTATTTTTGTTTTGTTTTTTCATGGGGCTTTTCATCTTTTTTTATTCTTTTCTTTTTTTTTCTTTATTCTATTTTTCTTTTCAAATACCCTCTTTTCATTTTTCTTTCATACATTTTTTGGAAATCATTTGATAAATGCAATATTATTTACAATTTCACATGACTGAGATAAAATATTCAATCACCTTGTGATCCTATAAAATATAGGATCCTGACAGTGGCTCCAGCTGGGGATGGCACTCCCTGTGAGGTGCCAAGAACCTTTGA
The DNA here is from genome assembly GCA_034641835.2 of Pinus albicaulis. Lineage (NCBI taxonomy): Eukaryota > Viridiplantae > Streptophyta > Pinopsida > Pinales > Pinaceae > Pinus > Pinus albicaulis. The sequence goes on from CM076580.1 coordinate 1,682,746,582, forward strand.
CTAGTAGCCTTGAACATTTTGCTTTCAACACTTTTCTTCATCTGGTTTCCTTTTGAGTTGTTGTAGTAGTTATGGTGGCATATTAATCAGGATCTTAGGGCCTTCTCTGCGGGCTTCAACTTCTGATAATAGGTCACCCAATCAAAACAATTAAAGACAATCATATTTACAATGAGTTTATCAAGAAACACTTCTATTCCTGTGAAAAATAATGTTTCAACATCCTGCCATTCACAAGTCCACCAGTTAGCTATGTTCCATCCAATTCTTTGAGGAAAAATGCATTATGACCCCTATAGGCATGTGCATGATATAAGGTCCTTTCCATAGGTTGTCAAACTTACCAGGCTAAAATTAGATCATGAGCCTCACTTGATATTAATGGGATAAATTGTTGATTTTTGTAGCTATGTTCGGTGTTGATAATTTATAATTTTGTCCTTGTATTGTATAAATAATTTCTATGACATGTTCTTCGTGTCATTTTGATTATTTAGCCCTTAAAAGAATTATTGTAAGATATGTTCCTCATGTCGAATTTAAAATAGAAAATTTTGAATTTTGAATTTTGAATTTTTGGCTCCAAAATAGTCAAGTCGACCCTCCCTCAAATCAAGTCAGCCCGGTTACTCACCAAAAGTGGGGACCCCTAGGAGAGCTTCTTTTCAAATCATCTTCTTCAGCCAGCAGTCAATAGCCCCTAAGAGCCACCCATAGCCGATGTGATGTGCCACTTTATCTCCTCTCCCTGCATCAATTATATGTTTCCTCGCCAATCTATTGAGAGCATATGTTAGAAGGTAGGCAATTTGACCCAAATTGCAATGTGGAAAAAGTATAAGTCAGGATTAAATCGGCAAGGGTCCAGAAATTGAAAAAGTCATTAAAGTCGGGTGGTTTTTGAAAAAGTCGGCAAAATTAAAAAGATACAAAAATATTCATTTTTAAATTTTTTTTAAAAAGTCGTTAAAAAAGTACCTCACTCAAGATTTTTTGCAAAAACTCCTGATTTTATCCAAACTTTTTCGATAAAATCCCGATTTTTCAAAAAAAAATTAAAAAGTCGTTAAAAAACTACCTTACGATTTTTTGGAAGAACTCTCAATTTAATCCCAACTTTTTGGATTTAACCCGGACATTTTCAACTTGGAAAAAATCACCAAAATGTCAGTCGATTAAATCGACTAGTCCAAAAAATCGGACTTTGCCGATTTAATCGCGACTTTTTGGCGACTTTTTCCATACTGCAAAAATGTATGTTTTTCATTGTGCAATAGAGTGCTTATGTGGGTTTTTCATTGGCCATTTTGGGCATGGATTATTGGGTGACTTAGAAGAAGGAAGTGCCTTGACCGTGGTTTCGTTCCCTCACCTTAAATGGGGGGTTAATCCTCAATCCTAGTCCCATGGGATCTCCCCGATTAACCCATGGTTTTAGGAAGGGCATTAGGGAAACCCTGATTTTCGTAGCATGGTCTCATTTTCCCGTTCCACATTTTTCACTCCGATCCGCACATTGCAAGCCCTATTTAATCATTGTCTTTCTCTAGGTCTACATGACCACTGGGTTCACAATATACTGGTACAACCCCCTCCCCTTGTTCACATATCAGGGCCGGGCCTAGAATGTTGCCCCTAAGGTTGATGCAACTAAAAGAAAGTTAAAAACATATCATGGCCACAAGCAAGAAACAAAAGAAAGAGAATATTATAAAATGTAAAAGATGGTTGAGACATTTAACATAGCACGTGGGCAAAAGCCAAACATGAGCTCTACCCCTTATCATGGCCATCACCCTCGTTCCTAGGGCCCATGAGTGCGGCGTGCCCCTCACATCATTAAGAAACTCATGCATGCCCCAACCCCTGGTGGGCGATGAACAGTCCCACCTTAAGGGGGTAATAATTGCTATACATCCTTCACAGCATGCTCTCGTTTCCTGGAGCCCCAAGTAGTAAAACAAAGAAAAATCAAGAAAAGGAAAAAGGAAAACAAAAGACAGGTGGAAAAACAAGGGTTGGGGTAACTCATGTATCCACGATTTCTCCCTCCAACATCTATATACCCAATGTCTAGATGTCCCTCATCATTGTCATCCTTGTATCCATGGCATTTCACCTTGAGACCCCTGCTTCCCCATCCATTTCATCATAGTTCACATGCCACCTATTAATTGAAGGATGTACCAAGGACCTGTGTCTCCCCTTATGGGTTGGGAACACCTAATAGGATTGCTCATTGACCACTCTCACTTATGGAGGTAACAGTATTACGAGATTAAAGCCCAAAATTTGGAAGAGAAGCACCAATGAATTATTGTACCTCATGGTGAGGATGTAGCACTAGACATTATATGTGACTTGCAGGTGGGTTCATCATGGGTTGGGCAACATTACTAGGGGCTAAATCCACTAGGGGAGCATATGACACCTTCCAGGTGAAGCATTGGGAGCCATGGGACTCGCATACTTGCAGAGCATCATCACATCACTCTATGGGCACCTACAACACCACAACAGTCTACACTTTGCCCCATATTATTCACGAGATGATGCACATGGACCAGCATGCCCCGATCGGCTTAGCAGTGTGCAAGTGGTTTGGCAGTTGATTCGAGGCCCAAATGAGGTTTGTCTCACCTTTTGAGACGAGAGGGCTAGCACCATTCTTCGAGCCCACAATGATGGAGTAGATTCAGGGTATTCTACCACCAAGAGATCCATTAGATCCATTTTGTGCCCCAAACATGACACTGGGGTCCACTTGATGATTTTCATGCATGTCTAGGGGCCAACCCCTAGTAAGTCATTTATGGAGCCCTCTTGACTCACCTTGGCATAGAGAGCTCAATGCATACCTCCAAGAGGCCCACACAATGATGACATCGGCATTTCAGCCCTGTTGTGGGTTTATCTTTATGATTTTTCATTGCCTATGTGGTTGGTTTGTAATCGCAATTAGTTTTTCCCTCCATTTGACAAATAATAGTGGCTCTAGGCTAAAATTACACATGATAGATCATGTATAAATATATTAGAGCTCATTTGAGCTTCTCATCATCATCACGCTTGGGATTAGTCTTCTTGAGATAATTTCGCACCTGTTTCCTTGGCTAATGGAGATCTTTTGGAATGCATTTTGACATCTAGAGCTAATTCACATTTCTTCTTTGGAGCTATTTCTTGGATCTTGGAAGGATATATTGCATGTCATCTTGTAAGTGCTTAATGTTGATGGAATTTTTCTCTTGAATTTGTTTAAAACTTTAATGTATTGAATTGATGCTTCTATAATGTGCTAATTGTGCCCTAATTATTGAAAATTAATTTTGGAAGGCTTTCTAGTTGAGTATTGCATATGTTATTCAATGTATGGCATGTAATGAATGTTCTGTTGGAGAATGTAACTAGTTTTGGTCTTCATAATGTGTACGATTATGTATTTTATGTAAAAAGAAAAAGAATTTTTCTTTTTCTTTTTCCAGACAAGCATATTCTTCATGCTTTTAGGTTTTTGAGTCAAAGTCCTATTTGGACCTATTGTAATAGAAAAAAGAAAAAGAATTTTTAAATATGTAATTTTGTTTCAGAAACCCCTCTAAGTGCCAAGTCAACCTACCTATCAAGCCGGCTCTGCCCCAATGCACATGCCTATTCGCACCCCCTTTGAACTATATAAATAGAGGGAATATGGAGTTCATTTGGATACACACACATGATGGATTGTGGTTTGAAATATCACAGAAAAGGCAGAGAAGAAGTAGAGGACAAAGTCTGAAGAGAGGATGTCTTCTTGAGCTCAAGTTTGTGGAATATATGTCTTAGTACATTTCTTGTTGTTAATTTCTTGCTGATGAATCTACTGGAAAAAAGGAAGGTTTTGCTTGGCATCTAGAGGTGGAAATTTTTGTGGTTACGAGTCTTGGATATCTCATTTGATCTGATTCTATAAGAAGAAATTTTTTGGGGTTTTCCCCTTGGAGGGGTTTTGCCTTGGCTTGGAGCCTACATTTTGAGTTCCTTTGTTTATGTGATCTTCATGTTCATGTTATGGTAATTGTTTGATGAAGGAATCAGAATAAAAATTAATAAAGATGCAAACTAAATTCACAAGAAATTACTGTGGAAACTGTTAGGGTCCTATAATAATAGGGTTCATAAAATTTTGAATTGACTTTGATAAGTCTTGTAAATATGTACATACCTTCCTTTCTGCAAGTTGTTTTCCCATATTTTGAAAAGATGAAAAATAATAAAATATCAAAAAGAGGGTAAAAAGTCCTAAAAGAAAGATCAAAGGACTTAGAAAAATATATACCCCAAAAGAAAAGAAATAAACCTGAAAGTGAGCAAATCCAAATGCCACTACTTTTACTTTTTACTGCAAGAATAATGATTATGTGTAGAGTGTCAATAAATGCCATAATCCATGATCAGTTAAATAGTTTAATCTTAACTGTTCATGTTTTAAATAGTGAATAAAGATTTGTCAAACAGTTTAAACTTGACAAATCAGTAGATAGGTAGAGAATAATGACGAGCTCAACAGTTTAATCTGAGCCCTCAGATGAAATAATGTAGATTTAGATTAGTTTTATGCTTTGAAAGAAAATGTTTTAAGGTTACAAGCCTAAATGCACCTGCAAAATGAAGAAAAAATGTTAGAAATAAAGTTGGGTAAGTAGAAAGCAGTGGAACAATCATGTAAATAAAACATCATCGGGCAGAATCACTAATTTCCCCTCCCCTATAAGTATTCAGTATTCTAAACTATCAGTCAAACAAGCTCGGAGCATTTCTCTGACTTTTGTTGGGACCGGACCCAAGGATCTATCACTGGTTAGTTAAAAATATTGAGTTCTTATGTTAAATCCTCATTTATCATCATTTACCCTTTATTCATGTATTAAAACCCCTTTTTCCTAAGTAAAAACACACTCTTGCTTAGTAAAATTGTAACCCTAGAGATAATTAACTTCATCCCTTCATAAGCATTCATAAAAACCCACAAAATTACACTTATCCTAAGTATTAGTAAAAGAAATATGAAAATGAGCAATGCTTGATTTTGTACTATACTTGGAGATAATGTGTACTTTGTTTTACATTTCACTCCCCTCTCATATTAACTTTTAACATATTTTATTAAATCCCTAAGAGATACCCTTTCCTAGTTATTAATTCTATTATATCTAATAAACTCCAAAAAACCCACTATTATAAACTTTTGACCAAAGTATATTATCCCATGTGCATAAATGAAATTCCCAAAATAATAAACTCCAAAAAACCCACTGTTATAAACTTTTGACCAAAGTATATTATCCCATGTGCATAAATGAAAAACCCAAAATAAAAAGCCCTTTGGTATAAAAGATTATCCATATTCAAATATCTCCCCCTATAGTTTTTAAACTATTGAAAATGGTTAAAAAACAATATAAATATATGTATTGCGCCTACACCTTTGTATATTGATTAAAACATTATCATAGGTTTTAAAAACCATTATTTATCCCACACACATATATATACCAATGAATAAGGCATAAAACCTTGTTTAAGAGCGCCTTTTTAATAACTTTTTACCCCCGCTGCTATGGTTTAAATGTGTTTTAAACTATTTATTTCATAAAAATTTAACCATTGTCGCCCATACAAAGCCCGTCCCACCATTACTATACAATGCAACTCCCGAAGCAATCCCAATCGTTCGCTTCCAACCTTTAGATCTGACGATTGAGGGTTGATATCGCACAGGTAACATGCCCGACTGCTCCATTGCAAAATCCACGCGAAATAGGTGGTTTCATGTTAACCCCTCCCCTCCACGTGGCCTCTTTTGATTCGATCGCGTGGGTTTTCATTAAAACCACTTACCACTCAAAAGCCACGCAATATCCAGCCCGGTTTTCATCTATTACATTGCTCTGAAACCGCTTCCCGCCCTGACGCGACCTGTAATTAATGCCAAGGGTTAATACAATCAAATGTTTATTAAAATATTTGTATATGCGTTTTGCATTCTTTTAACTATCTGTCGCGTTTAAACAATTGTTTATGCCTTCCCCGATTGTGTAAAGTTGTGAAAGCCCCTGACGCCCATTCTCAACGCCCAGAACCTCTGAAACTGCCCAAGAACCTGTAAAAATTGTTGAGGAGCCACACTTGCTCCTGATCAACCATTGAAAGTCGTCAATTCAACCAGAAGACTGAAGAAAACCTTGTTAAAACAAATACCTGCAGCAAACCAAGTATTTTTCTAAGAATTTAACCTGCAGTCAAATTCAAAAACCTTTTAAAAGAAAGAAAAGCATCCTAAGACCAAAAAATTGATTAAATTGAATTGCCCAAAAGTCCCAGAAACAGGCAAAACCCTGGCAAAATTTTCCCAGGAACCCTAGAATCCGCTACGCACCATTTTCAAAGAAAATTATCATTTTTTCACAGTTTTAAAGATCAATTTCAAGCTTTAAAAGGCCAAAAATCCTCTGCAGGTGCCCTATATCTTCTGAAAAACCTTTTTCATCAGAGTTTTAGCCCAATTTGCAATCAAAAGACTCAGAAAACCCCTGTTTTTTGTTTTAGACCAGTTTTTAGCCTCAGAACTTCATTTAAGAGACCTAATTGAGTATAAAATCCAAAAAGACGTTCTATTTCACTGAATCTACCTAATCAAGCCTCTATTATAGTAAAATTGCCTCTACAAACAGTTTAAACTTGCAGAAGCCAAACAAAATGCCTAAAAAACAGAGTGGAAACAAATCTGAAGGTTCTAAAACTCCTAAAGCTACTCCTGCCATGACTCCAAATACTGCAATTGTAGTCAACCCATTACCTTCAGTTGTTGATATTGAGCATATTCCTCTTGCTGATATGGACTACAAAATAGTTGATCCTATAGTTGAGTTCAATCTGTTAGATATCCACAACTGGTGTTTTGAAAAATCCCTAGATGAACAAGAAGATGTTCATATTTGGGAATCTAATCTGCCTAAATATGTAGTCCCCCTGACTCACCCTTGTCAAGAAATTATTAAACTATGTCATCAGTACTACATTCCTGAACAAAAAGCTATTGTCAATGCAAACAAAGAGGTCCTATTTACCATTACAGCAGAGTCAATAAATCAAATGTTGCAGCTTCAACCAGAAGCCCAAGCAGTCCCATTGTCTATTGAAGCCCTCACTAAGTTATACATTAACTTAGACTTTCCTAAAAGGTTTATGATTTTCCAGACTTTCATGCCTCTACATGTTGAAATTCCAAAATTAAACCCTCCTTATTCAATTGCCAAGTTCCCTAAAGGTTCAAGCCATGTAATCTCCATGCTTTCTTTCATACTTTAGTATTTCACTGATGAGCATACTAATGAGTCTATCCTAGGATTTTTGTCCACCTTTTCTCCAAGACAGCCACCTTCAGTTATATTTGATTATGTTGGTTTTATAGCTGATAGCATCCACTATCAATTGACAAATTTACCATTGGAAGGAGTATTTAGATATACATCCTATCTTTTTCACTTGTTTCTATTCTTTCAATCAGAGAGCTTTCCCATTTCACTTCAAAAGTTGGATATAGAAGGAAAACCTCTATCAGTTGTCTTTTGGACATCTATACTCAGAAAAGAAGGCACAGAATTCAGTTATTCAGAGTTTGCAGAGTTGTTTGTACATCCATTGACCACCCCCTTGACAAAAACAGAGCAGCCTAGAATTAGTAAGGAAATGAAGAGAATTTTGCAACTATCAGAGCAAAGAAAAGTAGGTGATTGGTATTTATATAAGGAATTCACTGAAATCAGAGTTTTTGGTTCTAACTTGTTGCCCTACAAGTTACCTAAGCATCCATCTATGAAGATCTTTGCCTTAGAGTACATTATGCAGATCCTGAATTCAAATTCAATTAATTTTATGGCAGCCAAGAAAAAGACCCAATTTAAACTAAAAAATCAAATTGGGCCTTTCATATGTAATCAAAGAGATGCAGAAAAGGAAGCAGCAAGTCAATTACTGGAATATAAACTAGAAGAAAGCTTCCCATGGAATTATGACCCACAAGGGATCTTAAGTAAACTAAGGGTAAAATGTAAATTGACACCCTTTTATCCATGAGTCAAAGCCAGATATAGAGAAATTTGCTAATCAATATGAGTGGGTTGAAAATACTTTAACAGAGGCAGTAAACCAAAGGAATATTAGTCACCCTTTGGAAGTTGCCAAACAACCAGAGACATCCACTAAAAGAATCAGAGAAGAAGGAGCTTATACTGCAGAGACTACAACAGAGACAAAGTTTAAAATCATTTACAATAAGAGGCCAAAACTAGATACAGCAGCTAAAGGCAAAGTAACAATAGATGTTGAAGAAACACAGCCCTTGAATACCAACACTACACAGACAGAGACCAATGTAGCCACTGTAATCATCAGTGAGCCAAATGAAAATCAAGAATAGTTGAATAATGAAGATGCACAAATAATGGAAAGGCAACAAAGTATGGAGGCTTCTTCCTCACATTCAGCTGAGGAAAAGGATTTAGATATTAAGGAGAAATACAAGCAAATCAAATTGAAGAATGAGGAAATTAAAACTGAAATAATTTCTCAGTTTTTGAAGCAGAAGCCAGGTAATCAAAACAGATTCCTATCAGCCTTTGATTATTCAACTCAAAAATTGATTATGTCAGTGTTATAGCCCACTGTACCAGTGCCAAAGACAGTGGCTGATTATAAAAAGGTTGAAATGGAAGTAGCCACAAATAAAATCCATGAGTTGGATCAGATTGAATTTCACAGGCAAACATCAAAGATGCTCTATTCCACAGGGACCACAAAAGCTATGAGTGTTCATAGGCTTCAAAATACCATTTCTAATATGCAGGACCAAATGAAGATGGATAAAGCTTCATTATATGCAAAGGATCTAAGGATAAAGGCCTTAGAAGAGTTAGTATTGCAGGTAGGATATGATCCTACAAACATCAAAGCAGTTGAAGCTTTGGTTAAAAAGAAAAATGAGGACATAGTTGCCTTGAGGAAACAGCTCAAGCTTCCTCAAGGAGAGCATCCTCAAACAAAGGAAGTTTTACAGGATAAAAAGGAAAAAGATGAAATGATGAGTTTGATACTTCAACTCACTGCTCAAATTAAGGAGATGGAAGTACAAATGGACCAAGTTGTCCAAGAAAAAGAGACAGTTAAGGAACCAGTCATTCCCACTGTTATCCCAGTCATCACAGCAGCAGTACCATCTACTTTAGGAGAGAAATTGGCACCAAAAGAGCCACTAGCCACAACAGTGTCAGTGACTTCTTCAACTACTTCAGTAACTGAATCCTCTACAACAGTGTTGCCACCTACAGATAAGAGCAGTCAACTAGTAAAGGCAAAGGAAGAGATGTCCTTGAAAACAAATGAAATCAATAGATTGACCACGATAATGGAAAATCTTGAGAAGACAAGCAAATCAGCTCAGATAGATGCTAAAATACATGAGCAAAATGCTCACAAATTGAGTGAAGAGGTAAAGAAGCTCCAGAAAGAATTAACTCTCAAGGATCAAATATCATACATTAAAAATTACCTATGGAATAATGTAATTGAAGCCATTCATGATGTTTGGCTATCAATTCAAGTAATTTTTTAGCAGAGAGAGTTACTATTGGCAGCTCACGTAGAGATCCAAAAGACACAAGAAGAATTGGCTGATAAACCAGTACAGGCTGTAAGGTTAATAAATTTCCTCAACAGCAAGAACAGACAGCAACTTGAAGAATTGAAAATAAATGACAGGACAGCTACTATCCTAGAAATTAGGAAAGTAACCACCAAAAGAAATTTGATGAGACAGCTTGAAGAGAAATGTGAAGGAATAAACACTGTTGTCACTAGATTCATGTTTAAATTCACCAATTTGAGGCAAAAGGGACTTTCTGATATCATGGTAATCAATGATAAGTTAATGCCTCAGAATTATTATGACAAAAAGATAAGAGAACATGCCAAAGAGCAGGGGAACAAGCCAACAGGCCAAGGTATTCCCACAGGAAAAGTATTGTTAAAAGGTTTTGAAGATTTGTTTTATTTGCAATATGAGATCAAGTATTTATTTGTCATCAAGCCCACATTTGCCAGATACACTAAGGCTGATGAGAATTTTAGGAAACTCAAGAATATTAGAATTCCTAAAAATGAGGAGTGGCAAGCATTGACTGATTTGTTATGAAGAATGAAAGGAAAACACATGAAGAAAAAAATATGTTTGTTGATTTCACAGTCAAAACAGATTTTACAGCAAAAAGCAGTTTTACTGAAGATTAAAGAGTATAAGTGTTAAAGAGTATCAGCGAGAAAAGAGTATCAGTGAAGGCAAGTTAAATTCTTAAAATTATCTAAAAGGCCAGCAGAGAGGACACATAAGCAGCCAGCTGCTTCTTATCTTAAAAGAGTTTCTATTTATTTTGAATAAAATAGGACAGCTTGCTAATTTGTTGAGCAAGTTGTCCCTATTATTGTTGTAAGATATTTAATTTTCCTAAGTTAATTCCTAGAAGTCATCTAGGATATTTTGTAAGACATTTTATATAAATACTTCACTCTTTGAAGTATTTTGGTGTGGAATAAAATTGTTGGAGATTACTATAGATATTTTGTTGACTTGACGGCTTTGGATTTCGAATTTGAGTAGTAGGCTGGATCACCTTTTTGGCATCATATTTCAGGATCCCTGTGATAAGCTATTTGGAGTGAAGTACTCTCTTAAACTTGTCATTGTTATCTTCTTTTGTTTCATGCATACATCTGTGTTTTAATTCTAAATCTGAATGTATAACTAGGAGTATTACTACAGGACATGTTAATAGCACCCTGTATTTAACTAGTTATCATTTCTTTGTTTTTTTATGATTTCCGGTGTAGGGAATTCTTAATTGCTCCCTCTCCCGTTTGACCTCTATCTTCTACTTCCCTTTTCCGGATTTAAGGATTCTTAAGTGCCCTTTATCCCGATCATACCATCTCAAAAACCATTTTTCCCAAGATCTCCAAGGGTTATCTACCTTGCCCTGCAGACATTTGACCTTTTAGGCCTTGATCCTAATTCTGTTAGCTTGACTTACACTCCATAGCCCAATGGACAAGTAGATTTCCCTCTATCTACCCTCCAAGTGAAATTTTCCCACCAAATCCAACAAAACCAAACCAAAATTGCACTTTAATAACTAGCCTAATATTCAAAACCAAAACAAAGTTAAACTTGAAAGAGAGAGCCCTCTCTAAACCCTAGGAAGGCTAGATCCTAGATTTTGAAGTAGGTTTGTGGTTACCTCTAGTATTCTTCGACTTAAAAAAACCAAAATCCCGCAACTTAAGAATTTACTGGAGTGATAACAGAAACGAAAATCTAAATAATTCTACAGCCCTCCCGATTTTCCAACATGGTATCAGAGCTAAGGTATGTAGTAAGAGGCCTGAAGATCACTCAGTTGGCTTTTGAATCAAAGTCTGGTACATTTTGTCTACTGTGGACGAACTTCTATATTAACAAATTGTAGTGAGACAATCTCCTTATCTCTGTAATCAGTTCGATTTTTGAAGCTCGTTCGATTTCTATATAAACTCAGAGGCTCATGTCAATAAACAGTGGCTCGATCTTGATATAGCTTGAACTCTGCTGGGGCTCGCTCATTGATGACAAATGTTACACATCACAACGAATCTCAATGGCATTGTTGCATTATAAAATGACTATGTTAAAGTAATCGTATTTTTTATAGAATGGCATGATGACATGTCTACATACATAACACTCAGAGGAACTCGCATAAGGCTCAATTTGGTTTTTCAAACATCCTTAACGGCGACTTGCAATGGATCGATGGTGCGCTTTCTGGGACACAATATACATCTGTGATGCATTGGTATAAATTTTATGTCTATGAATTGCACTGCTCGCATCGTGACCTGCATATCCAATGACTCAGATTAAATTCCGAATAGCATTGCAACTTAATTCTATGGCATCTGATATAACCCTTTTGTGACATCAATATTATTGCCTGAAACGCGAATGATATATCTATCTCAAAGAATGAATTGTGATTTATAAAAGAGTGTCCGGGAATCACGAAATCGAAGAACCCTGGTTGTTATATATATGGTTTGAGGATTGTATGGCTCGTTAAGTGCCATGAACATAAACGCGCACTTGTGGCTCACTCGCAGTTCAGTGGGAAATATTATAAATCTTGGCTTGATACTATGGCTCATAAAACAGACATTGCAATGGTGGACTCGATATATACATTTAAAAGCACTTCATGAATTGGTGACTCGAATTACAATGCGTCGAACTACATATATTACATTGTGACTATGATATGGAATAGCTGGTCTCGCATCTATGATACGTGATCTCGAGTAATCCTGCAGTCAATGGATGTCTCTCTCTATGAGATAGTCCCGCACTATGGAATTTTCGATAATCTTGCTATGTTCTCGCTATTATATTGTGGCTTTGTCTCTATAGTGACTTATGGATAAGACAGTGGTTCGATAATAAACCTTGTGGCGCATCATATACTTGGTGACTAGCAAAGGTTTTATTGATCATGGAAGAATACTTGGTCAATCACAATAATGCGACTAAGAAAACATGTTTTACCTGCTATCGAAGAAATGAAACTTATGACAAAGGCATCAATCTAATAAGTTGTGCCTTGATTATGCTTAGGCTATAGTTCAAGTTTCATATGCATAGCAAAGTCTAACGAAAAAGTAGTTGCAGATATGACAAAAGTGCCAATGATCTCTTGTGGAAAACGTGAAGTATATCAAGCAATGTCTGTCTAAGTTCAAGAGTGATAGTAATTCTTCTGAAGCATGAAAAAGGCACATTATGACATATAGTTGTGACTAGAAGTGAAGGACAGAATGCTTTGGAACAAAATATAGCTCAAATGAAGCAGCTTTCGGTAATCATGGAAGACAGAGGTAATTAGTCTTTCACTATGATATATGTATAATTGTTATATGCATGTCTAGCTTGTGATGAATAAAGGGTCGAAAAAGGCATATTATGACATATAGTTGTGACTAGAAGTGAAGGACAGAATGCTTTGGAACAAAATATAGCTCAAATGAATCAGCTTTCGGTAATCATGGAAGACAGAGGTAATTAGTCTTTCACTATGATATAAGTATAATTGTTATATGTATGTCTAGCTTGTGATGAATAAAGGGTCTGCATAGAGAGAGTAATGACATGATGCATATTAGATCCTAAGATGAAATGCATTAGGATTTTGAAGCATATGTTGCATGGCAAGAATCTAAGGTTTGTAGACTTTACAATTTTAAAGATTTTTGGTATTTAGGGTTCGTAAACCCTAGATGGAACTTGGATTGGAAAAACATTATCAAAGTGTAAGCCTTAATTCTATTTGCTTGTTCCCTCTTATGAAGCCCTAGCTCTTAATTTCTAGGGTTTGCAGAAAGAATCTAGGGTATGTGGTAAAACCCTAGAAAGGGATTGGCACCAGGGAACATGGAGATGGATCAAATCTGATAAATCTGAAATGAATACATATTGGTTAATATTTTATGATTTGATAGATCTATGATGATGGTATAATGGTGTGTGATTGTAATAGTGTGTATGTCGAGATTTGGGTTTGACACGTGTTGTGCAGCGAAAGTTTAATTCAGTGATTTCAAATCTATACGCTAGTTTTATTCAAGTTAGTCGCGTACATACACGGATCTGCCTCTGTGTAGTCACGTATATATTTTACAAATTATTTTCAGTATGTTCAGAAATTATACATCGGTTTTATGCATAGATGTCGTGTACATACGTTGATACGCTTTGTGAAAGTCGCATATACATGCTAGGGTTTTTCCGTATGGGTTGTTGATGATATTTGATCAGTTTTGTTCTGGTTGTTTCTATTTGTCAATGATGCCTCTATCATGATAATATGTGTTTGACAGTACAGATTGAGCTGAGTGGGTTATGGAATGAAATATTTGTGATGATGCTACTATGTTGAGATTTACAATTGGAACAGTGATTTGTGATTGTTTCAGTATCTAGTTCAGTGGTTGTTTCAGTGTTACAGTGATTCAAATTCAGATTTCAGGGTATTGAGATCTATACGCGGTATTCTTCAGATGAATCTCATACATACGTTGGTTTACTTCAAAAAAGTAGCATATACATTTTGACATATATTTGATCTGGGTTTGCAGTGACAATACTTGATTTCTGTGATGACTAACAGTGTATGGTTTCGTAAAATGGTCTACATCTAATATGAATTGATTTGATTGCATTGGATGATAAAGATTCAAAGATTGATTCAGTTGGTTAGGTGATTTGATTCAGTAATTGGTTTCATAATTATTATTTGGTATTGAGGTTAATGATGAAAGTGGATACAATTTGAAATATTCTGAAATATGGTCCAGCCTTCTGGTAAGAGTCGATCAGGGGGTAGGTACTAGAGAACGATAGAAGGTTATAGCCTTCTGCAGGTGGGTGCCTGCATACTGGTTTTGATTCTGCGCCAGTACACGATTGTAAGATTCTTTTCTTTATAATAAAACAAGAAGACAGAGACGACAACAGCGGTGGTTTTATTGCACATTGGGTTTCCACCTAAAATCCTGGTGTTCATGTGTGTTGATATGTTTCTTATGTGTTGATGATCTATTTGTTCTTTATTGTTCATGGTTTCTGCTTAATGAATGAATAATGAAGTAATGATGCATTTGTTAAGGATTTACATATGATGAAATATGTGAAAAGTTAGTTAACTGGAAATACGCAGTCTATAGTCATCACAGTCGTGTACATATGCGAGATACCTGAATAACAATAGTGTATGGAAATCAGAATAAGAAAAGAAAATTTGAAGTGAGTTTAAAGTACTGATTCACCCCCATCCCCCTCCCCCCCCCCCCACCCCCGGTCTTAGTTTTTTTCCTAACAAAGTGGACTCATATATATTACAGTGAGCTCATCCTTGGTGACAGTGGTAGACTGAAGCTCTAATCCATTGTTCAAGTAATACATTTATTGGAATTTAAAAGACAAGATTGGTAGTTGATTGGCATATTAGCACTCATAAGATATTGGCATTGTTATTGGTTTCTCTCTTTTCTAATCAAGGATAGCCTTGTTGGGGTTACTAACTCTCTCTCATCTCTTTGTTAATTGCATCTCATTATGCATCTCAATGATTGCATTCCTAGTCTCTAGTTGCATTGCATGAGTGTTTCTCTTGCAAATTACATTACATGGTTAAATCTCATTGTCGCATTTCATTTACTAATCTCACCGTTAGCAATCTCATCTAATTGCTTATAGTTGTGCTCTTACAAATCTTGAAAGACTTCTGTCTTAATTTCCAAATCTAAATAAGTGAAAGAGAACTTTAACAAGCACAGATAAGTGATAAAGAGATATTGCTATCATTGCCATTCAAGTGAGTTTAAAGGACACATTGTCGATTCACCCCCATCCCCCCCCCCCCCTCGTCTTAGTTTTTTTCCTAACAAAGTGGACTCATATATACTACAGTGAGCTCATCCTTGGTGACGGTGGTAGACTGAAGCTCTAATCCATTCTTCAAGTAATACATTTATTGGCATTTAAAAGACAAGATTGGTAGTTGATTGGCATATTAGCACTCATAAGATATTGGCATTGTTATTGGTTTCTCTCTTTTCTAATCAAGGATAGCCTTGTTGGGGTTACTAACTCTCTCTCATCTCTTTGTTAATTGCATCTCATTATGCATTCCATGATTGCATTCCTAGTCTCTAGTTGCATTGCATGAGTGTTTCTCTCTTGCAAATTAAATTACATGGTTAAATCCTATTGTCGCATTTCATTTACTAATCTCACTGTTAGCAATCTCATCTAATTGCTTATAGTTGTGCTCTTGCAAATCTTGAAAGACTTCATTTGTTCTAATTTCCAAATCTAAATAAGTGAAAGAGAACTTCTAACAAGCATGCATAAGTGATAAAGAGATATTGCTATCATTGCCATTCAAGTGCTTCCCTAATTGAATCTTGTAATCTTGTTTGATAAATAATATATGAATATCTTGCTCTCGGTTACAAGTGGTTTTTTTATTGATCTTATTGGAGCACTTTGTACCTCTAAATAGCTTGTCTTTCGCACTCTCATATTAGATTAAAATTGCATAGTTAAAATCTACCTCCAAGCATAAGCTTAGTTGTATAGAAAGTTTTAGGGTCACCTTCTCTCCCAAATTACAATGCTTGACCCTTGCACAAAGGTTATAACAGTTGACCTTGCAGTCCTCTTCCAAGCAATCCCTTGTAGGAACGGAGGCATCTGGATCGTTAGAACCACAGGGTAGGTATCGTTAATGACGCCTTAGCCTCCTTTCCTGGACTTCTTTCTACAACCCTATGTGAGACTTTCTTGAAAACAGTTAAAGAGAAGGCTCTCACTTAGATTAGGCATATAACTAAAAGTAACCAAGATCTTGCATTTCACATTAGATTAGATCCTGCATTTCATCTAGGATTGATCTTGCATATCAGCCTTGCAGCACTCAGCTATTTGGTAACTTGACATATTAATCTTTATTGTGCAAGTATTTCCCGATTCTAAGGAACTGGTATATCTCAAATAATCTAATTGTTTGTCCTTATTTATCTTGATTGCCCTATCATTTTAATCAACTTGCTAGGGTATTAATTTGTATCTACTAAACTTTTGATTTTCAACAAATTCCTCATCATTTTTCATTCAAGGACTACCCCTCTTAGCCTACCTTAGGAGATAGCTTAAACAGAGTGAGTAGGGATCAAAGTGACAGCCTCTACTCTAAGCGTTGTCACCTTAGGTGTACATTGTTGAGAAATCAAAGGAGGTGGCAGTTAAACGATTTCTCCTATTACGAAGGAGGTTGCAATTAAACGATTTCTCTTATTACGACATTATCTTTTGATGTTTTCGTTATTATTATGGATTCTTTCAATCTATCTTTTCTTATCATCAAGACTAATGCCAAACGACAAATTGAAGAGGACACAAGATGTAGGCACACTGCTAGGGCAAAACCCCATTCTTTGGGGAAACCCTGGTCAAAATTCTTCCTTCAGTAGATTCAAGATGAGGCGACCAAGACCTTTATAAACCAGAGACTCCCTCCACCAAGTCATCCCTTCACTGTGTTAGCATCGAGATCTCCTTATTGTCATGACACCGAGATCTCCTTTGCTTATATCTTTCTCATTGCACCGAAACTTCATCCTCATCACTATAATAACACCGAGACATTCTTTCCGAGATCTTCCTTCTATGGTAGCCCCGAGATCCTTCCATTTTGATGACACCGAAACATTCTTACTGATGTGGCACCGAATTCTTATTATTCTGATAATATCGAACTGAGGTTACTGTGGTGGCACTGAATTTGAAATAGTACTGAACTGTGGTTTTTGTGCTGTGGCTTCATCATTGAGATTGCACCGAGTTTGAGGTTTGTAGTAGCACTGAATAGAAGTCACCGAAATGCATCCACTGAAATAACACCAAAACTGTAATAGTACTGCACCTTAATCTGAGCTTTTGTTCTATGATATCCGCACCCGTTTCAGAGACAATCTGAATTGACTTCACTGTAATTTATGCAAAGTCTTCACTTGTATTTATAGTTGTTTCCCCTTGAAATAGGGCGACATGATCCTATGAAGAGATGTGTCCGTAGGCAAACATATATTCTTTGATGGAAGCCGACTTGTTGGAGACTTATTGGAAGCGGACTTGAAGACATTGCTGAAGAGGATGACTTGATGGAGGAGTCTTTGACCTAATAATAAATGACTTTGACAACAACCTATTGACATGATTCAAAATCCCAGAGTGGGTCAATTTAAATTTGTAATGACTAATCCTAGAAGTCCATAATGGGGACCTTGAAATAATATGACCCAAGCATGAAACCCATGCTTTAATAAGTCATTTAATAATAATATATTCATTTTGACAAATATATTAATAATGAAGACTGAACCTAGTTACATTCTTCAACACTACCTCTTAACTAGGGAGGTATTCATATGTAATTGAAGAGGTACATGAAACATCTCACTTTATCTATGAAGAAGTTTAGGCACCGCAATGTCATGGACTAGATTCCTAACCAGCGCAATCTATCCATTTGGTCTCTCAACAGTTTAGTCACCGCAATGCCATGGATTAGATTCTTGACCAAGGCAATCTATCCGAGTGGGACTAAGATGGACTAAAGCTTTTAGCCTCTATGGGTACCACCAGGCTTACTAACCATCAACCCAGGGAACTAGGTGCACATCCACCCGATGCAACCCTCCCTACAAGACATCAAAACAAAATGTCGACCCGATGTCTTTCCAGGGAATTCTTCACTCACAAAGCCTCAACAACAAATCTCTCCCGATCAAATTGATCGGTTACCAACATGCTTTCAATACTTCGAGAGATTCCACCTGTACAAACACAACCCCAATCTGTAATACACTTTCAGATATATATTTATCAAAACAAACCTTCGTGGTCTCGATGTTGCTCTTCAACTTATCTCAGTAGGACTATCAATTGAATCTTAGAAGATTCCTTTTCCTACTTTTCATGTAGCAACATGTCTTTCAGAATGTATTCTCCAATAAAAACTATGTTATGCCCTCCCTCTTAACCAGGGAGATTTCTTCTATCTAGGCTCCCTCTTAATGTAGAGAGATTAACTTCTTCCTTTGGTGTTGGGGAATCTTTCATGGCTTCCATCGTTCTCATCATGCTTATCTTCTCTTACGGACATCTTCACCAATTTGAATATGATGTACCTGCACATCTTAGACAGTAAGTACAACTAATTCTATAGAAGCATGAAGTTAGTCATAACAAGATCTTATACTAGCGGAAACATTAGACTTTACAAATATAAACATAAGACTATACTTCAATACTTCAACTTCTAGCCCAGGCTTGTTACAAACCCTAAATCACATCAACAACTCAATCAAGATGACTGAAGACTTGTTTTGTCATATAGCGATACTAGAAATAAGTCAAAAGAAAAGAAAAGTATCTAAAAACTTTCAAAAATCATATATATTAAACTTCCCACTAAGATTTTATGTAAACCCTAGATTTCATACATGACTTATAACAATCAAACACAACTTAATCAATAAGAATAGCTTCTACTAGGGTTTGATGTAAACCTTGGATTTCCCATCTTCATCCTAGAACTTCAAATTTTGACTAGGGCTTGTTTCCAAACCCTAGGACTTATGACCATTAGTAATTTGGTCAACACATATATCTAGGAGATTACCATCATGCATAAGCATATCATATGTCAAACAATATTAATACATTAGACATATACCGACCTAGACTAAGCTAGGGTTTCAACCAAATGAACACATACCTAGGGTTTCATTCCTAGGACTTTAAGAACATAACAAGGATTTTGTTTGTAGACCTAACCAAAACCTAGGGTTTCGGCTCATAACAAAGAAAAACCTTATTATATCAAAACTTCAAAGGTTCTGGATTTCAAACAGCACCATTTCAACCCTGTTAAAATTGGACAACTAGGTCCAAACTCCATGTTGTGATGCTCAGATGAAGATACCGATATTTTTATTGGATTCCTCTTTCGGAGAGGTGTAAGATGCATATAAAACTTATCTAAATCCGATGAGCAGAACATTTATTTTGAATTTATTATTTATAATAAATTATATATGCAGGTCAGCCTTAAGGTTTTACACCCCCAGCAGATGTGTCACACACCTCAATGATGTATATAAATACAGTCAAAGTTGGAGAGCATTTCACACTCACTCATCACACATCTTCTTCACTTCTCTGATTTAGTACGAGCTCTTTGGAGGACGAATTCAACTCACACGTGGGAAAAAGGACGAGTTTGTACAGCCAAGAAGAAGGACGCAGATTGCTGCAGCTAGGGTTTCCAAGAAAGTTTGACCAGCGTTGACTTTGGTCAACGCATGGTCCAAAGAGGCTGAAATTTATTGGAGACTTCGATTTTGGGAGGCCGTACACATTGGCACAAGAACCGAGGTCAAAAGGTTGACCGAAGTTGGAGCTGCGTTGACTTTTATGTTGCTGCCCTGCGTTGACTTTTCTGGACAGCGTTGACTTTTATGGAGTTGACTTGTGTTGGCTTGGTGACTGATTTGAGGATTGTTGTGACACATTCTGGGTTGGCTGATCAAGGAGACTTTGCTGGTTGAAGCATCCTGTTGACCGCCGTAACGCACCATCACATTTTTCCTATTTCTGGTTTGTCTTCCATAGATCCACTGGTATGTTCTATCAGCATTTTACTTAACTGTTTGGGTGATTGTTGTAATAAAAGTAAAGTTGCATCAAGCATAGAACATCTACAAAAATTTACATGGTATCAGAGCTGAGGTGAAGACAAGCCCTAACTTTAGCAATCACCATCTAAGAAAATGGGTTCCACAAGTTATGAATTCAAGGAGAATGACAAGCTGACTGGAAGTGATGACTTCCATGCTTGGAAGATGATATTAGATCTCAAATTGGAAGACCATGATCTCATGGACCATGTACTGGGTAAGATACAAGAACCTCCATCCAATGCTACTGCTGCTGCTAAAACCAAGTATAAGAAGGGGGAGATCAAAGCAAAGCCGATGATCAGGGAATCCATTCATAAAAGCCTGGTGGCCTACATCTCTGAGTTGGGTACATCCAAAGAGATGTATGATAAATTGATCCTAATGTTCAAGGTAAACAATGTAAACCAAGTGCTATTCTTCAAGAATCAATTGAAGAATCTGAAGAAAGGTAGGGATGAGTCTGTCTAAACATTCTTTCTGAAATTGACCGAGATTAGGAACAATCTACTAGCTATTGGGGAGACAATAGCCGATCGTGAGATGGTACTCACCGCACTTGGAGGACTCCCATATGAATGGCAAGTATTCACCACTACCATTCTCAATAATAGTACTATTCCTAACTTTGACGAGCTACTGTCCAGATGCATGCAAGAAGAGACAAGAATGAAGGAATATGAAAATGACAGAAATGCTGCCTATGCTGCTCATTCTAGGAAGAAGAACTCTGGTGGTCCTAAGAACAAAGGAAGAACAAGGGCCCAAGGAAAGAAGGGTAAGTGTTTCACTTGTCATAGGCCTGATGACAACAACAACAACCGGAGGAATGGAAATCAAAGAAACGACAAATCCAAAGGAAAGAGGAAGGCTCCCTCCGGCGGAAACAATCAACCTTCTAAAAGGTCTAGAAACTCCAGGTATGAGGAGTCAAATGTTGTTGATAAAACAAATGAATATATTCTTGTATCTGCTCTCTCTGCTGCATCCCCGCCCGACACTATGGATGTCTGGCTGATAGATAGTGGTGCCTCAAGACACATCACTAGGTTCAAGGAAGCACTCTCTGACATGGTTGAGAAGGATACCAATTTGGAAATTATCCTTGGAGATAATGCCACATATCCCGTGAAAGGGACAGGGACTGTGACCCTCCACTTGTCTCAAGGACAAGTCCTACATTTGTAGGATGTACTCTATGTACCAAAATTGAAGAAGAACCTTGTGTCTATATCAGCGATTGAAGACAAAGGCTTCAATGTGACATTCATTGATGGAAAGGTGCGCATGTGGAAGAAGAACCTCAAGGAAGCTATCATGATTGGTTTTAGAGTTGGAACACTCTACCAGGTTGAAGGAAGTCCACTAGGAGCTATGACATGTGATACTATGTGACAAACTGAACTATGGCACCGAAGGTTTGGACACCTTCATTACAAGGCCCTTCCCGAAGCAAGGAAGGTGGTGACAGGGATGCCCGACTTTGGAAATAATCATGAAGGTGTATGTAAGGGTTGTGCCGAAGGAAAGCATACAAGGGGACCTTTCCCCTCAAGTGCCACAAAGACATCTGATATTTTGCAACTGGTCCATTCTGATCTATCTGGTATGCTACCTGTGACATCCCTGGGAGGATGTTCTTACTATATGACATTCACTGATGACTTCTCCCGCAAAACCTGGATATACTTCTTGAAGAAGGATGAGGCTTTCATGTGGTTCCGTACCTTCAAAGCCTTGGTGGAAAATATGACAGGGAAGAAGATCAAGATTTTGAGGACCGACAATGGCATTGAATATGAGTCAAATGAGTTCAAGGACTTTTGCAGAGAAGCTGGCATTAAGAGGGAGACTACTACTGCCTATACTCCTGAGCAGAATGGTGTTGCTGAACGAAAGAACAGGACCATTGTGGAAGTTGCCCATGCCATGCTATGTGACCAGGGTTTACCGAAGTTTCTGTGGGGAGAAGCTGCGAATACTGTTGTATACATTCAAAACCGATGCCCTCATTCCGCCTTGGACTCCAAAACTCCCGAAGAGGTTTTCACTGGTAAGAAACCTGACGTCTCACATTTTAGAATTTTTGGATGTCCTGTTTATTTTCATGTGCCAAAAGAAAAGAGAAGTAAGTTGGATGCTTCTGGGAAGAAAGGAATGTTTGTGGGCTACAACGAAACCTCTAAGGCCTATAGAGTCTATGTACCTGGTCAAAGGGAAGTAGAGATATGCTATGATGTCACTTTTGACGAAGATGCTTCCCTGAAGAAAGTAGTAGATCTTCCAAGATTTGAGGAAAATCATGAAGCAAGGCCTGGAAATCAAGAAGAATCGCAGGATGAGACAATGCCTAATGTTGAAGGACCAATGGACCTAATCGATCCATCTCCTTCACTGAGAAAGACACCATCATGGCTCAGGGACATTCTCGAAGATGCTGAGGGAAATGCTGCCCTGAGGGGGACATTCCGAGAAAGCAAAAAGCCATGTAGATACCAAGGGTATATGACTGCCATGAGTACTATTGTACAATCTGAACCTGGATCTTTTGAGGAAGCCGTAAAGCATCAAGTATGGAAGGATGCTATGCACGAAGAATATGAGTCCATAATGAAGAATGATGTCTGGGATGTGGTTCCAAGACCGAAGGACAAATCAGTTGTCACCGCAAAATGGCTCTACAAGATCAAGCATGGATCTAATGGAAGTGCTGAAAAGTTCAAGGCAAGATTTGTTGCCCGTGGCTTCTCTCAAAAGGAAGGAGTAGATTATGATGACATATTTGCACCTGTGGCACGATATACCACCATTCGATCAATCATAGCCTTTGCTGCTATGCAAGGTTGGAGTCTTCATCAGATGGATGTCAAGACCGCCTTTCTGCATGGTACAATAAAAGAAGAGGTGTATGTAGAACAACCTCTAGGATTTGAAGTTCAGGATCGGGACAATCATGTCTGTAGGTTGAAGAAAGCCCTCTATGGGTTGAAGCAAGCACCCAAAGCTTGGTACGAGAGGATGGATAGCTACTTGATGAAGCTGGGCTTCACTCGAAGTAATGTTGATCCGAACCTTTACTTCAAGGTTGTCCAGGGAAAGCCTCTCATTCTGGTGCTGTATGTGGACGACGTCTTCCTGACAGGTGCTAACCCTCTCATTCATCAATGCAAGAGGGAGCTCGCTGCTGAGTTCGAGATGAAGGACCTAGGACTGATGCACTATTTCCTAGGCCTGGAGGTCTGGCAGAGACCTGGAGAGATTTTCCTTTCTCAAGGAAAATACATTGTGAAACTTCTGGAAATATTTGGTATGGTGGACAGCAAGATCGTGTCAACACCAATGGAACTCAACTTCAAGAAGTTGAGTGGCAGCGCTGCTGGGCCTGTATTGGCCAATCCTACTGAGTATCGTCAACTCATAGGAGCTCTGATGTTCTTAGTGAACACTCGTCCAGATATATGTTTTGCAGTGAACACTTTGAGTCAACAGAGGGTTGAGCCTCATCACTTTCACTGGGTTGGTGCCAAGAATCTTCTGAGATATCTTAAGGGCACAATAAACCATGGGCTGAGATACACTGCCGGGAGTGTGACACTCCGTGGATATACTGATGCCGATTAGGCTGGCAGTGTGGTGGATCGTAAGAGCACATCGGGATGCTACTTCAATCTTGGTTCTGCTTCGATTTCATGGATGAGCAGGAAGCAGAAGTCGGTGGCTTTGAGCACCGCTGAGGCCGAATACATTGCAGCAAGTATGGCCTGTTGTGAAGCAGTTTGGTTGCGAAAGCTCTTTAGTGAGTTGTTTGGACATGTGCTAGATACCACTGTGATACTCTGTGATAATCAGAGTGGGATTCGTATGACTGAGAATCCTGTGTTCCACGACCGATCCAAGCATATTGATATCAGGTACCACTTTATCCCGGATATGGTACAGCGAGGCGCCGTAAGGCTCGATCATATAGGAACTGATGAGCAGGTCGCGGATATTCTCACTAAGCCCCTGGGGAAGGTCAAGTTCCTAACCTTCCGTGAGAGTCTTGGTGTCGTGGAAAGACCCTATGATGTGGGTCATGTTGGACGATGAGCTCTGGGAGCTCTGGGGGGCTTTGGGGAGAGCTTCTTGGAGCTATGGGCAACCACAAGGCTAGGCTTTCCAACCTTGGTGGTGTGCTTGGACCCCACCGTTGTGATTTTGAGTTGGTTCACCTCTCATTTTCTGTGCCCCGTATGCATCCTACCCATTGAGTTCAGGGCTCATGGGAAGTACCTCTCATTTGGCCAATGAGGTGGGAAAAGCTAGAGACTAGTAGCAAAGACTGATGGACGCATCAGAGATTGCCGTACTCTCTATCTAGGATGGCACGGTCCAACCACTTGATTTGAGATCAAGTCTAGTGAGGTCTCGGACCTCCGCCTGACTTCGGGTCAGATGAACCAACTTCGGGTTGGTTGGAGACTCTTTGTGAGTCTGATAGAGGTTTCGGACCTCTGGGCTGAATTTGTCAGCCGGGGAATGATGTCTTTGTGACTGACCCACTTCTGTTCTGAAATAAAGAGGCCAGCAAAGCAAGTTACGGCGGGATGACGCACGATGTTTGATTGCACTGATGGATGGAGTTCTCCCTAGTTGAGAGGGAGTGTTAAAATTGGACAACTAGGTCCAAACTCCATGTTTTTATGCTCAGATGAAGATACCGATAATTTTATTGGATTCCTCTTTCGGAGAGGTGTAAGATCCATATAAAACTTATCTAAATCCGATGAGCAGAACATTTATTTTGAATTTATTATTTATAATAAATTATATGTGCAGGTCGGCCATAAGGTTTTACACCCCCAGCAGATGTGTCACACACCTCAATGATGTATATAAATACAGTGAAAGTTGGAGAGCATTTCACACTCACTCATCACACATCTTCTTCACTTCTCTGATTTAGTACGAGCTCCTTGGAGGATGAATTCAGCTCACACGTGGGAAAAAGGACGAGTTTGTACAGCCAAGAAGAAGGACGCAGATTGCTGCAGCTAGGGTTTCCAAGGAAGTTTGACCAGCGTTGACTTTGGTCAACGCATGGTCCAAAAGGGCTGAAATTTATTGGAGACTTCGATTTTGGGAGGCCGTACACATTGGCACAAGAACCGAGGTCAAAAGGTTGACCGAAGTTGGAGCTGCGTTGACTTTTATGTTGCTGCCCTGCGTTGACTTTTCTGGAGTTGACTTGTGTTGGCTTGGTGACTGATTTGAGGATTGTTGTGACACATTCTGGGTTGGCTGATCAAGGAGACTTTGCTGGTTGAAGCATCCTGTTGACCGCCGTAACGCACCATCACATTTTTCCTGTTTCTGGTTTGTCTTCCATAGATCCACTGGTATGTTCTATCAGCATTTTACTTAACTGTTTGGGTGATTGCTGTAATAAAAGTAAAGTTGCATCAAGCATAGAACATCTACAAAAATTTACAAACCCTAATAAGTTAGAACCTCCATGATCATATCAAAACCCCAAATATGACATCATTAATATATCAACCAGAATATCAATTTCTTCATTAATAACCCTAAGTAGGTTTAGGGTTTCACAAATTATAGCATACCCTTAGGTTAGGGTTTTCCAAAGAACCTATTTAGAGTTCTTTTATATAAACAATCAGAGATATAAGGTGGGTAGATTTATCAAATGATGAATCACCCTAAAAAGAATCTTTAAGATTTAAGAGAGCTAGACATAGCGATGTTAGTAATATAATTGCAAAACTCAAAAATAAGATAAAGAGAATTTTATAAGATGTATAGACTAAGGCATACCTGGAGATGTTCCTAGACAAACCTTGTAGGAATTCCTTGAGGTGTAAGCCATGGTCTTCTATACCTGTAATACATACTTTCAAACAAAAAACATGTGATACCAAGAACATGATTTTAATCCTTAAGTTAGATAACCATAGAGGATGCAATCCTATGAGAATTTATTCCTCATTTTAATCAAGGGCTTCTACTTGACATCCTAGATTACTTATCCCTGGAAGATCTACTTGACATCCTAGATTACTTATCCCTAGAAGATAACCAGGGATTGTGTGATCATTTGATAAACTGAAATTCTAAAAGAAACTTATGAATATATGTACTTTGTGATTTACGTACCTTTTGATTTGATAGCCTGTTGGACTTGTAATACTTACTCGATTCCCATACTTCAAATCTTTAAGGAGTCTTTTCTTCAATTTGGTTCCTTGGACTATCAACTTCATTTTCCATAGGACAGACTTCGGATTCCTTTAGTGATGACATAGTTCATTAAGGTGCCTAATACTTTAGTTCTGTATGGGAGATAGACACATAGCAATAGTGTCCATAAACTTGCAGTATCATCTTCGATATTGAAGAAGGAGTGACATGGTTCTTTTAACGATGGTATTGTGGATATACCCCAAGCAAAGATTATCCATACTCACAGATCTTCGGTGCTGTGATGACTGAATTTTCTTCACCGACATCTCATTATTTCACATAACAATGCTTCAACCCTTACATCCTCTTGTAACTAGGCGCTTTATTACTAAGTTCGAAATCTCTTTTATAATATGACTGTGATTTGAACAAATTCTTTTCTGAGTCTAATCCGAACTAGTCTTACTTCTCATATACTGAAATGCATTACTGAACTATCACCAAGTTGAGGTCATTGTGGTCATGTGAGAGCATTGAATTTAGGCCATTGTAATAGCATCAAACAGAGGTAGCACCTGTTGATTTGTGTAGCATCCGGAAGTGTTTCAAGTCTCAAACTTTGTAGGGAAGCTTGGACAACAACATTCCAAAGTACACAGAAACCGTTTGTAGAAATTCCACTCGGTTCATGACTGTTTAAAATAATTAATTATTCTAATGAAGACCCTAAGTCTAAACTTAAGGAAATAAAATAATTAAAGGGTATTAATAAGTCAGAGTGTAAATCTTCTAGAAAACATGGATCAAGTCAAGTTTTAATCTTAGCCATTGATTAATCTTCTAATCTAGGTTGTTGGTTCTCCAACGAAAAGATTGTAAAAGAAGGCTTGAGGGTCATTTGGAAAACAAGCCGGGCATACACTCAGTACCCGAAGGAGATCGATTCTGAAGTAATAGAATTCGATTTCAGTGGGAGAGTTGCAGGACGAAGGGTTTCCAGAAGCAGAAGGAGGGAGTCGGTAGTGATTGAGACCAGTGACAGAGGGCGACAGTGGACCACTGGAGGCAGCTAGAGGCTGCAGCGCAGAGAACCCACGCAGTCCCTACGCAAACTTACACAGTCCAGCGTTGGGACTGCGCAGAGAAACATACAAACAGGCACAAGAGCCAGCAGAGGTTGATCAGGGAGTCAAAGAATTGTCTGAGGGAGCCGAAAATTAAGTCTCAGGTGTTCCAGATTTTATCTGCCATTATATTTCCTTGTAAAGATATCATTTGTGGAAGAATTAATAAAACCCTCATCTGCTGCACCGGTTTTCCCACATTGGGTTTTTCCGGGGACAATTGTCCAAAAATAACTATGTACATGTGATTGATTCTGGTGCTTATGTCCTTTACTGTTTATTTCTCTGCATATGTATTTGTGAATGTTCCAGTAGTATTTATTTCGATATTTGCCAGAAGATTTCTGAAAAGTAACTTATTGAAATAATAAGAGGGAGGAATAAATCTATCACTGCAACTGTATAGCTTTCAGATTGAAAATTTCACATGGTATCAGAGCCAGGTTGAGTCACAGGAAGGGAGGATCAACTAGTGAACGGAAGTCTACTGTTGCAGCAGCAGCGCAGAAGGGTTTATGCAGTTCTCCAGGAAGGGAAAGAAGCATGACAGAACAGATGGATCATGATGTCTTTGTTTTGGCATCTAGACTTGAGGAAGAATGTGCTTGCGTATCAAGCACTGCTTCTTCTGATGTCTGCTATATTGACAGTGGAGCCTCTGCTCACATGACTGGAGTACGGGATTGTTTTTCCGACTACCAAGAAGAGTAGATGAATTTCAAAATAACCATGGGTAATAAAGCAAAATGCACTCATGTTGAGGGAGGTACCGTAGTTTTTAAGACCTAGGCTGGAAACAAGATCCGAGCCACTAATGTATTGCATGGGCCGAGTTTGGGGATGAACTTGATCTCAGTGTCTTAGCTTCAAAACCGAGGTTATGACGTCTACTTTATTGGCAATAGAGTCTACGTCAAATGTGGAAATTTCTTAATCTATACACTTTATGCGGAAATTATTACTGTTAATCTAGTTATGCTCCTCCTACTTAGACAAGTTATTAACTGAATAAATTCAAATTAAAATCGAAGCAAAACACATAGCAGATCTCCAGCAATCCAGACCTAGAACAAGTTCATGCACACATAGACAAAGTGACACAGTTATTTCTGGAAAAATAGTCCCCAAAAAAACCCAAAGCGGGAAAACCAGACTTCTGGCTGCTGGAGGGTTTTATTATTAAAAAATTTCTGAATACAACAAACCTGGGTTCCAGATCTAGAAAACCCGACAGAGAAATAATAGATCTACAACTCACTGGCTGATCTAGGGCCAAAATAATGACTGATCCACACCCTCAAATGGGATTTACAGAACTGAGCCAAACTTAGGGCCTAGAAACCCCAGCACTGCCCCTGAAGCCTCTGCGTCAGCCTCTGAAGCCCCTCTGACCCCCTGCGCTGCTCCGGAAAGGGCTGCATTACCCCAGACAGGGTGACGCAGTGCCTACGCTGCCCCTCAGGGTCTCTGTGTAACCCTTGAGGGTTTCCTGCAGTACCTGCGTAGCATAGTTGCTACTCTCTTGCTTCTCTACGCTGCCTCTCTAAGTTGACCTCTGCCTCTTGCTGATTCTAGACCCTGGCATCATATCATCCCCTTGGCCTAAATTCCCCTCTCTGCAGCTGAAACAAATCTGAGAATTCTTAAAAAACCCGCCCTTGAATCTCAGCTTATCTTCAATGCTCTGCCTCTGTGTGTCTTTACAAATGACCCCAAGCCTTTCCTTTATACTTTTCTCGTTGGGAAACCAATGGCCATGATCAGATCTTGATTAATGGCTAAGATTAAAAGAAAGCTTGATCAGTGTGACTTGAGACAATTTCATCACATGTTTAATTAAATTCACTTTAAATATTTAAGTTCCCTAAGTTTTAACTTAGGAAATACATTAAAATAATTAATTAATTTAATATCTCCCAAACCAGATGAAATTTCCCAAATCCTTTATTGGGTCTTGTAGATCAAGTGCACTCTAGTCTCTCCACAAAATTTGGGAGCTAGAGCACAATTGATGCTACCCCAAATACACAAAATCTCAACACTCCCTCTTAGCATCAAGGGTGTGCTCTAGTAATACATCACACTATATATTACATGATTTTGGGCACTGGTTTTGTGTTGTTGATGCTTGGCCTGCTGCCACTCAACTCTGCACTGTTGTTTCCATTCTATACTGCTGCCCATGACTCTGCCACTGCCACTGCAACCTCTGTACTACAACTCCCTCTCAATATGTTGCATATGTGCTGCTCATAGCACTGCCACTGTTGATCTGTTGCACTGCAACTTCAGTTGTTCAGAGAAACAACTGAATCTCCTGCCCAATCTTTGACAGACAAGTCAGATGGGTTGCATCCTCATCACTGAAGCTCCATAGGCTACTGATTTGTGCTGGCATCTGAAGGATGATGCACAGCTATAGCGCTGCACTGCGTAAGCAGACTCCCTATGCACTACTGAAGTCACATCAACCCCTTGTGCTGAAATCTCTCACGTTGTTGTTGCACTGCATTGTCCCTCTGAAGCCTTCTGCACTGCTGCAGCTCTGCACTACGTAAGTAGCTCTACTCTACGCTGCTGAAGTCACATCAGCCTCTGCGCTGCTGCTGCTTCTACGTTGTTGTTGCTCTGCTTTGAGCTGCTACTCCCAGTCTTTAGATCTGCCTCTGCTTCATTTGCGATCTATGCACCCACTGCTCCATTTGTCCCGCTATTGTCTTAAGGTTGTCGTAGCTCGCATGTGATCCAAGAGAGAAGTTGCTCAAGGATCTCGCCTTACTTCTATGTAGCTCCTCTACATATCCATATCACCCCACCTCCGTGGTTCATGAACACTCATGGTTGCATCATCTTCTGACCCATCATCCGCCACAACAGCTTTGGAAGAAGATGCTTCCTTGTCTTTTTTCTTCTGAGGACAATTGCTGGCAAAATGTCTAATTTCACCACACTGGAAGCGCTTCATCTTTGAGAGATCCTTCTTCTTCTTTGGTTGCTTCTTTGATGCCAAGGTTGCATCTTCCTCATCTTCCTTCTTCACTTTGCTCGATCCAGAGCTATACTGCTTCTTTGTGAATCTGCGAAGTTCTTCTTGACGTAGAACTGACCACACGCTGTCCCAATCTAGGAGGTCCGCTCTGCCTAAGATACTTTGGACAAAGGTTTCCCACTCATCTGTGACTGCATTGAGGGAAGTCCTAACCATCACATCGTCTTCCACCTTAGCACCAGTTGTAGTCAAGTGATCTCTGATCGACTGCAGTCTGAAGAGGAAGTGCTCCATGTCTTCTCCCTTGGCCATCATGAATGACCTCATCTACGTCTCCAACAGCATCTTCCTTTGGACAGATTTTCCCTCATATTGGGAGATCAAGGCCTTCCACATCTCATTAGTTGTCTTCTTCTCAGCTAAGTGTGGTACAATATGGTCCTTGATTCCATCCATAATCAATCGCTTGGCATGCCCAGCAGCCTCCTTATGCTTCTAAAGAAGATCTGGATCTCTCGGTGTTGGCCAGAGTTTGCTCTTCATGGTCTCTAAGATTGTATGCCTCAAGAACTCAGGATCCTTGCCTTCCAAACTGAAAAGTTTGAGAGGCCATCCAACTTGTCTTGATCACATAGTCCATGAGGAGCCATCTGCTCAAAATGTATCAGAACTTCCTTTTCTCTTTGCTAGAGAAATGGATATAAGGCCCTGGGTGAAACAGCCACCTTCTGCTCCCTTTGACAACTGATTTTCCTCCTTGGAAATTTGCCAAATCAACTATGATTCAACTCTCTTTGATCCTCTGATCAAACTACAAGTTTTTTTTGGCTAGAAACTCTCTAAGAAGCTGATCTCCTCCCGCTTTTTGTCACTTGTTCTTAGGCTAAAGATCTGAAAACTTCAGAAATTTATCCCCATCAGCACCTTCTGAATTTCTGCAGCTTTTCTTCAGTCTTTTCTGGATCTGACAGATTCAGATCTGCATCACACTGGCTGGCTTCAGGCTAGTCCAACGTTGTTTCTGAGCTGCTTTTGCGCAGTAATTGCGTGGGCTTGCTACGAGACAGCATTAGACAGCGTCACCCTTCCCTCTACGTGAATTTGCCTCTGAAAACTGCGTTGTCCCTTCAGATTGGCGTTTTTGCTACTTTTCCAGCTACCTCCTACAGCTAGAACCTTCAGATTCTTGCTGGTGACCCTCCTATATCTGCAATTTCTCTAATACCATATGGAAATTTCTGAACCTATACACTTTATGCAGAAATTATTACTGTTAATCTGGTTATGCTCCTCCTACTTAGATAAGTTATTAACTGAAAAAATTCAAGTTAAAATCGAAGCAAAACACATAACAGATCTCCACGAATCCAGATCTAGAACAAGTTCATGCACACATAGACAAAGTGACACAGTTATTTCTAAACAAATAGTCCTCGGAAAAACCCAATGTGGGAAAACCAGACTTCTGGCTGCTGGAGGGTTTTATTATTAAGAATTTTCTAAATACAACAAGCCTGGGTTCCAGATCTGGAAAACCCAACAGAGAAATAACAGATCTACAGCTCACTGGCTGATCTAGGGCCAAAATAATCACTGATCCACACCCTCAAACGGGATTTACAGAACTCAACCAATATTAGGGCCTAGAAACCCCACCACTACCCCTGAAGCCTCTACGTCAACCTCTGAAGCCCCTCTAACCCTCAACGCTGCTCCAGAAAGGGTTGTGTTACCCCAGACTGGGTGATGTAGTCCCTACGCTACCCCTTAGGGTCTCTACGTAACCCTTGAGGGTTTCCTGCAGAAAATTACGTTGTCTTTGAGGGACTGCGCAGCACCTTCGTAGCACAGTTGCTTCCCTCCTCCTGCTGCTCTCCTTTGCGCTGCCTCGCTAAGCTGATCTCTGCCTCTCGCTGATTCTAGACCCTGGGATCAGATCATCCCCTTGGCCTAATTTCCCCTCTCTGCAGTTGAAACACTTATGAGAATTCTTAGCAAACCCGCCCTAGAATCTCAGCTTTAGCTTCAGTGCTCTGCCTCTGTGTGTCTTTACAAATGACCCCAAACCTTTCCTTTATAATTTTCTCATTAGGAAACCAACGGCCATGATCAAATCCTGAATCAATGGCTAAGATTAAAAGAAAGCTTGATCCATGTGACTTAAGACAATTTCATCACATGTTTAATTAAATTCACTTTAATTATTTAAGTTCCCTAAGTTTTAACTTTGGAAATACATTAAAATAATTAATTAATTTAATATCTCCTAAACCAGATGAAATTTCCCAAATCCTTTTCTGGGTCTTGTAGATCAAGTGTACTCTAGTCCCTCCACAAAATTTGGGAGCTAGAGCACAACTAATGCTACCCCAAATACACAAAATCTCAACATCAAACGCCCTAGTTGGAAGAAGAAGGCACAGATAGGGATAAGAAGCAACAAACTTTACAAGTTGCAACTTGAGTT
The DNA here is from genome assembly GCA_034641835.2 of Pinus albicaulis. NCBI lineage: Eukaryota > Viridiplantae > Streptophyta > Pinopsida > Pinales > Pinaceae > Pinus > Pinus albicaulis. Next base: position 1,682,779,763 of record CM076580.1, read on the forward strand.
TCCAATGGCACTGGTCGGCAGTGCAGATGAAACGGACATGAATGAGCTACGGCATAGAAGAATGGGGCGTTTGCATCATGGGGCATTGAGAACTCTCCAGAAGACTGTCACAGGTGTTCCAGAGCTGAGCACTGAAGGAGATGATGTCTGCAAGGGGTGCGTATTGGGAAAATATGCCAAGGCGGCATATCAGAGAAGCAACAATAGGGCCAACGGTGTATTGGACTTGATAAACTCAAAGATATGTGGAACGATGTCCACTAGAGCTCTTAGTGGTGCCGAGTACTTCGCCACCTTCATTGATGACCATTCCAGGAAAACCTGGATCTACTTTTTGAAGACCAAGGATGAAGTCTTCAGTCGGTTCAAAGAGTTTAAGGCTCTGGTTGAAAATTTGACAGGAAAGCAGATCAAGGTATTACGATCAGATAATGGTGGTGAATACATAGATAAAGAGTTCATTGGATTTTGCACAAGGGAAGGCATCAAAGGAGAGTGGACAGCTCCATACAATCCGAAGTAGAATGGTGTGGCAGAAAGGAAAAACAGGACTATTGTGGATGCAACCAAATCTATGTTGTATGACCAAGACATGCCCAAATTTCTGTGGGTTGAAGCATGTAATACAGTTGTCTACATTCAGAATAGGACTCCTCACACTGCACTGGGAAAGATCACACCAAAAAGTGTCTTCACTGGCAGTAAGCCTGAAGTGAGTCACTTTAGGATCTTCGGCAGTACAACTTACTGTCATGTGCCCAGTGAGAAGAGGAAGAAGTTGGAGATGATTGCAGAAAAATGGTATCTAGTGGGTTACAGCAAGAATGCAAAGGCATATCGCATCTACATTCCTGAGAGTAGGAAAGTCGTGGTGCGAAGGAATGTGAAGTTCATGGAGGAAAAGGCCTTCAGAAGATCCCACAAGTTGCCTTCTGCTACACAGTCTGAGGAAGAGCCTCTGGTATAGCCCCAGCAATCAGCGGCAGAAAATTCAGTTGCCTCTCCAAGGCATAGGAATCCAAGGGACGCGTCTCCTGAAGATTCGCAAGAGGGAGAGTCGATAAATCCACCCACTACCAGTGGGAGAACGAGCAAGGAACTTCAACAGATTCTGAAGGATGCAGAGGACTTTGTCGGAATTCCCCAAAATGAGAAGAGATAGCATAAGCAGCCTGAGAGGTATCAAGCCTTGGTTGCTCAAGTCGGAGAACCTTCCAGTTTTCGAGAAGCAGCTCAGCACCAAGTGTGGATTGATGCAATGGTGGAAGAGTACAATTCCATCACGACGAATGATGTCTAGGAAGTGGTCCCCAGACCTCAGGAGAGATTAGTTGTAGGATCTAGGTGGATCTACAAGATCAAGTATATTGCAGATGGCAGCATCGAGAAATTTAAAGTCGAGTTTGTGGCTAAGGGGTATGCTCAGAAGGAAGGAATTGTTTATGAAGAAACCTTTGCCCCAGTAGCCAGGTACACCTCTATCAGATCCGTGATATCCCCTGCTGCGCAGATGGGATAGGAAATTCACCAAATGGACGTCAAGACGGCATTCTTGAACGGGGTGATAGAAAAAGAGGTGTATATAGAACAACCGAAGGGCTTTGAAACACATGATCAGAAAACTCATGTGTGCAAATTAAAGAAAGCGTTATATGGATTGAAGCAAGCTCCTAGAGCCTGGTGTGGTTGAATTGAAAGCTACCTACAGAAGATGGGATTCGTCAAGAGTGACGCAGATCCCAACATCTACTACTATAGAGTAGGGAGTGAGTCGTTGATATTGGTTTTGTATGTAGATGATCTATTCTTGACAGGATCATCAAGGCTCATCACAAACTGCAAGAAGAATTTGGCTGAAGAATTTGACATGAAGGATCTAGGACGGATGCACTATTTTCTAGGGTTGGAGGTTTTGGCAACAAAATGGGGAGACCTTTCTTGGTCAAGGGAGATATACTACAGAGATTCTGAAGCGATTTCAGATGGAGGATTGTAGACCCATGACAACTCCAATGATCACCAACTGGAAAAAAATCGACACGTCCGAAGATGATGAGATTGATCCTACGCTGTATAGGCAGCTCATAGGTTCGTTGATGTATCTGGTAAATACAAGGCCAGACATTTGTTATGTTGTAAATACCCTCAGTCAGTTCATGGTGGAACCGAAGAGGGCTCATTGGGCAGCAGCCAAGCATGTTCTCAGGTACCTTCAAGGAACCGTCGAGCTTGGATTGAAGTACACCCGTAGCAATGATGTCAGGTTGAGTGGTTTCACTGACACAGATTGGGCTGGAAGTTCAGTGGATCGGGAGAGTACCAAAGGGTACTGTTTTAGTCTGGGATCAGGAATGACTTGTTGGTGTAGCAGGAAACAGAAGTCTGTATCACTGAGCTCAGCAGAAGCAGAGTATATGGCTACCAACACAGCTTCGTGCATGGCCATATGGCTTCGAAAACTGTTAGTGAACCTACTCAAGGAGAAAATGGACGCGACTAGCATCTTATGCGATAATCAGAGTTGCATCAAGCTCTCTGAAAATCTTGTGTTTCATGATAGGTCGAAACATATTAACATCAGGTGTCACTTCATCGAGGACTGTGTACAATGTGGAGTTGTTTAGTTGCAGTACATTCCAACACGAGAACAGGTGGTAGACATCCTCACGAAAGCTCTAGGGAAGACAAAGTTTGTCAACTTCAGAGAGAAGATGGGGATGATGAAGAATCCCTTCCAGTAGCATAAATGGATACATTCAGTATTCAGAGGGAGTTGTGGTACAGATGCAACAGTGACAGTGGTAGTGTCAAAGGCAGCAGTATAGAGGGCAGCAGCACAGCAGATGAAGAGCAGTGTCCAGAGATTAGCAGCGCAGAGGGTGCTTCAAAAGCAGAGCAGCATGCAGCAGGCATATTTTTGGAACACCTTCCTCGCTAAGAGGGAGTGTTGATTTTTGTAGCATCCGGAAGTGTTCCAAGTCCCAAACTTTGCAGGGAGGCTTGGAAAGAGGCATTCCAAAGAACCCAAAAACCGTTTGTGGAAATTCCACTCAGTTCATGACTTATTAAAATAATTAATTATTTTAATGAAGACCCTAAGTCTAAGCTTAGGGAAATGAAATAATTAAAGGGTATTAATAAGTCAGAGTGTGAATCTTCTAGAAAACATGGATCAAGTCAAGTTTTAATCTTAGCCATTGATTAATCTTCTAATCTAGGTCGTTGGTTCTCCAATGAAAAGATTATAAAAGAAGGCTTGAGGGTCATTTGGAAAACAAGTCGGGCATACACTTAGTACCCCGAAGGAGATCGATTCTGAAGTAATAGAATTCGATTTCAATGGGAGAGTTGCAAGGCGAAGGGTTTGCAGACGCAGAAGGAGGAGGGAGTCAGTAGTGATCGAGAAGAGGGACAGAGGGCAGTAGTGGGCCACTAGAGGCAGCTTGAGGCTGCAGCGCAAAGAACCCACACAGTCCCTACGCAGATTTACACAGTCCAGCGTTGGGACTACGCAGAGAAACACGCAGACAGACACAAGAGCCAGCATAGGTTGATCAGGGTGTCAGAGAATTGTCCGAGGGAGCCGGAAATTCAGTCTCGGGTGTTTCGGATTTTATCTGCCATTATATTTCCTTGTAAAGATATCATTTGCGGAAGAATTAATAAAACCCTCATTTGTTGCATTGGTTTTCCCGCATTGGGTTTTTCTGGGGACAATTGTCCAAAAATAATTGTGTACATGTGATTGATTCTGGTGCTTATGTCCTTTACTATTTATTTCTCTGCGTATGTATTTGTGAATGTTGCAGTTGTATTTATTTCGATATTTGCTAGAAGATTTCTGAAAAATAACTTAATTAAATAATAAGTAGGAGTAATAAATATATCATTGCAACTGTATAGTTTTCAGATTGAAATTTTCATAGCACCGACACTATGTTGACATGGTGACTGAGATAGCACCAAGACCCTTCTTCTTCTGCTTGTGGTAGTACCGAGACCTATACCTTTCTCTCTGAAATGTTAATCCGAAATCTTCTTCACTATGATCATTTATGTGATCCATCTGAACTTTTCTCACTGTAATCATCCTTGAGATATATCTGAATTCTTGAGACCTTCTTCATGACATATCACTAAGACTTTTATCCCTAAGATTGATATCTGAACTGTGATATATGAACTTCTATTTCTAAGTTTAGTGCAAGATCCTCAAGATTGAACTAGTTCACTGAAATCTTCGTTTTGCTAGCCCATAAGTGTCCATCTAACATGTTCTTTAAGAACCTTTCACTAAGGATATTTCAAAGATGTATAAGTGGTCTTTCAAACTACCTTTTGACCATGACCTTAGCTCTGATTCCATGTTGAGAAACCAAAGGAGGTGGCAGTTAAACGATTTCTCTTATTATGACATTATCTTGTGATGTTTTCATTATTATTATGTATTCTTTCAATTTATCTTTTCTTATCATCAAGACTAATGCCAAACAACAAATAGAAGACACAAGATGTAGGCACACTACCAGCGCAAAACACCACTCTTTGGGGAAAACCCGGTCAAAATTCTTCCTTCAATAGATTCAAGATTGTGAAAATTCCACTACCCAGAAACCTACTGCAACTAATGAGAATTCTTCTATTTGTAATTACTGAACAAATTATTTATTATGTTCTATAACAAATATTGAAACCCATACACTACAACCTTCACAACAATAAATAGCGGAAAATAAATAAGTGCGGAAACAAGATCTGAGAAAGAACTAAGTTGTCGGAAATGCCCAGCTAGCCTAGCCGAAACGTCGTTCAGCGTTCTAGATACGGAAACCAATACAATTCTCTCCCAAAACAGCTCAAAAACTTTTATTTTGTCCTTTCCGAATTTCTGAAATGCGGAGTTAGCGTAGGTAAACATATTTTTTGCGTTTTTTTTTTAAAACCTCGTTTCTGAAAAACAGTGAAAACATTTTCGATTTTTTAAACCCCGATCTAGTGATTTGATAATATGTATCGTGCAATTTCGTTGGGTATCCACCATCTTTAAAAATGTTTCACGATTTCTAACCGAGAACGGTTTGTTTAATATTTTTATGAGTTGTGAGTCGTGACTCTGCCAGCTTTGAAGTTTACAACTTTACCCTAGCCGCTTTACAACTTTACCATTGACTAGAGTTGTGTATCTTTGTCGACTTCGACCGTTTTGCTTCGTGAGTTTGTCGCTTGCCATTTTCTTGAGTTTGTTGACTATTCCATTGTTCTGTTGCCATTTTCGTGTGTTGCCACTTCCATCGTCCAACTGTTCCAGAGTCCAGTGTTCATCATTCAGTAATTGTCACCTGTGTGCCACGAGCGAGGAGTGACGAGTCAGTACTCAGTAGTCATCTGTGTGCCGCAAGAGGATTGTCATCACTGATCAGACTTCCGAGTCTGACTTTGCCGCAAGCGTCTTTCGGGCTTCAAGTTCCAACTGTTCAGTGTGCAGTGGTCCGTGGAGCGTCGAGCTTTCAGAGTCCATACAGGTATTTATTATTTTCCATTTCGAAATTTTCATAGGAGTATACAGTGGCAACCAACTGTCAACCAATTGCAAAATGCCCATGAATAGATCAAAGTCGGACTTCGAAGATTTTCAGTAGGATATGTAAGACTCTAAGTGGCTATGGCTTTAACACAATCACCTGCGCTTTGTGCACTTTAAGGCCCAAAGCTTTTAGGTGCTGAGATAGCTTCCTTTTTTCTTCAAAGGCCACTAGGTATTCTATTTCAGAGGCCCCTGTGTTGGTTGTGGCCCTTTTAACAACCATTTCAATCAACTTTTATTTCTCACTAAAAATGTTAAACCGTTATTTCTTGTAAATATGAAAAACTGAAAATGTTGTTGGAAACTGCTAGATCTCATTGCTTTATAATGCCATACCTCACCTCCAAGATAACACTACATATGAAACCTTAAAAGTAAAATTCTTAATGTTGTATTATAGTACCCAAGCATGGGTTTGAGAGTGCAGGGAGATATTGAAGAGTGGCTAAACAAAGAATCCATGAATGTTCATGATTGAGACAGGGCATTGGTAATACCAGCATCATCCAATTTTACCATTTCAGCTATGAATTTCTTCAAGGCTACCTTTTAGAAGCAGTTGCCACTGGCCAGGCACTTCTCCACAAACTGCCTAACATATGCTGAGAGAAAACAAGACAGCGTAATCTATTACACTTTGTCTCCAATTCATCAATTCATTGTTTTCTGAAGCAAAATAATGTTGACAATGTTGGTGTCATGGGTGGTGCTAGCATGTTCAAATTTATTAATTTTGGATGAAATTGCCTTTAATGTTGTGTTGTTGGCCTGGTTGATGTTCTCGTGTGGGTAAAGAACTTGATGAATTCCGTTTACATCATCGTTGTCCATGGTAAACATGTTCTCACCTTCAACAGAAGAAAAATCCAAAGAGGAGACCAAAAAACTGAAAGGAGAGAAGACTAGCAAACCAAAGGGGGCTACAGGCCTTGGAACTAGACCAGTAGACCCAAAGGCAGACAAGGAAAGCTAATCCACAAACCACAGATGAATATAGACTGAAATTCCTAATTTATCCCAATCCCACAAGTTATGCAGTGTGCACTGTGCAATGGTCTCCCATCTCATAGGAGAGTGGACACTGAGCAGCCACCTGGCATCAACTTTTGATTCCAATGTCAATTAGTATGCAGTCATATTACTTTAATTTTTTAGCGGTATTACTTACATATATATTATAAAGCCATATGATTAAAAGTTCCAAAATTTCATTTTTTTTATGCCCTGAAGTGAACACTACTCATGTAGCTCAAAATTCAAATATTTAATTTATAAAACAGAGTTTTGAATCCTCATTTAACAATTTCCATCTTTTAATATTTGTCAATTTTATTTTGCAGTTTCATTTACATCATCATCAACAATCATGGCAACTTCAAGCTTAGTCATTCATAAAGGAGAGGAAATGGAACATAAAATTGAATCTGCCACTAAAGTCAATCCAAAGTCACCACTTTGGAAATATGTAACTACTGTTGGGAAGATCCAAGGAGGGGGATCATTGGCATGGATTTGCAGTGAGTGTAAAAAGGAGTTTAAGGGATCATACACATGGGTCAAAGCACATTTACTTGGGTTAAAAGGCAATGGGTTTTGAATATGCAGTGGCCCACCTAAAGAGAATGGGACAGATGAAAATGGTTTAAGCAAGGAAAAACTTTTATAATATCAGAAAGAACAAGATGAGGCGGATGCTAAAGAAAATTAGGCAAATCCTACCTCTCAACTAAAACACCCAACAAGGTTGGGAGCATTTTCATCAAAACCTCCACTTCATTCTCATGGAATTGTTGATTCAAAGCGGTGTAATTTGGGATTGCTTCCAACGAGATTTAATAATGATGCTCGAGAGATGGCTATTGAAAAGTGTAACTAGGTCGGTCTTCATATTGACTATGTAATTTTGTATTTTATATAAAGAAGAAGACAAAGATAATAAAATGTATTTTGTACTTGCTTCATGGGTTTCATGAGCAAGATTTTATTATAGGTTAAATAGACTTATTCTTGATGTCTATCTAGGGTTTTGTCTTCTAGGTAAAAATGAAATTAAGAGTCATGAAAATGAAGTCCCTAGTCTGAAGAATGACCTCCAAGATCTTGTGGAAGAATGGCTCATAACAGCGCTCATGACTATCATCCTTAACATTGGAAAATATAGTCTTCATACTGTATTAAAGTCGGCCTATATGATATTTGAGTGGTCGGCCTATATGACAGAGGAATGGTCGGCCTAATAACCAAGCATGTGCCACAATATATACTCCTTGTTGCGGTTCATTCAACATGGAAATTTTTTCCCACAGCTCTGAAGTAGTAGTAGGAAAGTGCGGACTACTCTACGGATTACAGTGGTCATCTAGTTGCGGATGGTTCTGAATATAGGTGAGTTAAAAGGAAGAAAATGTGGATCTGTCTTGATGTGGATTTCTCTGATGTATCACAGCGTTGGTAAGCAGATTTGTATTCAGGAAGGATTGCGGTCATACTATAGTGACAAATGCGGATTCCTATATGGGTATAAAACAGAAGTATATATGGATACAAGTATGGGCTCCAAAAGGATGCGGATTGATAAGAAGAAAATTGCAATCAATTCTGGAAAGATTGCAGTCAAATTATATCTAGTCCAAAGAATGGAAGCAATACATTATGTAATATAATGTGACATCATCAGTACTAAGATATCAGCGTAAGGGTTATGATGAATTCTGAAGTGTAAAGTAAGGAAGGTAAATTTATGATTTACCTTCCTACAATAAAAGTACTACTCCTCAAGCAAAGAAGATTCAAGAATATACCAAGTAAAGAATAAGATCTCAAATGATCTAGTATCCAATATCTGAATCGGTGAGAAGTATTGTTTAAAGATAAACACAGTGCAAGTTAGCCCAGAAAAGAAGGATCAGCATTAAAGGCAGCAAAAGAAGCAGTGACAAGATCTTGGAGGCATTCATAGGTCAAGGGTCCAAGTCTGAGTCATGGTACTTGTCATTTGAAGATCTATAAGAAGAATTTCTCGTGGATTTTCCTCTCCAAAAGGGAGAGGTTTTCCCTGGCTCTAGGAGCCTAATTTGTGTGTCTCATGCATTTTGATAACTGACTTGATGAAAGATTAAATAAGCTAAAGAAGAGAAGACATAAGTAACCCAAGTAATTATCAAGAAAAGAATTTGAATTAATCTCCAGCCCTCCAAATTCTCAACATGGAATCAGAGCTAAGGTACTAAAGACAAAGGGCTATTTGACAAGAAGAGACTCAAGGATCAAAATTCAGTTTTCTAGAAAACATTAAAGCAAAAGTCAAAGTCTACATTGAAAAGTCAAATCAGTTTGCAAGAAAATCCTCAAGCCATCTCAAGAAGAATTTCAACCTTATTCAAAGAATCCACACATCGAGGAGGTAATCTTTGACATCAAAGATTCTTGACATTGTTGGAAGACAAATCATTAAGCACCACCCAACACTATTGAAGACATCATCATTTTGAAGTAATCCTTGATTATCAAGGATCCAAGATCACCTACTTTGAAGTCAGTTTAAGAGGGAGTTCCTGCCATCATCTTCAACAAGAAAGCTAATAGAAGAAGAAAAGAATCTATTCGAGTATCTTTATGAATTCATATGAATCTATCAAAATGTCTTCTTTGCAAAGAAAGCAACAAACTGGTCAGGGTTTCAAACTTTCCTTCATAGAAGACAAGGACAATGAAGTCTTTCCAAATACATGAAGGGAGATATAAGAGCCCAAAGGATTCTTACAGAATCCATAAAGACTCTCTCATCTCCGATGTACCAAATCTAGAATCATCAAAAGGAATATATGAGAAATTGGTGGAGCTATTATCTGTGAGTACTGCAGGAGAAGCAATCTCTAGGATCAAGTGCAGGAACTGGGAGAAGTAATGTCTGACACTGAGATGACTACAGTGGTGCTGAATGCTCTGCCAAAATAATGGGGAAACTTCACTTCAAGTTTTTACGAGAAGAAAGAAGCCCCACCATTCCACAATTTATGGTCTATATGTAAAATAGAGGAAACAAGATTGAGAGCCAAAGGTGTTATAGGATCAAGGAATCAAGCCTTTTCAGTCACGTCAAGGAAGAAAGAAGATTCGGTAAGTTTGGTCCTCATAATAGTATGGACAAAGCACGATGCTTTGGATGTGATGAACTTGGGCATTATACAATAGATTGTCCTAAATCTAAAACGGGCAAGAGAAATAGGGAAGAAGCCCATATCTCATAAATGAGGGAAGAACCTGATGCAAATAAATATAAGAAAGAAGAAGCTTGGGATCTTCACTATGATTGAGATCGTCTTCTTCTTAAAGTAATTTATGTCGATTAAATGATAGGAAGCAGTGTAGCATCCTGATCAAAGCATGGTAGGAGTTCTTGGTAAAACAACTCCTAGAAAACCTCTCTGATAACAATACTGATGGAAGGCAATCATCAAGATCAAGGGTCATCTTGAAAACAGAATTCTGGAATGTGATGACATATTGATGAAGCAGGCCAAGGGAATGAATCTCTTCATTCTATAGAGGAATTGCTACAGGATGACTCGAAGGAAAAAGGTATGAGGTCTATATATATTTATATGTTGACACTGGATGTTGTGAAGTCATGTCATATGGTTGCAGGTAATGGACTTCTATATTTAGAAGTATAATCTATGAAGGAGGATCTCTTGATGAACTGACAGATGAAATCAACATAATATATCCTCATGGAATATGAGGTGGTTGTATATGAACAAGGAACTGGAAAATTTGTAAGTTCCTGGGAATGAAGAATGTGCAAAAAGGAAGAGATGATGAAATGCAACCATGTCAAGAGGCAGTTATCATCCGGAAGCCAAGAAGATGTGACTAGGAGATCTCCTGGGAGGATATGTAGACTCTGACAGAAGTCCGGTAAAGAAGAAGACCCTTAACAAAACATATCATTAGGAGATGTGTCAATCTGAATAAAGGATGCCAATGCCTACAGGAAGATGTCATGGTGAAAGATCATCACTGAAGTAACTTTTGTTTTAAAAGGTCCATGAGTATATGTTTATCTGGATGAATTTGTGCAGGACTGCTAATCTTGAGAAAGGATGTATGATCGTTAGAGATGATTCCATGGAAAGCAGCATGGCATAACGATGGACCAGATGAGAAAGACTGATGAATCACTTTCTGATAGTGGACATGACTCGTGACTGAAAGTGATGGATGATCTGTGCCCTATGAAGCCAAAAGTTGAAGATTCCTCAATATCGAAATCCATGACATCGAGGGGAGGAATTCTTTATGAGTCGCTAGATTGTTGCTGCAAGACCCTGGTTGAGAGGGAGCCTAGTGGTAAGTTTCTTACTTGGAAGAAACTTGCAGTTTGTCCAAGAGTGATGTATGTGATTCTCTAATACATGTGTCAAGCACTAGACCAGGACTAACAGTCGTAAGTCTTAGTGAAGGCCATCTGGAGAGAATGGATAGACACATCATTATGGTCTTCACCTGGAAGACAGAATGGAAGATTGGGTAATCATCTGGCATTCAATAATCTTTGAGAATGAGATAGGGCATTCAAGATAAGAGTAGTTGAGGACCGATATTCTTTGAGGGTTGGCTACCCAAGAGAAGAATAGTCCAAGAAGGTAATACTTTGGGAACACTTGGGTGGAGTATGTACCTTGGAGAGACAATGAATTTGGTGTCTATAAGTCATGCGTCTCGCTAGTATTATAGCCCATTGTCTCGTTGAGAGATGGAGCTGTTAGTCAAGGCCTTGCACTAGGACAATGTTGGTTGATATGATGCTATACAGATGCGATGTTATGAATATTTTATTATTATTTATTAATTAGATTTAGTTATCTTAGGTTATTAACTGAAAGGGCATGATCAAAGATCATGCCTCTTCACCAAGGGACACCTTGAGGCTATATTTAAAGCCCAGGCAATCCCTCATTGTAAATATCTCATCTTTTCATCATTAATAATATATATTTATCAGTTTTACCAGAGTTTTTACACTCCATTGGTATCGGAGCCATCGCTCTTTTGGGATCTGTGTGATCACCCCGGAATTACGGAATTCCAGAACTGCAAATTCCAGAATTGCAGATTTTTTTTAAACAAGTGCAGAATTGCACACAATTTTCCTACGCTCACCAACTGATTCCCACACGTAAAAAAATAATAAATAATTTTTTTTTTACAAACCCATTTAACCCCCTCACATTCCTTTCCATCCGAATCCACTTTCAATTCCTCACTGCACTCACACTCTACACTCCATTGGAGGCCGAGGAGAATAAAGTTTTGGGCTAATATTATGTTTAAGGATTTATGTTTAGGTTAAACATCTTGAAAACGAACAGATTATTAGCCCAGTGGAAAGAACTGTGAAGAGACACTATCCCACCACAGCCGCAGACAGTTTTGTCTGTTGTAGCTGCTATTCCAACAATAAACCTGCGTTAAATTTTTTTTTTTTAAATAAATAACTTTTGAACCATCGTGTCAGTGGGTGCCGAACATTCGAGGGGGAGATCATTATCACTGGTCTCCACGGCTGCCGGTTGCTGTTAAGTGCGTTTAGTTAAAAAAAAATTACGTTCTTTCAAAAAATCGGAACCAGTGTGTTCGGAGGGTTGCGCCCATTCACAAACTTGAACCCGCAACGCTAATATAAGTTTTTTTTAATTATATAAACCATATATTATATAATTTCAATTGATCATTATATAAATATATATTGTAATTATATACTTTATAAAATTATATATAGTTTTCAATTGATAATTATATATATTTATAATTATATAATTTAATTATATATTATATAATTTTCAATTAATAATTATATATATATATATATATAATTATATAATTAAAAATATATATATATATATTATTATTAATTTAATTAATTAATTAATTAATTATTAATTAATTAATTAGTTTAAAAAAATTATTATTAATTAATTAATTAATTAAATATTAATTAATTAATTAATTCAAAAAAAAAATTAATTAATTAATTAAACATTAATTAATTAATTTTAAAGAAAAAAGAGGAGAAACTAGCAGAAAATATTTTCCACCTTATACATGTTCAGTATGTCTTTATCAATGATGACAATTGATCAGATAAAAAGGCAAATATGGTTAAAACAAATGGAGACTAAGGACAAGGAGAACAAAATATTGCAGAAATTTAATGCGATCATGAACCATATGACAGAACTCTACAGTAAGCTAAATGATAAAATAGATAAGTTAAGTCAGACACAATTCCCAATATCTCCTAAGATGGAACAAAATCAACAAAACAATTTCGCAGATTCAGGGAACTCAGAAGAGCATCAGGAAAAAGTTGATTCCCCACATCACCATGAAGATACAGATGTTTGTAAACAACAAAATGTTCCATCCCCAGACTTGAACGAAACAGGTGAAGCGACAAACACATTTGAAGCCACTGGTATAACAGCAGAAGTTGTTGAGGCCTTCGGTGATGAAGCACATATCGTGGTTAAGAACGAAGCGTTTGATGATGAGAAGAAGTTGCATCAAACAATAATTGTTGGTAACTTACCTCTAAATCTAAAAAGGGATCACAAAAAATCACCAGAAGAACAAGGAATAGTTGGGAAACATGAAAAAGTATTCCAATATTTACCCATAAAGGTGCCTTCTGCTAGGAAAATCAAACATCCAATAGAAGTCAAGACAGTATCCAACTCTGTCGATATCAGATCGTTTCACTATCCACATCACCTACAGATGGAGCTCGAGAAGCTGTTTCACGATCTTTTTAAAATGTGGGACGCAAGAGCTCATCGCTTGAGGAAACCAGACATTCGTCAACATTGTCCATCATTACGTATGCTTTGAGGACAAAGCATCTTAAGAGAGGGGCAATGTTATGAATATTTTATTATTATTTATTAATTAGATTTAGTTATCTTAGGTTATTAACTGAAAGGGCATGATCAAAGATCATGCCTCTTCACCAAGGGACACCTTGAGGCTATATTTAAAGCCCAGGCGATCCCTCATTGTAAATATCTCATCTTTTCATCATTAATAATATATATTTATCAGTTTTACCAGAGTTTTTACACTCCATGCGATTACCAATCCGATTCTTCCTGTGAGATTCTTCAATTTGAAAGTGACCATGTACCTGTATGAATACCTCCCTAGTTAAGGGGGAGTGTTAAAAAGTGTAACTAGGTCGGTCTTCATATTGACTATGTAATTATGATTTTATGTAAAGAAGAAGACAAAAGTAATAAAATGTATTTTGTACTTGCTTCATGGATTTCATGAGCAAGATTGTATCATAGGTTAAATAGACTTCTTCTTGATGTCTATCAAGGGTTTTGTATTCTAGGTAAAAATGTAATTAAGGGTCATGAAAATGACGTGCCTAGTTTGAAGAATGACCTCCAAGATCTTGTGAAAGAATGGCTCATAACAGCCCATTGGGAACACCTGGGTGGAGTATATACCTTGGAGAGACAATGACTTTGGTGTCTATAAGTCATGCGTCTCGCTAGTATTGTAGCCCATTGTCTCGTTGAGAGATGGGGTTGTTAGTCAAGCCCTTGCACTAGGACAATGCTGGTTGATATGATGATATACAGATGTGATTATCAATCCGATTCTTCTTATAAGATTCTTCAGTTTGAAAGTGACCATGTACCTGTATGAATACCTCCCTAGTTAAGAGGGAGTGTTAAAAAGTGTAACTAGGTCGGTCTTCATATAGACTATGTAATTACGTATTTTATGTAAAGAAGAAGACAAAGGTAATAAAATGTATTTTGTACTTGCTTCATGGATTTCATGAGCAAGATTTTATTATAAGTTAAATAGATTTCTTCTTGATGTCTATCTAGGGTTTTGCCTTCTAGGTAAAAATGTAATTAAGAGTCATGAAATGAAGTGCCTAGTTTGAAGAATGACCTCCAAGATCTTGTGGAAGAATGGCTCATAACAGCCCTCATGACTATCATCCTTAATGCTGGAAAATATAGTCTTCACATCGTATTAAAGTCGGCTTATATGATAGTTGACTGGTCGGCCTATATCACAGTTGAATGGTCAGCCTAATAACCAAGCATGTGCCACTATATATTACTCCTTGTTGCGGTTCATTCAACATGGAAATTTTTTCGGACAGTTCTGAAGTATTAGTAGGAAAGTGCGGACTACTCTACGGATTATAGCGGTCATCTAGTTGCGGATAATTCTGAATATAGGTGAGTTAAAAGGAAGAAAATGTGGATCTGTCTTGATGCGGATTTCTCTGATGTATCACAGCGTTGCTAAGCAGATTTATATTCAGGAAGGATTGCAGTCATACTACAGTGACAAATGCAAATTCCTATATGGGTATAATACACAAGTATATATGGATACAAGTATGGGCTCCAAAAGGATGCGGATTGATAAGAAGAAAACTACAGTCAATTCTGGAAAGATTGCGGTCAAATTATATCTAGTCCAAAGTATGGAAGAAATACATTATGTAATATAATGTGACATCATCAGTACTAAGATATCAGCGTAAGGGTTATGATGAATTCTAAAGTGTAACGTAAGGAAGGTAAATCTGTGATTTACCTTCCTACAATAAAAGTACTACTCCTCAAGTAATGAAGATTCAAGAATATACATAGTGAAGAATAAAATCTCAAATGATCTAGTATCCAATATCTGAATCAATGAGAAGTAGTGTTTAAAGATAAACACAGTGAAAGTTAGCCCACAAAAGAAGGATCAACATTAAAGGCAACAAAAGAAGCAGTGACAAGATCTTGGAGGCATTCATAGGTCAAGGGTCTAAGTCTGGGTCATGGTACTTGTCATTTGGAGATCTATAAGAAGAATTTCTCGTGGGTTTTCCTCTCCAAAAGGGAGAGGTTTTGCCCTGGCTCTAGGAGCCTAATTTGTGTGTCTCGTGCATTTTGATAATTGACTTGATGAAAGATTAAATAAGCTAATGAAGGGAAGACATAAGTAACCCAAGTAAGCTCACAAGTAATTATCTAGAAGATAATTTGAATTAATCTCCAGCCCTCCAAATTCTCAACAATGGCAAATGCAGTTATAGGTCAATGCATTTATGCAAATGGTCTTCCCTTTAACTTTGTGTGATCTCTTTATTGGGCAAAGATGATAAATGCAGTGAATGAAGCCCCAAAAGGGTTCAAGAACCCTAGATATGAGAAGGTATGCACCACAATGTTGAGTGCTGAAAAGTTAGATTTGGAGGCTAAACTAAGCCCCATTTGTAATTCATGGCGCATTTCAGGGGTGTCCATCATTTTTGATGGATGGAAAAATAAGGAATAGGCCTTTGATCAATGTGATTGCTCAAAGACCAAAGGGGGCAATGTTTTTGAAGGCAGTGGATTGTGAGGGGTAGATGAAAGATTCTCAATTCGTTACTGACATCTTGATTGAAGCAATTGAATTGGTGGGGCCAAAAAATGTTGTCCAGGTAATAACTGACAATGCAATGGTGTGTAGAGAAGCACGCCTAATTATTGAAGGAAAATATCAACACATCTTTTGGACCCCTTGTGTTGTACATTCATTGAACCTCGTGTTGAGCAAGATGGGGAAGCAAATTGAGTGGATTCGTGTTATTTTTGAAGAGGGAAAAGAAATTCAAGCATTCATCACAAACCACCACATGTCCCAAGGCATCTACAGGGAATTTTTGAAGTTGGAGCTCCTTAAGGTACCTAAGCTTTGAAGTTTATTTCATAAATCATAATTTCTATGACTTTAAATTCAAATATGTAAATTGAATTCTCAAAGAGTCAAATGTCATGATTCGTGAATCATAATAGTTATTCAATCAAATTATGATTTTTAATTTATTGAAACATTGATAATTGACAATTTGGCACCTGCAAGTTGCCGATACTCGATTTGCTTCTCACATCATAATCTTAACATGGCTTACGCGGGTGAAAGATGCATTACAATTAATGGTATGTAGTTCTCTTTGGAATCAATGGAAGCAATCCCAAACCGATAGAGCACAAGCAATGAAAATGTTGGTTGTTGATGATGAATGGTGGAATAGGGTGGAGTACCTCTTGGCATTTACTAAGCTAATTGTGGATTTGCTCCATATGTTTGACACAAATATGCCTAATTTGAGAGAGGTGTATGAGGGCATTGATTCCATGATAGAGAAGATAAGAATGGTTATAAATGCCAAGGAGAATGCCCCAGATAAATTCTTTTAAAGATAAGTAAAAGATATATTGACCAAAAGGTGCAACAAGATTACCACCTCATTGCACCTTTTGGCCTATGCAGTGAATCCAAAATATTATGCTGCAAAGTTGCTAAGTGATCTAGAAAGAACTGCACCAAGCAAAGGCCCAGAAGTATAACGAGGATTTTAAAAGGCTTTTAGAAAGATTTTTGTAGATCCTGAAATTGGGCTTCGGATTCGTTCAGAGTTTGTTCATTTGTGGGATCAGAGGGTTGGGGTTCTGATATTGATTGTATGCGGGACAAGAGAGAAATGAGTCCAATTGAATGGTGGTACTAGTATGGTGGGGAACTTCCACATATCCAAAAATTGGCCATCGGTATCTTGTCACAAGTTGCTAATTCCTCTTTAGCAGAAAGGAACTAGAGTACATATGGCTTCATCCATTCGATGAAGCGAAACAGATCGGGCTCTAAGAAGGTTGAGGAACTAGTGTATGTTTCATTCAAACGTTCGCCTTCTGTCACACAAGAGAGACGAATGCAAATTTTGGGCCGCCAAATTATGGGATGTGGAACCAGAGTTGCCTGACTTGGATATGGCATTGAATGTCAGGTCTCATATGACTTTGTTGGATGCGGAGTCACCAACTGTTTGATCTTCAAGTGGACATGGCAGCAATGTTCCAACTTCTGGTTCTAGAGAGGATGTGGAACTTCTTACTGACACGAATGAACTTGAGGACATATTTGATGATATGTAAATGTAATTTATGATGGTGTTTTAACTTTTAAACTTTTGAACAACCATATGAATTATGAATAATGATAGTAGACTGCAAGTCATAGTTCATTTTGTACTTTGTACTATGTACTGTGCATTATTAATTTTGGTGATGATGTTGTAACTTGTAACTTGTCATGTTGATGATTGAACAATGAAATTTGAATATTGAAATAGAAACTTGATGATATGTTGAATGATTGAATCATTAATGATGATGACAATGTTTATGTATTCTGAATTGATGATGATGATAGATGATAATTGATTATGCATTTTTAGATATAATCTAGATTGAAAGATTCTAAATTTAAAAGATGAATGGTAATATGAAATTCTTATTTTGTTATATATATGTCGTTTCCTGCCGTATCGTATCCAGATTTTTTGAAAATTTGTCGTATCCATATTTATTCACGTCTCTGTTTCAGTGCAACTTAGAGCAAGAATAAACAATAGACACACGACACACTTATTTTTGGACTAAGTCCCCGGAAAAACCCAATGCGGGAAAATCGGTGCAGCAGCTAAGGGTTTGTATTATTATGCAGAAGATCTGAATACAATCTGTGATGCCTTACTGGTCGTCCACATAGAGAATCTAACTGACAAATAGCTTGTGACGATTACCTCACACTGACACTAGAAAATCTGAACTGGCCAAACACTGAGCTGATGAGCCCTATGCTGCCTATGCACAGTCTCTGCACAGTCTCTGCGTGGGGATTGCGTTACCTCTCCTTGTTGGCTCTTTTGATGGCTGGATATTGATCTCTGGCCCCTCTGGTCTCACACCCCAGCGCTCCGGCACTAGATCTGACTAATCCTAAGCTGAATCATGGATCTCCTCAAGGCTACAGCGTTGCCTCTGCTAGCTCTGCTACGCTACCTCTCTGCGTACTGCCCTTTGTCTCCTTTATGATGTATTCTTGGCTCAGGAAAATCTCCAACTAGATCCATCATTGTCCCTCTCTACAAGAATCTTCTTGATCTAACTTCTCCTGAGCACTGCTCACTTGAGAAATTCGATCTCTAGACTCTGTCTCTCAGTGTATTCGATGTGTTTTCCAAATGCCCCATCAAGTCCTTATAATCTTCTCGTTGAGACCTTAACGGCCGAGATTAAATTGTTAATCAACAGCTAAGATTAACTTGACTTGATCTCTGTCTTTTCTAGAAGATTCACACTCTGTTTTAATTAATATCCTTTAATTATTTTAATTTCCTAAGTTTAGACTTAGGGTACTATTAAAAATAATTAACTATTTCCATAAAACATAATTTGAGTGGAATTTTCAAAAACATTTTCTGGGTTCTTTGGAATACATGTGCCTAAGCCTCCCTGCAAATTTTGAGACTTAGAGCACATCTGATGCTACCAGAAATCAACAAAGATGAGGCGACCAAGACCTTTATAACCTAGAAACCCCCTCCAGCAAGTCATCCCTTCACTGTGTTAGCACTGATATCTCCTTACTGACATGACACCGAGATCTCCTTTGCTTACATCTTTCTCACTGCACTGAAACTTCATCCTCATCACTACAATAACACCGAGACATTCTTTTTGAGATCCTCCTTCTATGGTTGCAACGAGATCCTTCCATTTTGATGACACTGAAACATTCTTACTGATGTGGCACTGAATTCTTATTGTTGTGATAATATCGAACTGAGGTTACTGTGGTGGCACTGAATCTGAAAGAGTTCTAAACTGTGGTTCCTGTGGTGTGGCTTCATCATTGAGATTGCACCGAATTTGAGGTCTGTAGTAGAATTGAATAGAAGTCACCAAAATGCATCCACTGAAATAACAATGAAACTGTAATAGCACTGCACCTTAATCTGAATTTTTGTTCTATGATATTCGCACCCATTTCAGAGACAATCTGAAATGACTTGACTATAGTTTCTACGAAGTCTTCACTTGTATTTATAGTTGTTTCTCCTTGAAATAGGTCGACATGATCATATGAAGAGATGTGTCCTTAGGCCGACATATATTCTTTGATGGAAGCCAACTTGTCAGAGACTTATTTGAAGCTGACTTGAAGACATTATTGAAGAGGATTTTTGCTAAAGAGGATGACTTGATGGAGGAGTCTTTGACCTAATAATAAATGGCTTTGACAACAACTTATTTACATGATTCAAAAGCCTAGAGTGGATCAATTTAAATTTGTAATGACTAATCCTAGAAGTCCACAATGGGGACCTTGATCAAAATAATATGACCCAAGCATGAAACCCATGCTTTAATAAGTCATTTAATACTAATAAATTCTTTTTGAAAAATATATTAATAATGAAGACCGAACCTAGTTACATTCTTCAACATACACCAAGGTTGCGAGGGGAGTGCGCCCCCTCCCCCTCTCGAACCCGCTCCCGAAGCACGCTTTGGGTGGGAGCACATCAAGATAGACCCCGAGAGCGCGCTCCCTAAAAAATGTTTCGCTCCTTGCCAATTTAGAGTGATATGTTGAGAAATTAGGGCTTTTATTACAATTTATCTTCTTGATAATTAATTGTGATGTCCTTTAAGCTTCTTTTACTTAGATCTTGTCTTCGTTAGACTATTATGTTCTTCATCAAGTCAATTATCAAATGCACAAGAGACACAATGTTTAGGCTAGCAAACCAGGGCCAAAACCTCTCACTCTATGAGAGGAAAACCCAATAGTAATTCTTCTTATAGACCTTCAATTGACGAGTACCAAGACCATGACATAGACCCTTGACACCTTTTTGCATTGTATTGCACCAGCACAAGGAAAGCTCAGTCCCTAGTCCTAAACGATGTGCTTCTCTCCTCCTTTGATCTGACCTCGGCCTCCAAGAGACTCCTCCTCGATCTTCTTATTGTACCCTTGATGCCCAAAGACTGTGATCTCTTCTTTGTTGCAATAACCCTCCTTCACATTGTATGTACTTCAGAGTTTAAGCTAGAGGATAGACCCAAGACCGAGTCTTGTACAACCTCACCTTCGCACTGATTATAGTCTCCTTTACGCACTAGATTGCAGACTAGTTTGACCGAGACCTTGAGCTCTTCTTCGCATGCCCTTGTAGCCTTTTCTTCTACGGTATATTCCTTCTCTCCTCACACTACAATTCGAACCTCTATTTCAAACTTTAACCGAGATAAATAGACCCAAAACAGAGATATATGAGAGCCTCTATACCTTCGTTGAACTGCCTCCTTCCTTTAGACTGCAGACCTTATCTCGCACTTTATTGCAGACCTTGTTCGAAATCGTTGGTGAGGTAATGAGACCACAGTCCACTCTTATATAGGGACTCCCTTACTGCTTCTAGGCCGACAAGATGATCTTGAGGGTAGGCCGACTTTACCAATGGTGGATCTTCAACATACTTTGAGCCAACTTCTTGGAGCCTAGTGACAAGGTCTTAGAGTACACATTTACATCAACAATTTGTCCCTTCACAAGTGTAATATGACTTCATATACATGATTCTAATTATATTTATGACAAGATGACAAATCCCTAAAGACATCAAGAAGAAGCCTTTGACCTATAATAAAAACTCCTTGCTCATGAAGCCCATGAGACAAGCATTACAATAAAAACATTTTATTATCTTTGTCTCTTCATTACATAAATTCATAATTAGATGTCATCATGAAGAGTGAACCTAGTTACACTTTTCAATACTCCCTCCTAACTAGGAAGGTATTCATAATGGTACATGGTCACTCTCAATCTGAAGAATCTCATAATAAAAATCAGATTGGTAATCCCATCTGTATAGCATCATATCAACCAGCATTGTCATAGTGCAAGGCCTTGACTAACAGGTCCATCTCTCCATGAGATCTTGAGCCCCAAGGCTGGCGAGACCAATGATTAATAGACACCTTCATCATTGTCTCTCTTGGAACATACCCCACCCAGGTTCCCTCAGAGTATGTCCAAGACTATTCTTATCTTGGATTCCCAGTCCTCAAAGAACATCGGTCCTTCCAAGACTACTGTTATCTTGGATGCCCTAATACATCCTCAAAGAGTATCGGATGCCAGATGATTACCCAATCCTCCATGTTGATTTATGGTAGCATTGGATGTGCTCTAGCCTTGTAATTTTGTATATAGGCTAAGACACATGTATTCCATAAAACCCAGAAATGGTTTTGGAAAATTCCACTTAAAGATGATTTAATTAGATTAATTAATCATTTTTAATGTTTTCCTAAGTCTAAACTTAGGGAATTTGATTAATTAAAATGTATTAATTAAATCAAGTGTGAATCTTCTAGATAAAGTCATGGATCACCTCCAAGTTAATCTTAGCCCTTGATTATGTTTTAATCTGGACCATTGAAAAGTCAATGGAAGATTATAAGAAGGAGGGTGAGGGGCCTATGGAAAATAAACTTGACACTTGAGCCATTAAGCATTTTCGAACTGTGAAAGTGAAACAGAGTTTTTTATCAAGAACAAATCATTAGAGCTGGGTTTGCTAAGTGATTTGATTCAGTGATCAGATCCGGAGAGGGGTAGAAGCAAAAATTGGTCAGGAGGGCCAAGTATACATTTCAAAGAGAGGCGGCATCAACGCAAGAGAGAGACAGCGCATTTTCTGGATAGGGTGACACAGTTACTGCAGAGAATCACGCAAAGCCAGCACAGTGTCTCTTGGAGTCAGTCCGGAGAAAGATAGACGCTGGGGTTATGAGCCAGGAGGACCAAGATCCAGCTTCAGAGCAGTCAGATTTGCTGCACCGGTTTTCCCAAGTTGGGTTTTTCCAGGGACTTAGTCCAAAAATAACTGTGTCAATGTGGTTGCTTTTCATTAAGTTTTGTTCAGATTGTTTCAGCACCTAGATTTATTCCGCAATATTATTTGTGTAGACTGCTTCAGTAATTACTTCGGTATTTCAATGTAATGAAATAATTATCAAATAATAGGAGAAGTAATTCAGATTTGCTGCAGTAGGAATCCAGATCTAGGATTTTTCACACTCCATTCTATCTTCCTAGGTGAAGACCAGAATGATGTGTCTATCTCTCCCTCTCAACTAGGGAGTACATATTCCACCAAGAACGTACTCATTCCTATACAAGGAATGTACCCAAGCTCCTTCTCGGCTTAGGAATTACCAAGTTTCTTCCAAGTAAGAAACTTATTACTAGGCTCCCTCTTAATCAAGGACCTGCAGTAGCTCTTCAGGAAAATAATGGGACATCCAGCTACTCTGAAGAACTCCTTCCTTCAATGTCATGAATTTCGTCTTTGTTGAGGAGACTTCATCTTTGGGATCTATTCATAGGGCACAGAGCATCCATAACTTTCATCCACGAGTCATGTATTCATTCTATCAAAAATTGATCCATTTGTCTTCTCATCTAGTCTAGCTTCATGTCTTGCTGCTTTCCTTCGAACCATATTTTTTCCAAGGATCTTTCATCCTTCCATATGCTTGTCAACTGTGGAAGACATATACTTCTCTTTGGCAGCCCTGCATAAGCTCATCCAAATATTATTCAATTATAATTATGAAAACTTAAATCAAAAATTACCTTAGTGATGATCTTTCATCATGACATCTTGTAGGCATCAGCATCCTTCATACAGATTGACACATCTCCAAAAGATATCTATTGTCAAGGGTCTCCATCTTTTTCAGACTTTATCAAAGTCTATATATCTTCCCAGGAGATTTTCTAGTCAAGTCTTCTTGGTTTCCTTGGATGTTGACTGCCTTTTATCATGGTTGCACTTCTTCCTTTCTTTCACCACACAGTTTTATTTCATTCCGAAAAGTTTCCAATATATATATAACCACCTCATACTTCATATGAGGACATATTATGTTGATTTCATCTGGTGTAGTTTATGCCTTTTGGCTACCTGTGCATCGAAGGAGATTATCTTTTCCTTTGATCATACTTCTAAAGATAGAAGTATACTACCTGCACCCATATGACATGACTTCATAATAACCAGTGTAAGCATATATACACATAGCTCATCTCTTCTCTGAGTCATCTAAAATTTTATGCAACAATTTTCCTTAGAATGAAAAGTTTCATTCTCTTGGACTGCTTTATCAATATGTCATCATATCTTAATCCCTGAATTCTGCAAGTTAGAATTCTTGATGAAACCTTTTGGTTCCTTTCTAAAACAGTGAATCCAAAGAGGATTCCATTACAAGATATCAACATTTGTTTCCATATTGATTAATCAATGATGGACCTTGATCTAGATGACTGCTTTTCATAAATGTTATTTTCAGTGAGGTTCCCAAGAGCCACTTATTTCATAGCATGATTGTTACATAAATTTGTTTCAGACATTCTCCTATGACAAGTGTTCCTAATGCTTCCATAATGATGCCAATTCTAATGTGATGCATCCATCTAATTTACAATGCTTTCTATCTTACTATTTTACAACCAACAGATACCTCTTAAAGAAGAAGATGATCTCAATCATAGTAGAGATCTCTCACTTCTTCCTTCTTAGGCTTCTTTAACTCAGGATCTTCCATTTCTTCAGCGATATGGGCTTCTTCCTTTTTCCTCTTGTCCTTATTAGGTTTAGGACAATCTCTTTTATAGTACCCAAGTTCATTACATCCATAGCACCTGATCTTATCCATGTTTCTATTTTTCTTATGAGGACCAAATTTACCAAATCTTCCCTTTCATCTTGACATGGCAACATAGGCTTGATTTTCTTCATTTGATCCTATATCAATTTTGCTTTCAACCTAGTTTCCTCTATCTTACATAGAGACCATAGATCTTGGAATGGTGTGGCTTCTTTCTTCCCATAGATACTTGAAGTGAAGTTTCCCCATCCCTCCGGTAGAGCATTCAGTACAACTGTAGTCAGACATTACTTCTCCCAATTCCTGTAGTTGATCTCGTATTTCCGAAATCTTCATAAAATATGAAGTGATTCCTTCTTCTCTTGACAGCCTCAAATTGTGTAGTTCTTGTCTCAGAGATATTACTTCTCCTGCGGTACTTACTAAGAACAGTGCCACCAATTTGTCATATATTTATTTTGAAGTTTCTAGTTTTGATACATACGGGATGAGAGAGTCCTTTATGGATTCTATAAGAATCCTTTGGGCTCTCACTTCTCCCTTCATGTATTTTCCATGTGCTTGAGTATCTTCTTTTGAAGGTAGAGTTGATGACCCTTTGATATAGTCCAAGACTTCATTCTCAATAAGATTTAGATCTATCCTTTTCTTCCATGCAAGAAAGTTTGAAACCCCAACCAATTTGTTGCTCTCTTTGCAAAAAGACATTTTGATAGATTCAGATGAAGTCATAAAGGTACTTACTTGATGTTGATGCTTTTCTTCTTCCACCAACTTCTTCTTTGATGATGATGTAGATAGTGTAGACGCTTCTTCTCAGAGGGACTCCTCCTTGAATCCTTGATGATGATGAAGATCAAGGATGGCTTGATGATGACTTCAACAAAATGAAGGTGATTTGATGAAGTCTTCAATAATGTTGACTTGACTTCAACACGAGATAGCTTTAAATTCTTTGGAGATGACTATCTCCTTCCTGATCTAGCTTTTTCCTTTGGAAGAACTTTGATGAATAAGTCCTTAAGGTCTTTGGCCTCTTGAGATGGCTTGATGGTTTCACCAACTCCTTTATAGCCTTCTTCTTGAATGAGGATCTTCCTTCTTAGATCTAGGGTTTGAATCGTCAATGTAGATCCTTTACTTTGCTTTGATGCCTTCTAGAACCCTGATCCTTGATGTCTTCTTTGAAGTTTGATCCTTGTGTCTTCTGGCTAGACTGCCCTTTCTTGTCTTCAGTACCTTAGCTCTGATACCATGTTGAGAAATTAGGGCTTTTACAATTTCTCTTCTTGATAATTACTTGTAATGTCCTCTAAGCTTCTTTTACTTAGATCTTGTCTTCATTAGATTATTATGTTCTTCATCAAGTCAATTATCAAATGCACAAAAGACACAATGTTTAGGCTAGCAAGCCAAGGCCAAAACCTCTCACTCTTTGAGAGGAAAACCCAATAATAATTCTTCTTATAGACCTTCAATTGACGAGCACCAAGACCATGACATAGACCCTTGACACTAGTATACCTCCAAGACCCTTGTCATTGCTCTTCTAGGCTCCTTATGTTAATCTTCCTTTTCTGCACTGTACTGCATCAGCACTACGGAAGCTCAATCCCCAGTACTAGACGATGTGCTTCTCTCCTTGGCCTCCAAGAGATTCCTCCTTGGTCTTCTGATTGGACCCTTGATGCCCAAAGAATGTGATCTCTTGTTTGTTGCAGTAACCCTCCTTCACGTTGTATGTACTTTTGAGTTTAAGATAGAGGATAGACCTAAGATCGAGGCTTGAACAACCTCACCTTCGCACTGATTATAGTCTCCTTTACGCACTAGATTGCAAACTAGATTGACCGAGACCTTGAGCTCTTCTTCGCATGCCCTTGTATCCTTTTCTTCTACGATATATTCCTTCTCTACTCGCACTACAGTTCGGACCTATATTTCAGACTTCAACCGAGATAAATAGACCCAAAAACAGATATATATGAGAGCCACTCTTCCTTCGTTGAACTGCCTCCTTCCTTCGCACCAAACTGCAAACCTTATCTAGCACTTTATTGCAGACCTTGTCAGAAATTGTTGGTGAGGTAATGAGGTCGCAGTCCACTCTTATATAGGGACTGTCTTACTGCTTCTAGGCCGACATGATGATCTTGAGGGTAGGCCGACTTTACCAAGGGTGGATCTTCAACATACTTTGAGCTGACTTCTTGAAGCCTAGTGACAAGGTCTTGGAGTATACATTTACATCAATAAATTGTCCTTTCACAAGTGTAACATGACTTCATATACATGACTCTGACAAGATTAAAAATCCCTTAAGACACCAAGAAGAAGTCTTTGACCTATAATAAAAACTCCTTGCTCACGAAACCCATGAGACAAGCATTACAATAAATACATTTTATTATCTTTGTCTCTTCATTACATAAATTCATAATTAGATATCATTATGAAGATCGAACCTAGTTACACTTTTCAACATGATAGAGGGAGCTATTGAAGATTGGAAAGAAGAATGTGGACCTAGTGTTGATATGTAGTTCATGGTAATGTTAAATTCTTAAAGTAAAAGGATGAAATTTTTCATTTTCATCCTTTTACTTAAATTTTTAACATTACCATGAAGTGACTCAAGAGTCAAGATGTTTGAGAGTAGTTCCGACCTCATTGGATTTCATATGAAAAATGTAGAATTTTAGATCTCACTCAAAATCCAGTAGACTTATCTTTTTTTCAGGATTTCAGGATTGGGGGGATTGCAATGTTTACAATGGATTTTGTCATGTGCTAAGGTATGAAACTTGTATTTAATCAAGAGCAACAAGCCCTCTATGCGAGGGAGACTCCCAATAATCAAGAGCACCTAGGGTACTAGGGTATGGAACTTGTATTTAATCAGGGGCACCAAGGTCGTTCGATTATGCAGGAGGAGACTCTCAATCAAACACGAGACCAGAAATTAGAAATTTCTCATGGTAAGAGGGTCAAGCAGTGGATAATAGATTTACTTATATTTTCTAGTTTCTAGTACTTTTTATAACTATTGACTCTTTCATATTTATTATGGTATTTGTTGTAAACAATATATGACAATTTAAGTTTGAAGTTTGAAGTTGGCATTTATAACTCATTGGTAATGAATTATGAATATGATAATTCGTGAAAGTTGAAAGTTGAAACATTTCATTTCATGTTAGATATTCTTTGTTATCGTTTAGTTACTTGGTAATGGTAATGGTTACAAGTACAAGTTACAACTTTTGTGATCAATGATGATAAATGTTATATATCGAATTTTGAAAGCTTGAAACTTAAGATTGATGAATCATGAGACTCTATATGTTGTATGTTACTAACTTGTGGGCGTGGTTGATGAAGATTATGACTTCTAGATAATTGATGTTATATGGTTTAATCCATGTGTTTATGCTTTTTATATCTAATTCATCATTCTACATGCTTTTCTTGACATATATGCAGCAAATATATATTATATAAAAATCTGCTCCCGATTCGCTCCCAAACCAGGAGCTTTTGAAAATATTGCTCCCCGCTCCCGCTCCCAAGTAACCTTAGTGTACACTTTGGGAAACAACAAAACCCATGACATTTGGCTTTGAGACCCCTGTGTCCCTACCCATCTCATCACTATTCATGTGAACCCTATCAAGTAAAGAATGTACCTTGGACCTGTCTTTCCTCTTAGGCTTTGAGTACACCAAATAGGGTTGTTTATTAGCAATTCCTACCAAGGAAAGTAACACTTTTACATGCTTAAAACCTCAAATTTAGAAGGGATGCCCACTATGAAGTCTCAATGTTCCCTAAATTAACAAGCTTGATTTACTTAGATGCACTAATGAATTATTGTACCTAATGGTGAGAAAGTGCATTGGATCTTATATGTAATTGGTAAGTGATTTCATCATGGGTTGGACAATTTAATTGGGGCCCAAGCCCACCATAGGATCATATTGATACTCTTATGGGATGCGTTGAGAGCCATGGGACTCCATCATGTGTTAGAGCATCATTTCATGCCATTGGCACCTTCAGCACCCTCCGTATTATGCTCATTGCCCCATATGTTGGAAACACTGAGAGGGGGGTGACTTAGTGTTGTTTCTTAGCAATTAGCAAATTATTAATCTTTTCAGAGCATTAGTTATTCTTCAGCAATATTTAATTAGATAGCAAAAAGCAATAAGCAACACCATTCAACAATGCACAATAATCAAGACATTTGGCACAAAGATTTTTAGGTGGAAAACCCCCTCTAGGTCAAAAACCACCGAACGCTTCTTAATATTTGTCTTTTTCAAAAAGAGTAATTACATCAAGTTTTCAGCTCCAAGTGAAAGAGGCTTCAACCCCCTGATTTAAATGCTCCAACCTGTAGGATGCTCCCACACCCTATTTACCAATTGCAATTGGGAGGATGCTCCAACGCCCTAGTTCTCAGGCTCCACCCTGATGGATGCTCCAACACCCTATTTACCAACTGCAACTGAACGAACGCTCTAATGCCCTGTGCAAGCTCTGACCTACCCTAGCACCACCCTGCCACCCTGAAATGTTCGTAGGCTCCAACCTGAAGGTGACTCCAATAACCTGCCTTGCACCACCCTACCACCCTAATGAGTCGACGGACCACGTTTCACAATTTTCACACTAGATCCCTCTGTGCTCTGAATCAATATATAGAAATTGTAATGAAGATCGTTGAAAGTTGGTAGCTTCGAGATGAATTTCTAAAATAGAAAGTCCAAAAAATAGAATTTATAAAAATAAAAAGTCTAAAAATGGAATTTCTAAAAATAGAAAGTCTAACGTCTCAAGTATGACTTTCCAAAAATAGTAAATCACCTTGCATCAATTGGTAATCAAGTATTGTTGATGGAAAATCCCTTTTGATCATAAATCAATCCTAATAGTTCAATTTTGACTTAATCATCAATATTATCATTAATATTATTATTATTATTACTCTTATGATATCATTATATTATTATTAAAAAGAAATTCAGGTCTCTCAATCATGAGACTCAATCATGTCATATGTAACAACCCTCAATTAATGCATTGTACTCTCTCTCTCTTAATGGATTCATTCCTCTCTCTCTTTAATGCTCTTACGCACCTCTTACACGCTCTTACACACATCTTACACTCTCCTACACTTTAATGACTCATCATAAAAAGATTCCTCTTACACCTCTTTAATGCATAAGTTACAATTCTCTTTGAAATGCATAAGTTACACTCCTTTCGTTTATGGCATAAGTTACAAACCTATTTTGGCATATGTAACTCCTCCTCAAGGCATGTGTATTGCTCCTCCTTTATGTCAATAATTCATTTCCCCTCATATATATATGTGTCTCATATCATCTCACCTCACTTACTTGTGCATTGTGAATTCGAACTTGAGAGAGAGTTGGAGAGACTTGAAGGAGATTGTGAGAGAGAGAGACTTCGAGAGTACGAACAGATCTTGGAGAGCCAAAGTGATTCAGTGTTTGTATCTGCTACTGCTATCAAAGATATTCTTCAGATTTGGGTGAACTTATTCATTCTCTCATTGTACTTTGTATCTCTGCTGAACAATTGATTTCTAATAGAAGAAGAATTTGGTTGGGTTTTCCCCTTGTGGGTTTTTACCTGGTCATTGATCTAACTTCTCTGTGTCTCATTGAGTTATTGGTTGTCTTTCATTGTGCATATGGTTTATATGGTGTATGTTCTATCTACAATTACTTAACTTATTTTACAGCATAAAGAAGTTTTGGATTTAGGTGATTGTAACAGCATAAAACATCAAAATTTCAACATGGTATCAGAGTTTTTGGTTAAAACAAACTCAAGAAGACAAGCTCCATTTGCAGCTCTCTTTCTGTTGGAATATCTTTTGATGTCTGCTCCATTTTCAGCTCTCTTTCCGCTGAAATATCTCTTGTTGTCTGCTCCATTGGCAACTCTTTTTCTGCTGAAATATCTCTTGTTGTCTGTTCCATTTGCAACTTTTTTTTTTTGCTGAAATATCTCTGGTTGTTTTTTCCACTTGCTGTGCATTTTATGTTGAAACATTTCCTCTTTTATTGCTGAAATTTACAGCTGAAATCTTACTGTTGAATTTTATAGCTGAAATTCTACTGTTGAAATTTACAGTTGAAATTTTATAACTGAAATTTACTGCTAAAATTTTACTACTGAAATTTTATTGCTGAAGTTTTACTGTTAAAATTTTACTACTGAAATTTTCTTGCCAAAATTTTACTGCTACCATTTTTCCAAGATTTCAAGGAACCCAAGATATGATAGTAATATTGCAGATAGTAATTAAGGTGTTGCATGTGTTTAATAGTTGTGGTTTTGGTACTTGTTAATGCATGCAAAAGTAACGACTAGTTTTATTTCTGTTTATGTATGTGCAAGGAAGTGTTGTCTTGAAAAGAAATATAATACATAGAAGGTTATGAAGGAATAACTGATAGACATTAAATGATGTAGATAGGGGGATTTTGACTCTCTCACATTTTAAGAGAATGGTCATAATCTTATGGGTTTTAGTAATTTTGATATTAAAGTTTACTAACAATAGTGTTTGTAGGTAAGAATCATGACTTTTGCAAAAGATGGAATGATAGTTTTCTAAATTAACCTCTTTTGCAGTGAAAAAAACGGATTATAACTAATATCATTGTAGACAATGAAGTCAATATGTATAATTATTATTACATGTCTTCACTCTGGGATCAAGATTCGAATATCTGTATAAAACCAATGGAAAACTAATCCATGCATTGATTCATGATAAGTAATTATCAATATAAATTGTGGCACCAAAAGTTCACTCATCTTTATTATAAAGCATTACCACATGTGAGAAATATGGTTTATGAAATACCTAAGATTAGAGTGGATCATGATGGAGTTTGTCAAGTGGTGATCAAGATGATGCATGTCTTTTGCCAATGACATATGACTTATGGACAGTGGTAACCTATAAAGGTCGGATCAAGAGGGAGCTAAGAACTTCCTTCAATCACAAAGTATTTTCAAGTCTTACCTTCAATCACAAAGTATTTTCAAGTCTTATGTTGTTTCTTTGTGTCACTGTTCTTGTTTAGATTTATCTTTATAGATCATTGGTTATTTTTCCTGCATCAGTATTTGAATGATTCTTTCACTAACTTCTTGATGAGAATGCGATCAAGAAAATCAGATCATGAAGATCATCAAGGTGCAAAATAGTGCAGGAAGTGTAAACTCTAAAAGGAAGTTGGTGAAAGGATAATGAAAGAGCCACTCTTACATCTAGAAAAGAAAGAAATACCTGCCTCATCACCAAGTATACTTTCATTATGTTTATTCACTCTATTACTATTGCTCTTGCTCTTGTTCTGGGATCAAGAGGGACATTTAATGAATGTGTGAACCAAATCCTTTGTATCAAGATTAAGGAAGGTGTCAAGCCATCCCATGACTTGAGTGGACATGAAATGGACAAGAGCTCAAGACTTCTGCAAAGAAGTTGGAATCAGGGAAGAGACCATTGTACTATATAACCCAGAACAAAATGGGCACTTAAGTATCTTCGATTGCCCTATCTACTTTCATGTGCCAAAGGAAAAGAGTACGAAGTTAGAAGCTTCAAGTAAGAAAGGTATCGTTGTTGGTTATTGTGAAAATTCTAAAGCTTATAGAATATATGTACTTGGACAAAGAAATATGGAGTTTAGCAAAGATATAACATTTGATGAAGATGAAGCTCTTTGAAAAGCCATAGACACTCCTCCTGCTAATGTTGAAAAAAGGGATGATGCCTTGGATGCACAAGAAGATCCCAAGCCTGAACTTGATCTTGCTAATGAACCCATGGATCCCATGGACTCCTTGGATCCTTCTCCATGTGCTAGAAAAAGATGATTATGGTTTCGTGACACTTTACAGGATGCTAATATACACGTTGCTCTCCGAGGAACCTTCAAAGAAAGAAAGAAACCATGTCGGTTCCAAGAATATGTGGTAACCATGAGCAACATTATTCAGCCTTGAACCATGCACTTTTGAAGAAGTAGTGAAAGATCAAGTGTGGAAAGATGCAATGACTGAAGAATATGAGTCCATCATTCACAATGATGTATGGGAAGTGATTCCAAGAAAACAAGGTGAATCTGTTGTATCTTTTACATGGTTGTATAAAATTAAACATGGTGTTGACAGCAGTATTGAAAAATATAAAGCTAGAAATGTGGCCAAAGCTTTTGCTCAGAAAAAGGGAATAGACTATGATGAAATCTTTGCACTCGTTGCCCATTATAAAACCATCCAATCTATTGTGGCTTTAAACTGCTAGCCAAGGATGGTCCCCTCACTAAATGAATGAGAAGATTGCTTTTTTGTATGGTTTCCTCAAGGAAGAAGTATTTGTAGAGCAATGACAAGGCTTAAAAGTACATGACCAGAAAACTCGTGTTCAGGCTAAAGAAAGCCCTCTATGGTTTGAAGCTCTTGCACTGTTAGCTCTTGATGAAGCTTGGTTTTACTAGAAGCAATGTTGATCCAAATCTTTACTTCAAGATAGTCCAAGGTATGCCTTTTGATTTTGGTATTATATGTTTATGATTTATTTCTGACCGGTGGTAAACCTCTTATCCTCCAATGTAAGAGGGAGTTAGCTTTTGAATTTGAAATGAAAGATCTTCATATGATCTTTCCTCCCTAGCTGAGAGGGATTGTTGAAAATTGGCAGCTCATAGATGAATTTCTAAAATAGAAAGTCTAAAAATAGAAAGTCCAGAAAATAGAATTTCTAAAAATAGAAAGTCTAAAAATAAAATTCCTCAAAAATAGAAAGTCTAAAGTCTCAAGTGTGACTTTCCAAAAATAGTAAATCACCTTGCATCAATTGGTAATCAAGTATTGTTGATGGAAAATCTCTTTTGATCATCAATCAATCCTAATAGTTCAATTTTGACTTAATCATCAATATTATCATTAATATTATTATTATTATTATGATATAATTATATTATTATTAAAAAGAAATTCAATTCTCTCAATCATATCATAGGTAACTCCCCTCAATTAATGCATATGTTACTCTCTCTCTCTCTCTTAATGGATTCATTCCTCTCTCTTTAATGCTCTTACGCACCTCTTACACTCTATTACACACTTTAATGACTTGTCATAAAAAGATTCCTCTTACACCTCTTTAATGCATAAGTTACAATTCTCTTCTAAATGCCTAAGTTACACTCCTCACGTTGATGGCATAAGTTACAATCCTATTTTGGCATATGTAACTCCTTCTCAAGGCATGTGTATTGCTAATCCTTTATGTCAATAATTTATTTCCCCTCCTATATATATGTGTCTCATATCATCTCACCTCACTTACTTGTTCATTGTAAATTCGAACTTGAGAGTGAGTTGGAGAGACTTGAAGGAGATTGTGAGAGAGAGAGACTTGGAGAGTACGAGCAAATCTTGGAGAGCCAAAGTGATTCAGTGTTTGCATCAGCGACTGCTATCAGAGATATTCTTCAGATTTGGGTGAACTTCTTCATTCTCTCGTTGTACTTAGTATCTCTGTTGAACAATTGATTTCTAATAGAAGGAGAATCTGGTTGGGTTTTCCCCTTGTAGGTTTTGCCCTGGTCATTGACCTAACTTCTCTGTGTCTCATTGAGTTCTTGGTTGTCTTTCATTGCGCATATGGTTTATACGGCATAAAGAAGTTATGGATTTAAGTGATTGTAACAGCATAAAACATCAAAATTTCGACAAGGATTTTGTTGCTCAGCTCGATATGTATATCCTATAAAGTCCTGGTAGCTTCACTGCTGAAAACTACTCTAACTAACCATTGTACTAACATATGCTCAATCACAATGCCAAATCAAGCCACTACACAAACTACACATCAAACCCTGATTGACAATATTGTTACATCCACTGATCATAGTACAATACATTGTCACTGTTGCTATCACTACACTACACTTCTCAAGAATGAATATGCGTTCAAAGGCTCGTGAGACAGTTTGTCCAGACCAATGTGCCAAGCTGCTAATATTAGTGCAAGTACTAGGTACTAAGGTTTGATGATAAATTAATTTAAGATGCCTTATATCATCCCTATGACCTGCTTGTAATGCTCTCAAACTCTGCCCAAGGAGGGCTACCAGCATATGTCTTCTAGTTTCTCAACTAATCAATGTCTCGGTGCCATATAAAGTCGTTGATGTGTCATTACCAGCTACTAATATGTAAGGATGTTGTCACAATCCCATTGTGATATAAAACATGTCACTGTTACATAAACAATATCATCAATATTGTCAAGTCACTGTTAAAATTCTCAAGATTGTTGCATCATAGAGAAGGTTCTATTCTTCTCAATGTATATAGATGGAACCTTTGACTGCTCTTACTTCAGAATACCAATATTTATTGGCACATGAAATCAAGTCAATGCCACTGACACACACTATCTCACTAAGCATTGAATACTTCAATGTCTTCTTCATATGTTGCACACAAGAAGATGTTAAGATACCAGTAAGTTGATGACAGTTTGAGGCCTTACTATTGTAATGATTGTATCACTTCACACTCTGAATATAGACAATAGAACCAAGGCTCTAGTTGAAAGATGCCTCAAATGACATTCTCCTCAACGTCAATCAACTCTCATTGAATATTGTTACCAAGCTAGTTGTATAGGTCAGCTTACTTGAAGGTCTTACACGTATGTATGTATAATTAAGAATATAACCATGAATAGGTCACTAATATAACAATTCTACCTCAAAATAATTCATAAATTAATGACTTTTGGTCCTAAAATGATGCCTAGGTCTGTGAGGCCGCGGACCTAAAATACGTAATTGACTCACTATAGCTAAGTGCCGAAGACAGGTATAGTAGTTTCCAAATCAAAACAAAACATTGTTAGAGGTCTTAAACTCAAAGCATAGTCTTGTATGTTGAGATTTTGTGTATTTGGGGTACCATCAGTTGTGCTCTAGCTCCCAAATTTTGAGGAAGGACTAGAGTACACTTGATCTACAAGACCCAAAAATGGATTTGGGAAATTTCATCTAGTTTAGGAGATATTAAATTAATTAATTATTTTAATGTATTTCATAAGTTAAAACTTAGGGAACTTAAATAATTAAAGTGAATTTAATTAAACATGTGATGAAATTGTCTTAAGTCACACGGATCAAGCTTTCTTTTAATCTTAGCCATTGATTCAAGATCTGATCATGGTTGTTGGTTTCCCAACGAAAAAAGTATAAAGGAAAGGCTTGGGATCATTTGAAAGACACACAGAGGCAGAGCATTGAAGCTAAGCTGAGATTCTAAGGCGGGTTTGTTAAGAATTCTCAGAAGTGTTTCAACTGCAGAGAGGGGAATTTAGGCCAAGGGGATGATCTAATCCCGAGGTCTAGAATCAACAAGAGGCAGAGATTAGCTTAGAGAGACAACACAAAGAGGAAGGGGAGCAGCAGCAGCAAGGACAGCGCAGTCCCTCAAGGACAGTGCGATTTTCAGCAGGAAGCCCTCTGGGGTTAAGCAAAGACCCTAAGGGGCAGCGTAAGGCCTGCGTCACCCATTCTGGGGTAACACAACCCTTTCCGGAGCAACGTTGAAGGACGCAGAGACTTCGGAGGCTGACGCAGAGGCTTTCTGGGACAGCGCTGGGGTTCTAGGCCCTAATCTTGGCTGAGTTCTATAAATCTCGTTTGAGGGTGTGGATCAGTCATTATTTTGGCCTTACAACAGCCAGTGAGATGTAGATCTATTATTTCTCTGTCGGCTTTTCCAGATTTGGAACCCAGATTTCTTGTATTCAGAAAATTCTTAATAATAAAACCCTCTAGCAGCCAAAAGACTGGTTTTCCCGCATTGGGTTTTTACGGGGACTATTTGTCCAGAAAATATATGTGTCACTTTGTCTATGTGTACATGAACTTGTTCTAGATCTGAATTGGTGAAGATCTGTTATGTGTTTTGCTTCGATTTTAACTTGAATTTATTTCAGTTAATAACTTATCTAAGTAGGAGGAGCATAACCAAATTAACAGTAAATATTTCTGCATAAGTATAAGATTCATAAATATTCACACGGTATTGGAGAAATTGTAGATCTAGGAGGGTCACCAGCAAGAGACTAAAGATTCTAGCTGCAAAAAGCAGCTGGAAAAGCAACAGAAACGCAGATCTAAAGGGATAGCGCAGTTTTTAGAGGCAAATTCATGCAAAGGGAAGGGTGACGCAGTCTAACGTTGTCTCCCAACAAGCCCACGCAATTACTGTGCAGAGGCAACTCAGAAACAGCGTTGGATTAGTCTGAAGCCTGCCAATGTGATGCAGATCTAAATCTGTCAGATCCAGAAAAGACTGAAGATTAGCTGCAGAATTTCAGAAGGTGTTGGTGGGGCTAAATT
This sequence comes from Pinus albicaulis, assembly GCA_034641835.2. NCBI lineage: Eukaryota > Viridiplantae > Streptophyta > Pinopsida > Pinales > Pinaceae > Pinus > Pinus albicaulis. Next base: position 1,682,816,419 of record CM076580.1, read on the forward strand.
TCTGAAGTCTTCAGATTTTTAGCCTAAGCACAAGTGACAAAGAACGGGTGGAGATCAGCGTCTCAGAGAGTTTCTAGCCAAAGAAACTTGCAGATTGATCAGAGGATCAAAGAGAGATGAACCATTGTTGATTTGGCAGATTTCCAAGGAGGGAAATCAGTTGTCAGAGGGAGCAGAAGGTAAATGTTTCGCGAAGGGTCTTAGATCCCGTTCTCTAGCAAAGAGAACGGGAAGTTCTGACACATTTCTTAGCAGATGGTTCCTCATGGACTACGTGATCAGGACAGATTGGATGGCCTCTCCAACTTTTCAGTTTGGAAGGCAAGGATCATGATATTCCTTGAGGTATATAATCTTTAGAGACCATGCAAAGCAAACTCTGGCCACACCGACTGATCCGGATCTCCTTCAGAAGCATAAGGAAGTTGTTGGGCATGCCAAGCGGTTGATCATGGACGGAATTAAGGACCATATTGTACCACACTTAGCTGAGAAGAAGACAGCTAATGAAATGTGGAAGGCCTTAATCTCCTTATATAAGGGAAAATTTGTCCAAAGAAAGATGTTATTGGAGACACAGATGAGGTCATTCATGATGACCAAGGGAGAAGACATGGAGCATTTTCTCTTCAGATTGCAGTCAATCAGAGATCAGTTGACTGCAATGAGTGCTTAGGTGGAAGACGATGTGATAGTCAGGACTGCCCTCAATGCAGTCACAGATGAGTGGGAAACCTTTGTCCAAAGTATCTTGGGCAATGCAGACGTCCCAGATTGGGACAGCTTGTCGTCAATTCTGCATCAAGAAGAACTCCGCAGATTCCCCAAGAAGCAGCGCAACTCTGGATTGAGCAAAGTGAAGAAGGAAGATGAAGAAGATGCAGCCTTGGCATCAAAGAGGCAGCAGGGAAAGAAGAAGAAGGATCTGTCAAAGATCAAGTGCTTCCAGTGTGGTGAAATGGGACATTTTGCCAGTAATTGTCCTCGGAAGAAAAAGGACAAGGAATCTTCTTCTTCCAAGGTTGTTGTGGTAGATGAAGGGTCAGAAGATGATGCAGCCATGAGGGCTCATGAACCACGAAGGTGGGGCGACATGGATATGTAGAGGAGCTACATAGTCTAAGACGGGATCCTTGAACAGCTCATCTCTTGGATCAAATGCGAGCTACGGCAGCCTCAAGACAGTAGCGGGACAAGTGGAGCAGTGGGTGCATAGATCACAGATGAAGCAGAGGCAAATCTGAAGACTGGGAGGAGCAGCGCAGAGCAGAGCAACAACAGCGCAGAGGCTGATGTGACTTTAACAACGCAGAGAAGAGATGCTTACGCAGTGCAGAGCTGCAACAGCGCATAAGGCTTCAGAGGGACAGTGCAGTGCAGCAGCAGCGTGAGAGATTTCAACACAAGGGGCTGATGTGACTTCAGTAGTGCGGAGGGAGTCTGCTTACGCAGTGCAGAGCTGTAGTGGTACATCATCCTTCAAATGCCAACACAGATCTGTAGCCTATGGAGCTTCAGTGATGAGGATGCAGCCCATCTGACTTGTCTGTCAAAGATTGGGCAGGAGATTCAGTTGTTTCTCCCAACAACTGAAGTTGGTAAGTGTTAGACAAGAAGCAGGTATATGAGCAAAGACAGAGGCAAGATATTGTGAGGAGTCGCAAGACAGAGGTTGCGTGCTGGCGTGAGTCATGGGCGCTAGCATTAGAAGCTGGAGTGGCAAGCAGGTTGGGCATCAGTATAGGTACAACTGCAAGACCCAAAGCTTCGTAATGCATAGTGTGATGTATCGCTAGAGCAATAATCTTCACGTGCTAAGAGGGGAGTGTTGAGATTTTGTGTATTTGGAGTAGCATCAGTTGTGCTCTAGCTCCCAAATTTTGTGGAGGGACTAGAGTACACTTGATCTACAAGACCTAGAAATTGATTTGGGAAATTTCATCTGGTTTAGGAGATATTAAATTAATTAATTATTTTAATGTATTTCCTAAGTTAAAACTTAGGGAACTTAAATAATTAAAGTGAATTTAATTAAACATGTGATGAAATTGTCTTAAGTCACACGGATCAAGCTTTCTTTTAATCTTAACGATTGATTCAAGATCTGATCATGGTCATTGGTTTCCCAATGAAAAAAGTATAAAGGAAAGGCTTGGGGTCATTTGAAAGACACACAGAGGCAAAACACTGAAGCTAAGCTGAGATTCTAGGGCGGGTTTGCTAAGAATTCTCAGAAGTGTTTCAGCTGCAGAGGGGAATTTAGGCCAAGGGGATGATCTGATTCCGGGGTCTAGAATCAACAAGAGGCAGAGATCAGCTCAGAGAGACAGCACAGAGAAGAAGGGGAGCAGCAGCAGCAAGGGCAGCACAGTCCCTCAAGGACAGCGTGATTTTCATCATGAAGCCTTCAGGGGTGACGTAGAGACCCTGCCGCATAAGGCCTGCGTCACCCATTCTGGGGTAACGTAGCCCTTTCCGATGTAGCATTGAGGGACGCAGAGGCTTCAAAAGCTAATGCAGAGGCTTTCCAGGACAGCGTTGGGGTTTCTAGGCCCTAATCTTGGCTGAGTTCCGTAAATCCCATTTGAGGGTGTGGATCAGTCATTATTTTGGCCTTAGAAGAGCCAGTGAGTTGTAGATCTATTATTTCTCTGTCGAGTTTTCCAGATCTGGAACCCAGATTTGTTGTATTCAGAAAATTCTTAAAACTAAAACCCTCCAGCAACCAAAAGACCGGTTTTCCCACATTGGGTTTTTTCAGGGACTATTTGTCCAGAAAATATCTGTGTCACTTTGTCTATGTGTGCATGAACTTGTTCTAGATCTGAATTGGTGAAAATTTGTTATGTGTTTTGCTTCGATTTTAACTTGAATTTATTTTAGTTAATAACTTATCCAAGTAGGAGGAGCATAACCAGATTAACAGTAAAGATTTATGCATAAGTATAAGATTCGTAAATTTTCACACTGTAATTGTTATTGTCAAGGCCGAGGCAACTAAAGTGAAGCACAGAATGTAATGATTTCACTTGTTTAAGACCAAGGTTTCTTGGATGAAGGCCGAAGTCCTAAACTGTAGTATATACTCATTGTTATGGATTATTGCTTTTAGTCAAAGTTTTGAAGTGATTAGACCATACAGCATAAACAAAACTTGTGTACAGAGATGCCTTTATAGAGTCAAAATACACAACAAAACCCTTCACAAGTGATTCAAAGCCTGGGCATAACAACTACAGGAGGCCACAAGGATGAATGGTTGATTTCTTAAGACAACGTCAAGGTTAGAGTAGGTCTGAGATAAGGCCAAAAATCTTGACATATGTTGCTAAGATATTGAGGCCGAGTTGGAGTAAGCAATAGGTATGTCAATTATAAACAAAATGCCTTTCGTTGTTCACAAGAGGAAGGTCTGAAACAATACAAAAGAACACTGCGTTGCCCTGAAATGGTGCCCTAATCAGTAATCAATGTGATGAGAGCCTACAATCAAACATTCAAGACAGACCTAAACTAATCCCCAATGAATCACCCAAAACGAAAGATAAAAGTATTGAAACCAAAACCCAAACAATTACAAATTGAAACCCTTCTGAAATGCTTTGTTGTCTTCCTCAAATGGACGAGAATTTCAGAGCTAAGAATAGGATAGACCTTTGAGTTTAAATTACTTTCAAGTGAGGTGTAAGTTCTCCTTTTATAGAGATGAAAAGGGCTTCTAAGGTAAACGTTGGAAGAGACTTTAGAAGGTTAAACACCTTGTACTATTTTGACTTTCTAATAAAACATTAATAATTAGTTACCTTAATACCTAAACTAGGATGTCGTTGGCCTTATGGAGGAGGAATTTTAGTTTTAAGGGTGTGTGAATACATCATATAGGTACAAACACTAACAATGCCCTTCTTTAACATGATCTCTCCATGAAACATGACAAGCAACCATCATGCTTGACATTTAATGCCTAACGAACAATAAAAGCATGCCAATTCACCACCCATTAAGGTTTTAACCCAGAAACTGGAGTTTTCATCTTCAATCTTGAATTTCTTTCAAACCAGGAGGCATCTCGGGGCATGCCACATACCATCGGAAACATCTTAACGAGGAGAATCCAATAGGAATGATCTCCAAGGTAAACTTACTGATTTTCCACTTCAAAAACCTCCGACAAATTTGGGGTATGTCCATTGACCAAGGAACCCAAACCTAGAACTTAGGATTCCCAACCATTCGACTGTGGAGCTTCCAACTTGATGTAATCCAAACAAATATAAGAAGAGTTCATTAACTGTTTGACATCAAGGAAATACTGAGAGGGGGGTGAATCAATATTTCTAAAAACATATTATTCATGAGATGATGCACTTGGACCAGTGTGCCCCAAACGGCTTAGCATATTATGGAAGCTAATCCAAGGCCCAAAAGAGGTTTGTCTCGCCCTTGAGACATGGCAGGGAAAGCATCATCGTCAAAGCCCTCAATCATTGGAGCAATACAGGATTTTCTATAATCAGGAGACCCATGAGACCGGCTCTTGTGCTCCAAACCCAATTTTGGGCCCCACATGATGACTTGCATGGAGACTAAGAGTCCATCCCCTTATTCAAGATTTATAGAGCCCTCTCTCACATTTTGGCACAAAGAGGACTCAATGAGGTGTTGACCAATGTGGAAAAAGTCGAAGTCGGGATTAAACCGGCAAGGGTCCAAAAGTTGAAAAACTCAATAAAGTCGGGAGTTTTTTGAAAAAGTCGGCAAAACTAAAAAAATACAAAAATATTCATTTTTGGAAAAAATCCCGACTTTTTAGAAAAAATCCCGACTTTTTAGAAAAAATCCCGATTTTTGCAAAAAAAAAAATTTAAAATTATTAAAAAAACTATCTCACTCACGATTTTTTGGAAAAAGTAGGCAAAAAGTCGGCAAAAAGTCGGCCGATAAAGTCAGCTCAGGGAAAAATTCGGGATTTCAAAAAGTCGAGACTTTTTGTCATTGATGTCAATAAGATGGCAAGCACTGTTGAAGCATGTCATAGATGTTTGACTATATGATGCCCTAGCAAGACCTAATGGTTAAAATACACTTGTTATATATGCCCCTATCTATATGATGACAAGCCCCAGATCCTTTTGATGTCCTAATCTTTGTTGAAGATTTTCCTAATCTTGAAAACCTTAAGAAAGATGCCTTAGGTTGCTGGCATATGGGCTAGTTTAACGTTGAATAGTTAACTGAAAAGGGACCATTGAGGACCAAAATCAAAGGTTGTTTTGACCTTTGTATCTTCTGAAAAAAAGGAGTTGTTTTGAGTTGTTTAGGCCTGTTTTTCAAGGACTAATTGAAAACCAATTTTTTGAGGAATATTGAGCTCCAAAGGCAAACCTTATTATAGTTTCAAGACTCTCTTCATATCAGAAATTGAAGGCCAAAATCAGATCAGTCAAAAGATTTTAGTGAGGCCTGTTCTAGGCTTGTGCAAACTACTATTGAAGAACAAAATTAATGGTTGATTTAGCTCAGCAAAAGGAACAGATTTGAGAACAAATTTAAAGAGCAGACTTAAGCTAGCTTGGTTTGTCCTCAAGGACAGACTTGAAGACTACCTGAAGCACACACAGTTTTAGCAGAAGAAAAATCAGTGTATATATGAGTTTCACAACAGAAAAACAAAAGTGTGATAGCAGTAGTAACATGAGCCTACTATGGTGGAAATTGCACACACTTAAAAACTTGTAAATCCACCATCATCTAATGACTGAAATAAATTCAATAATAAGCATGCACAAGACGGCTCCTTAAAAAAACAAATTTTAATACATTTGTTGAACAGATCGCCTAAATGTCAGGCCGGCTCTGTAGCACTTAAGTCATCCCTTAAGTCAACCAACATGTCCTTTCGTAGTGGCAAACAACTATAAATACCAAAGTAAACACATCACTCCTAAGAAAAACTCGGTCAAGGAAGTACAGACAGAAGCTCGGTAAAGAAGAAAGGTATTTGGGTTATATCTGAAGGTGTTTTCGTCCACTGTTCACAACTTTCGTGTGAGCTAAATTTAACTTTTGTTACAGGCCTTATCTCAGACCTTCGAAGACAGTAATTTTGGCTCTGTAATACTGAGATTCTCGGCCCCTGTGGAACCTCTGAAACTTGGCCTGTGGAAGTACTGAAATACTCAGACCTGCAACTCTGTTCCTAGGACCTGCAACTCAATTCCCCAGACCTGCAATTCTGTGTTTCGGACCTCTAGCACAGTTGCAGACCTATTGATCACAGAACTTGGCCTACTACAGGCCTGAAATCTCGGACCTGCAGCTCTCAACTACTCTGTAGCTCGGGCTTGTGACCAGACTTTAGTACCCTCTGTGGAATTTGGTCTATCAATCATTTCAGGACTTCATTTGACCTTTTGAATGTGGACAAAGCTCGGATTTGTTGAAACTAGGCTCAAAATTGTGGAACTATCCTCATATCAGAAGCAGATCCTCCTTTGGCGAAGTAAGAGCTTAAATTTGTATACCAGATTCCCTTTTGCAAGAGTACAGATCTCATATTAGTAGCAGATTTGACAACACCATTGTGACACAGTTCTTGAACCTTTAAAGAGGTGTTGGAGACACTGTTTTTGTTTGGGCATAGCTGAACTTGGTGACATTGTTGAGTAGTCTATTGAAGGACCCTTGAAGCACTTAAAGAGATTTGTTAAACAGAACAGACACTGTGATCATACTTGGAGCAAACCTTGAGAGGCATTCTAGAAGCAGATCTTGGACACTGAAATTGACCTTAGAAGATCCCTTGAAGAGTGCGTTGAAACAGCTTATTAAAGACATACTGTGGAGAAGTATCTTTGGAGTCTTTCTAGTGCAGTGAAGACAAATTGCTCGAAATCTGTGTAGTTTGATCATACCTTGTGATAGCAAAGAACATTCCTTGAGTTTGTGCAGGAGATAGCCCTTGACTTGTGAGATAGTAACCTTGTTAAGGTCATATTGAAGCAGTCTTTGGAAGCAGTTGTCAAAGTTCAGAGCTAAGAAACCCTAATTGTAACAACAATGTTGAAGTGCCCAAATGAAGTAACCATGAAGAGGATTCCTGGTGTAGATGAAGAGTCATAGAGACACCTTTTGGAGCTAAGTTGATGTTAACTTGCATTCCTTAAGCATAGTAAAGAATATCCCTTGTAGCCACTAAAGACTTGAGAAGCATACATTGTTGAAGCATATTAAGGAAGGATTATTGAAGATTGATAGAGAGCGGTATTGAAGATTGCCAAGGCTCGTTGCAGAAGATATTGGAAGCCTTGAAGAATTGAAGTCGTGGGTTGGAGCCCTAGAGGATAGGAGTCCTCAAGGAGACCAGGTTGGAGCCTGTACCAGAGATAGGGTTGGAGCCCTAGAGGTTGGAACCTCGTAGAGACAAGGTTGGTGCCTTGGCCTCGTGAAGTCCAAGTCGGTGTTTGGCAAAGTACCGGTTGGAGCCTAGTTGATTGAAGATTGGTGTCTTCATCTACAATTGGAGCCCTACACATTATTGTATTGGATTTATTGTAAAGAAGGGGATTGAAGTCCTCATTATATATGACTAATAAAATTATTTATTCTACATTGTTCATTTTGTGTTCTAATTATAAGTGATCTTAACTGGTAAAAATAACAATTGAAAAGAAATATTGGTTCAGCCCCTCTCTCAGTATTTCTAACATGTGGCCCTCCAACGGCCCTACATCAGTATGATGTCATTAATCCAACTAGCATTTGGATGGCTAATTTATAATTTGTGAAAGCTACTTGGTTGGCTTGTGATCAAGGCTTGTTTCTTGCCCACTATTTTGATGTTTTGAGGGTTAATTAGGCTAATTCAACTTAGTGAGACTCATATAAATAGAACTCACTCTCATTTGTGAGAGATCATCATCATCACTTGGATCCCTCTCTTGTAAAAGAACTCGCACTTTTTCTTTGGAAGCTACTATAGATTCTTTGATGCATTTTGAAATTTGGAGCTGAAATTTTCGATCTTCTTTGGAGCTATCTCATGATTTGTGGATGGATATATCATATTGTCATCTTGTTAGTGCTTCTTGTTGAATATTTTCTTGAAATAATGTATAATTATGGAATTGTTGCAACTAGGTTAATGCTAGTGTGCCCCAATTATTGAAAATCATTTTTGGAAAGCTATTTGGTTGGCAATTGCATATGTCACTCATTCTATGGCAAATGATGGATGTTCCTAGTGGATGAAATCTTTTCTTTCTTCCATAAAACTCCATAAATCTTGAGTGGGTAAATGTTAAAGGTTGATTGCTAGGGCATCAATCTTTAGCCTCTTTAGGGACGATTTTGGCCAATTTAGAATCATCGAAGACTCCATATAGCCCAAAGGACTAGGCACTAGTCCAACAATTTTGGCGATCAAACTCCTCTTTCTCCATATTTTCTCCTCCTAAATTTTGGTCCCCTAAAGGTAGGGCAAAAATCTAGTGCTTGCAACGAAATTTTAGAAAGGTGGTTTTTCGAGAATCCAAGGGTCCAAACATCAAGCTCATGGTCTAAGCTACCTATGCTCCAAGTTTGGTGGGCATCCGCCCAAGTTTCATCCATAAAATCTCTTTCCCTAGGTGTTACTCCAAGAGGGAAAAGCTAGGTATTTCTCTTGCCTTGGGGACTTCTTTGAGGGTCCAAACATCAAGCTCATGGTCTAAGCTACCTATGCTCCAAGTTTGGTGGGCATCCGCCCAAGTTTCATCCATAAAATCTCTTTCCCTAGGTGTTACTCCAAGAGGGAAAAGCTAGGTATTTCTCTTGCCTTGGGGACTTCTTTGAGGATTGTATGAGCATACTATTCATTGGAATAAATCATAAGAAACCCTTTCTCCTCCCTTTCCTTGAGCTAGTGAGTATCTTGGAAGTATTTCTTGCCACAATTTTTCATAAAACCCTAGGTCTAGCGCAAGAATTTCCTAGAGGTCTCTCAAAGGGAGCAAAGAACCTCTTAGAAGTGTTAAAACATCACATAGAGTTTTTTTGAGAGGTCGTGACTCCTACCCCATCACTTAGAGTCTTGATTTTATGAATACCTATTATTATCACATATCTCAATCCTCAAGTCTTGATCTCCTCATCTTAAGGCGTTTCATGGAAAACGTTTTAGCTTCTTGGAAGCATTGGGCCATTGTTGTATCTCTCCTTGAATGGGCTTTGTGGAATCACGTCATACCTAGTCATTGATCTATTTATCTTAAGTGATTTCCTTCCAACCAGGACTCCTCCCATCGGTGAAAGTCTGTAAAGAGCAGGGGACTTAGATTGAGGTTACAATGGGTCATTGTCCCATTGTTGTCACTTAGTCTAGTAGTTGTCCTTTAGATTTTCCCTTCCTTAGGGCCTGTTGTCGCTCAAATTGTACAGGCACTACGACAAGAACTCAGAGCAGGGGGTTGTCACTCTGATCCCTGCCCTCTTCGTTCTAGTTGTCTCCCAATAGCAAGTTATGGGGGTAGTCCCTATGAAATGAGAGAATGCAAGACCTATTGGCAACCAACAAGTCCAGGAGACACAAATGAATGGCCTAGCCACTTGGTTGATTATAGCAAGTTTTAAAGAGTTGATTAGATTTATATGTGAGACCAATGCCTTATGGAGTCAACTACTTGTTTTAGATCGATTGGAGACCAAATGACCGGATGAACAACCGTTACTTAAGGAATGCTTATCTATCCTAGATGAAATGCAAACCCTATGACCTAGGTGAGATGCAACAATCTTGATTGATTTCAATTATATGTCTAGTTAAGTGTATCCCTTGATCTTTATCAATTTTGAGGCTAGTCTCAAAAGTAAGTGGTAGAGAGAATTCAAGGTGAAGCAAGCAAAGGCTTGGTTAACGATGCCTCTCCTTGAGACTAACATACCCGATGCCTCCGGCACTACAAAGACAGTGGCTCTGACGTCTGCAAGGTCACCGTATTAACCAATACTAAATAGAGAGGGTCTAGTGTTCGCAAGCAATATATGAAGGGTGTTCCTATCTTTCTTTCAACCAAACTTATGCTTGAAAGTAAGTTGATTAATGCAAATCTAGGCCTAGGATGCAAGTGCAAATTGATTGAGTTCTCTTGAGTTAAGATTGGTTATAGTATTAAGTACTTGCTTACAATTTATCTTATGACAAGAGGTACTTAACAATGAATAGACTTCAATCTTAAACACAAGATAAAAGTGCTCCATTTTAATAGTGCTTAACACATGTAAAGATAACCAAGAGATAATTGCTCAAGTAAATAAATGAGATTAATGCTCTTCACAATGATCTACCATTATGCCAAAGATATAAAAAATTCATCCACAGTAGATCTTAACCATGAAACAATAGCAACAATGAAGGCAAGTAAAAGAGACTAGAGCACTTATTAACAAGAACAATTGACCAGGGTTCTTATCAACACTCATATGAAAAGGATATTAAAGACAATTGTTTAGGGATAGACAATTAGATGAGTAATATCCTTACACAATTACCAATTTCCCAAGGTATGTCAACAAGATATTGCAATGCCAATTTTATGTAAAACAATCAGATCTCCAATGTCAATGTGAAATAACAAGTGAATATGCCCAAGTTCAATTGATCAATTAGATAACACCAACTTAAGCAAAGTAAACCATTCAACAAGAGATTCAACCCTTGAGATTACTATGTCAAGTGCTTATATGAGTGAGTTTATTAAGTGCCAAATTGTAACTTTGAAGATTATGAAACTCACAAGAGACAACAATAAGATAGTGTTCTTATTAGCAATGAGATATTTTACCAATTGTCAAAATCACTTCAATAATTCAATGTAAACAACAATCCTTTCCACAATGAGCAATTCTTACCAATAGAGCATAAACAAATGAAAGTCTTTGTCACTTATGTTCCAAGTGTTATGACAGCAGTAAGTTAATTTAATTTAGAGCACTTTAGGATGCAAATGATGAGATGCATATGCATGGAAAAATGCAAATGAGGAAGCCCAAATGCTAGACTACTTTGCAAACACAAATTTCTCAATGTATTAGGTTCTTTTATATGCCAATGCCATTGTTAGGATCACACTTTATATGCACTTCAAAACAGTATGACAGTCATTAAAATTTGAGGAAAAGAGCCTAACAGTGATTCAACCAATTGATGCAACTGATTTAGGAACGTATTAGGTGATTCATTAGGTGTTTTTATGCCACCTAAATGAGTTATATGTCACTGTTGTCAAGTGATTGAATGGTTGTAAACAAAACAGTGAGGAATTGAGGGTTAGAAAGAGAAAATCAATAGGCCCTTTGGCCTTGGAGATGGATGGAGAAATTGCCCAAAACTTCACCAATGGAGTAACCACCTGCAATCAGAAATGTTAGCTTGATAATCGCTGCAAACACCAAGTGTTAGAGGCAAAAAACGAACAATAACCCAATGAATGATTGAATGAGGCGTAAGAGGCTAGGATAGGACAACGCTAAGCCCTAAAGGGCTAGTGTTAAAGCTAGAGAGGGGTTGCAAGAACAAATAGGCCTGCGGCTAGGGTAGTGAGGGCCTTAAGGCCTACACTAGCGCTAGAAGAGGCCCTTAGGGCCTGCGACAAGGGAAGGAGCGAGGTCCAGAAGCCTGCGGCCAAGGAAAAGGAGGTCGAGGAGGGATAAGGGGCAGAGGCAGAAGCTAGGAGGGCAGCAGATGAGAAGGAAGACAAGCAGAGGAGGAGGGCAGGCCTGAAAGACCTAGAAATGTTTACGGAAGGGGTTAAATGGCACACGGCCAGGCCTAGGAAGCCTTGGCAGGGCCTGCGGCTCACAAAAGGCTGACGACTAAGCTAGCAAGGGTTGCGGCTAGGGTTTGGAGGCCAAAATTGGCCAGCAGCTCACCAAGAAAGGATAAAGAGGCCACAGCTAGGGCAAGGGAGGCCAACACTAGGCCTATAATGTAGGAATTTACAGGGTAAGTTCCTTAGACCAAAAACCAAAGGTCCCCGCTCACAAACAGATCACAAATCAGTACACCAGTATTATCACGTGGTTAAAACCCTTGAAGAGGGAAACAGTCCACGGCCTGAGCCAACGCGGCCACTTCAAGCAATTTATTAATATAAAAGATAAGTTACATATGTTTCTCTCATAAACGGTTACCGAAAAAATGAACCTCCATGCTCTTTAAATAGAGATCATGGACCAATCGGGTGTTAAGCCACAGATCAAGTGTTGTTAATACTGAGGAGAGAGTGAACCGTCGGATCACTACAAATCGTGACCGTCAGATTAGAAGTTACAAATGTACATAGTAAAAAAACACACTTTACCTAACTCTACACTAGACTAAGTAATTCTTAGCTATTTCCTATGTGTCGGAATATCCTAACATCCCCCCTTAAGAACAACTTGGGATAGGATTGAAGGATTTACAAAGGTGACACAAAAGAAGTCTATTTCCTATGTGTCGAAATATCCTAACATCCCCCCTCAAGAACAAATTGGGATAGGATTAAAGGATTTACAAAAGTGACACAATAGGAGAAGGAAGGAGGCATTAGATCTTATCCCCCCTTAATGACAACTTTCCTGAACTCCAAGCATGGATCGAAGTTTGGTAAACTTCGCTTCTGTGAGAGCCTTTGTAAAGATATCAGCTACTTGATCATTGGTTGGACAGTACTGCACTTCAAGAACATGATCATGAATGAGCTTTCTGATGAAGTGTATGTGGAGTTCAATGTGTTTTATATGCTAATGCTGAATTGGATCTTAGCATAGCTGAATGGCACTCTGATTATCACACCAAAGTGTAGTTGGATGCTGCTGATGAAGACCAAATTCAGACAGGATCTGACGAAGCCACATGGCTTCCTTGCTAGCTTCAACTGCACCGCGATACTCTGCTTCGGCCGAAGAAAGAGAGATGGCACTTTGTTTCTTATAAGACCAAGTAATAGGTCCTGAACCAAGAGTGAATACATATCCTACAGTAGACTTTCGATCATCAGGGTCACCAGCCCAATTAGAATCAGTGAAACCAATCAACAATGGAGATGCCCCTGCACTGTAATGAATCCCAAACTGAATTGTACCTCGAATATATCGAAGTATTCTTTTAGCTACTTTCCAGTGACTTTCATGAGGTTGGTGCATAAATCGAGCGACAAGACCAACGGCAAAGGAAAGGTCAGGACGGGTATGGGTTAGATACAGAAGTTTACCAACAAGTTGACGATATAAGGTAGCATCAACTTCAGGGGTAGTACAAGTGACTGAAAGCTTGACTCCAGACTGAAAGGGAGAAGGGGTTGGCTTACAATCTTCCATGTGAAAGTGGTGTAGAAGATCACAGGCATACTTGGACTGAGAGAGGGTAATGCCTTCCTTGGATTGCAAGACTTGAAGACCAAGGAAATAATGCAAGTGTCCTAAGTCCGTCATTTCAAAATTATTTTTGAGGCTAGACTTCACATGGTTTATATGGTTTGGATCACTACCAGTAAGGATAAGATCATCAACATAAAGAACAAGGATGGTGAAGGAATTACCCACTTTCTTGGTGTAGATAGTGTTGTCAGAATGACACCTAGAAAAGCCATTATCTAAGAGAAATCTATCCATTTTGGCATACCAAGCCGAGGAGCTTGTTTGAGACCATAGAGAGACTTCCTAAGGCGACAAACAAGGCTAGAGTCTTTTTGGATAAAGCCAGGGGGTTGTTCCATGTATATTTCTTCATGCAAATCTCCATGTAAGAAGGCGGATTTAACATCCATCTGATGGACTTCCCATTTAAAGGAGGCAGCAAGGGAAAGAACAAGGCGGATAGAATTCATTTTGGCAGCAGGGGAGAAGGTTTCAGTATAGTCAATGCCTTCAACTTGTGAGAATCCTTTAGCGACAAGACGAGCTTTATGTCTATCCACTTTTCCATCTGGTCCAAACTTTGTTTTGTAAACCCATCTGGATCTGACAAGTTTTCTTCGTTTTGGAAGAGGAACAAGATCCCAAGTATCATTCGCCAATAAGAAACGATATTCTTCATTCATAGCGTCATCCCAATCTGGATGACCGGAGGCTTCTTCAAAGGTTTCTGGATCAGGATTTTCTGGAACTTAAGCCAATAAGGAAGAGGCTCTTTCGAACTGAGAATGTGTACGTCGTCAATCTGTAGGGTCACCTGCGAGAGAACCTGCTGCATCCCGAGTAGAGCAGACCCATCTTGGAAGTTGTGGAGTAAAAGGAATAATTTCAAGAGGTGGAGGAGGATTGTCATCCTCGCTATCATCATCTGAACTAGAAGGAATGCTATTAAAAATAGAAGAGAGAGAGAGAGGCGGCACATATGCCGAATCAAGCTCGCAGGCCAAAGGTGGCACACCCACCGAACTAGGCTCGCAGACCGATATATTTTCATCAAATTTTACATCTCTTCTAATGATTATATTTTTGGATTTTGGTTGAAAAAGTCTATATCCTTTGACCTCTTCAGAATATCCAACAAAAATGCATTTTTCACTATTAGGTTCTAAGGCTTTATGTTTCGCATCTGGAATGGGCCCAAGCATCACTTCCAAAAACACGAAAGTGACTTACATCTGGTTTGATTGAGCTCCAAGCTTCTTCTGGAGTTATATTCTTTAAAACCTTAGTAGGAGTGCGATTTACTATGTAGTTTGCACAGTTAATTGCTTCTGCCCAAAAATCGAGACCAAGTCCTTTAGATTGAAGCATACAATTAGCCATTTCTTTTAAGGTGCAATTCTTCCTTTCAGCTACACCATTTTCTTGTGGCGTATATGGAATAGTATGTTGCAATTGAATGCCATGCTCAGTGCAAAAGTTGATAAATTTGTTGTTAACATATTCTCCTCCATTGTCTGATCTTAACTTAAGAATTGAATGTCCAGAATGTTTCTCAACAAAGGACTTAAAGGCCAAGAACATGTTAAAAACTTCACTCTTGAGTTTTAAGAAGTATACCCAAGTGCCTCTGGAAAAATCATCAATGAAAGTTAAGAAGTACATGCAACCAGAGAAAGAAACAACAGGAAGTGGACCACATAGATCACTGTGCACAAGCTGCAAAGGGTCTGAAGTGTGCCAAGAGGCACGTTTGTCAAAACTATCCCGATGATGTTTTCCGAGTACACCTCTGGAGCAAACACCATCTCGGCAAGATACCATAGGAAGACCTATCACCATATTTTCTTTACATAGAGTTTGAAGAGAGCGATAGTTTAAGTGACCAAATCGCTCATGCCAAATTTTGCTCACATCATCATTATGAGCAACAAAAACGGAGGGAAGACAGGATGACCCAAAGTTGTCAAACTTTTACAACCTTGTGGAATCAGCAGCAATGCCAGTAGCTAAAATATCTCTAGGATCTTTGAGGTCCTTGATTACAACATCATGAGGTGAGAATTCTACTATTTTCCCTTCACCTGAATGAGTTATCTGATAAACAAAGAGAAGGTTGCATGACAAGGTATGAACACATAGTACATCATTAAACTGACCATTATCTAGATGAATGGTTCCAGATCCTACAACACTAAGAGATCTATCATCACCAACATAAATATGTTTGGTGTTACAATCGTTGAAAGAAGAAAACATGGCTTGATTTTTGGCCATGTGGTAAGAAGCTCCAGAATCAATGAGCATCTCATGAGAATGAGAAGAAGAAGATACATTTAATGCATAACCAGATCTTGATGCTTGACAACCACAAGCAGAAAGTGCCACTTCTGAAGATGAAGGTGAAGAGTGCTCCAAATTGATGTTGTGCTTCTTCATTGTTGCTTCTAAGGCTTCCATCTTCTTAAAACATTTGGACTCTATATGGCCATCACGATTACAAAAGTTGCAATGTCTATCTGTCTTCTTCCCTTTGTTTTTATTTGCCTTATCATTTTGGTGAGTTGCTTTTTCAGTTTGCGGCTGAAATTGCTTAGGACCCTTGTTTGGTTTCGGACCATACTTTTTAGGATACTGCTTCTTGGGATTCTTTTGATATGATTGTTGTTGGGCTGCTAAGGCTTTGTGAGAAGGGTTTCCAGAAGTGATAAGACCAAGGTGTAAGAGTTTTTCTTGTTCTCTTATCAAAGAATCGCAAAAGGCATCAAAATAGGGGTTCTTGTAGGTGGTTCCTGAAGAAATGATGGCTTCTCTAGTGGAATAGAAGGTGGAAACAAATACAGAGTATGCAGGGCCAAGCTTATAAAGAATGCAATAGATGAGGCTACCATCTTCCTTTTTGACCTTACAACCTTCTAAAAGAAGTTTAAGGGTCTTGAATTTGGACAAAAAATCTTCAATAAAGGAGAAATTATTGGGGTCCAAAGTAAGCAATTCATTTTCAAGCTGGTGGGCCCTGATTTGATTTTGAATTCCAAAGACAGTATTTAACTTTTCCAGGGCTTCATGAGGGGTGTCAATGTCAAGGATATGAAATTGAAGATCTTGAGCAATGGACATTCCTATCAACCCTCGTGTTTGATCTTGTTTATTTTCCCATTTAGTGACTTTATCATCATCGGAAGGTTTAGTTTCTTGTCCTATGGCTATTCTATATAGTATAAAGCCCTTTAATTCTAAGTATATCTACCATGTGAGGTAGCCATTGGAAATAATTGGTGCTGTTAAGAATAATCGGGCATGCACTTTCCATTTTTATTTTTTTTAAACTGAAACTGAGAAAAGCTGAAACTAACTACTCCAATGGAAAGATCTCAAAAAACTAGGCCAATTCAAAAAAAAACAGCTCGAGAAACAGCTTCCGAATGAAGAAGTTATACCTTTTGAAAAAATTGAGTTGTAGATGCCGAATAGTTATGGGAACATTTTGAAATTTGATGATGAAATTCAACTTTAAAAAAAAAAAAATCCCGCCCCTTTAACAAAAGCATTTTACAAAAAGAAGCTTGAGAAAGAGACTTGAACCCAAGACCTCTATTCTCATAACCTAACTCCTCACCAAGTGAGATAGTAAAAGGATTTTGTAATTGTTTGAAAGGAGAAAGGGGGGTTTTTTTTATTTATTTATTTTTTTATTAGTTTTCGGTGTGCGTGCTTTTTCCTGCACAAAAAACACAAAAATCCGAGCAAAAAAAAAAAAGCAAGCCTTACGACAGAATGTTAGGTTTTCGGTTAGCCTTATCGGCAACTATCTATTTTTTCACTATTTTTGATTTCCTCGAGATCGCACAAAGACGCGGGGAAAGAGCATACGTAGCAAAAAAAAATCCCTTCTTCCTGTTTCTGATTTGCCGAGATCGCACACAGCGCAGAGCAAAGAACATACACAGAGAAGAGGGTATAGATCCAGCAAATAAATAAAACCTTAAAACCGAAATAAACAGAGAGAACCAAAATAAGCATAACTATTAACAAATATAACTGCAAAACAGATACTTTATACCTCCAGATCTAAACTGACATAACTTTGGCAACCGGAAACCTTTTCGCATGAAACGAAAGGCATTCCTCACTGTAATAGACGCTCCGGACACAACAGAGCATTTCTCCAGGCCCGAAAATGTTCAGAAATAGTCGATCTACGAAACGGCATTCGCATGCAGTCAAACCGGCTTCGGATTTGGATCAACAACGGATGCGGCCCTCAAAATAGCTCTGATACCATGTAGGAATCTACAGGGTAAGTTCCTTAGATCAAAAACCAAAGGTCACCGCTCACAAACAGATCACAAATTAGTATACCAGTATTATCACATGGTTAAAACCCTCGAAGAGGGAAACAGTCCACGGCCTGAGCCAACGCGGCCACTTCAGGCAATTTATTAATATAAAAGAAAAGTTACATATGTTTCTCTCATAAACGGTTACTGGAAAAATGACCCTCCATGCTCTTTAAATAGAAATCATGGACCAATCGAGTGTTAAGCCACGGATCAAGTGTCGTTAATACCGAGAAGAGAGTGAACTGTCGGATTAGAAGTTACAAATGTACATAGTAAAGAAACACACTTTACCTAACTCTACACTAGACTAAGTTATTCTTAACTATTTCCTATGTATCGGAATATCCTAACATATAAGGCCTAAAAAATTACTTGAAACCCCTGCAAAAATTAAATTTGCTTCATATCTTCGAAATCGTCCAAATTCACTGCACAATCTTGGATGTTGTCCCTGCAAATGTTGATGGAGACTAGATCTTACCCTCAAGGGCCTAGATCTAGCTCAAAATCCTAGCAAAATCTTCTTGATTCGCTTGAAGCTTACCTGCACAAATGAAAATGAAAGTTTCCCCAAAACCCCAATACATACAAAATTCAAAATAAAACAACAGACCCCAATTTCTTCAAAACAAGGGTTAGAAAATATTTTCAAATTTTATTTTACAAAATTATGTACAAAATCTTGCTTGTAAAATAAAAAAATTTAAGAAATAGTTTTTTAAACAATGGCACTGGATCAATGTGTTTCAAAAGTTATAGTATTAACCACAGCCTTTAGCAAATAAGAAAATCACATAAAAATTCTCGGAGCCCAAACAAGGTCGGCTCTTCTGCAAAGTCTGTGAACTTGGAGCCTAAGGGTCGGTGTACCTGCAAATCTTTATATATTTCTTCAAGCAAACTTGTTAGGCATATGGTGATTCAGATCACCTAAGATAGACTCAAAATCTACCAATAGAATGTTATTAAAACCGACAAATGAAATAATAAGCTTATATAAAAATTTAGCACAATATAGGAAAGCACATAACTAGCATGTAGCACGGATCAATGGACAAAGAACACCATGAACTAAACCCCAAAGTTTATTATGATCTCACACGTTCCAAACATATCAATGGATCAATACCAGCGTTACGAATTTACATAGTCCAAAACCAGAGTCATCATCATGACTTGAGAAGTAAAATGACTTCTAACTTATAGAGAAATCCTCCAAGTGGAAAATGACGGCTAGTTGGCTTGATCCTCGTCAAAATAATCTCGATTGTTGATCAAAATTTGATGATCTTTTAATTTCCACTGTCAGAAATATTTATTTTTGGGGAATTTTCGAATTTCTTATAAAACACATTTTTTATTAATCCAAAAATTAATTTTTTCGATTAATTTCCTCAAAATTTTGACTTTGACTTAACCACCAAGGTCCAAGGGCTCAATTTTTCTTAAAATATTCATTTTTGCCTTGGTGGGGGACGTCCAAAAATTAACTTCTTTTTACCCACGAATTTTCCACTTGGAGAAATTAATTTCTCTATAATTATTTATTGACTCTTAATTAATTAATTTTTTGGCTTAGGATTTAATTTTATTTTTGTCAAAAAAAATTAATTAATTGACACTATAGGGGATTAATTATTTTTTCACCCTCAAATATTTTAGCCATGGTGTCTAAGTATGAGGGACCAGCACTAAAATATTTTTTACATAAAATATTACAAATTTAACCCACAGGGGAATACCCATTCGTTATAGACCCTCAAAATAATTACCTAATTCTGTGACACAATATGATCTAGTAGACCAAGCGATCTGTAATAAAATAATTTAGCCAAGTAGCTTAAATTATTCCCAAACCACTTTTACAAAGACTCGATATAACACTAGGACTCACCTAAGACTTTGTCAATAAATTCCACCCTAGCTTTGGGGTTTACGCTATAAAAAAAGCTTTGTTGATTATCTATGTTTAGAAATACACATAATGCGGTGAGGTTAAAGAACCTCCTAGGATGAAATTCGTCGCCAAAATCAAAGGCTTACCTAGGTGTTGTTACATAATTAAATGGTCGTACTAGCATCATTTACATTACAATTCGCAGAAATTGGGTTTACAACGATACATCAAGTGGCTAGCTAATGATTTTGATAGTTGAAAATTTTCGTACACTGCTTCCTTAGAGTTATGACAAAATGGGTCCAATAGGGCCCTAATAGATTGTGTGGTAACAAGGGGCTTATATTCCACCATAATCCTCACAATGTCTTGCTTAACTTGTCTGATTCACTTTCTAGGAGGGCTTGACCTCCTTTGGTCCAATAATTGCCACAACTACCTTTTCTTGAAGAAGATGCTTCAAGATGACACTTGATTTGCCTTTTCTTTGCTTGATTTAGCCCTTGGGGGCTTTCTTCTTGAATTCTTCCTTCACGTGTTGTTTAGAGATGCTTCCTTTGCTTGCTTAGAGGACTCGACCTCCCTTTTTTCCTTGGAATGCTAGTGGCTACCTTGACTTGAAGCCCTTTGACCCTTACTTGGGGTTATTTGGAGTTGATACTTGACAGTTAGCCCTTGGGGGCTCCAATTTGTGCAATTAAGCTTTTCAATGTTTCATCATTTTCCATCATATTCCTTCTATACTCTAGCCAATAACCCTAAAGATGATGATGTCATGCCCATGTGCAGAACAAATGCTTGCGTGATGTTACTTTGGCCTAAGCATTGAGTTAATTTGGCTTGGGGATGATACTTGCTTGACCTTTGCTCTTTGTCTGCCGCCTCTTTTGCCTTCAAATACTATTGCTTGCAATGCCACATGGAAAGCCCTTTTTCCCCAAAAGGGGGTCCATTGTTGTAACTAGAGATCTGTGAGGGAGTTATGACTACTTTGGAAGACAACTGGTTCATCTTGACATAAAGAATCAAATGGACAACTTCTTTGCCCCAAAGCACATAGGCATGATGCCTTGGGAGACGTAAATGCATTGAGAACTTTGAGACTATCAAGATGCAAAGCCAAGGCTAAAGGGAGTGCAAAATACATAAGGCCCATGGAACATGTGGGGTAGGGGGTGCACCGAGATCAGAAGGGATAATGTCAGGGAAAAGTACATATGGCGATCACCCTTACAAGGCTTTATCAGCGCAAGTGCTCCACTAAACCATGACTCCTAATAATGCCTACTCCATAATACATGCGCACCATCCTAGCGTATAAGAATACCCATAAAGGAAGTGAGTTAATGCCCACCAAGGAGAAGTCAGCACTACCACAAAGGCAAAGATATCATGAAATACGAGAGGAGCCATGGCAGTGTTAGTTTTTGTAGCGTCGGAGGTTTTCTAGTCTCGAAACTTTGTGGCAAGGCTAAACAGAGACGTTCTCCATAACCCAAAAATCGTTTCTGGGAATTCCACCTAGAAGTGTCTCAATTAGTTTATTAACCTATTTTTAAATGTTACTTAGGTCTAAACTTAGGAAAACTAGTTAATTAATCAGTATTAATTGTGATAAGTTGTGAATCATCTAGAAACTCACAAGGATCGACTAGGAAATAATCTTAGCCATCGATTAAGATTTAATCTTGGTCGTTGGAGGTCCAAAAGAAGATTATAAGAAAAATTCGATGGGTAGATGGAGAACACACACACTTGAGATTGATTTACTTGAGCAATTCGATTTTCCAAAGGCAGTAGTCAGAAGAGTTCCAGCCAGAGAAGGAAGCAGAGACAGAGAGGGGCACAGACAATGAAGTCGGAGGAAGATTTTTCCAGATCCGGTGAGTACATTACAGAGAGGCCAAAATTTCTTCAGGAGGCTATGCAGAGGTAGCACAGAAGCTTCAGAGGGCAATACAATTTTGCTGGGGTGAAGCTGGTTATCGATTCCAGACACCGGAAGACATTTCCAAAGTTCTGGAGAGAGTTTCCCAGTCAGCAGTAGGCAGGACGGCTTGATTTCCAGAAGTTCTGAGTTGGAGCATTTGAGGGAACACGCTGAGGTAACGCATGGCCTGCGCAGAGCTAGGTGGGCAGCATGCTTTTCAGGGGCAGTCAAGTACCGGGATTGCTCAGAGTAAGGGTAATTTCCCTCTGATAATTTTTGCCAGTACTTTCTCTGCAGGATTGCTAGTTTTAGGCATCCTGATTGTGCTCGGATTATTTCACTGTTGCTTAATAATTAAAACCCTCAGTTGCTGCACTGGTTTTCCCAAGTTGGGGTTTTTTCCGAGGAACTTTGTCCAAAAAGAAGTGCCAAATTTTTGTCTGTGCGCCAGAATTTTCTCAAATTCTGGTTTCTCTTTCACAGAATTTTATTTGGTGAAAATTGCAGTCGTGAATTATTCGTTGTTTGTGTAGTAAAATAAATTGTTAATTAATTTACAGTTAGAAGAATAATTTCCAGTTGTTGCAATAGTTGAAAATTTCACATGGTATCAGAGCGAGATTGATCAAACAGGGAAGCTCAGAATGGAGGCAGAAATTTGTTGTTTAGAGGGAGAAGCAGGACGAATTTCTGAGGGCGGCACAGAGCCTCGACCAGGGAATGCGAGTTGTTTGAGCAAGTTCGATTTTTCAATGCAGGTGGGTAGAAAATTTTGGCTTGTCAATTCGAGTGATTCCAACAGGCAAAAAGGCGGCTATAGCTCAGATTTTCATTGAACGGATTCCTTGTTTGGGCGCAAAGGGTTTTACAGTAATTTGCAGAAGAAAAATCAGCGCTGAGTGGAAGAGAAATAGCACACACTGAGGGAAATTTCTCTCAGAGGGTTTCTAGACAAGAAATTTGATTTTCCCAATTGCAGTTGGCAGTTGCTGCAAGCAAAGATCTTCACTCAAGAAGGGAGTGTGAGTGGCAGATTCAGCAGTCCAGCAAAGGAAGAGGGAGTTTCCGGATCAGATTCGAGATGGCCACAGCGGGGCTTAGAGATCAGGATAGGTTGGAGGGAGCCTCCAACTATGTCATCTGGAAGGCTAAGATGTCCTTCCTTCTGGATGAATATGACCTAAAATCCAATGTGGATAATGTGGTAGCAGTACCCCAGGATGTCGATCAGCTCAAGGAGTACAGGAAGGAAATGGCGAAGGCGAAGGCGAAGTGGATGATCTTGGATTGAGTCCGAGATCATATAGTCTCGCATATATCTGGGAAGAACATTGCCAAGGAGATGTGGGATGCTCTCTCCCAGCTATATCAGAGTTCTTTCGAGCAGTGAAAAATGTTTCTCAAGGAGAAGTTGGGAAGCATCGGGATGCAGAAGTGTGAGAGCATAGATCCTTTCCTCATCAGAATTCAAGAGGTTCGTGATCATCTTTCCGCAATTGGAGAGGCACCTCAATCGACAAAGCTTGTACGATTGGCACTAAGCAATGTCTCAGAGGAGTGACAAGTGTTTTCCCAAAGTATCTTGGGCAAAAACACATTGCCTGGATGGGACAGGATGTCGTCCGATCTACAGCAGGAGGAGTTGAGACGGGTTTTGGTAAAGAGCACCATCAATAGAAGCAGGAGTATGGTCGTGGAGGGTGAGAATGAAGAGGAGAATGTGGCCCTAGCATCGAAGGGTCTCACCCAAAGGCAGGGGAAAAGAAGAAGAAAAAGGACCTATCTAAGGTCAAGTGCTTCAGATGTGGTGAGTTCAGTCACTACAGTACCCAGTGTCCTCTCGGGAAGAAGGACAAGCAAGAGAAGCAAGACCAGGCGACAGCGTCCGCAAAGATAGATAAATTGTCCTCCAGGTTGGAGGAAGATTGTGTTATGTTTGCAACTATACCTCCAGGAGTGAGGTGGCACAATATGGAGCTATAGTCCCAAAGTTGCGAAAAGGTTGGGCAGGGTCCATTGAGGTGTCCTCCTCATGGATTATTACCTTGCTACAGGGGCCCACATTATTCAAATGCAGGATGGATCAGTGTCAGTTGATGCAGTCAGATTCCGGAGTGACAGGTGCAGACTAGTTGCAGTCAAGTGTTGAGGAGTGCAGATGCAGTCTTAACAGTAGAGCAGGTGGCTCAGTGCAAAGTTAGAAGCAGCGCATATTCTTTAGTGGACAGTGCAGATGTTAGTTGCAGTCAGATGCTCAGGAGACAAATGCAGCACAGAGACATAGTTGATTTAGTATTTTGGATACTTCTCAGTTGCAGTAGTTGCAGTTGCAGTGGCAAAAGCTGAGAGGGAGTTACAGTGCAGATGCAGAGTTGGCAATAGTATGGCAGTGTCAGCAGCAGCAAGGATGCAGCATCAGAGTTGCACAGTGGTTGGTGGGCAGTGGCACGCATTCATAGTGGCCAGACATCAACAACGTGACAGAGGGTGATACAAAGACAAGGTGTCGTAGTAGTGGTGCAACACTATAACACCTTACTCTCTAAGAGGGAGTGTTAGTTTATGTAGCATCAGAGGTGCCCCAGTGCTCACATTACCACACTTGCAACAACCATTTGAGATCGAGACAAATGCCTCTGACTATGCTATTGGGGTAGTTCTTACTCAACAGGGGCATCCAGTGGCATATCCAGGGTTGCGGGGAAGCTTCAAACCCCTTGCGTTCCCGTTTCCGAAACGCGCTCCGTGCAGGAGCGTTTCGGAAACGCGCTCCCGAAAACGCTTCCTGAGGGGAGCGTTTTCGGGAGCGCGTTTCCGAGCCTGTTAAAAAGCTCCCTGCCTTTTCAGGAGCGTTTCCGGAAACGCTCGGGAGCGAACGCTCCCTGGAACAAAAAAACGCTTCCTGCTGGGCGGAAATTTTTTTCAATGAAAAAACGATTTGTTTAGGGCCAGAAATGGGTTTTAGGGCTGATGTGGAGGTAAGAAAAGCATTGACATTTCATGGTAATGTTAAATTCTTAAAGTAAAAGTGACATTTCCTTTTACTTAAATTTTTAACATTACCATGAAATGACTCAGGATGTTTAAGAGTGGTTTCGACCTCATTGGATTTCATATGGAGAAACTAGAATTTTAGGTTTCACTAAAAATTCAGCAGACTTAATGGTTTTCAGGGTTTCATGGTTTGGGAATTTGCAATGTTTCCATTTGATTCTATTATGTGTAAGGGTATGATATTGGCATTTGATCAAGAGCATGAAATCCTTTAAGAACCTTGATGTACCCTTCAATCAAAGGAAAACAACTGGTTAGGCATGCTAATCTTTTTCTACCGCATTTTAAGGTTGAGGAGATGAACCCTTCACTCAAACCAAAATCATTGGTTAGGCATGTTAAACTTTTTCAATTTCTATCATGTTATAAGGTTGAGCAATCCAAGTCTCAAGACTTTGAGCTAGATGATGTTTATGTATCTCTTGTTGATGATCCCATTTCTAGTAGCGATGAATCAATGATGAGTTTCATGAGAGACCATGTTGCTCAGTGATTTGTAGTTTTGATGTCTATTTTGCTACTACTACTACTACTAAAGTTGTAGAGGAGTTTTAGGAGTCCTCAAACTTTGAGCCATATTATTTATGTAGCTCATGTTGATGATCCCTTGTCTCGTAGTGGTGATGATTTTGATCATGATGAGGAGTGATCATGTTGTTGATCACTAATATGTAGTCTTGTATTAGGCCAATGGCCTCATAGCTTGTAGCATTGTTTTTGGACTTTATGGGCCATTTGGAGCCTAATTGCTTATGTATTTTTCGATGATATGTATTGCACTCGGTGCCATTTCGATATATTCACCTTTGCATGGTATATAAATGAGCAAACTTTGCATATTTTGTCTCTATTGGCTTGGAATCATGGTTGCAAATCTTAAAAATAGTTTTTTTTATTAAAAAATAATTATTTAATGTATTTTTTTAAAACCGGTTCATTGAGATCTGACAGCTCTCGGTTAGACCGGTTCCGGTTAGAAACCCAATTCATTAGGTCCACCGGTCCGGTCACCGGTTCCGGTTTTAATAACTATGCTCACACAAATCCAGAAGTACAAGAGGGGTACATGAAGGCATTGGACAAGTTGGTACCTGACAGGGAGGAGTGTGCTAGATTGCGCCTTCAATTAGGCAAATACTTCAGTTGCACTGCTAACTTTGGTTCTTTCCATGCAATGGAAGACGAGGACAGATTTGATGCTATCACATGGTGGGAAGCATATGGCGGCATGGGACTTTTGCCAAAGTTGGCTAAAAAAGTTCTCTCACAGGTTGTGAACACTTCTTCTGCAGAGAGGTGTTGGAGCACCTACAGCTTCATACACAATGTGAGAAGAAACAGGCCGAATGAAAACCGAGTTGAAAGCTTGGTTTATGTGCATTACAACTTGAGGTTGTTGAGCCATTACTGTGATCGGGCAAATGAGGATCAATCATACAGAGTCTGGGACAACAACCCAGAGGATGATAATTTGGAGGACGACACGGTACATATGGAAGAATTGGAAGCAGAACTTTTTAGGGATGATGAATTATGAATATGATGCTTCATGAAAGTTATATGGTGATCAATGAATCAATGATGATAAATGTTATATAATATCAATGATGATAAATGCTATATATTGAATTTTGAAATCAATGAATCAATGATGATAAATGTTATATATCAATGATGATAAATGTATATTGAATTTTGAAATCAATGAATCAATGATGATAAATGTTAGATATTGAAATTTGAAATCAATGATGATAAATGTTATATATCAAATTATCACTGATGATAAATGTTATATATTGAATTTTGAAAGCTTGAAACCTTCAAATTGATGATTTGCGAGACTCAAGAGTCAATATGTTGTATGCTTCCAACTCGTGGGCGTGGTTGATGAAGATTATAACTTCTAGATGATTGATGTTATATGATTCAATCTATGTTTTTATGTCTAATTCATCATTCTACATGTTTTTGTTGACATATATGCATCAAAATATAAAAAATATAAAAAATATTAAAATATATATATATATATATATATAAACGCTCCCGAAAACGCTCCGGACCCGGAAACTTTTAAAAATGGCGCTCCGCGCTTCGCTCCCGCTCCCGCTCCCGCTTCCAAGTAACCTTGGGCATATCACAGTGAGACACTGTCCGACACAGTCCGCAAGTATCCCACTTATGACAAAGAAATGTATTCCATTGTGCAGGCTTGCCAACAATGGAAGCATTACATTTTGGGGAAGGAAGTGGTCATCCACACAGCCACCGACACTTGCAGTTCAAACAGACACAAGGGAAGTTGCAGAACGATTGTCATCAGAAGTGGTCCACATATCTGCAACAGTTTCATTTGAACATCAAGTACAAGAAGGGCAGCACCAATAATGTTGCAGACTGCCTCAGCCGACCACCGATCGTGACGCTAACCACCGTTCTCAACTCTTGTGAGCACGAGACTTCTGATTGGTCGCTTCTCTACAAGAGCAATCCAAAATTCGGCCACACATACAAGACACTCTTGGAGGGTACGCAAGTTCCAAAATTTCACCTCCAAGATACACTGTTATGTCACCTGGGACACCTTTGTGTTGCTTCAAGCAAGCGTTCCAAGATGATTTGGGAAGCGCACTACAGTCGAGTCGTTGGGCATTTTGGGGTTGAGAAAACAGTGGCAGTACTGCAGAAGTATTTCTATTGGCCGAACCTTCAACAGGATGTCGGGAAGTACATCAGATCTTGCATTGCTTGCACCATTGCCAAACTAACCATCAAGAAGCAAGGCCTCTATACTCCACTACCTACCCCTAGTCGACCTTGGGAATCCATCTCCATGGATTACATGTCGGGCCTTCCTTCTACTAAGCAAGGAAACGACTGTGTTTTCGTGGTCGTCGACAGATTCTCGAAGATGGCCATTATAGCGGCCTGCAAGAAGAATATCACAACAGAAGCCACTGCTAAACTCTTCTTTGAATGAGTGTGGGTGCATTTTGGGATCCTACAGTCTATCATCTCAGATTGGGACAGCAGGTTCCTCAGCACATTTTGGTCCAACTGTTGGTCAATGCTCGACTTCGAGCTCACCAAGTCCACAGCTTTCCATCCCCAAACTGATGGCCAAACAGAGGTCGTCAACAGGATGATCGTACACATTATGCGCATGTACAATTCAAAGCATCCACACACATGGGATGAGAGCCTTCCCTATGTACAACACAATTAAAACCAGGCTCTCCACAACTCAACCGACCACATCCCCTTTCAGGTGGGCTTGGAATTCCATCCATTATGTCCCATTGACGTAGCCATGCCATTTGCAACTACTCAGGCCGATTCGGCTCATGTCCAGTCTGAAGCTGACAAAGCGAACAACTTCATTGAGCATATTCAGCACATCCGCCAACAAGTTCATGACATATTGGATAGAGCCAATTCTAAGTACAAGCAATGACATGATCAACATCGGGTACCACACAACTTCCAGGTGGGCGACAAAGTGTGGCTACATTTGGTGGTACCATCACCAAGGTTGTAGGGGCCAATGCCTTCGAGCTCAGTATTCCACCATTCCTTGGTCTACACCCAGTATTCAATGTGGACCGCCTTCGGCCCTACTTCCCACCTGTACTGGACACCTCCGACATTGCAAAACAACTCACACCAACAGAGTTAAACCCAAACTGCATGGAACAGGGCACCATGGATTATATCATGGAAATGCAAATCAAGAACACTCGCCCGCAGAAGATCCAATTGTATCGGGTTGTCAAAGCTGGCCAACTCCTGCACCAGGGCAAGTGATTCACCAGGGACCAAGTTCAGCAGAAGTTTCCTCATCTCATGGAGGAACTCAACGCAATAGGGACCATTGCTTCCTAAGGGGAGAGGAATGATCAAGGTGGACATTGGTGGCCACCCGCCTATTCCACTTGGGGCCCCGCCATTGTTTCTTTCAGTTTTTCAGTTTCGTTAATTGCAACACAGTTTACTATTTTTAGCAACTTTTCAGGTCCTAAACTTTCAGAGCCGTTTTGAGGCCCTAAATGACGTTTTTTGGGAAAACTAGGAACACCATGGAAGTCCTTAATTGTAGCACAGTTTACTATTTTTAGTAGTTTTTCAGGTCCTGAACTTCCGGAGCCGGTTTGAGGCCATGTTGCTCTCGATTTTCCCAAAAAACGTCATTTAGGGCCTCAAAACGACCCGAAAAACTGCTAAAAATAGTAAATTGTGCTACAATTAAGGAAACTTAAATACTGAAAGAAACAATGGTGGGGCCCCAAGTGGAATAGGCGGGTGGCTACCAATGTCCACCTGGATCACTCTGCGCTGCCCTGGCTGGGCCTACATCTCCCTCGTTGGGTCTCTGCACTGCTCTGGTACGAATCTGCCTCTCAGCCAATGTATCCTCGGCCTCGAATCTAAAATCCCATTGCCAATGTTCCCCTCACTGCACTGCAAGCTCACTTGAAAATTCTCAGCAAACCACACCCAAGAATTTCGAATTAGCTCAAGTGTTGTTACTATGTGTGTCCTCCAAATGACACCAAGCCTTCCTTTAATACTTTTCTCGTTGAACATTCAATGGTCGTGATCTAATCTCTAATCGACAGCTAAGATTAGAAAAGACTTGAACCACGTCACTTAGAACATTCTCAACCACATGTCTATATTAATTCACTTTAATTTTCAATTTCCCTAAGTTAGACTTAAGATCTCCATTAAAATAATTAATATTTTGAATAACTTAGGTTCTAGGTGGAATTTCTCCAAACGATTTCTGGGCCTTGGAGATCTCATGTGTTCTAGCCCCTCCAAAAAGTTTCGGAGCTAGAGCACATCCAATGCTACCCAAAATCTCAACACTCCCCCTTAGCGAGGAATGTACTCTAGCAACACTTCACTCTAGAAGCATTACTCTGATCCAAGGCACTGGGCCCTGCATTCTTGATGCCTCTACATGATCTCATCCACCGCGTTGTTGCCTTTTGTACGCTCGCCCATGGCCTCCGCCATAGTCACTTCCTCATCTCAGGACAAGAATTCCTCTCAAATGTTGCATCATGCTTCCCATAACATCATGCATCGC
The DNA here is from genome assembly GCA_034641835.2 of Pinus albicaulis. Lineage (NCBI taxonomy): Eukaryota > Viridiplantae > Streptophyta > Pinopsida > Pinales > Pinaceae > Pinus > Pinus albicaulis. The sequence continues at coordinate 1,682,846,112 of CM076580.1, forward strand.
TTAATCTGCATCAGTAACTCATTGTCGAGAAGTAAGAATTGAAGGACATCACCCAAATATTACCAGGCAAGTCGTATTTATCGCTTGATGTCTGTGTGTGCGTTTATCGCTTGTCGTTTTTTTGCAGGTCGAGCGATGGAAGGCAGGGACGGCGTGAGGAATGGAGGACGAGGGTTTTTCGAATGCAGACGGATTGATGGCTATGCTTTTGAATTTGTTTTTAAAATGTGCCCGGTCCGAATTAAAATACGATGTCAATCTAGAATTAATCGATTTCCTGTAATGCCGTGACACCTTTTCCTATAATTATACGAATCGATTTTATTAAATTAACCGTGCCGTTAACCGTGCCGTTCCGTCTTAAAGGCACGCCGTTTCAACACAGCTCAGAATTTTTTTTTTAAACGCAAATTTTTTTTTTTTAACGCCAATTCCACGCCTGGTTTACCACGTGTTCTGGTTATCGGTCAACCCTAAGTCTTTACTCTGCTGACCACGCCGTTCGGTGTAGTGTCACGATTTTTTTTAAACGATGTATATTTTATCTGCCGGCAGAAGCTGTGGGGTACGCAGTACACAGCCGTCAAACTGTTTCATATAATTTTAACAAACTGATTTGTTTTTCCAACCGTCACCTGCTCCGACTTGCACGTAATTTTTATTTGTTGCGGCTGTAGTGGCCCACGACAGGTAAACCTATTTCACGATTACCAAACCTGTTTCACGAGTACTGTCCACCTGTTCACTGTTCACGGTTTTTTTGGAATTTGTTTTATCTGCAGTCGATGATATACGCGTGAATATGATATAGACGGACAGCACAAAAAAAATGGAATTGCCTTCGGTCACAGCGGGAACGGTTAAAATTAAACGTGGTATCAATGGAGTGTAGAGTGTGAGTGCAGTGAGGAATTGAAAGTGGATTCGGATGGAAAGGAATGTGAGGGGGTTAAGTGGGTTGGGTTAGCGTGCAGGTGGGAAGGGCTGCTGGACTGTGAGATATGTGAGAGGAGAGGATGTAAGGAGGGTTATGAATCAGGGTTTGTCAGCAAAGGCAAAGTGGGCGTGATAGAGCAGAAGGTGTAAAAATCTGTAATTTTTGGAATTCCCTTTGATTCCTAAATTCTGGTGATCACACAGATCCAAAGAGCGATGGCTCCGATACCAATGGAGTGTAAAAACTCTGGTAAAACTTGATAAATATATATTATTAATGATGAAAGATGAGATAAGAGATGATTACAATGAGGGATCGCCTGGGCTTTAAATATAGCCTCAAGGTGTCCCTTGGCGAAGAGGCATGATCTTTGATCATGCCTTTTCAGTTAATAACCTAAGATAACTAATCTAACTAATAATTTAATAAAATATTCATAACACCCCATACACCGCCACCGCACCGTTGCACCGCAACTCAGTTTGCCGAGAAGTAAGCAATTGAAGGACATCACCCAAAATACTAACAGTAAGTCATTTAATTAATTTACACGAAGCACCCTCTCGTTGTTGCTCATACTTCCTCTAGTAAGCTCAGATCGGATGGCCGCTTCCGCACTACGTAAGCACTGCCTCTGCGTTGCTGAAATCCCATAAGCCTCTGTGCTGATGCTGCCTCTCCTCTGCGCTGCCCTAGTCTTCATCGTCCTAGCACTGCCAAAGTGCCTCCATGATCCTCTGCACCAACTAACTCCAGTCATCATGTTACTGTCTTTAAGGGCTCCCGTAGCTCATATGTGATCCAAGAGTTTGGGAACCTCAAGGATCCTGCCTTTCCTCTACAGTTCAAGAGAACTACAGATCAATGTCGCCCCACCTCCTCTCTCGAGGTACATGAGCACTCAAGGCCACATCATCATCACTGCCATCATCCCCCTTGGCTGCCCCAGCGTTGGAATCTGAATCTTCCTTGCCCTTCTTCTTTTGAGGACAAGTATTGGCGAAATGTCCCAATTCGCCACATCTGAAGCACTGGACCTTTGAGAGGTCTTTCTTCTTCTTCCCTTGATGTTGTTGTTGTCCCTTAGATGCAAGGGCCGCATCTTCCTCCTCCTCCTTTTTCTTGGCTCCTCCGCTGTTGCTGCCCATCTTGGTCATTCTCCTGATCTCCTCTTGAGGAAGAGTTGCCCACGTGTCCTCCCAATTTGGAAGTTGTGCTCTGCCCAAAATACTTTGGACAAAGGTCTCCCAATCATTGATGATTGCATTCAGGGCAGTCCTCACCATGATACCCTCATCAAGTGTTGGCCCCATAGCAACTATTTGATCTCAAATTGCCTGCAGTCTAAGGAGGAAGGGATCGATTTCCTCTCCCTTGTGCATCTGAAATAGTCGTAGTTGATTCTCCAAAAGCATCTTCCTCTGGACAGAGGTGCCTTGATACATCTTGGTCAATGTTGTCCACATTTCATTTGTCGTGTTCTTCTCGGTAATATGTGGGACCACATGATCCTTCACCCCATCTATAATCCAACGCTTGGCCTTTGCTTGCGCTTCCTCATACTTCTTCAACAGATCAACATTGACCAGAACAGCCACAACCTTCTTGGCATAATCTTTGATGCGATACTCATCTAAGACAGATAGGATCCTTGCCTTCCATCTAATCCATAAGAGGCTATCTCTGCTCAAAAATATCAAAACGGATGCTCTTCTCCCTTCTGCTGCTGCTGCTCTCAGCAAGAGACAAGATTTGGGCTTCTTGGCAATAGGAAACCCTCTAGAGAATACACTCCCTCTGACCAGTGATTTCCTTCTCGAAAATCCTCCACCAAAACTATCGAATCAACCCTCTCCAATCACTCCTTTTATTGGATCTCAAACTTCTTGGCTAGAAAGTCTGATGAGGAGTTGTTTCCCTTACTTTGTCAATCCCTGCTAGACACTATTCTACACCGGCAGAAACAATGCCCCACAAGCAACTTCAAAGAACAAAACTGCACTTCCAGCCGCGACAACCTGCACAACGTCACCGCTTCTTGGATTGCATCACCCTCTTGGGCCTACGTCAGCCTCTACGTCAGCTCTACGTCAGCTTGACAAACTCTGTGTCACCCTTTTGGGCCTGCGTCAGATCTGCGTGAGCAGATAGGCTCTCCGTCACCCCTACAGGGTCTGCGCTCTCTTTCTGGATCTATGCAACTTCAGCCGCCTTACTGCAACAAAAGACTTCATTGCTTCATTAATGGCTTCAGCACTCCATGATCTGCAATAGCTCTGATACCATGTGAAAAATTCTAAATCTAAATTACATAAACCCTACTGCAGTTTTCTGATTTACTTCTCCTACTTGATTGATTTAATTAACAAGTTATTTTTCTGAAATATTCAGTAAAACATCAAAGTAAACACTATTGCAGCCTACACATACATACATATCAAGCACTGAAGAATATAGCCCACATGACAAAGGACACAATAGTTTTTGGACAAATGTCCCTGGAAAAACCCAATGCGGGAAAACCGATGCAACAGCTCTTAAAGGGTTTTATTATTATGCAGAATTCTGAATACATTCAAGGGCAACAGACATGGTTTGCCCAAATAGAGAAAATCTCGACAGAAGTACCTCTATCACTCAGAGACAGAAAATGTGGTTGATTCAGCTGAGGCTTCACATCACCTTGTTTTGCTGAAAACGAGCCCTTTCTGGCCCACTGGAACCCCAGCGCTGCCTATCCCAGCACTGTGTCAGCGTTACGGCCCTGCGTAAGCCTCTGCGTAGCACAGGCTGGCCTTGCATCACTATGGCTGTGCCTACGCTGCCTCTGCGCAACTCTGGTTTAGCCTACGTCACCCTAGTTGAGCCTACGCTGCCTCTGTGCTGCCCTGATTGGGCCTGCGTCACCCTTGTTGGGTCTCTGCGCTGCTCTAGTACGGATCTGCCTCTCCGCCAATGTATCCTCAACCTCGGATCTGAAATCCCACTATCGATCTGCCCCTCACTGCACTACAAGCTCACTCGAAAATTCTCAGCACACCGTGCCCCAGAATTTCGACTTAGCTCAAGTGTTGCTACTATGTGTGTCTTCCAATTGACCCCAAGCCTTCCTTTAATACTTCTCGTTGAACATTCAACGGTCGTGATCTAATCTTTAATCAACATTTAAAAGATTAGAAAGTACTTGATCCACGTCACTTAGAACATTCTCACCCACATGTCTAAATTAATTCACTTTAATTATTTAATTTCCCTAAGTTAGACTTAGGGTTTCCATTAAAATAATTAATATTTTGAATAACTTATGTTCCAAGTGGAATTTCTCCAAACGATTTCTGGGTCTTGGAGATCTCATGTGTTCTAGCCCCTCCACAAAGTTTCAGACCTAGAGCACATCCGATGCTACCCAAAATCTCAACACTGCACAGAGGCAGCGCAGAAGCTTCAGAGGGCAATTTGATTTTGCTAGGGTGAAGTTGGTTATTAGTTCCAAAGGCTGGAAGACATCTTCGGAGCGTCAGAGAGATAGTTTCCCAGTAAGCAGCAGGCAGGACAGCTTGATTTGAAGAAGTTCTGAGCTGAAGCGTTAAGGGACTACACAAAGGTGACGCAAGGCCTGTGCAGAGCTAGGTGGACGACTTGCTTTTCAAAAGTAGTCAAGTGTCAAGATTGCTCAGAGTGAGGGTAATTTCCCTCAAAAAAAAAATTCCAGTATTTTCTCTGCAAGATTGTCAGTTTTCAGCATCCAGATTGTACTCAGATTATTTCACTGCTGCTTAATAATTAAAACCCTCAATTGTTGCACCAGTTTTCCCAAGTTATGTTTTTCTGGAGACTTTTGTCCAAAAATAAGTGTCAAATTTTTTTGTGTACCAGAATTTTCTTAGATTCCAGTTTATCTTCCGCAGAATTTAATTTGGTGAAAATTGCAGTTGTGAATTATTCATTATTTGTGTGGGAAAATAAACTGTTAATTAATTTACAGTGAGAAGAATAATTTCCAGTTGTTGCAATAGTTGAAATTTTCACATGCAGTCCAAACCAACAAGGATCTAAGAATCACTTTCACAAATAACAAACACCCACATTGTTTTTAGAGGCCATATGGCACATCCCTTAAGCTTATATGGCGTGGCTAAAATGTTATGGAGTACCCCTGCTGAAAGAGGCGTAACATTCCCCAAATAGATATGCCACAATATGGGTAGACGGAGGAGAAGCAAAATAAAAGCAATACCACACAAAGCGTTTCTGCTGGAAATACTTAGAGGGGGGTGAATTAGTATTTCTCTTCAATTAGTATTATCAACTTTACAGAGCATTAATTATCATTAATATTAGATCAAATATAAATCAACATCACATGAACAGTAAACAACACCATTCCATAATGCATGATAATGAAGACAGTGGACACAAGATTTTTAAGTGGAAACCCTTCCAAGAGAAAAACCACCAAACACTTCTTAATATTTGTCTTCAATAAATAAACATCAATTAGGAAGCTCCAACTTCCAAGATTTTCAGCAACAACTGAAGGAGGTTCCAACCCCCTGTTTACCAGCTCCAACTGGAAGGACACTCCAACACCCTAGTTTGCAAGCTCCAACTTGAAGGATGCTCCAACACCCTGTTTACGAGCTTCAATTGGAAGGACGTTCCAACACCCTGGTTTACAGGCTTCAACCAAAAGGATGCTCCAACACCCTGTTTACCACCTTCAACTAGAAAGATGCTCCAATGCCCTGTGCAGGCTCCAACTTATCCTAGCACCACCCTGCCACCCTAATCAGTCGGCAGACCACATTTCACAATTTTCAGACTAGATCCACCTGTCTCTTTTCTACTCAGACATCAAGGTAAACAAAGAATCTCACTGGAACATAAATCTTCTTACTATTAGTCCTCTTGACCGCATCAACATCAACTCTCTATATCAAACACTAGCATCATGATCTCAACTTTATATGTCAAACATTGTCAAGTCCACTGTCAAAATCAAATCTTCCTAACATCAAACCTTGACTGTCAATATACGTTCTGCAGCTGGAACGCTATCTCAACAACCTCAACACTTTCACTCTTCAATGACATCAAATATCGCTAATGTATATCTGTCATAAATGTGTCAGAAAAGACTCTGCTCACTGGTCAGTCTGGTCTCCTAGTACAGCATAACAAATTAAGTATATACATCACCTGCAAATTCTGGCAGCACTCCAACTCAGCTTTAGATGGTATAACCTTAGCTTCTGCACAATCCATTTCAGTAACAGGATAGTATATTCTTTCACAAATGACTACTTGCAACAAGAACATCTATTTTCATTAATAGCACATCTTCACAGTATCAATATCAAACCCTGGCCTCGTATATATATATATATATATATGACAAACTCTCATCTCTCAGCAGTATCATACCCTGGCATTATATATATATATATATATATATGACAAGCTCTGTATACGAACCTTAGCAATCTCAGTAGTCAGTTTTGCTCAAGAGTCATCCCGGGTACTTTTGTTCATATGCTGAAAACTGACATTATTAGCAGTCAAATCTTCTAGCAAAATAGCATCAATATACTACAGGGCGCAATGCTTAATGCATGGCAATACAATCAGCAACCATAGTCCTTAATACAAAACTCAGCCACTGCAATTTCAAACTCAACTGCTCTACCAGACTTTTCTACTTGTTTGGCTAATGACTCTCCTTAGAAGATGTGCCACTGTCACTGTGTTCTGGAGATGCCTGCTGTTGTCTTCAATGATGGGAGTTCTGGAGACATTTTCTTCAAACCAAATCCCTGTCTTCTATTATTGACACTTGCAAATGCAGCCTATATTCCTTGTAGGATCAAACTCTCAGCATACCCAGAAATGATGCAACCACGTCACAGCAAAATCAAATTAATTTCTGGAGTATACAACTTAACAGTCCTTGATCAGGTGTCCAGGGTAGATGGAATTCGGCAGTGTTTCAGATCTTATCTTGATGCAAATAATCTCAGATCTTGGCATGGCATTTAGCAAGCTAAAGTGTGTTTCAAGGAATCTTTGCTGTTCATCTAGGTCTTACAAACAGCCATACCGTTTTAGGGATTTTCATCTTCAGATTTTCAGATGGCTAGCATGCTAGATCAGTCCTTCAGTAAACTCACTTAGTCATCCATTCTCAGCCTTTGCAACCAGTGAACATCATGCCTTAGTATACAACTCAACAAAAACTAAACAAGCTGTCTCATACCTCAAGTCTGCTTCATTGAGAAGTGTGCCACTGAATGTCCCTATGATTGAGGCTGCTGCACTTAATTCTGCTGTAGATGAAGACCCCTTCTATCATCTTCAATGATTGACAAAGTAAGTTTTTATGTTCTCAAGTGGTCCAAAAACTGATCAAGGATCATAGAACCGTTGTGGTCCCCAAAACTTGACCTTGAAATGTCTTGAGAAATATCCTGAACTTGTCCGAAAATCAACAATGGAAATCTGCTCTACAAATACCTTAAAGAATTAGAGGGAAGAGTAAAAACTGATCTAAGATTTGCCTCCAAGCAACCCTACTTTAACTAGTCCTTAGATCGTGCAAGAGCAAGATCTTATCAATGAATGTTTCAGGTGGCACAGACTAGGGCTTCAAGTATGCCTCAGACAGCCATTAAATTCAATGCCAAAATACCTTCAAATGTACCACAGACTTGTGCGAATAATCTTTCAGAAATGCTTCAGAACAGTCCTCGAACTTTGCAATGAAAAAATACTTGATCAGTACTTGAAATGACACTTGAGAGAGTCTTACTCTGGTCTTGATTCAAGTGATGCTCCGTCTCAAGGATGTAGTACTGTGAGATCAAAAGCCCACATTTCTGTGACAGTGATTTGCCATAGGAGGACCGAGATGGGCCTCTGGAAGAAGTGCGATCAGCCTCAGAAGAATTCCACAGAGGTCAATAATTAGCCATTCGGATAGAGGAAAATAATCCAGTGAAGAATGTAGACAAGTTCAGCCACAAACAAATCAAGGTTTATGCCTCAGGGGTGTTAATTTTTGAGATAACATGTTCTTTGCTTAGGTCAGTTACTTCATTAATCCATTAGCCCATTATTAATTCCATTAATCCATTAGCAAACACATTAGCCATTATCATCTGACAGTAACTGATGAAAGAACATCAAACATAAATGCAGAAGACAAAGCAAGAGACAAGAGACGCCAAAATTTGGTCAATGACCAGGCCAAAACCCACTATGGGGAAAACCCTTGCAAATATTCTTATTATTAGATTGTCTTCAAATGTTCAGCAGAGAGAGTACATCATCCAATATCAATTTCAATATTCAACTAATGTCAATATGCTAAGCAACTATCCAAGAGAGAGATGGAGTCAACTGTAGTCAAGTCTGAATTTCCTGAAATCTAATCAAATCCACAGCAGTCAACTGTTGTCAAAGTGTGCCCTAACCAGAGATAGGACAGCAGTCAAAATAGTCTTCAAAGGAGCTCAGTGCTTGAGCAAATAATGCATCCTCCTTAGCAGATTGAAATGAGCCCAAAACAGATTGATTTAGTGCAGTCAAACATGGACAACTTGGAGATGGAGCCTGCGGTCAACCTCTACAATTAGGGCTTCGGTCAAGGAGCACAGATTGCCTTGAATTTGACACCAATATCTGTGGCCTGCTAAAATAGAAAAGATTCACCCAAAAACGCAGTCAAAACATGCAAATTATGCCCAAGTCAACGCTGGTCAATGTCCTGTAGTCAGCCCTGTTATTCAGCCCAATCAGAGACAGCCACCTGTACTTCGCATGAGAGAGAGGTCTTTCACTTATGAGCTGTACAAACCAATAGGAGAAGGAGAGAGAAAATGTGTGTTGTGTGAATGAAGTGCCTAATGAGGCTTGATGTCTCATGTATGTATATGAATCCATGTGGCTGAAAAGACATGTCGTTTGGGCTTCATGAGCCTACTTGGAGTTGAAGCCGACCTTGACAATTTGCACATGTGAAGCCTTCAATTCAAAAACACACTTCTCCTTGTCCGATTTAATGATCTTTAGGTCGATTTTGGTGCTCTCGAAAAGCGGTATTCAATCCAATAATCATCTCTATCAAATGAGTTGTCCAAAGTGGAATTTCACCATATTTGCATAATTTAACAAGGTGATCTGAATACCCTCCCGTTCTAGGGCTGAAATAATCTCAGACAAAGGCTGGCCTTGTCTCTCAAATAAGCCACAGAATAGCCCTTAAGGCTGAGCCTCAAATACCCACAATACTTCAGTGAATAGTGCCAAAGAATGTCCAAACAAAGCCTCAGTCAACAGTCCTCAAATGTAAGTGTAGTAGACCCTGAAACAGTGCATAACAGACCTCCGATTAGCCTCAAAAAGGGCCGAAATTCGGCCTCTAAGGTTGCCTCAGATGACACAGTTGCGTACCTGTACCTCAGAAAAACACAGAAATTTACCTCAAGGCTCAGACCTGGCATGAATTCATCCTTTTCTCCAGCGAATCTCCATACATAAAAATGAAACCCAAAATCACAAGAAGATTGGCCTCTTTCTTCTGTTCTGCAATCTAACTTCTGCCCTAGGCCTCAGAAATTCAGAGAAAAAATCTGCTTATCAATTTTATCTATTGGAGAGCAGACGAGTTTCTTATTATAGTGGCCGTGGAGGCTTATAGGAGGGGCCGACATGGCCTAATCACCCTGGAGCCGACCTTTCAATTTAATATATAAAATTTGGAGCCAAAACCGGCCGACTTGATCATAATGAATTAATCATTTTTTTTAATTAGTCTTCCCTCCACTTTTACAAGTTGAATTTGCTAGAAAGGGCTCATCACAACTTAATTTAATTTTCTTGATAATAAATTATACTTAATAAGCCAATCATTTTTGGGGACCTTGGCAAAGGGGCACAAACTTTAGGCGGGCATATTTCTTCAATGGAGAGTAATGTTATTAGAACCGAACCGGAACCGCCTGGTCTGGCCGTTTTTGGCCCGAAACCGGTCTGAACCGGGCCTCCGAACCGGAATAGGCTGGTTTGGTACTGAACCAGTCGGTTCCATAATGAAACTAGCCTGGTACCAAACCGGCCTATTCCACTGAACCGGCCAGTTCAGGACTAGTTTTGTGCGGTTTGAACCTTCCCAGGTCAGCGTAAAAAATTTAGCCCTTTTTCTTGATTTTTGATTTTTTTCATTTGGTTGGCCCACTTCTAATTCTCCCCTAGGCCAGCCTAATATTCAAGCCTATGGCCCTCAACCTAATATTCAAGCCTATAGTCCTATTAGTGCTATGCATTTCATGGTAATGTTAAATTCTTAAAGTTTACTTAGATTTTTAACATTACCATGAAATGACTCAAGATGTTTGAGAGTGGTTCCAACCTCATTGGATTTCATATAGAGAAAGTAGAATATTATATTTCACTCAATCCAGCAAACTTAACAATTTTTCAGGATATCAGGTTTGCGGGGATTGCAACATTTCCATTGGATTTTGTCATTTACGAGGGTAAGGAACTAGTATTTAATAAAGAGCACCAATCCCTCTATGTCCTTTGATGCTAGTGGCATTGGTTGTCGAACTATTCTATCATGATTCTACTAAAAATGTACCCGTCACTCAAACAAAATCTTGACTTGACATGCTACGTTTTTTCTACCTTATTTTAATGCTTAGAGGGTTATATTGATGACGAAGATCCCAATATAGGTGATGATTTTGATGATATGTAGGTATTTGTTGTAGCATGATTTTTTTTGGATGCTAGAGGCCATTTAGAGATTTGTTGATTTATTTTCAGTTTAGGGATGGATTGCACTCAATGCTATTTTGGTTATCTGAACCTTACATGCCATTTAAATGAGAATTTTTGTTTATTTGTGTATAAATGGTTTGGATTCATATGGATGCACATGAATATATATGTTTTTCTTTAAAATATGAATATTTTGTGTTTTTAGTTAACCGATTTTTTTCTGGTTTTTTACTGGTTCTGACCGGTTCCCGGTCCACAAGGTTTTTCGGTTTGATCACCGATTTGGTTCTGATAACATTAATGGAGAGGAACCACAAGGCGTGCCACCTACCATGGGAATCGGCACAACGTTTTTCGGTTTGAACACCGATTCGGTTCTGATAACATTGATGGAGAGGAACCACAAGGGGTGCCACCTACCGTGGGAATCGGCACAACGAAGACTATCAAATAATGATGGTCATATAAGTAAAAAGCATGTTCTTCATCCTCAAATTCATCAACAAATGCGGGGCATCTAGTGCTTCCCAAGGCTTCTTGCCATTCGGAGCTTCCAATTGATGAAAACTATATGAATATTAAGAGCATTCAAGGATCAATGTTGGCATCAATGACAACAAAAATCAACAATTTCAACACTGAAAGCAAGATCAAGATGCAGAACAAACTCACGCTTAACATACCATGGAAAAAGAAACACAGCTTGACCCAGCTTAGGACAATTTCAAATTCTTGAAGATGGAAATAGACCAATGAGGAATGGAACCACAGGACCTGTGAAGTCTGCACATCAAGGGAGATCGAAACAGAGCAGCTCTTCCTTTTTCGTTGTGAGGTGTATAGAAATATCAGAAGGGGTTCGGCCCCAGAGGACTCCACTTTGGCAGAAGTATTCCATGACAGTCAAACAAAAGATATTAGGAAATTGATGTTAACTATGATCTTCAAAGACAAGGCTATGAAAGTCATGCAACAAAAGGACTCAACACATCCCAAGGGGTGAATACACATAAGTAGACATAAGAGAGGGGCTGCAATATGTCCACCCACACCTTTTTCTAAGTTTGAGTCTCTTTGTTTCTTAGCATTGGCACTTTCCTGTTAAATTTACTCTCACCCTTGTAGAGATCAGCATCGAAAGTGTCTCATAGACCAACTTGGACATCTCTCTCACTCTCCCTTTATATATATATATATATATATATATATATATATATATATATATATATATATCTTAAGCAAAACATACTTAGAACTTATATTTCCAATATGTGCTTCATCATAGTTTGATATTAGAAAGGAGTCTGAATCATCATTTGATCAAAACAATCAAAAAACCAATAAATTATGTCATAGAAAATAATAGTTTGAAATAGCCACATGGAAGACGAAATAAATCTGAAAGCATACCAGAACATAAGGCAGGTCCAGCCACCATAAGTGATCTTCCTTTTCGGACTTGTACTCACTGTACTTACTTAACATCGCTTTCTGCCCAAACATGTCACTCTCTTTCTGCATCCTTGCCTTGATGTATTCAAGTCGTTCATTAGAATTTCGTGAAATAATATCCGCAGCTTCCTTCACTTTTTCTTCTGTAATCCACCTATCAAGGTCTTGTCCAATACTCCTCATTATAGCCTTCATCTCAGGGTCTCTTTCTGCATCATACTTTTCTTGTAATGCACGACTCCATTTCTTAGTGTGCTTCCAAGATTCCTGTTTCAGTTGCTTTACAAATTTGTTGGACTTCCCGCTGCTACTAATAACAGTCTTAGCACTAGTAGAAGAACCACTGTGAGATTCACGTCTTGTATCAGTTACATTACCTGTGGAGTTTATTGAAGGTACAGCAAAAGATGTCGACTTTGTGATGCTCGAAGAGCTTTCTTTTTGAGGTACTGCTGGAGGATATAGTTCTATTTTCTCCTTCATGAATTTCAGACGGTCTTCTTTTAATTTATCAAACAAATGAGATCTTTCTGGCCGATCCTTTTTCCACCGTGCCATATAGACCTCTGGTGGATCATCATATCCAATGCCATCTGAAACAAGAAACACTGGATAACTGTTATTGGGCATCCCAAACAAAATAACTAACAATTAGATATATTCAGATGTACCATTTCAATAGAAAATTCACCTGCACATTGCAAAATGATAGCCTTTGCTAAGAATCTTCTAACAAAACGACAACTAAAACAAAAGAAGTATCTCAGTCAGGCAAACAAGAATCCTGAGTGAAAAACAAGAAGCAACTGATTTTACACCAAAATGCAAGCAAAACAATACATCACAAAGTGAATGACTATTTCATGGAACTCATGTCAGATACAGTAACTTCAACAAGTTCCTTGTTATAGGCATATTCATTTATTCCCAAGAGAGAAAACCAGAAGGCTAGGTAAGTTCTGCTCTCTACCTTATTTATAAGCAGGCTAGATAAATTCTGTTCTATCCATTATTTACAATGTTCCACCAAGTTTCTTCGACAGCGGAGAATAGGAGAGGGGAGATGCACATAGGGGACATGTGAGAGCACCCCAAAATTTTGGGGAAATTTAGGGGGCGAGGTAAGAGCAGGGCCCCTAGCATAGGGGTCCCTCTCTCTAAAATTATTAAAATAAAAATATTATCATAAAATCCCAACAATAACAATTCATCCCATGGTCATTATTGTGCAAACCAATGGAAATGCTATAATCCTGGCAATCCTAAAATCCTGAAAACTGTGAAGTCTATTGAATTCCAAGCGGGATATGAAATTCTACTTTCTCCATATAAAGTCTGAAGAGGTTGGAACCACTCTCAAACACCCTGAAACAATTAATGATAATGTTGATTTAAATAAAAGTGACATTCTCCTTTATCCTATCTTCTCTTGAGTGGCATTCTCCTTTATCTTATTTTTTTAAGTGACATTATCTTAATGTCACTTATCTCTTTTTTTTAAGTGACATTCTCCTTTATCTTATTTTTTTTTAAGTGACATTATCTTTATAAGACAATGTCAAAAGATGGTGCGACGGTGGAAGAAAACCCTAGAAACTCTAGCATGGTGGCTCTGGTTTTCCGGCTCTGGTTAGCTCCTCTCCCCTCGCAAGTGCTTGTTTAATATTCATCTACCTCTGTGCCCTCATGTTTACCGATGTTTAACACATGCTCTCCGGCTTCTTCTTCCTCACGTGGTCGACATCATCTCATGACTGTTTTCAAACTCCTCTTGCTCAACTGTAATGGCTTCGCGGTTTACGGGTTGATTTTCGACAGTTTTGGCGGACTGTGAATAGCCTACCCGACATAGGGGCTTCATTATTTCCCTACTCCGCCTCTGGACCCCAGCGGTAGTGACTGTCGGTTTCAGTATTTTTGCCCTGGAACGACCGCGAGAAGTGGTCAGAACCGTTTTTTGGCGTTTTTCTCATGGACCCTAACTTTTTTGAGGACAAATCCGTTATGGAGGATGAACAGTTGGACTATTCCTCCGACTCTCTGGTCGCATTACCCACCTCAGCAGCCAGTTGGGGCTCAAACAGCTGGAGCCTCGTCATATCGACATGGAGATTGTTGTGTCAAACTCGGGTTTTTCGAAGTTTAGGGTTCCCAGCTGAAACCCTACAGAACAGTTTCTGGGCCACAACCCTAACTTTCTGGCTTCCACGGTCTTTTCCATACCATCCCCGTCAACTTTACGTATCTGGAACCAGTAACAGGCTATGCTTAACCCAACTAAGGGATTGGTTCAAGCGGAATGTTCGACGAGTTTGGGCGGTGACAAAGAAGGGGCCTTTGGTTTTGAACACCTAGGTTTGGGCTCAGAGGGTTTTATACACTCCCACGACGACATTCTTGGTTGTCCGACTACGGTTGTTGCCTCCAGCAACTTTGAAGGCCTGCCCATACCAACTCAGCTAGCTGAACAAAAGGCCTCATCAGACTCGAACACCCTACCTGAGGGAGAGGGACCTCACTAAGAGATTCTGACCCACAGAACTGGTAAGAAAAAGACGCGGTGCACTAGAAAACGTGAGAAATCCAGGGAGCTGGTATTTGGTGAAGGGGTCAGTATGCAGCAAGCCGAGGAAACAGAACAAATTGCTCTGGAGGGCAGAGTCCGCGGGCGAAATTACACTTCGGCTAGACTTTAGCGCTGGACCTCTGAAATATGGGGCAACATACTCAAACAGCGTTCGGCGGTCCTGAACATGAATAGAGGTTGGTTTGCTCTGATCTTTCCTCACCCTAACATGGCTAGTTGGGTTCTTACAAAATATTGGCACATTGAAATGACGTTGGTTCTCCTTAAACGATGGACTCCCCTCTTCGACCCTGATAAGGAGAAAATGGGGGTTGGCCCTATCTAGGTTCAGTTACCGGGTCTACCACTTCAATTTTGGACGGAGGAAGTTCTCAGATGCATTGGAGAGGATTTGGGTATTTACTTGGATCATGATAGATCCTACATGGACACTGCAACATTACAATGGCGTGGATCCTGGTCCACTTGGATACTCGTGAAGGTTTGGTTGAAAGCTATGTACTGAAATATAGGAACATATCCAGGTTCCAAATTCTTGACTATGAAGGGGTCCCCTTTCGCTAAAAGGAGATGCCATGAGGTGGGGCATGTGTATAAGGATTGCCCCCTTATATTGGCGGCAAATGCGGAACAAACTAAAACATTGGTTCATGCGAGGACCCAAACTATTGAGCAAAGCGAGGTGCAATCACAGAGGCATATGCAAAGTTCGGACACAAGGCAGAAGCCTGATCCTCGACAGTCTTCACCTGTGTCAGCAACCACTTCAGCTCCGCAAGCGACTGCTCCTGAAGCTCCTCAACTATAAGAGGAGGGACTTTGCCCCATAACGTGTACTGTGTCCTCTACCTCCTCTCCTTTTCTTTTTAATGTCCAACTTTCGTCATCTTCTTCTACATTTACTCATATTACTTGTCCTCCTTGTATCAAAAATAAGCTTGTTCCCGTATGTTGTCCTGTTGCATTTGCGCCCCCACAACCTTCATTAGTCTCTCCGCCCATCCCCTCTGCTAGTTCTGATCCCGCTGGCCGACCCGATACCTCTCATACCAGCTCCACTTGCCGTTACAATATTCGCTCCTTCGCCAAAGCCCTAATCGATAATTCTTATGGATTAGGAGATGATCCTGCCTAGACTGTTCTTAAAGCCACTAGAGACAAACCCATCCTTGTTATCCAAAGTTATCCACTAGGTTGGGGTTGACGTGGCTACGGGTAAACAATTCACTATTGACCGGGTTCTTGGAGCAAAGAAAACCCCAACCAAGGGTTCCCCATGATCTGTCTCTCATTCAACTACAAAGGGTTAGCCAACCTGGATAAGAAATTAGCTTTCCGTCATTTACTAGAATTAGAAAAGGTGGATATTATCCTGCTTCAGGAAACCCTGGGACTCGAGGAGTCTATTCACAAATTTCTTTCTTCGATCTATCTGTTTTGGACTTTTCATACCTTGGATGTCTGTGGCCGATCTAGGGGAAGTGCTATTGGTTTTAATGATCGGACCATTCAAGTTCACAATGTGTGGGGTTTGGATGGGATATTTGGGGCAGACTTCACCGCCTCTGATCTTGTTACCTCTCTCAGAATTCTTAACATCTATGGGCCTTGCCATGATAGACCTGCTTTCTGGGACACGCTTATGCAATCCCCTATTATGCAGGTGGATCATGTCATATTGGGTGGTGACCTCAATTTCTCTCTTGGACATGGGGAATATTGGGGGCCCCATGCAACGCCCGATCCCCTTTCCTGTTGCTTTGAGCAAATTCTTGACAAAGCCAACCTAATTGACTTAGAGATGGCTAAAAAAGTGCCCCTCCTGGTGTAATAGGAGAATTGGCGAAGCTACCCTTGCTAGAAGACTGGATCGTTTCTTGATCTCCTCAAAGTTAGTTGTCTGGATGGATAGGGCTAGACAGTGAGTGGTGTTGATATTTTGGGTAGTGGGGGTAGCATCGAATGTGCTCTAGGTCCCAAAATTTGTGGAGGGACTAGAGTACACATGATCTACAAGACCCAGAGAGGGATTTGGGAAATTTCATCTGGTTTGGAAGATATTTAATTAATTAATTATTTTGATCATTTCCTGAGTCTAAATTTGGAAAATTAAATAATTAAAGTTAATTAAATTAAACATGTGATGAAATTTTCTTAAGTCACACGGATCAAGCTTTCTTTTAATCTTAGCCATTGATTCAAGATCTGATCATGGCCATTGGTTTCCCAACGAGAAAAGTATAAAGGAAAGGCTTGGAGTCATTTGTAAAGACACACAGAGGCAGAGCACTGAAGCTAAGCTGAGATTCTAGGGCAGGGTCTGCTAAGAATTCTCAGAAGTGTTTTAGCTACAAAGAGGGGAGTTTAGGCAAAGGGGATGGTCTGATCCCAGTGCCTAGAATCAACAAGAGGCAGACAGTAGCTTCCAGAGGCCGCGCAGAGAAGCAGGAACAGCAGCAGCTGCGCAACGCAGAGGCAGCTTCAGCTACGCATGTGTTGCGCAGTCACTCCCAGGGTAGCGTTAGGCAGCTGGAGACCCTCAGAAGTTACGCAGCCCTTTCCAGGCCAACGCAGACGGATGCAGAGGGTGCAGAGGCTGACGCAGGGGCTTCAGAGGCAGCACTGGGGTTTCTAGGGCCTAGATTTGGCTGAGACCTTATAAATCCCGTTTGAGGGTGTGGATCAGTCAATATTTTGGCTTCAGAACAACCGGTGAGTTGCAGATCTATATTTTCTCTGTCAAGTTTTGCAAATCTGGAACCCAGATTTGCTGTATTCAAAAAAAAATTAATAATAAAACCCTCCAGCAGACTGGTTTTCCCGCATTGGATTTTTTCGGGGACTATTGTCCAGAAAATCCTTGTGTCACTTTGTCTATGTGTGCATGCACTTTTTCTAGATCTGAATTGGTGAAAGTCTGTTATGTGTTTTCCTTTGATATTAATCTGAATTTTCAGCTTAATAACTTAATTAAGTAGGAGGAGCATAACCAGATCTATAGATTTCTGCATACGTAACATTCAGAAATTTTCAAATGGTATCAGGGCAATTGCAGATCTAGGAGGGTCACCAGCAAAAGGCTAAAGGATCTTGCTGCAGAAAGCAGCAGGAAGTACAGCAGAAGCAGATGGGCAGATCTGAAGGGATAGCACAGTTTCAGAAAGAACGGAGTTATGCAGAGGGCAGGGTGACGCAATATTACGCTATCTCCCAGCAGGCCCACACACTCACTGTGCAGAGGCATCGCTGGGATTGTCTGAAGCCAGCTAGGGTGACGCAGATCTGAAGATGTGAGATCCAGAAGTGCCTGAAGCAGAGCTGCATAACTTCAAAAGGTGTTGGTTGGGTTAAATTTCTAAAGTTTTCATAATTTTAGCCTAAGCACTATGGACAAAGAGCGAGAGGAAATCAGCGTCTCAGAGAGTTTCTAGCCAAAGAA
Source organism: Pinus albicaulis (assembly GCA_034641835.2). Taxonomy (NCBI): domain Eukaryota; kingdom Viridiplantae; phylum Streptophyta; class Pinopsida; order Pinales; family Pinaceae; genus Pinus; species Pinus albicaulis. The sequence continues at coordinate 1,682,864,307 of CM076580.1, forward strand.
ACTTGCAGATCGTTCTGAGGATCGAAGAGAGCTGAATCATTGTTTGATATGGCAGATTTCCATGAAGGGAAATCAGTGGTCAGAGGGAGCAGAAGGTGCCTATTTCGCCAAGGACCTTAGATTCAGATCTCTAGCACAGAGAAGGGGAGCTCTGACAGATTTCTGAGCTGATGGAACCTCATGGACTGCGTGATCAGGATAGATTGGATGGCCTATCCAACTTTTCAGTTTGGAAAGCTAGAATCCTGATAGTCCTAGAGGCATTTCATCTAAGAGACCATGCAGAACAAGTTTTGGTCACGTCGACCGATGCAGTACTCCTGAGGAAGCATAATGAAGCTGTAGGACATGCCAAGCGACTGATAATGGATGGAATTAAGGACCATATTGTCCCACATATAGCTGAGAAGAAAACAGCTAATGAGATGTGGAAGGCCTTAATGTCCCTATATGAGGGAAAATCCATCCAGAGGAAGATGCTTCTGGAGGCTCAGATGCGTTCATTCATGATGACCAAGGGGGAAGACATGGAACATTTTCTCTTCAGATTATAGTCGATCAGAGACCAGTTGACTGCCACGGGTGCAAAAGTAGAGGATGATGTGATGGTCAGAATGCAGTCACAAATGAATGGGAAACCTTTTTCCAAAGCATCTTGGGCAGAGCAAACCTCCCAGACTGGGACAGCTTGTGGGCAATCATGCATCAAGAAGAACTTAGCAGAATCACCAAGAAGCAGTACAGCACGGGATCGAGTAAGGTGAAGAAGGAAGATGAAGAAGATGCAGCCTTGGCATCAAAGAGGCAGCAGGGAAAGAAGAAGAAGGATCTATCAAAGATCAAGTGCTTCCAATGTGGTGAACTAGGACCTTTCGCCAACAATTGTCCTCAAAAGAAAAAGGACAAGGAAGCTTCTTCTTCCAAGGCTGTTGTGGTGGATGATGGGTCAGAAGATGCAACAAGAGCGCCATGAACCAATGCAAAATGGGGTGATGGACTGTAGGATCAATAATAAAATGACAAGGGGATCCTTGAGCAACTCATCTCTGGGATCACATCCCGAGCTACTGGGAGCCTTGGGACGCAAGGACTAAGTGGAGCAAGGTGCATAGTTAGAGGATGAAGGCAGAGGCAAATCATACTTGAAGAACAAACATGGGAAGGTGTATAAAGAACAAAGATAAAGGTAGCAGCAGTCAGAGGGGCTTGATGTCTTCATGTAAATTTTTGAAGATGTCCTATGCTTGATGCAACTTTACTTTTATCCCCAATGTCAATCAGCAATCACATAAACAAGAAAGTAAAGTGCTGATAGAACATACCAGTAGATCAATAGAAAACAAGCCAGAAAAATATAAGTGTGTTGGTGCGTTACGGCGGTCAACAAGATGCTTCAACCAACAAAGTCTCAATACGGTCAGCCAACCAGAAGTGTCACACACACAACCCTTAAAGACAGTTCATCAAAAATCAACATAATTCAACAAAGGAATCCCACATCCAGATTTACAGCATCATCCATATTTACGGCATCCATTTCCGGTATCATCTAGATTTACGGCATCCATTTCCGGCATCATCCAGATTTACGACATCATCCATATTTACGGCATCCATTTCCGGCATCATCTAGATTTACGACATCCATTTCTGGTATCATCTAGATTTACGGCATCATCCAGATTTACGACATCATCCATATTTCCGGCATCCATTTCCGGCATCATCCAGATTTACGGCATCATCCATATTTACGACATCCATATTTAGATCATGAGGATGTGTGTGATGAGATGATTAAAATGTCCTCCAACGTTGACTCTATTTATATCAATCACTAAGGGCGTGTGACACGTTTGTTGGGTTTGTAAAACCTTAAGGCCGACTTGCACATATTTTGAAAGTATTAAAAATAAATTCAAAATAAATGTTCTGCTCATCGGATCAAGATGATCTTTAGATCGATCTTGCACCTCTTTGAAAGAGGAACCCAATAAAAATATTGGTGTCTTCATTTGAGCATCACAACATGGAGTTTGGACCTAGTTGTCCAATTTTAACACTCCCTCTCAAATAGGGAGAACTCCATCCACCTGTGCAATCAAACATCGTGCATCATCCCGCCGTAACTTGCTTTGCTAGCCTCTTTATTTCAAAACAGAAGTGGGTCAGTCACAAAGACATCATTCTCGGCTGATAGATTTAGCTTAGAGGTTTGAAACCTCTATAGGACTCACAAAGAGTCTCATACCAACCCGGAGTCATTTTATCTGACCTGAAGTCAGTAGGAGGTACGAAACCTCACTTGGACTCAAGAGAGTCATATATACTAACCCAAAGTTAGTCTCACTGACCTGAAGTTAGTTGGAGGTCTGAAACCTCACATGGACTCAAAGAGTCACATACAAACCCGAAGTTGGTTTATCTCACCCGAAGTCAGTAGGAGGTCCAAAACCTCACATGGACTCAAAGAGTCACATACCAATCCAAAGTTGGTTTATCTCAACCGAATTCAGTCGGAGGTCCAAAACCTCACTAGATTTGATCCCAGATCAAGTGGTTGGACATGTGTCATCCTAGATAGAGAGTACAACAATCTCTGATGCATCCATCAGTCTTTGCTACTAGTCTCTAGCTTTTCCCACCTCATTGGCCAAATGGGAGGTACTTCCCATGAGTCCGGAACTGTACAGGATGCATACTGTGGGTACGCATCATGAGAGGCAAACCAACTCAATCATCATAATCTGGGTAGCCCCAGCATAACAACAAGGTTCGGCAAGCCTAGCCCTCGTGGTTGCTTATAGCCCGGTAGCTATCCTCAAAGCCCTCCACATAGCTCCCAGCTCATCGTCCAACAAGACCCACATCATAGGGTCGTTCCATGATTCCAAGATTCTCACGGAAGGTTAGGAACATGACCTTCCCCAAGGGCATTGTGAGAATATATGCGACCTGATCATCAGTTCCTATATGATCGAGCCTTACGACACCTCGCTATACCATATCCCAAATAAAGTGGTACCAGCCATCAACATGCTTGGATCGTTTGTGGAACACGGGATTCTATGAAAAACGAATCCCCCTCATGTTATCACAAAGGATACGGTGGCATCTAGCACATGCTCGAATAGCTCACTGAAGAGCTTTCGCAACCAAGTGACTTCACAACAGGCCATACATGTTGCAATGTATTCGGCCTCATTGAAACTCAAGGCTAATGACTGCTTCTTTGTCTGGGTATCTACGTCTCAAGTAGCATCTGTGCTCTTGTGATCCACCACACTACCAGCCCAATCGGCATCAGCATATACATGGAGTCTCAAACTCCCGGTAGTGTATCTCAGCCCATGGTCTATCGTGCCCCATAGATATCTCAAGAGTTTCTTGGCACCAACCTATGAAAGTTATGAGGATCAACCATGTGTTGACTCAAAGTGTTCATTGCACAACATACTTCCAAACGGATGTTCTCTAAGAACATCAGGGCCCCTACGAGTTGACAATACTCGGTAGGATTTGCTAGCACAGGCCCAACATCGCTTTCACTCAACTTCTTAAAGTTGAGTTCCATCGGTGTCGACGCGAACTTACAGTCCACCATACCAAATCTTTCCAACAGCTTCACAATGTATTTTCCTTGAGAAAGGAAAATCTTGCCAGGTCTCTGCCAGACCTCTAGGCCTAGGAAGTAGTGCATCAGTCCTAGGTCTTTCATCTCAAACTCAGCAGCGAGCTCCCTCTTGCATTGATGAATGAGAGGGTCAGCACCTGTTAGGAAGAGGTCGTCCACATACAACACCAAATGAGAGGCTTCTCTTTATGAAACTTGAAGTAAAGTTTTGGATCAACATTACTACGAGTGAAGCCCAACTTCATCAGGTAGCTATCTATCCTCTCATACCAAGCTCTGGGTGCTTTCCTCAACCCATAGAGGGCTTTCTTCAACCTGCAAACATGGGTGTCCTGATCCTGGACTTTTAACCCCAGAGGTTGCTCCACATACATCTCTTCCTTCATTGCACCATGCAGAAGTGTGGTCTTCACATCCATCTAATGAAGACTCCATCCGCGCAGCGCCAAGGGCCATGATAGATCTGACAGGTATATCTAAGCTGCTAATAAATATATCATCATAGTGTATGCCTTCCTTTTGAGAGAAGCCACAGGCAACGAATCTTGCCTTGAACTTTTCAACACTTCCATCAGATCCATGCTTGATCTTGTAGAGCCATTTCGAGGTGACAACTGCTTTGTCCTCCGGTCTTTGAACCACATCCCTGACATCATTCTTCATTATGGACTCATACTCTTCGTGTATAGCATCCTTCCAGACTTGATGCTTTACGACTTCCTCAAAAGATCCAGGCTCAAATTGTACAATAGTACTCATGGTTGCTAGATACCCTTGGTATCTACTTAGCTTCTTGCTTTCACGAATGTCCCCCTTTGGGGCCATATGTCCCTCGGCATCCTCGAGAGTGTCCCTGAGCCATGATGGTCTCTTCCCTATTGAAGGAGGTGGATCAATCAAGTCCATTGGTCCTTCAGCATCGGGCATCGTCTCATCCTTCGGTTCTTCTTGATTTCCAGGCCTTGCTTCATGATCTTCCTCAGATCTCGGAAGATTGACTACTTTCCTCAGGGAAGCATCTTTGTCAAAGGTAACATCGTGGCATATCTCCACTTCCCTTTGACCAGGCACATATACTTTATAGGCATTTGAAGTTTCGTTGTAGCCCACAGACATTGTGGTCTCCCTCTTGATGCTAACTCCTCTGCAAAAATTCTTGAACTCGTTCGTCTCATATAATAAGAACATCCTCCCAAGGATGTCACGGGCAGCATACCAGACAGATCAGAATGTACTAATTGCAAGACATTAGATGTCTTTGTGACACTTGAGGGGAAAGGTCCCCTTGTATGCTTTCCTTTGGCAGAACCCTGACATACACCTTCATGATTATTTGAGAACTCAGGCATCCCCGTCACCACCTTCCTTGCTTCGGGAAGGGCCTCGTAGTGAAGTTGTTCAAACCTCCGGTGTCATAGTTCAGTCTGTTGGATAGTATCACATGTCATCGCTCCCAGTGGACTTCCTCCAACCTAGTAGAGTGTACCAACTCTAAACCCAATCATGATAGCTTCCTTGAAACTCTTCTTCCACATGCGCACCCTCCATCAATGAATGCCACATTGAAACCTTTGTCTTCCATGGCCGAAACAGACATGAGGTTCTTCTTCAAATTAGGTACATATAGTACATCTTGCAAGCGAAGACTTGACCTTGAGACAACTGGAGGGTCACAGTCCCTGTCCCTTTCACGGGATATGTGGCATTATCTCCAAGGATAATTTGTAGATTAGTATCCTTCTCAACCACATCAGTATGTGCTTCCTTGAACCCAATGATGTGCCTTGAGGCACCACTATCTATCAACTAGACATCCATAGTGTCGGGTGGAGATGCAGTAGAGAGAACAGATACAAGAATGAATTCATTTCTTTTATCATCAAAAATATTTGATTCCTCATACCTGGCATTTCTTGACCTTTTGAAAGGTTGCCCATTTCCGCCGAAGGGAGCCTTCCTTTTCTTGACCTTCTTGAAAGGGCATTCTCTAGCATAGTGACGTAGCTCAAAGATGTAGGCAACCAAACTCTTATGAATTGAGTCCCTGATCATCAGCTTTGCTTTGATTTCCCCCTTCTTGTACTTTGATTTGGCAGCAGCAGTTATAGCGGATGGAGGCTCTCAGATTTTACCCTAACATAGTCCATGAAATCTTGGTCTTCCAAATTAAGATCCAATGTCATCTTCCAAGCATGGAAGTCATCCTTCCCAATCAATTTTTCATCAGCATTAAAGCCATTGTAGTTTGAGGAACCCATCCTCTTCTTTGGTGATTGCTACAAACTAGGGCTTTGTCTTCACCTCAGCTCTGATTCCATGTAAATTTTTGAAGATGTTCTATGCTTGATGCAACTTTACTTTTATCCCCAATGTCAATCAGCAATCACATAAACAAGAAAGTAAAGTGCTAATAGAACATACCAGTAGATCGACAGAAGACAAGCCAGAAAAATAAAAGTGTGTTGGTGCGTTACGACGGTCAACAGGATGCTTCAACCAGCAAAGTCTCAATACGGTCAGCGAACCAAAAGTCTCACACACAGCCCTTAAAAACAGCTCATCAAAAATCAACATAATTCAACAAAAGATTCCCACATCCAGATTTACGGCATCCATTTTCGGCATCATCCATATTTACGGCATCCAGACTTACGACATACATTTTCGGCATCATCCAGATTTACGGCATCATCCAGATTTACAGCATCCAGATTTACGGCGTCCATTTTCGGCATCCATTTCTAGATCATGAGGATGTGTGTGATGAGATGATTGAAATGTCCTCCAATGTTGACTCTATTTATATCAATCACTGAGGGTGTGTGACACATTTGCTGGGGGTGTAAAACCTTAAGGCTGACCTGCAAATATTTTGAAAGTATTAAAAATAAATTCAAAATAAATGTTCTGCTCATCGGATCAAGATGATCTTTAGATCGATCTTGCACCTTTTCGAAAGAGGAACCCAATAAAAATATTGGTGTCTTCATCTGAGCATCACAACATGGATTTTGGACCTAGTTGTCCAATTTTAACACTTCAGCAACACAGAGCAGAGCTACAACAGCATGGAGATTTCAGGAGGATAGCGCAGCGCAGTAGCAGCATGAGAAATTTCAGCACAAGGGGCTGATGTGTCTTCAGCAGTGCAAAGGGAGTCTGCTTACGCAGTGCAGAGTTGTTGTTGTGTATCATTCTCTAGATGACAGCACAGATCAGCAGCCGATGGAGCCTCAGTGATGAGATTGCAGCCCAATTGACTTGTCTGTCAAAGATTGGGCAGGAGATTCAATTGTTTCTCTTAGCAACTGAAGATGCAGTGCAGCAGATGGCAACACGGATGCAGCAGATTGAGAGGGAGTTGCAGTACAAATGTGGCAGTGGCGATGACAGCGTCATGGGCAGCAGTATAGAATAGCAGCAGCAGTGCATTGTTGAAGGGTGCCAGGCCCAGCATCAACAGCACAGAAACCAGTGCCCAAAATCTTATGATACATGGTGTGATGTATTGTTAGAGCACACTCTATGCTAAGAGGGAGTGTTGAGATTTTGTGTAGTGGGGGTAGCTTCGGATGTGCTCTAGCTCCCAAAATTTTTGGAGGGATTAGAGTACACATGATCTACAAGACCCAAAAAGAAATTTGGGAAATTTCATGTGGTTGGGAGATATTTAATTAATTAATTATTTTAATGTATTTCCTAAGTCTAAACTTAGAAAAATTAAATAATTAAAGTTAATTAAATTAAACATGTGATGAAATTGTCTTAAGTCACACGGATCAAGCTTTCTTTTAATCTTAGCCATTGATTCAAGATCTGATCATGGTCGTTGGTTTCCCAACGAGAAAAGTATAAAGGAAAGGCTTGGGATCATTTGTAAAGACACACAGAGACAGAGCACTGAAGCTAAGCTAAGATTCTAGGGCAGGGTTTGCTAAGAATTCTCAAAAGTGTTTCAGCTGCAGAGAGGGGAGTTTAAGCAAAGGGGATGGTCTGATCCTAGTGCCTAGAATCAGCAAAAGCCAGAGAGCAACTTCTCGAGGCAGCGCAGAGAAGCAGGAGGAGCAGCAGCAGAAAGGGTAGCAGTTGCGTAGCGCAAAGGCATCTTCAGCTGCGCAGTCACTCCTAGGGCAGCGTTAGGCAGCTAAAGACCCTCAGAGGTTACGCAGAGACACTCGGGGGCAGCGTAGGGACTGCGTCACCCAATCTAGGGTTACACGGCCCTTTCCAGGCTAGCGTAGAGGGACGTAGAGGCTGCAGAGGCTAATGCAAGGGCTTCAGGGGCAGCGTTGGGGTTTCTAGGGCCTAGATTTGGCTAAGTCCTGTAAATCTTGTTTGAGGGTGTGGATCAGTCAATATTTTGGCTTCAGAACAGCCAGTGGGTTGTAGATCTATATTTTCTCTGTCGAGTTTTCCAGATTTGGAACCCAGATTTGTTGTATTCAGAAAACTCTTAATAATAAAACCCTCCAGCAACCAGACCGGTTTTCCCGCATTGGGTTTTTCCGGGGACTTTTGTCCAGAAAATCCTTGTGTCACTTTGTCTATGTGTGCATGCACTTTTTCTAGATCTAAATTGGTGAAAGTTTGTTATGTGTTTTGCTTCAATATTAATCTGAATTTTCAGCTTAATAACTTAATTAAGTAGGAGGAGCATAACCAGATCTAATAGTAGATTTCTGCATAAGTAATATTCAAAAAATTTCAGAGGTGGGCACAGGTGGCTTATCGGATCACACTCCTATATACCTTGAGATTCAGCGCGAGAACATAAAACCTCATTCCCCCTTCAAGTTCAACTCCTCTTGGCTCGATGACCCTGAATTCAGACAGATTGTCCAGGTGCACTGGAATCACTATCACCTGGGGCCTGATTTCCCGCCTGCAATAGTTATTTCGAGTAAATTGTCTATCATAAAGGAGAATACTATCAGGTGGGAAAAGGAGAAAAAGAAAAGAGATGAAGAAGAGCTAGGGAGGATTGAGAGGGAGATCACCAATATGCTTGATGAAAATGGTTTGGGGCACACCTCCCCAGAACAAAAGGAAACCCTCACTCTATTGGAAGCAAATAAAATTAAGATCCTAAGACTCAAGGAGGAAGCTTGGAGACTCAAGAGTAGATCCATCTGGCTCGAGGGAGGGGATAATAATACTAAATGTTTCCAGCAATGTGCCAAAGGCAGAAAGAGCATCGATACTATTTGGGAATTAAATTATCAACACGATAGGGTGGCCAAGACACACCAACAACTCTCGGATATGGAAATTAGACATTTCTCCCACATCGACAGAGACCCTCGGGTGGCCAATATTGGAGAAGTGCTTAGTATTACAAAGTAGATGCCTAGGTTTGTGGATGAGGATGATTTGGACACACTTAACGCCCCTATCACCCTTGGTGAGATTGAAGCTGTTCTAAAGTGGTTCAAAAAAGACAAAATTCCTAGACCAGATGGCTGGCCTATTGAATTCTACCTTTCTTTCTTTGAACTCATTGGGAAGGATCTGCTTATGGTATTTAAGGATTGCAGAGAATCGGGAAGAATGTATGACAACTTCAACTCTACTTTCATTGCCCTCATACCCAAGGTGGACAATCCCACTTCCTTCAGTGACTACCAGCCTATCTCTCTGTGTAACTGTTTATACAAAATAATTACTAAAATTATAGAAAATCGTATCAAGCCAATCCTTTCTAGGAACATATCCAAGAAGCAATATTCCTTCCTTAGCAATAGACAAATCCATGAGGCCATTGGCACCACACAAGAAGCCCTACACTCCATCAAGCTCTTAAATCTTAAAAGCACTATTCTCAAGATCGATTTGGCCAAAGCCTTTGATTGTTCTTGCTGGACCTATCTTCAATTGATCCTCACCCACATCGGCTTCCCCCATCAATTCATACAATGGATTGTATTGTATTACTAATGCCTCATTTAGTATTCTTATCAATGGGGCTACCACACCTTTCTTCCATGTTGGTCATGGCCTCCGACAAGGTTGCCCATTATCCCCTCTTCTCTTTCTGCTGATTATGGAAGGTCTCACTATGCTTATTGCCTACACTCCAATGTGAACGACTCGGTGAAATTAGGAAGTCTATACATCATCGCACTTATTTTGTTGATGATGTGCTCATTTCCTAGTCGGATCTTTGCGAGATGTAAATTTAATACCGGCACACAGTTTTCGGTTCTCCTTATTTCTCCCATATAGTTAAATGCCCATTCCCATAGCCATACATTCAACAAGCTAGAAAAAATAAATATTTTCTGAAAACACTAATTCTGGAAATTTCACAATGCTGAAATGCAGAAATAAAAACTCAAAAAAATAAATCAGCCACACACAGAAAATAGACACGCTGATTTTTTGTCAATGTGACCCTGGAAAAACACCCTACAACTCTTAGGGAAAACCAGTTCGAAAGCTCCTCTTTATTTTATGAATATTGCTTTTATAGTGAAACAGAAAAAACACAGTAAAAATTCCAGCAACCAAATTTACAGACTTATCTCAATTTTCGTGCTTGCACACCGCCTCGGAAATTGTGCCAAATCAACAACTTGCAAAACAGAAAATTTTACAGCATTAATGATAGCAATAAATGTTGTACGACCACCTTGGGAAGCATGTTGGAATAGGTTGTACGGTGCTGTCACAATTTGTACGGACTGCTACTTGACCCCTCCCTCAAAATCCCAGCCCAAAAGCTAGCAGGCGCCTGTCCCAGCAATAGGCTACTATCCTTTTCTCGATTTTTGTGCCAAAAATAACAACAGTACTTTTCCTCAAAATTCGTGCCCAGTTTTGTGCCTCGAATTGCGTGCTTAATGCTAGTGCCCTCTTCCTCGATTTCTATGCCTCCTTTCTTGGAAACCGTGCCTCTCTCTCTTATTGTACATATTTTTCTACCTTGGTATTTGTGCCAATAAATGCTATTGTACCTTTTGCTAAATCTCCTCACTGCCCTCTTTCTTCTCACTGCTCAGAAAATCTCCTTAGGTTTCTATTCTCCTCTCTCAATCTGCTCATGAAAGAATGAATGACCTTTTCCCTCCTTTTCCTCCTTTAACCTAACCCTAAGTGACTTTTGGGGAATCCCTAAATCTAATGGCTGAGATAGCTTTAGATCTAGGGCTAAGATTAAATGCTCATTTAAATCTCACTTTCTATTTTTTAATTCACCCCACTTTAATAAAGACCCACTTAGTCATTTATTTCCAAAGTCACTTTTCACTTTCTAATTTCACATTGACTTTATTAAAGTCAATTTAAAATTAGACTTTAGTAACTTTATCGCTTAAAGTCACTTTTAAATTACATTTGACTTTATAACTTTATAAAGTCACTTTAGGAGAAAAATTAAATTCTTTTGGACACTTTTCCCTAGGCCAAAGATCAAAGCCTTAGGGAACCACCTGTCCTCTGGTAACCAAATTTCAACTCTCCCTCTTACCGAGGAAGGTGTTCCTCACCACACCCATCTTGTCTCTGAAGTAGACATGCTTGCCCCGTGGTAAGGCTTTGGTAAGAATATCTGCAACCTGCTCATCAGTGGGAATATACTCAAGCTTCACAGCTCCCTTCTGAACATAGTCTCTGATGAAATGATATCTAATGCCGATATGCTTTGACCTATCATGAAATACTAGATTCTCCGTGAGTTTAATGCAACTATGATTATCACAGTATATCACTGAAGGTCTCAACGGCTGACCAAATAAGCCAAACAACATCTTGTGAAGCCGGATGGCCTCACAACTAGCTAGACTGGCTGCCATGTACTTTGCTTCCGTTGAACTCAATGCTACTAACTGCTGCTTTCGGTTGAACCACGACACCACTGCCGAACCCAACCCAAAACAGCACCCTGAAGTGCTCTTCCTATCAGAAGCACAACCTGCCCAATCAGAATCAGTGTAACCTGCCAATCTCACTCCATCCCCCTGCCTATAATCCAGACCATAATCCACTGTACCCTGCAAGTACTGCAACAATGTGTTTTGCAGCAACCCAGTGCACCCTCCTGGGCTCACACATGAACTGGCTCATCGTGTTGACTGCAAAACATATATTTGGTCTAGTGTTGACCAAATACATCAAGGAACCAATCAGCTGTCTATACAATGTGGGATCCACCAACTCGGAATCTGAAGCGTGAAGCTTCTTCCTGTTGGTGATCATTGATGTCGACATGGGTCTACAATCCTCCATGTGGAATCTGCCAAGGATGTCCACAATATACTTCCCCTGCCCCAGGAAGAAATGCCCCTCCTCCTGCCACACATCCAAACCCAAAAAGTAATGCATCAAGCCAATGTCCTTCATCTCAAACTCCGACGCAAGATCTCTCTTGCAGTGCTCTATGAGTCTCTCTGCACCCGTAATGACCAAGTGATCTACATATAGCACCAAAATGAGAGGCTCCTCACCTATCACAATAAAGTAAAGGTTCGGATCTGCATCACTCTTTGTGAAACCCATCTCCTGCAAGTATGTATCTATCCTGGAGTACCAAGCTCCGGGAGCTTGCTTCAAGCCATAAAGGGCCTTCTTCAGTCTGCACACATGGGACTCCTTCCCATGCACCTCAAAGCACTGTGGCTGCTCAATGTACACCTCCTCCTGTATGAAGCCATTGAGAAATGCAGTCTTCACATCCATCTAGTGGATCTTCCAACCCATCTCTGCTGTTATCGATATGATGGAGCGAATTGAAGTATATCGAGCCACGAGAGCGAAGGTCTCCTCATAATCGACTCCCTCTACCTGGGAGAACCCTCTAGCCACAAACCTTGCTTTGAATTTCTCAATGTTGCCATCTATAGCATGCTTTACCTTGTAAAGCCATATGGAAGTAACCACGGATTTGCCCTCAGGCCTCAGCACCACCTCCCAAACATCATTCTTCATGATAGAAGAATACTCCTGCATGGCCTCTCTCCAGACCTGCTGGCTAGATGCCTCCTCATAGCTAGAAGGCTCAGAGTCAATGATGTTGGCAACCATTGCTATATAGCTACAAAACCTATCAGGTGGTCTGCTCTCTCTGACCGGCCTCTTTGGCCCAGCAACAAATGTGGCCTCTCTCAAGGTATCCTGAAGTCACTTAGGCTTCCTCTTCCCTGAGCACACTTCTCCCACCGGAGAATGAAACTCCTCCTCCTCATCATCAGGAGCCTAAACTCTTGACTATCTGTCTGTTGTCCTCCTGCCTGAACCTGAACCTGTAAACGTTGAAGTACCGTGTGAACTGGCCATCAGTGGACTCCCTAGTGAACTGCTTTGCGGACTGCTCTGCATGCCGCCCGAAGCACCACCCCTCTGACTCTGCGAGCCACTGCTCACTAATGGACCTGACACCGTAATCGATGTACCTTCGGATCCTCCTGATCCCTGCCCACTGGATCCCTGTGACTGACTCAGCTGCTCCTGAGGGTCTGGCTGATCCAGATACTCTAACTCTCGTAACCTCCTGAAAGCCCTGTCCTCCTCAAACTTCACATCCCGCCTGACAACAACTCTCCTCTGTGCAGGAATATAAATCCGAAAGGCTTTCGAGGTCTCACTGTAGCCCACAAAGATACCTTTCTCTACGGTAGGCTCTAGTTTGTTCCTCTTCTCCTTGGGTATGTAGGAGTATGCAATACACCCAAAGATACAAAGATGACCAATATCAGGCTTCTTCCCAGAAAAAGCCTCCTCTGGAGTCACATGCCCCAAGGCACGATGCGGACTCCTATTCTACAAATATACAGCATTGTTGCAGGCCTCTGCCCACAAAAACAATGGTAACCCCTGATCATGTAGCATGGCTTTGGCAGCCCCTCCGATGGATCTGTTCTTCCTCTCCGCAACCCCGTTCTGCTTGGGGTTGTAAAGAACAGTTAACTCCCTCCTAATGCCTGCCTCCGCACAATAATCAACAAACTCACCAAGGGTGTACTCTCCTCCATTGTCCGACCTCGGGGACTTGATCTTTTGACCTATCTGAGTCTCCACAAGAGCTCTGAACTCCTGAAACCGCTTGAAGACCTTACTCTTGGTCTTCAAGAAATAAATCCAGGTCCTCCTGTAGTGATCATCAATGAATAATACATAATACTCATATCCACTCAAGGAAACATGAGACATCCGACCGCTCACATCGGAATGAATCAAATCAAGTATCCCAGTCGATCTGCTGTCACTGTTGGGAAAAGGGGATTTGGCAAACTTGCCCATCGCACATCCTCTGCATGTATATAGGTGATCAGTGCTGAACTCTGGCACACCTGTAGTGATCTCTCGCAATGTCCTCAAGGCTCCATGATATATGTGCCCCATCCTGCGGTGCCAAATCTCGCACAGCGCTGAACTGCTAGCTCTGCTGCCAGTACTACTGCTCAATGCCAAAAGGGGTTGAAATGCAAACTTGTACACCTTTGCATGGCGTACACCAATCACTCTAGCTGAATCAGCTGGAGCACCCCTAGGATATATCAGCACCTGTCCTCTCCTGAACAATATCTCATATCCTCTGTCCTCCAATGCTGAGACGGATATGAGGTTCTTCCTCATGCCTGGCACATATAGAACATCTGACACCTTCAAGGGAGGTTTGGGTTCCCTATCTAATGTCAATGTCCCCACACCGACTGCTCTAACAACGCTGTCATCTCCGAGTACTACCTCTATATCAGTGCCACTCTCTGAAAGCTCTGAGAAGTACTCACGGACTCGTCATATGACGTGAAGCCCCATTGTCAACATACCAGATACTTGAAGATGCTCTGCTAGTGGAGGGAAATGCACACTCCCTCTCAACCTCCATGGCAAGTGATCCTGCACTAGTGGACTCACAAGCAATGAACCCAAACTCCCGATCAAAGCTATCCGTAAAGTCCTCTATCTCTGCTGATGCTGCCATGCTCTGTTTCTTCCCCTTCTTCTTCTTCCTCAAACACACAACTGCATAGTGTCCCATCTTCTGACAATTCCAACACTTCACCTTGGAATAGTCCTTCTGCGCGTTCCCCTGTTTACCTTTACCTTTGTCTTTGCCCCCACCACCACTTGTGGAAGCTTGCTTCTTTCCCTTGATTTTCTTGCCTCCTGACAACAGTGCTACATCCTCATCCTACTCAACTGGTTTGGCTGCCCCAAGCTGGCTCTTTCTGATTTCTGTCTATATGCAATCATCCCAGAACCTCTCCCAAGAGGGAAGGGTCTCACATGCACAAACCCCATCAGCAAAGTTCAGCCATGAACTGGGAAGGCCATTCACTGCAATCTGCACCAACTCAATGGGTGGAATGACCTCTCCAACTGCTGCCAATGCATCTCTCACATTAGTAATCTTTGTGAGATATCCAGCTGCACAATCAGTCTTGCCCATCTTAATGGTCTTCAGCATCTCCCTTAGGACCATTTTCCTATTCTCATTGATACTCTGGTAGAGATTGGTCAATGTTGTCCACATCTCATGAACATATCTCTTTCCTCTCACATGAGGAATGCAATGGTCTTTGATTCCATCTAGAATCAGTCTCTTACCCTTGCTATTTTTTTTATTAAATGTTGCCAACTGAACAACATCAATATGCACATTAACAGGGTTTTGTGCGGTATGCACCACGATATCCCAGACTTCTGCCTCCTCAAAGATGCTCTGCATTCTCTCCTTCCAAACACTGTAGTTACTATGCCCATCCAACCTATCCTCCACCCTCAAGCCCAAATACATGCTTGTTATTCTAAAAAACTGAAAATAACACTGCTATAGTAAAGGTAATGATTTCTGTGTGAAAAATCAGCGTGCTGTGATTTTTCTTCTTGCTGTCCCAAACTGCACTTTTCAGCGAAATAGCTCTAATACCATGTAGAAATTTTAATACCAACCCCGGTTTTCAGTTTCTCCTTATTTCTCCCATATAGTTAAATGCTCATTCCCATAGCCATACATTCAACAAGCTGCAAAAATAAATATTTTCTGAAAACACAAATTCTGGAATATTTCACAGTGCTGAAATGCAGAAATAAAACTCAGAAAAATAAATCAGCCACACAAAAAAATTTGACACGCTGATTTTTGGTCAACTTGACCCTGGAAAAACCCCCTACAACTCTTGGGGAGAACCAGTTCGAAAGCTTCTCTTTATTTTTTGAATATTACTTTTATAGTGAAACAGAAAAACACAGTAAAAATTCCAGCAACCAAATTTACAGGCTTATCTCGATTTCCGTGCTTGCACACCGCCTTGAAAATTGTGCCAAATCAGCAACTTACAAAACTGAAAATATTAAAGTGTTAATGACAGCAATAAATGTTGTACGGCCACCTCGGGAAGCGTGCCGAAACAGGTTGTACGGTGTTGTATGGACTGTGTTGATTGTACAGCAGCCCTCCTCGAAATATGAGCCCAAAAACTGTCTAGAAACCCATGTTGTAGCTGCTATCCTTTTCTCAGTTTTTGTGCCAAAAATAACAGTAGTACTTTTCCTCGAAATTCGTGCCCAGTTTTGTGCCTCTAACTGCGTGCTTAATGCTGTTGCCCTCTTCCTCGATTTTTGTGCCTGCTTTCTTGGAAACCGTGCCTCTTGCTGTATGAATTTTCTACCTTGGTCTTTGTGCCAATAAATGTTGTTGTACCTTTTGCTGAATCTCCTCACTATTGCCCTCTTTCTTCTCACTACTCAGAAAATCTCCTTAGCTTTCTCTTCTCCTCTCTCAATCTGCTCATGAAAGAATGAATGACCTTTTCCCCCCTTTTCCTCCTTTAACCTAACCCTAAGTGACTTTTGGGGAATCCCTAAATCCAATGGCTGAGATAGCTTTAGATCTAGAGCTGAGATTAAATGCTCATTTAAATCTCACTTTCTATTTTTTTAATTCACCCCACTTTAATAAAGACCCACTTAGTCATTTATTTCCAAAATCACTTTTCACTTTTTAATTTCACATTGACTTTATTAAAGTCACTTTAAAATTAGACTTTAGTAACTTTATCACTTAAAGTCACTTTTAAATTAGATTTAACTTTATAACTTTATAAAGTCACTTTAGGAGAAAATTAAATTCTTTTGGACACTTTTCCCTAGAGGCCAAAGATCAAAGCCTTAGGGAACCACCTGTCCTCCGGTAACCAAATTTCAACACGAGATGCTTCATGTTTCAATAATATTTTGTCCACTTTCTGCACCGCTACTGGTATGACCCCCAATCAAAGAAAATCCACCATCATGTTCTCAAGGTGTACTCTGCAAGAAAGTAGGCATGCCCTGCGCTTGTTTCAATTTGATCACAGGCATATTGAAGAGGGACTAAAATATCTGGGATTTAGACTCAGCCCAATGATTATAGAATTACAGATTGGAATTGGCTGATTGCAAAAATTGACCAAAGAATTAACATCTGGCAGCAAAAATGGCACTCTAGAGCTGGTAGACTTGTTTTGATCAAAACAGTGTTGGAAGCAATCCCAGTATATTACATGGCGCTGCCTGGATCCCAGTAAGGAAGTAGGCCATACTTTCGCCTAGGTGAGGTGGGACAAGATCACCAAGCCTAAGCTTTGGGGGGGTTAGGGCCTTAAGGACCTTAATCTCTTTGCTAAGGCCCTGGCAGCCAAAATGGGCTAGCACCTCTTAACATCCTACAGTTTGTGGCAGGAGGTCACCTATTCTAAATATATCGCCCCTGCATCCACTCTTGATTGGATAAGAAGCCCACTCAGCCTCAGAACCATCTCATCTATAGTTTGGCACGCTATCTCAAAGTCCATTGCTCTCTTCAAACAGGGTCTTGCTTGGCACATTGGTGCGGGCACTCAGGTTCGAATAGGTATGGACCCCTGGTCGGGTAGTGGCAGGGAACATTTGCTCCCTCAGGAAATTAGGCTACCCCAACTCAGAACATCCGATGCTACCTGAACACTCAAGAAAACTCAACACATAAAAGGGTTTCAAGTCTGATGATAAGTTGACTGACAAATATGATTATCATGCATGGAAGATGTCTTTGGATTTGGTTTTGGAAGATCAAGATGTCATGGATTATATGCAAGGAAAGATCCATAAGCCTCCATCAAATGCACCGACTGCCACAAAGACGAAGTATAGAAAAGGGGAAACCAAAGCAAAGATGATTATCAGAGATTCAATACATAAGCACTTGGCTGCTTACATCTTCGAGCTGGGCACATCTAAAGAAATGTATGATAAGTTGGTTAGCGTGTTCGGGGCTAGCAATGCTAATCAAGTTCTTTCCTTCAAGAACAAGTTGAAGAATATCAAGAAGGGCAAAGATGAATCCATCCAATCATATTTTATGAGGCTCACAAAAATCAGGACTGATCTCCTTGCCATAGGAGAAAAAGTAGTTGATCGAGAGATCGTCCTCATTGCTCTTGGAGGACTTCCCCGAGACTGGTATGTATTCAATACTACGATTCTTAATAATAATGTGATTCCTCATTTTGATGAATTGTTGACGAGATGCACTCAAGAGGAGACAAGAATGATGGAGAGAGATCATCCCTCTAATGGAAATGGAGGTGACCCTACCGCCTTCACCGCTCATGCAAAGAAGAAGAACCATGGTGGCTCGAGAAATCAAAACCATGGAAGAGTGGGGCACACAGGAAGAAAGGGAAGATGTTACGCTTGTAACAAGACTAGTCACTATGCAAGAGAGTGCCCCAATAGAAGGGACTCTCCCAAGAATGATGAAAACAACAACTTCAAGGGGAATGGCAATCAAAGGAACAACAAGTTCAAAGGAAAGAGGAAGGCTCCCTCTGATTGAAGTGGAAATGGTCAACCTTTCAAGAGGTCAAGGAATTCCAAGTACGATAAGTCTAATGTTGTTGATAACAAGAAAAATGAATACATTCTTGTATCTGCCCTCTCTGCTACATCTCCTCCCGACACCCTGGATGTCCGGTTGATTGATAATGGTGCTTCAAGGCACCTCATTGGTTATAAAGAAGCCCTCTCTGATTTAATTGAGAAGGATACTGATTTAGAAATTATCCTTGGAGATAATGCCACCTACACCGTGAAAGGGGCGGGGGCTGTGACCCTTTATCTATCTCAAGGTCAAGTCCTCTGCTTACAAGATGTGTTGTACGTACCTGATTTGAAGAAGAACCTTGTGTCCATTTCGGCAATGGAAGACAAAGGACTCAAGGTGGCATTATTTGATGGAAAGGTAAGCATCTGGAAGAAGAACTTCAAAGAAACTCTTAATATTGGTTTTAGAGTTGATTCACTCTATCAGATTGGAGGAAGTCCGTTGGGGGCTATGTCATGCGATACAACTGTTCAAACCGAGCAATGGCACCGGAGGTTTGCACACCTTCATTACAAAGCCCTTCCCGAAGCAAGGAAGGTGGTGACAGGGATGCCCGAGTTTAAAGATGATCATGAAGGTATATGTCAAGGTTGTGCCGAAGGGAAGCATACAAGGGGCCCATTCCCCTCAAGTATCACAAAGACCTCGGATATCTTGCAATTGATACATTCTGATCTATCTGGTATGTTGTCCAGAACATCCTTGGGAGGATGTTCCTATTACATGACTTTTATAAATGACTTCTCTCGCAAAACCTGGATATATTTCTTGAAGAAGAAGGAAGGAGCATTCAAATGGTTTTGTACCTTCCAGGCCTTGGTTGAAAATCAAACCAAGAAGAAAATCAAAATTTTGAGGACCGATAATGGGACCAAGGATGAGTCAAATGAATTCAATGACTTTTGCAGGGAAGCTAGCATTAAGAGGGAGACCACAACTATGTATACTCCTGAGCAAAATGGTGTTGCTGAAAGAAAGAATAGGACCATTGTGAACGTTGCCCGTGCCATGCTATATGACCAAGGTCTTTCGAAGTTTCTATGGGGAGACGCTGCGAACACTGAGAAGTTTCAAAATAGATGCCCGCATTCTGCTTTGGACTCCAAAACTCGCAAGGAAGTCTTCTCTAGTAAGAAGCCTGATGTCTCCCACCTTAAGAGTTTTTGGAAGTCCTGTTTATTTTCATGTGACAAAATAAAAGAGAAGCAAGTTGGATGCTTCTGTAAAGAAGGGAATGTTTGTGGGCTACAGTGAAACCTTGAAGGCATATAGAATCTATGTGCCTGAACAAAGAGAAGTGGAGATATGCCACGATGTCACCTTCAATGAAGATGATGCCCTCAAGAAAGTAAGAAATCTTCCTAGCTCAAAGCAAGACAAAAGAAGAAGAAGAAGCTGGAAGGCAGGAAGAATCGAAGGATGAGCCTATGCCCGATGTTAAAGGACCAACGGATCCTATTGATCCGCCTTCTTCAAATAAAAGGAGACCCTCATGGCTCAGGGACACTCTCAAAGATGTCGAGAGACATATTGCCCCAAGGGGGACATTCCGTGAAAGCAAGAAGCCGAATAGGTACAAAGGGTACCCAACAGCCATGAGTACAATTGTACAATCTGAGCCTGGATCATTTGAAGAAGTCGTAAAGCATCAAGTTTGGAAAGGTGCAATAGATGCTATCCACGAAGAATATGAGTCCATTATGAAAAATGATGTCTGGGATGTGGTCCCAAGACCGGAGGACAAATCTGTTGTCACCTCGATATGGCTCTTCAAGATCAAGCATGGAGCCGATGGAAGTGCTGAAAAGTACAAGGCAAGATTTGTTGCCCGAGGCTTCTCTCAAAAAGAAGGCATAGATTATGAAGATATATTTGCACCTGTCGCCCGCTATACCACCATCCGATCTATCATTGCCCTTGCTGCAACGCAAGAATGGAGTCTCCATCAGATGGGTATAAAGATTTCTTTTCTACATGGTTCAATAAAGGAAGAGGTTTATGTGAAGCAACCTCTGGGGTTCGAAGTCCAAGATAGAGACTCATATGTATGCAAGTTGAAGAAAGCCCTCTATGGGTTGAAGCAAGCCCCCAGGGCTTGGTATGAGAGGATTGATAGCTACTTGATGAAGTTGGGCTTCACTCGAAATGATGTTAATCCAAACCTTTACTTTAAGGTTGATAAAGAAAGGCCTATCATTTTAGTTCTCTATGTGGACAATCTCTTCTTGACAGGTGCTGACCCTCTCATTCGTCAATGTAAGAGGGAGCTAGCTTTCGAGTTTGAGATGAAAGACCTAACACTGATGCACTATTTCCTAGGCTTGGAGGTCTCGCAAAGGCCAAGCGAGATTTTCCTTTCTCAAGGAAAATATTTCGTGAAGCTACTGGAGAGATTTGGTATGGTGGACTGTAAGTCTGTGTTGACACCGATGGAAATCAACTTTAAGAAGTTGTGTGGAAGCATTGCTGGGCCCGAGTTGGGAAATCCTACCGAGTATCTACAACTCTTAGGGGCCTTGACGTTCTTAGTGAACTCTCGTCCGGACATGTGTTTTGCAGTGAACACTTTGAGTCAACATATGGTTGAGCCTCATCACATTCACTGGATTGGTGCCGAGAATCTATTGAGATATCTTCGAGGCACAATCAACCATGGGTTGAGATACACTATCGGGAGTTTGAGACTCCATGGATATATTGATGCCGATTGGGCTGGCAGTGTAGTGGATCGTAAGAGCACATCTGGATGTTGCTTCACCTTGGGTTTTGCTTCGATATCTTGGATGAGCAAGAAGCAGAAATCAGTGGCTTTGAGCATCGCTGAGGCCGAATACATTGCAGCGAGTATGGCCTGTTGTGAAGTTGTTTGGTTGAGAAATTTCTTCAGTGAGTTGTTTCGACATGTGCTAGATCCCACCGTTATCCTTTTTGATAACCAGAATGGGATTCATCTTTCTAAGAATCCCGTGTTCCACGATCGATCCAAGCATATTGATATTAGGTACCACTTTATCTAAGATATGGTACAAAGAGGCGTCGTAAGGCTCGATCACATTGGAATTGATGAGCAGGTCGCAAATATTCTCACGAAGCCCCTGGGGGAGGTCAAGTTCCTAACCTTCCGTGAGCAGCTTGGAATCGTGGAAAGACCCTATTATGAGGGTCCTGCTTGAGTTGGACCATGAGCTCTAGGAGCTCCAGGGGGCTTGGGGATAGCTTCTTGGAGCTATAAGCACACATGGGGCTAGGCTTGCCGAACATTGTTGTGCTTCTGCCCCACCGTTATGATGTTGAGTTTGTTCACCCTCTCTTTTATCTATGCCCCACATGCATCCTACCCATGGAGTTTCAAACTCATGGGAAGTACCTCTCATTTGGCCAATGAGGTGGGAAATGTGGATAGAGACCAATAGCAAGACCAATGGACGCATCAGAGATTGTCGTACTCTCTATGTCTAGGATGGGTTGTGTCCAACACCTTGATCTGGGATCAAGTCTGATGAGGTTTTTACCCCTAAACTGACTTCGGGTTAGTATGTGACACTTTTGAGTCTATTGAGGTTTTACCCTCTAGGCTGACTTCAGGTCAGCAGAGTGTGATGTCTTTGTGACTCACTCTCGTTTGTTTTCCCTTAGAGTCAGCAAAGCATGTTACAGCAGGATGAGGCAGGATTGCAAGATGATGATGATGATAGTACACAATGGCACAGGTGGACAGATGGAGTTCTCCCTAGTTGAGAGGGAGTGTTAATTTTAGGCAACTAGGTCCAAACTCCATGTTGCACTACTCATATGATGATGATTATATTTTTGTAGATTCCTCTTTAGGAGAGGTGCAAGATTGATCTAAAGATCATCTTGTTTGGACGAGCAAAACATGTATTTTGATTTTATTTTCCACACATGTGCAAGGTCGGCCAGAGTTGTTATGTAGGCTCACAAGCCCAATAGATGTGTCACACACCCTCATTGATGGATATAAATTGGAGAGAGATGTTGTTCATTTCATCATCAACTCATCACACAAATTCTACTTATGATCTGATTGATTCGTACAACCTACGAGAGGCTCCCCTCATGTGTGAATCTGAACCTGAAGAAGTTGTTGTAATTTTCAGACTGTTTTTAGGGTTTCTGGACAGCGTTGACTTTGGTCAACTCTTGGATTTTGACTTCGATTTTTGGACTTCTGGACAGCGTTGACTTTGGTCAACTCTTGGATTTTGACTTTGATTTTTGGATAGAAATTTGGATTTCTTGAGGCCGCGTTGGAGGGCACAAAAATCGAGGAGAAATGTTGACTTTGACTGTTGTCCATTGACTGCAGCGTTGACTTTTGCGTTGACCAATTTGGAACGACTTTTGACTTTTTTGGAGCTGTCTTTGAGGGGTGTGTGTGACACTTGGAGAAAGGTTGATTTGGTTGTTGGAGAAGCTGGTTTGACCAACTCAAGACTTTGCTGGCTAGGGCATTCTGTTGACTGTTGTAACAAACATTTATCTATCCATTTGCTGGAAAAGGACAATTACAAATTCTGATACATTATTTGGCTTGTCTTCCGTTGATCTATATTTTATGTTCTATCAACATTTTACTTTCAAGTTTATGTGATTGCTAAATCTGAATTGGGCCTTAAAGAAGATTGAAGTAAAACTGCATTTAAGCATAGAACATACCATGGTTATCTAAATTTAACAATAATTTGCTGAACCGGATTTATTGCAAGCTTGAACTTATTCTACTAGGCCAAATTCATTTTGTTGGGCCAAAATAACTTCGCTAGATCGAATTTTTCTTTTTTGGACCAAGATTATTTTGCTGGGTCAAATTTATCTTTCTAGACCGAGACTATTTTGCTGGGCCAAATTTATCTTGCAGGGCCAAAATTATTCTACTATGAGGAATTTCTCTTGATGGGCTGAAATTATTTGTTGGGTTGTGTTTATTTGTTGGAGTCCATTTTATTTTCCCGAGCCTACAGAGCCATATTTATCGATTGGGGTTAAGTTTATTTGTTAAGCACAATTTATCTACCATAGCCCAATTTATTTACCGAAGGTTTTGCAAGAGATTTATCTCATTTGAGTCGATGATTTTGCAGTGAATTTGCAAGATTGAAGAGTTGGAGCATTGTGGTATGAATTTATATTTTTTGGAGTAGTGTGCAGTGTTGGGCAAACTGGGAAACTCACACCAAATTGGGGGTTTCCAGATCCGCTGGAATCTCCCCAATATTTTTTTGGGTATTTTTGGGTTTTATGAGAGGAAGTTGTGGTTCAAATTTTAGAATTTTCCGACCAATATTTGGTTTGTAAAGTAATATTCCTTCACCAGTGCGTTTATTGGTAAACTGGATAATTCACACCACTTGGTGGGTTTGATCTTGGCTTGGAGTTAATCCAAACCATTTCTGGGTTTTTATAGGTTTGGTGTGAGGAGTCTCATATTAAATTATCAAAAATTTTGTAGTATTGAAAGAAGAAACACCAGTTCATCTTCAGCAACAACATAATTTATGGGCAGTGCAAATTAATAATTTGGGTTATTTTGTTGGGCCAAAATTATTTTGTGAGGCCAAATTTATCTTGTTGTGCCGAATTTCTCTTGCAAGGCTGAAGTTATTTTGTCGGGACGAATTCATCTTGTTGTGCTGGAGCCCAATTTATTTGTTGGAGCCTAGTTTATTTACTAGGGCCCAATTTCTCTGTCAAAGCCTAATTTATTTGTTGATTCCAAATTTATTTATTGGGGCAGAATATTGTGAGGTTGCATGTGCACGGGTAAGTTCCGACCCGCACGAAAGGCGTAATGATCTGGGCACTGTCTCGGAGAGAGACTCGGTGAAATAGACATGTCTGTGAAGATGCGGACTACCTGCACCTGGACAGAAAGACCCTATGAAGCTTTACTGTTCCCTGGGATTGTCTTTGGCTTCTTCTTGCGCAGCTTAGGTGGAGGGCGAAGAAGGCCCCCTTCCGGGGGGGCCTGAGCCACCAGTGAGATACCACTCTGGAAGAGCTAGAATTCTAACCTTGCGTCGGTACCAGCAACAATTTGAGAAAACGCTTACAATTGGTGTTTGGGGCTATAATGCTTCCTTGGATCAAAGAGAAAACAATAGGCCCTTTTCTAAGGAGGTGCACGCTACCATACAACTAGAGCAAATAAGGGATTTGCAAAAGGAGCGAGAGGTAGGAATTGGCTCTTTGCACTTGGATCTGACTTGAACCTAAAGATGACCGCAAAAACTTTCCTTAATCTAGATAAGCTAGATTCACACCTATCTAAAGTAATCCAATGAAATTTAAGGGTCCTAAATTTGGCAATTAAACCAATAATGCTTGCTCTGATTCAGTCGAGATCCTTGGAACACCATTGTGAAGGGATCAAACTTATAGTAGCCCCCTGTCTCAGTGAAATTATTAGAATAACTTCACATATGCTTCCCTATAATGATGACATTATGAGAAAGGTTTTCCAAATAATAGAAGATAATCTTCAGGATCTACGTAACATCTGTTCAGTTTTCTTGAGTGTTGGGGTAGCATCGGATGTGCTCTAGCTCCCAAAATTTGTGGAGGGACTAGAGTACATGAGATCTCCAAGACCCAGAAGGGATTTGGGAAATTTCATCCAGTTTGGGAGATAATTAATTAATTAATAATTTTAATTATGGACCCTAAGTCTAACTTAAGAAAATTAAATTATTAAAGGTAATTAATTAAAAAATGTGATGAAATTATCTTAAGTCACACGGATCAAGGTTTCTTTTAATCTTAGCCATTGATTCAAGATCTGATCATGGTCGTTGGTTTCCCAACGAGAAAAGTATAAAGGAAAGGCTTGGGGTCATTTGGAGGAGACACACAGAGGCAGAGCACTGAAGCTAAGCTGGAATTCTAGGGCATGGTTTGCTAAGAATTTCCATAAGTGTTTCAGTTGCAAAGAGGGGAGTTTAGGCAAAGGGGATGGTCTGATCCCAATGCCTAAAATCAGCAAGAGGCAAAGAGCAGCTTCCAGAGGCAGCGGAGAGAAGCAAAGGCAGCATCAGCAGAGAGGACAGCATCTGCGCAACACAGGGGTAGCTTCAGCTACGCGGTCCCTTCTGGGGCAGTGCTAATCAGTCGAGGACCCAACTGGGATACGCAGAGACCCTCAAGGGCAGCGTAGGGTTTGCGTCACCCATTCTGCGGTTACGCATCCCTCTCCAGGGCAGTGCAGAGGTTGACACAGGGGCTTCAGGGGCAGTGTTGGGGTTTCTAAGGCCAAGATCTGGCTGAGTCTTGTAAATCCGGTTTGAGGGTGTGGATCAGTCAACGTTTTGGCTTCAAAACTATTGTCCTGAAAATCTTGTGTCACTTTGTCTATGTGCACATGTACTTTTTCTGTTTTAGATCTGAATCGATGAAAGTCTGTTATGTGTTTACTTCGATGTTAATCTGAAGATTTCAGCATTAATAACTTGATAAGTAGGAGAAGTATAACCAGATCTAACAGTAGATTTCTGCATAAGTAACATTCAGAAATTTTCACATGGTTTCAGAGCGATTGCAGATCTAGTAGAGTCACCAGCAGAAGACTGAAGAATCTTGCAGCAGAAAGCAACAGAAGGCCATATCTGAAGGGGCAGCGCAGTTTCAGAGGGAGCAGAGTCACGCAGAGGCCAGGGTGACGCAGTCTTACGCTGTCTCCATGCAGGCCCACGTACTTACCGCGTAGAGGCAGTGCTGGGACTGTCTGCTCACGCTGAGACCAGCAAGAGTGAAGCAGATCTGAAGCTGTCTGATTCAGAAGTACCGGAAGCAGAGCTGCAGAACTTCAGAAGGTGTTGGTGGGGTTAAATTTCTGAAGTTTTCAAAATTTAGCCTAAGCACTAGTGATAAAGAGCGGGAGGAGATCAGCTTCTCTAAAGGTTTATAGCCAAAGAAACCTGCAGATCGATCAGTGGATCGAAGAGAGCAGTTTCATTGATTGATTTAGCGGATTTCCAAGAGAGGAAATCAGTTGTCAAAGGGAGAAGAGGGTGCCTATTTTCACCAAGGACCCTAGATCCAGATCTCTAGCATAGAGAGGAGCTCCGACAGATTTACTGAGCAGATGGCACCGATGGCACCTCACGGACTACGTGATCAGGATAGGTTGGACGGTCTGTCCAACTTTGCAGTCTGAAAGGCCAGAATCTTGGTAGTCTTGGAGGCATACAGTCTAAGAGACCATGTAGAACAAGTCTTGGCCACGCCGACCGATGCAGATCTCTTGAAGAAGCATGAGGAAGTTGCGGCACATGCCAAGCGGCTCATAATGGATGGGATTAAGGACCATATTTTTCCACATATAGCTGAGAAGAAAACAACTAATGAGATGTGGAAGGCCTTAACAACACTATATGAGGGGAAGTTCGTCCAGAGGAAGATGCTTCTAGAGAATCAATTGCGGTCGTTCATGATGACTAAGGGGGAAGAGATGGCGCACTTTCTCCTCAGATTACAGACGATCAGAGATTAGTTGACTGCCACGGGTGCAAAGGTGGAGGATGATGTGATGGTAAGGATTGCACTCAATGCAGTCTCAGAAGAGTGGGAAACCTTTGTCCAAAGTGTCTTGGCCAGAGCGGACCTTCCCGACTGGGACAACTTGTGGGCAACCTTATGTCAAGAAGAACTTTGCAGAATCACCAAGAAGCAGTACAGCACGAGACCCAGTAAGTTGAAGAAGGAAGATGAAGATGATGCAGCCTTGGCATCAAAGAGGCAGCAAGGGAAGAAGAAGCGTGATCTTTCCAAGATCAAATGTTTCCAGTGCGGCGAACTAAGACATTTCGCCAGCAATTGTCCAAAGAAGAAGAAGGACAAGAAAGCTTCTAATTCCAAGGTTGTTGTGGCAGACGATGGGTCAGAAGACGATGCAGCCATGAGCGCTCATGAACCACGAAAGTGGGGCGACATGGATCTGTAGAGCAGCTACAAAGTGGGTGCGGGATCCTTGGGCAGCTCATCTCTTGGATCACATCCGAGCAACAGGAGCCTTAAGACAGTAGCAGAACAAGTAGAGCAGTTGGTGCAGAGAATCATGGATGGAGCAGAGGCAGATCAGAACGCTGAAGGGAGCAGCACAGTGTAGATGCAGCAACAGCGTAGGGGCTGATGTGACTTCAGCAGCGCAGAGCAGAGTTGCAGCAGTGTAGAAGGCTTCACGGGGATAGCGTAGCGTAGCAGTAGCGTGAGAGATTTCAGCACAAGGGGTTGATGTGACTTCAACGATGCAGAGGGGGTTTACTTACGCAGTGCAGAGCTGTAGTTGTGCATCATCCTCCAAATAACAGCACAGATCAGCACCCGATGGAGCTTCAGTGATGAGGATGCAGCCCAACTGACTTGTCTGTCAAAGATTGGGCAGGAGATTCAGTTGTTTCTCTCAGTGCAACAGGTGGCAGCACAGATGCAGCAGATTTATAGGGAGCTGCAGTACAGATGTAGCAGTGGCGATGACAGCGTCATGGGCGGCAATACAGAATGGCAGCAGCAACACAGTGATGAAAGGCAGCAAGTCCGGCATCACTGCAGAGACCTACACCAAAGATCAGTGCAGAGCTTCATGGTGAAGCAAAGTTTGTACTAGAGCACATTCCTCGCTAAGAGGGAGTGTTGAGTTTTCTTGAGTGTTCGGGTAGCATCGGATGTGCTCTAGCTCCCAAAATTTGTGGAGTGACTAGAGTACATGAGATCTCCAAGACCCAGAAAGGGATTTGGGAAATTTCATTCGGTTTGGGAGATAATTAATTAATTAATAATTTTAATTATGGATCGTAAGTCTAACTTAGGGAAATTGAATTATTAAAGGTAATTAATTAAAACATGTGATGAAATTGTCTTAAATCACACGGATCAAGCTTTATTTTAATCTTAGCCATTGATTCAAGATCTGATCATGGTCGTTGGTTTCCCAACGAGAAAAGTATAAAGGAAAGGCTTGGGGTCATTTGGAGGAGACACACAAAGGCAAAGCATTAAAGCTAAGCTGGAATTCTAGGGCGTGGTTTGCTAAGAATTTCCATAAGTGTTTCAGAGAGGGGAGTTTAGACAAAGGGGCTGGTCTGATCCCAATGCCTAGAATCAGCAAGAGGCAAAGAGAAGCTTCCAGAGGTAGCGCAGAGAAGCAGAGGCAGCAGCAGTAGAGAGGGCAGCAGCTGCGCAGCGCAGGGGCAGCTTCGACTACGCAGGTGCTACACAATCCCTTTTGGGGCAGCGCTGGTCAGTCGGGGACCCAGCTGGGTTACGCAGAGACCCTCAGGGGCAGTGTAGGGCCTGCGTCACCCATTTTGGGGTTACGCAGCCCTCTCCAGGCGAGCGCAGAGGCTACAGAGGCTGACGCAGGGGCTTCAGGGGCAGCGCTGGGGTTTCTAAGGCCAAGATCTGGCTGAGTCTTGTAAATCCCGTTTAAGGGTGTGGATCAGTCAACGTTTTGGCTTCAGAACAACAGGTTAGCTGCAGATCTATATTTTTCTCTGTTGGGTTTACCAGTGTGGTACCCAGATTTGTTGTATTCAGAAAACTCTTAATAATACAAACCCTCCAGCAGCCAGAAGACCGATTTTCCCGCATTGGGTTTTCCCGGGGACTATTGTCCAGAAAATCTTGTGTCACTTTGTCTCTGTGTGCTTGTACTTTTTCTGTTTTAAATCTGAATCGGTGAAAGTCTGATATGTGTTTACTTCGATGTTAATCTGAAGATTTCAGCATTAATAACTTGATAAGTAGGAGAAGTATAACGAGATCTAAAAGTAGATTTTTGCATAAGTAACATTCATAAATTTTCACAACATCTTGGGTCTTGTCATTAAGAAGAAGCTCAAGATCTTAGAAATCATGGTTAGAGTCATGGGTTACCACGATGACATTTGCAGTATGCTGCAGTCTAGGTTGTTAAGCCATTTGGAGGAAGGAACAATCTGTCTCACTGGTTGCTTACAAACTCGTTGAAAGGTTGGTTAAGCAAAATTTAAAATTGTTCAGGAGACAATTGACCCAGGAGGAGTTCCGGAGGATTGGTGGTGACCAACCATGCAACAAGAATGAGTTGAGGAGGAAGGGTCTTTGCTTCATCTACAAGGGACATTAGGGGCCTAAACACTCATGTTTGAGTGACACCGAGGAGATGATAGGGGTAGAGCAGGAGTAGATTCCTTCCGACTTTCAAGATGAGGATTCTTCTTTGTTTGAGTCCATGGGATCATACGAGGATGCCTATGGGGAGCATGTTCAGTCATGTGGAGATGTCGACAGCAGGCCATAATTATATTCCGGTGTGTGAATATTTCTAAATCTAAGTTACAGAAATCCTACAGAAGAAATCTGATTTACATTACCTACTTGTTTTCATCAAATTCACCAGTTATTTTCTAAATACTTTAGGAAAATATTAATGTAAATACGTTGCAGCCTACACAAATATACAAATCAAGTACTGAAAAATAAATGAGACAATCAGACAAAGGACACTTATTTTCGGACAAATATCCCCGGAAAAACCCAATGTGGGAAAATCGACGCAACAGTTCTAAGGGTTTGTATTATTAAGCAGCAGTCATTTGAGTACAACTAGGGTGCCAAAATCCGGCTCACCCAACAAAGAAGATCCTCGGCAAACAGATAAAATAGTGAGTTTTACCTCACACTACAAGTCTTGGCAGATCTGGATCAATAACTGGTGAAACCCCAGCTGCCTCTATGCAATAGATGCGTACACCTATGTGGGTATGGTTGAGGACTACGTCACCCCTTCTCTACACTGATCTGCCTCTCAAAAAATCGAGTTTCAGCCCTCCTGGCTCATAAACCCCGATCTCCAGCAATTTCTGGATTGTCCCTTGGAGCCACTGCACAGCCCTTGCATGGGCCTGCGTCACCCTATCTAGGGTCTGCGTCACCTCTCTCGATGGTTGTGTTGGTCCCTCTGCTATCAATGCTGCCTCTCTGCAATGTACTCTTGGTCCTCCAACCAACAAATGCTTCTGCCCCTCACTCTGCATTGAATCACTCAGATCTGATCTTCATCCGAGCACTGCTCTGTCAAAAGAATTCGATCTCTAGATTCAAACTCTGTGTGTGTTCTCTAACTGACCCTCAAGCCTTCCTTTATACTTTTCCTGTTGAGAAATCAACAGTTGTGTTCTAATCATTAATCAACGACTAAGATTAAATTAGATTTGATCCTTGTCACTTAGAAGCTTCTCACCCACATGTTTAAATTAATTCACTTTAATTATTTAAATTCCCTAAGTTTTAACTTAGGCTCCATTTAAAATAATTAATTATTTGAATAACTTTTACTTCGGGTGGAATTTCTCCAAACGATTTTTGGGTCTTGGAGATCTCATGTGTTCTAGCCCCTCCACAAATTTTCGGAGCTAGAGCACATCTGATGCTACCCAAAAATTCAACACTCTCTCTTAGCAAGGAATGCGCTCTAGCAATACTTCTTCACCAGACGCATCACCCTGATCCACGGCATCGATACTTTGCGTTGTTGATGCTCAGCCCGCTGCCCTTCATCCACTGCGTTGCTGCTATCTGTATTGTTGCCCATGTCTCTGCCACCGTCACTGCTACATCTGTATTGCAGCTCCCTCTCAAAATGTTGCATCATGTTGCTCATAGCACTGCCACTGCTAACTGTTGCACTACAACTCAATTGCTAAGAGTTAAGCAACTGAAAGACATCCCAAACGCTGACATACTGGTCAGTTTGGATGCACCTCAATGCTAGAACTACCTCTGCTGCTAATCTACACTGACCCTCTGATGCTATTGCGTTGCTACTACTCTGCACTGCTCTGCATTGCATTGTTGCTACTCTGCACTGCGTAAGCACTGCTCTGCATTGCGTTGTTGCTGCCTCTGCTCTGCGCTGCTTCAGACTTTTGCGCTCTAGCTCTGCCACTGTCGCTCCATCATCCCTCGCACCAACTGACACCCATCATTCTGCTACTGTCATTAAGGGCTCTCGTAGCCGTATGTGATCCAAAAGTTTGGGCACCTAAAGGATCCTACCCCTTTTTCATGTAGCTGATCTCCAACTCCATATCGCCCCACTTCTTAGGTGCATGAGTACTCATGGTGCATCCATCATCATCATCCTCATCAGCCTGAGCTGGACCAGTGTTCGAGTGAGATTCTTCGTTGCCCTTTTTCTTAAGAGGGCACTGCGTGGCGAAATGTCCCAATTCCCCACATCTGAAGCATCTGACCTTCGAGAGGTCCTTTTTCCTTCTCTACTGCCCTTGTTGTCACTTAGATACGAGAGGCACATCTTCCTCTTACTCCTTCTTGACTTTGATCCCTTTGATGTTGCTTCCCGCCTTG
This sequence comes from Pinus albicaulis, assembly GCA_034641835.2. NCBI lineage: Eukaryota > Viridiplantae > Streptophyta > Pinopsida > Pinales > Pinaceae > Pinus > Pinus albicaulis. The sequence goes on from CM076580.1 coordinate 1,682,896,145, forward strand.
GTCCACCGTCTGAGCTCTCCTTGTCGAAGAGCTACCCACATCTCTTCCCAGCTTGGAAGAGTTGCCCTGCCCAAAATGCCTTGGACAAAGGTCTCCCATTATTCAATAACTATGTTATCACTCCGCCAGATTTCTAAGGTTGAGGAAGAAATCCCAACATAGGTAACCGCAGGCCAACCTTTTAACTTGGTATCTAACCCTACCAAGTCGGAGAGGGCTCTCTCCACAAAACGCAGCCTAGGAACGCTGAATGGATTAGGATTTTAGGCTAGGTGTGAGTTCAGGGGTTTTGTTAATTGATTTTGGTCGAGCTGTTGGATGTAAGTATGGCCAAGGGAGCTAGGTTAGGGCAAATGAGATAGGGTTGCAGAGATTCAATGGGGCAAGCTAGGCATAAGGCTTAACACTTTAAGATAATTGTGATGAGATGGTTTTAAGACTGATGAGGAGCTAGGAAGAGCATGGGAGATGTATTCTTCCTAAACAGAGGAAAGTGGACAAATTATGATAACTTTCCCTAAACAGAGCATGAGCGAGCATGTATTATGCCTATCAACTTGAAAGATATCATACAACAGAGATGTAATGAACATGAAAACAACACATTCTAACATATGAAACTGAAGGAAAAACAATGATAAACATCATACCACATGTATCCCAAAAAATAGTTGCAACTCTTCTTAATTAATTGGCCAAACTGAGTACAATAGTCCTTGATCACTGAGCTAGTATCCAAACTAATTCCAACCCTTTTGCTAAGAGTGAAGAAAGGGACTAAATAAACATCAAAACAACATTCACTCATCCTCAGGGGTCGAATCCATGCGGTGAGGAAGAGATCCACAAAATTTTGAACTGAAAGCTGGAGTATAGGGAGCTCTAAGTGACTCCTCCCTAAATACATTCAAGCTAATTCATTTGACTTAATGACAACTTTTACCCGATGAATCTACCCCTAGGTAACTTATCCATAACATAATTACATTTACCATCCTCAATTACATAGGTGGAAACCTCAATTTCTGAGATAAAGTCAAAATTACAGTGAAATTTCAAAAAAAAAATCAGTAAATGGTCAAGTGCGCCATTTTTTTGTCAAGTGCACCCTCCCTGTTCAAGGTTGATTTTCACTGACTTGTAGGTGTCCAAATCAGGCCCAAAATGGCTTGTTGGAAAGATCTTCAAGTCCATTTTCTGAATACGTCTCCAGTTTGCAAAATGAAGGTGATTTGTTCCCTCAAAACTTCATTCTCCCAAGACTGCTCTATGCACAGCGCCTAAGCCAAAATAGGGGCAAAAACATGATTTTTAGGGCGTTTTTGCCCTTTTCACTGACCAGTTTGTCCCAAAAAACTTAGCAAATTGATAGGGTGCATGTCCTCATCATTCTGAATCCAATGGTGGTCTTTGTTTGGCCATCGGATGCCTCAAAAAGGAAACACTGAAAAACACAGATTTTGCAAAAATGGGTCAAATGGCTTCAAAATTGATGGAGAGCGTGCTAGTGAGGTGGGTAGGCTGGGAGTGAAGCCTCTGCAAGTATATCCAATTTCTTCTTCTCTTCTTGGTGAGTTAGGGCTTCAATCTTTGCATTTGCTGCCTTGAGTTTTGCCCTTGTATTTCTTACTCTTTTGGCATAGTGTTTGGCCATTCTCCTTTGAATCTTGTTGTCCTTTTTAGCTTTCTTTAACAACTTCTCCAAGTGGTCATTGATGGCTTAAAGCCAGCCTTCCTTGTCTTCTTTAATCATCTCCAAGAATTGATCATCAAGGATGGCTTCATCAACTGTCTCTCTTTGCCTTTGTCTTTCAAGCTCCAAGGCCCTTTTTAAGCCTCTGGTTCTAGGCCTGCCTCTTGGTGATTGTTCTTCTTGTTCCTCAATCAAACCATGCTTCTCTAGGGTCTCATCAAGTAAAGCTTTAGCTTTTTCTACCTCCCTTTTTTCTGTTGTGTCTTAGTGTCAAAACCCTAGAGAGATGGAATAATAGTGAAAAATGAATTTTGAGAAGTGGGAATGTGATGGTGAAATTTAGGGAGATGGGGGAAGGGGTCTATGAAATGAGGGAGGTGACAAGGAGTAGGAATGTAGAGTGGTTTGGAATAGGGAAAGGGTGTTGGGAATAAAGGGCTTAAGGAAGGGGATAGTGATATAGGGATTTTGGAAAGGATTTTTTACAATGTGGGAAGGGTATTGAAGGTTTAGGGACTGTAATTTTGGGATTCGAGATTGCAATGGTGATTTGAGGGAGATACTAGGGTTTGAAATGAGTAAAACACCAAATCTTTAATGAAACTTTCAAAACACCATAGAGAATGACTGTAGGAGGAATAAGAATGATGTAAATGACTGACACTCACTTGTTGGAGGTTGAAGACAACATTGTTGAAGCTTTGGAAGCGATGTTTTTGCAATTTGAATTAGTTTCTGGCTTTTCTGGTCAAGTGCACCCTCCCAGAAGCAAGTGTGCAGCGCCTTTTTGCAGACCACATTTTGAGGCCTTCCCGAACTCCAAATTGAGCTCATGATAGCTCGTTGGAAAGATCTCTTTCTTGGCTACACAATGGACCTATCAAGCACTGAAAATGATCAAGTATAACCCCTCAAAAATCAATTCTCCCAAGACTAGTCAAAAAGTGCAAAATGAGTGTGCAAAAATGCAATGTGCTGTTGCAGGCAACTTTTGAAGGCCTTCTCAACTCCAAATTGAGCTCATGATATCTCATTGGAAAGCTCTTCCAGTATAGTTGTCATTTGACTTATCAAGCAAGTCATTTGGACACTCCAGCTAGGAGAATATTTGATTTTCCCAAGGTCACTCCAGAAGTGCAGAAAACCTCTTGTAGCACCTGTATTTTTGACACTTCTCCTAAACCATGATACCTGTGTAAAAATTGAAGGAGGTTTTTCTTTTTTGACCGATGATGGACAAAAACCTCTCTCACTTTTATCAAATTCATCTCTGTTTGGTCAGAAACATACTTTGAAGCAAAACTAGCCCTATGAGTGGAAAATGATTTGACTCTTGGAATGACTTCTTGAAAAATGATGGAGACATGATGTTTATGAGCTAAAATGACCTCATACTTACTGATATGACCTACCTTATGCCTCCTCTGCTCAGATGTCTCTAATTCCATAGAAAACACTAGCTCAGTGGGAGAGGAAATTAGGGTTTAGTGCTTGTGGAAAATGATGATTTGGGCACCCTTGGGAAAAGACAACTCCCTTTGACATTGGATCACTTGATGAACTAAAAACTCTTGCACTTTGACATGTGCTTGTTTGGCATGTGGAACTGAGTTGGTAGCTTTTGGGAGACTGAGTACTTATTACTTTTGAATTGACATAAAATTACATCTTAGAATGAAACTCACATTTGAAATTAAAATTACATGATGAAATAAGCATTTCTCTTTACAAATCATCTTCACATGGTGACAAGATGTTATTTGATCACCCTTTACTTGTTGGCCTTATGCAATGGAATGGAGTTTTATTGGACCATGAAAACCCTAAAAAACCTAATGATGACCTTGACAAGACTGGACTCCATGGTGACATGACATGATGAATTGACTTTATGTATGATGTACAGTCAACAAGGTATGGAAGTGTGCCAGCAAGCAAACGAATTTTAAGAAAGAGTGATGTTTTTGGACTAGGGCTACCATCAGTGACTAATTTTTTGCATGACCTAGTGGAATAATAAAAAAATCCTGAGTGGGACACCTAATATGAATATGAAAAGAGTATATTTTGATCTTTGATGGCAGGATGCAAACACTGACACTAACAGACTGCATTCAGGGCAGTCCTGACCATAAGCCCAACATCTGGTGTAGCCCCTACGGAAGCTAGCTAGTCTCGAATCCCTTACAATCTAACGAGGAAGGGGTCAATCTCTTCTCCCTTCTGCATCTGAAATAATCTCAGTTGGTTCTCAAGCAACATCTTCCGCTGAACGGAAGATCCCTGGTACATAGTGGTCAAGGCCTCCCACATTTCCCTTGATGTGTTCTTCTCAGCAATATGTGGGATCACATGATCCTTGACTCCGTCCATGATCATGCGTTTTGCTTTAGCCTGAGCCTCCTCGTACTTCTTGAGAGAATCAGCATCAACCGGAACAGCAATAGTATTCAAGGCATGATCCTTGATGCGATGTTCATCTAAAACTGCCAGGATCCTGGCCTTCCAGATGACAATGTTGGATCCAACCTGTCCTAGTCCCTTAATCCATGTGCATCCATCTCTGCTCAACAAGAAAATGTCAAACTAGTTCTTTCTCCCTCTTTTGTTGCTAGCCCAGTAAAACTCGGATCTGGGTTTCTTTGGTGCTAGAAACCCTCTAAGGAACAAGCTCCTTCTGAATCTTGATTTCCTTCACGGAAATCCTTTTGCCAACTGATGTCGAAACACTCCTCTCTGATCTCTTTTTGCCACTGATCAGCACTGGATATCTCTTGAGGAACTGCTTCCCTCTACTTTGCCACTACCCCACTAGACACTATTATGCACCAACAGAAACAATGCCCCACCAGCTACTCCAGAAGAAAATTGAACTGCACCTCCAGCCACAGCAACTGGAAAAATTTGAGGCTCAAAACCTCTGCGTTGGCCCCGCAAACAATGTGTTGCACCTCTTGCAGCTACAGCGTCACCCTAGCTGGCTAACGCAGGCTCTGCGTGAGCCCCTCTGGTGACTGTGTCACCCTTCCTCTGACTCTTTCTGGTTCAGCACTGTCACTCAGGACATCTGTCGTCCTACAGCAAATTTTTCTTCGTCCTTTTGTTGATGGCTTCAGCTCTACTTGATCTGCAACAGCTCTGATACCATGTGAAGATTTTTGAATCTAAGTTACAGAAATCCTACTGCAGAAATATGATTTACATTACCTACTTGTTTTCATCAAATTAACAAGTTATTTTCTGAATACTTCAGGAAAATGTAAATACGTTGTAGCCTACACAAATATATAGATCAAGTACTGAAAAATAAATGAGACAATCAGACAAAGGACACACTTATTTTCAGACAAATGTCCCTGGAAAAACCCAATGCAGGAAAACTGGTGCAACAGTTCTAAGGTTTTGTATTATTAAGCAGCATTAATCTGAGTACAAATAGGGTGCCAAAATTTGGCTCACCTAACAGAGAAGGTCCTCGGCAGAAAGATAAAATAGTGAGTTTTACCTCACACTACAAGTCCCGGCTGATCCAAATCAGAAACTGGTGAAACCCTAGCTGCCTCTACGCAGTAGCTACGTAGGCCTGCGTGGGTCTGGCTGAGGACTGTGTCACCCCTTCTCTACACTGATATGCCTCTCAGAAAATCGAGTTTTAGCCCTCCCGGCTCATAAACCCCAATCTCCAACAATTTATGGACTGTCCCTTGGAGCCACTGCACAGCCCCTCCATGGGCCTGCGTCACCCTCTCTAGGGTCTGCGTCACCTCTCTTGGTGCCTACATTGGACCCTCTACTGTCTCCGTTGCCTCTTTGCAATGTACTCTTGGTCCTCCGACCAACAACTACTTTTGCCCCTCACTATTGCACTGAATCACTCAAATTTGATCTTCGTCTGAGCACTTGCTCCATCAGAAGAATTTGATCTTTAGATTCAGACTCTGTGTGTTCTCCAACTGACCCTCAAGCCTTCTTTTATAGTTTTCCTGTTGAGAAATCAATGGCCGTGATCTAATCCTTAATCAACGGCTAAGATTAAATTAGACTTGATCCTCGTCACTTAGAAGCTTCTCACCCACATTTTTAAATTAATTCACTTTAATTATTTAAATTCCCATAAGTTTTAACTTAGGCTCCATTTAAAATAATTTATTATTTGAATAACTTATACTCCGGGTGGAATTTCTCCAAACGATTTCTAGGTCTTGGAGATCTCATGTGTTCTAGCCCCTCCACAAAATTTTTGAGCTAGAGCACATCTGATGCTACCCAAAAATCAACACGGTGAATATGATGAGCAGTCAGTGGATCCTATGGGAGACATTCAAGGTGATGAGTCACCAGTGATGATTCAGCATCGAGAGCACATAGGGGAGCATGATTCAGCTGATGATGTTATACAAAATACCCATGATGAGCCTTTTGTGGAGAGCCAGCTGGAGGTTCATGTTGAGCCCATGATAGAGGAAGATAAGCAACCATCTTTTGGACTAGCCATTGATGAGGAGCAAACAGATGCACAAGCAGCCAGCAGAATTGTTGAACTTTCAGTTAGCAATCGTCGGGAGAAGATTGAGCATTTCAAGACAGAACTTATGGCGTTGAAACAAAAGATCCAGATAGTCTGAGGCACCATCTTGCAGCAAAACAGTAAAATTGAGGAGCTTATAAGGGTGTGTGCTGAGTCAACAGACAGGTACACTTGGGAATTTTAGAGTAGCCCTCTCCAGGAGTACTTAGACAGGGCATGGAACACAGTATGGCCACTTGTACCCATTGTAGGGAAAGAGGCAGGGTTTTCTCAGTGGATATTGTCGATTGATCAAACAGAGTAGCATGAGTTGAGTGTGCACCAACATCAGCATAGCGGACTTGTTCCTTACACCGGTGTCCATGCTTTAGATTGGCGGGAGATCATGAGTTAGTATCCTATTGATGGAGTATCATTCTTAGTCAGAGGCACAGTTCAGTGCGAGCCCTTAGGTGAGAGGGTTCCTGCATGTTTCAGTGGGCAGTGGGATGTGGACCAACAGTTCATCAGTATTCCAGTAGCACTAGCCCAACATCAGCAGAATGGGGTTGACCTCAGCGTATGCCAGAGGTTGGATTGGAGAGAGGTAATGAGTTGGTATTCTTCTGGTGGAGCAACATCTACGGTCAGAGGCAGAGCACAGCTCGAGCCATGGGGGATGTGCGGAAATTTATGAATCTTTACACTTTACGCAGAAATTATTTATTGTTAATCTGGTTATGCTCCTCCTACTTAGACAAGTTATTAACTGAATAAATTCAAGTTAAAATTGAAGCAAAACACATAACAGATCTCCACCAATCCAGATCTAGAACAAGTTCATGCACACATAGACAAAGTGACAGTTATTTCTGGACAAATAGTCCCCGGAAAAACCCAATGCGGGAAAATTGGTCTTCTGGCTACTGGAGGCTTTTATTATTAAGAATTTTCTGAATACAACAAGCCTGGTTTCCAGATTTGGAAAACCCGACAGAGAAATATTAGGTCTACAGCTCACTGGCTGATCTAGGGCCAAAATAATGATTGTTCCACACCCTTAAACGGGATTTACAGAACTCAGCCAAAATTAGGGGCTAGAAACCCCAACATTGCCCCTGAAGCCTCTACGTCGGCCTTGGAAGTCCCTTTGAACCTCAGCGCTGCTCCAGAAAGGGCGGTGTTACCCCAGACTAGGTGGTGTAGTCCCTACTCTGCCACTTAGGGTCTCTGCGTAACCCCTGAGGGTTTCCTGCAGCAATCACGTTGTCCTTGAGGGACTGGGCAGCACCCGTGTAGCACAAGTTGTTGCCCTCCTGTTGTTGCCCTCCTGCTTCTCTGCGCTGCCTCTCTGAGCTAATCTCTGCCTCTTGCTGATTCTAGACCCTGGGATCAGATCATCCCCTTGGCCTAAATTCCCCTCTTTGCAACTGAAACACTTCTGAGAATTCTTAGCAAACCCGCCCTAGAATCTCAGCTTAGCTTCAGTGATCTGCCTCTGTCTGTCTTTACAAATGACACCAAGGCTTTCCTTTATACTTTTCTCGTTGGGAAACGAACGGCCATGATCAAATCTTGAATCAATGGCTAAGATTAAAAGAAAGCTTGATCCGTGTGACTTAAGACAATTTCATCACATGTTTAATTAAATTCACTTTAATTATTTAAGTTCCCTAAGTTTTAACTTAGGAAATACATTAAAATAATTAATTAATTTAAAATCTCCTAAACCAGATGAAATTTCCCAAATCAATTTCTAGGTCTTGTAGATCAAGTGTACTCTAATCCCTCCACAAAATTTGGAAGCTAACTGATGCTACCCCAAATACACAAAATCTCAACACTCCCTCTTAGTATCAAGGGTGTGCTCTAGCAATACATCACACTATGCATTACATGATTTTGGGCACTGGTTCTGTGTTGCTGATACTTGGCCTGTTGCCACTCAACTCTACACTGTTGCTGCCATTCTAAATTGTTGCCCATGACTCTACCACAGCCACTACAACCTCCATATTGTAGCTCCCTCTCAATATGCTACATCTGTGCTACTCATAGCACTGCCACTGTTGATCTGTTGCACTGCAACTTCAGTTGTTGAGAGAAACAACTAAATCTCCTGCCCAATCTTTGACAGACAAGTCAGATGGGCTACATCCTCATCACTGAAGCTCCACAGGCTACAAATCTGTACTGGCATCTGAAGGATGATGCACAACTACATCTCTGCACTGCGTAAGCAGACTCCTTCTGCACTACTGAAGTCACATCAGCCCCTTGTGCTGAAATCTCCAACGCTACTGTTGCACTGCGTTGTCCCTCTGAAGCCTTCTGCGTTGTTGAAGTCACATTAGCCTCTGTGTTGCTGCTGCTCTGCTCTGCGCTGCTCCTCCCAGTCTTCAGATCTGCCTCTACTTCATTTGTGATCTATGCACCCACTGCTCCACTTGTCTCGCTATTGTCTTAACGCTGACGTAGCTCGCATGTGATCCAAGAGATGAGCTGCTCAAGGATCCCGCCTTAGTCTATGTAGCTTCTCAACATATCCATGTCACCCCACCTCCATGGTTCATGAGCACTCATGACTGCATCATCTTCTGACCCATCATCTGCCACAACAGCTTTGGAAGAAGATGCTTTCTTGTCCTTTTTCTTCCGAGGACAATTGCTGGTAAAATTTCCCATTTCACCACACTGGAAGCACTTGATCTTTGAAAGATCCTTCTTCTTCTTTGGTTGCTTCTTCGATGCCAAGGCTACATCTTCCTCGTCTTCCTTCTTCACTTTGCTCGATCGAGAGTTATACTGCTTCTTGGTGAATCTGCAGAGTTCTTCCTGACGCAGAACTGACCACAAGTTGTCCCAATCAAAGAGGTCCGCTCTGCCCAAGATGCTTTGGACAAATATTTCCCACTCATCTGTGACTGCATTGAGGGCAGTCCTAACCATCACATCGTCTTCCACCTTAGCACTAGTTGCAATCAACTGATCTCTGATCGACTGCAGTCTGAAGAGAAAATGCTCCATGTTTTCTCCCTTGGCCATCATGAATGACCTCATATGTGTCTCCAACAACATCTTTCTTTGGACAGATTCTCCCTCATATAGGGAGATCAAGGCCTTCCACATCTCATTAGCTGTCTTCTTCTCAACTAAGTGTGATACAATATGGTCCTTGATACCATCCATAATCAGCCGCTTGGCATGCCCAGCAGCCTCCTTATGCTTCCGAAGGAGATCCGGATTTGTCGGTGTGGCCAGAGTTTGCTCTGCATGGTCTCTAAGATTGTATGCCTCAAGGACTATCAGGATCCTTGCCTTCCAAACTAAAAAGTTTGAGAGGCCATCCAACCTATCCTGATCACGCAGTCCATGAGGAGCCATCTGCTCAGAATGTGTCGGAACTTCCTTTTCTCTTTGCTAGAGAAATGGATCTAAGGCCCTTGGCGAAATAGGATCGGTTTGCTCCCCCTAACAATTGATTTCCCTTCAATGATTCAGCTCTCTTTGATCCTCTGACCAATCTACAAGTTTCTTTGGCTAGAAACTCTCTGAGAAGTTGATCACCTCTCGCTCTTTGTCACTTGTGCTTAGGCTAAAATTCTGAAACTTCAGAAATTTAACCCCACCAGCACCTTCTGAATTTCTGCAACTAATCTTCAGTCTTTTCTGGATCTGACAGATTCAGATCTGCATCACACTGGCTGGCTTCAGACCAATCGAGCGTTGTTTCTGAGTTGCCTCTACGTAGTAATTGGGTGGGCTTGCTAGGAGACATCGTTAGACTGCATCACCCTTCCCTCTACGTGAATCTACCTCTGAAAACTGCGCTGTCCCTTCAGATCTCTGTTTCTGCTGCTTTTTGAGTTGCTTTCTGCAACTAGAACCTTCAGTGTCTTGTTGGTGACCCTCCTAGATCTGCAATTGCTCTGATACCATGTGGAAATTTCTGAATCTTTACACTTTATGCAAAAATTATTTACTGTTAATCTGATTATGCTCCTCCTACTTAGACAAGTTATTAACTGAATAAATTCAAGTTAAAATCGAAGCAAAACACATAACATATCTCCACCAATCCAGATCTAGAACAAGTTCATGCACACATAGACAAAGTTACACAGTTATTTCTGGACAAATAGTCCCCGGAAAAACCCAACGCTGGAAAACCAGTCTTTTGGCTGTTGGAGGGTTTTATTATTAAGAATTTTCTGAATACAAGAAACCTGGGTTCCATGATCTACAGCTCACTGGCTGATCTAGGCCCAACATAATGACTAATCCACATCCTCAAATGGGATTTACAGAAATCAGCCAAAATTAGGGCCTAGAAACCCCAACGTTGCCCCTGAAGCCTCTACGTCAACCTCTGATGTCCCTCTGAACCTCAGAGCTGCTCTGGAAAGGGTTGCATTACCCCAGACTGGGTGGCACAGTCCCTACGCTGCCCCTTAGGGTCTCTGCGTAACCCTTGAGGGTTTCTTGCAGCAATTACGTTGTCCTTGAGGGACTGCGCAGCACCTGCGTAGTACAAGTTGTTGCCCTCCTGTTGCTGCCCTCCTGCTTCTCTACGCTGCCTCTCTAAGCTGATCTCTGCCTCTTGCTTATTCTAGACCCTGGGATCATATCATCCCCTTGGCCTAAATTCCCCTCTCTGCAACTGAAACACTTCTGAGAATTCTTAGCATACCCGCCCTAGAATCTTTAGCTTAGCTTCAATGCTCTACCTCTGTGTGCCTTTACAAATGACCCCAAGCCTTTCCCTTATACTTTCCTCGTTGGGAAACCAACGGCCATGATCAAATCTTGAATCAATGGCTAAGATTAAAAGAAAGCTTGATCCGTGTCACTTAAGACAATTTCATCACATGTTTAATTAAATTCACTTTAATTATTTAAGTTCCCTAAGTTTTAACTTAGGAAATACATTAAAATAATCAATTAATTTGATTATCTCCTAAACCAGATGAAATTTCCCAAATCAATTTCTAGGTCTTGTAGATCAAGATAACTCTAGTCACTCCACAAAATTTGGGAGCTAGAGCACAACTGATGCTATATCCCAAATACACAAAATCTCAACAAGATGGACGAGGATGATTGGTTATGGTGGTTTTGGGATCCAAGTCGATCCATGGATGGCGGATTGAGTCAGCGGTTTGTTTGGAATCCAGGTATTGAGAGATCCATTCATGTTTTGATTGTATGGAGGCATAATGTGGTCCAGTGGTTCATATGGGATCCTGGTATCAGTTTGCATATGCCTCTACAAAGGACATGTATGGATTGCTTGAGGGCAAGCAATCTTGGGGCAGGAGGACTTGTCATGTTCCCATTTTTATTTTCCTTTATAGTACCTCTAGGGTGGATTTCCAAGGCACAAGATGGCCAGGTCATGGGAGCAGGTTTATGTCATCGGGGATTCTAGGGGAGTTTTGAGGAGTTTTTATGGGGTCTGATGGCATTCGCTTGGCATATTCTATTTTTTGCACAACTTTCCTTTCATTTTGTTGCATTCTGACAATTTTCAGAAAACAAAGTTATTATTGGACCTAACTTAATTAATTTCACTTGAGGTGGATTTCCGGGAGAAATATTTAATGGAATACCTCAAGTGTAATAGCTCGTTGGAACCAAAATGAGAAGATCCACAGGATGGGAGGATGGGATGTTGAGAAGTGACTTTCAGTGATCGGAGAGAGTATGGTGGGATATTTACCATTTTCCTTGATTAAAAATGACTTTAATTAGTCATTTAATTAAGGAAAAATAATTAATTGGAGGGAAAAGGCCAAAAGTGACTTAAGTGAAATAAAATGAAATTAAAAGGTCACTTAAGATAAAGTCAATGGACGAGCTTCTATAATAATAATAAAATAATAAAATGTGATGCTTCTAGAGGCCTGGGGATTTATCTATGGAGATCTATAAAAGAGGAGGAAACCATTTCAAAAATCTTGGAGTTGTGTTTTCTTTCTTGTGGAGAAGTTTGGAGAATCGGGAGTTCCCAGCTTCAACAGTAGCCCCAGGATGGAAACCCTCAGGTGATTCAGTGAGAGTGGGCAAGGCAAGCACCCAACTCTTTCCTTGGTGAATTCATCCAGGGTTCACAGGTTGCAGCTATTGTTTTCAATTCAGATTTTGATGGTTTGATTCATGTTGTAGCAGATACCTTTTGAGGCCATAACCTCAGCCATTTCCAATTTTTGTACTAGAATTTTCTATTTTAATAAAATAAGGTTGAGATCTTCTGCATGTTTATATTGTCTACTATTCAGTTGCAGATTCTATTTCCCGTTTTTGTCATTAAATTTGTGGTTTAATTTGTGCAAATTGTTTATGGAGCTAACGGCTAAAAATTTTCAAGCAATTTGTTGTTAAATTTGTATTTGGAACACTACATTTTAGCTTTTCCCTCCAAAAGAAGGATAGGCCACCTCCACTACCCAGACTCCAAGTGTGTCTTTAGATGTTGATTAAAGATATGTATTAGCTAAAATGAATGTAAAGGTGCCTCTTTTTGACTTGGCCAAGCTTGAGCCCCAAAAAGGGCAAGTTAAGAAGGCTTTCAACCTTGAAAAAGAGCCTAAAGACTCTGCAATTATTATTCAAAACATGTATAATGATAGAAGAAATGGAGGGCATGCACCCTTCTTATTATCTCTAGTGATAAATATTTTTCTTTTACACAATTGTATTCTTGACTCTAGTGCCTCTAGCAATGTAATGCCTTTAAGAACCATTGACCAATTGGAGATGGAGATCACTAGGCCCTATAAGAATGTGTGTGAATTTAACTCAAAGCCTATACCTGTCTATAGTCTTATGAGGGATGTCAAGGTATCTCTAGCTACTAATAATGACATTTCTGTGTTGATAGATATCGTAGTTATAGATGTGCTAAATGCCTGGGGAATGCTCTTATCTAGGAAGTGATGTGGGGGGGTTGATATATTGCTTAAGGTTGTGTCGTACCTGCCTCGCCGATTAGCTGGAGTGTAAAAACTCTGGTAAACTTGATAAATATATATTATTAACGATGAAGATAAGAGATGATTACAATGAGGGATCGCCTGGGCTTTAAATATAGCCTCAAGGTGTCCCTTGGTGAAGAGGCATGATCTTTGATCATGCCCTTTCAGTTAATAAAACCTAATATAACTATATCTAACTAATACTTAATAAAATATTCATAACATTGCCCCTCTCTTAAAGATGCTTTGTCCTCAAAGCATATGTAATCGTTGGACAACGTTGACGAATATCTGGTTTCCGCGAGCGGCGAGCTCTTGCTTCCCATATTTTAAAAAGGTCATGGAGCATATTCTCGAGTTCAGTCTGTTGTTGATCTGGATAGTGAAAATATCTGATATCGACAGGGTCGGATCCTGTCTTGATTTCTGGAGACTCTCATGGCTCCCTTTTGAAGATAACATTTCTAACTGTTGACATTGTACTGTAGATACGACTTGATTTCCTGGGGCTTGGAATCCATACAACTTGTATTTCTGCCCTTTCCACTTAAAACTTATAAACTGCTTCTGATGGTTGGCAGAATAAGTACCTAGAGTTCGTAGCCATTGAATTCCTAGGACCACATCTACTCCTCGTAATGGAACGGTGTAGAACGGAGATTCTAAATGAAAGTCTTTAATCTGCAATTTGACTTTATGGCATTTTCCTACTTGTTCAATCTTCTTACCGTCGGCCACCATTACCTTCATATTAGGCATGGAAAAAGTAAAGAGGTTGAGTCTTTTGGCCATGGTGGAATCTAGAAAATTGTGCGTGCTGCCTGTGTCTATTAGAACCATTACATTGTTGTTCTTAATATGTCCTCTTAACCTTAGGGTTTGAGGTTGTAATATGCCTGTCATCGCTGATAAGGACACTTGCGGAATAGTTTCGCCCTCCACTTCTGGAGAGAACTCTAAATTGTCTTCTAATCCTTCTATACACGAATCAGTACTGTTAGTGTCGTTAGTTGCTTCACAACTGTATAGATTTTTTGCTTTTCCATTAGCACATATGTGCTTAGGGTCCCAGTTTTCACCGCAACGTTTGCACTTGCCCTCTCGTATTCTTTGTTTTTCTAGACTAGATTTTTCGTCTTCACGAGGATGGACAGGGACATATGTTGTGTCAACTACATTTTCAGATTGAGGAAACCGTCGTCTCGAATATACTTTTTCTGGTTTTGATAATCTTTCAAATTTCTTTTCAGCAGCTTTTGCTTTTTGCCTTGCTACTTCTACGGACGTAATTTCATGAAGTTCTAGTTCTTCCTGTATGTGGACTTTAAGTCCTGAGATGTAAGACTGGATTAGACGAGATTCCGACAATCCGGGTACTCGTGTTGCCAAAGTCTCCCATTCTCGCGTGTACTCATCCACATCTCCTTTTTGGCGTAATTTGATAAACGTTGAAAAGAACTTTTCTTCTTTTATGCCTTGAAACCTTTTGAAGAACGCATCCTTAAATTTCCTCCAACAGATAGCGAGCGTCGTCTTTTTCCACCACATATACCAATTATATGCTTCTCCTTCCATTTTCATGGAAGCATGTTTAATTTTTTCATCATCACTAGTAATGTCATAAATTTCAAAATATTCTTCTGCCTTATTAAGCCACGCAACGCTATTTTTTTCATTACCATCAAATTTGGGTAGGTCGATCTTAGCTTTGCGCTGATATGCTAATGGTGGAACAAGAAGGGGATATTGATTAGCGAATGCATTCCAGAGTTGCTTATTTTGAAAATCTGCATTACTATCTTCTTGATGATGTGGAGAATCAGTCTTTTCCTGATGCTCTTCCGAGTTCCCTGAATCTGCGGAATTGTTTTGTTGATTTGGTTCCCTGTTAGGAGATGTTGGGGATTGTGTTTGACTTAACTTATCTATTTTATCATTTAGCTTGTTGAAGAGTTCTGTCATATTGTTCATTGCTTCGTTCTGCTTGTTCATTGCTTCTGTGGTCTCGTGATGATTTAGCCACATTTGTCTTTCTATGCGATTTGTCGTATCATGGATTTTTTTGATGTCGTTGGAGTGCCCTGCAACTGTACCTTCCAGATCGACTAATCGCCTTCCAAATTCTTCAGAGTTATTATTAATTTGTTTCTCAAGATCTCCCAATTTCTTCTGGAATTCAGCCATCGACATCGACGAAGACATCGAGCGTGTATGAGGTTGGGAATATCTTTCTGCCAGTTTCTCTCCTCTTTTTTCTTTAAAATTAATTAATTAATATTTAATTAAATAATTAATTATTTTTTATTTTTTTGAATTAATTAATTAATTAATATTTCATAATTTTTTTTTTGAATTAATTAATTAATTAATATTTAATTAATTAATTAATTAATAATAATTTTATTTTTATTTTATTTTTTTAAACTATATAATTATTATATATATATAATTTTTAATTAAAAATTATATAATATATATAATTTAATTATATAATTGTTATATATATATAATTATTAAATGAAAATTATATATATATATATGAATTATATAATTATAATATATATGTATATAATTATCAATCAAACTATATATTATATATTTTATATAGTTAAAAAAAAATCGTTTTTAGAATGTGCCGTTTCAAATTTAAAATACGATACCAATACTATGCCAATCTGGAGATATATCGATGCTCAGCGTTTTTTTAAATCGACACACCTGTTCGTAATTTTCTCAAATCGATTTTAATATATCGCTGCCGTTTTAAAACGTTACCCTCTTTCCGATTTAGCACACGTGTTTACTGCTGCGGTTGATTGCTGGTTTACGATTTTTTTTTTACAGCGGAGTGCAGAAATGGCGGACGGTAGGGCAGGTGCTGCGGTAAGAAGATGACGTGCGGGTAACGGATGGTATGGGAGACACAACTTATAAAATCGACTGATAACACTTCAAGAATTTCTCAATCTCTTGTTATGAATAAAATATGGAATATGGAGAATAGTCGATTTTAGCAGTGAAGAACCTGTGCTGGCGTCTTCAATTGCTTGTAGCGGTGTGCAGGGAACCAATGTGCAGATACAAGCAGATCAGTGGGGTATCGAACCTCTGAACCAGATTGAATGCAAGTTCCAGAGCATGTACAGATTGCAAAATTTAAAATTCTGAAATGGCTGCTGAACAGTTCGGCAAGCAATTTTGTACTTAAAAAAAAATTCTGAAATTTCCTTCGAAATTCTTTAACCTGGTGATCACACAGATCCAGAAGAGCGATGGCTCCGATACCAATGGAGTGTAAAAACTCTGGTAAACTTGATAAATATATATTATTAATGATGAAGATAAGAGATAAGAGATGATTACAATGAGGGATCGCCTGGGCTTTAAATATAGCCTCAAGGTGTCCCTTGGTGAAGAGGCATGATCTTTGATCATGCCCTTTCAGTTAATAAAACCTAATATAACTATATCTAACTAATACTTAATAAAATATTCATAACATTAGCGATATTTGTTTGGGGTCATTGGGGTCTTACCTTATAGTAAAGGATACTGGGCGCTTGATGTGGCGCCTTGTCTTGATGTGGCGCCTTGCTTGGTGCTGGATGTTTTTATGTCAGGCCTTTTTAAAACAATCCCTAAAGGGGATTACTTTTATTGATGTACTTTAGGGATAACTGTGAAAAGAACTGACATAAAAACATCCAGCACCAAGCAAGGCGCCACATCAAGATCCAAGCACAATGCCAACATCAAACCATTGGGCACAGAGGCCAACCTAGCGTTGACTTGCTCGCTGGCTAGCTGACCTTGCTGGCTTGGCTGACCTTGCTGGCTTGGCTGGCTTGGGTGCCTCGATTAGTAGACACTTACAAATGGACCTATCATATACCACTCTACTTATTGTAGATGGAGCACCATTCATCCTTTATAGGGAGCCACATGTGGCTAAGCATGTGGAGGATATTGTGCCTTTTTTGTTCCCCAAGCCTGTTGGAAAATTCAAAGATGGCATTCCTCCTAAAGAGTTGCATATCAAACAAAAACACTTTGGGCCAAAGTGGGATGAAAGGCTTAAAGAGGTTGAACCTTCAAGAAATGTCTACCAAGTTAAGAGCACACAAAAAACTAAGAGACCGACGTTCCAAAATAAAAAGAAGCAATGGATTCAAAGACGAGGCAAAGACTTCCAAGTGGGTGATCTAGTCCTTATCGATGATGATCCTATCCCAGTTAAGGTCCATGGAAAAATAGGGGTTGGGTACTTTTACATTGCTAAGATTGATCGTGAACTCTTGCCTTCCCCGGTAGGAGCAAACCGCTTTCCTTTGTTAAATTGGACTTGAAGTACTTTAGATAAGTAGTTGCATTGCATTCGTGTGTTGCATCTTGTGCAAGCATCCTACTTGTTGCATTTATCATGTTGTTTTGTTGCATCCTAGATTAGATTGCATTTAGTTACTTTTTCTTTTATGTATGGATTTTTATTAGTGTTCCACGGGGTCATGTCCCCCCACCTGGGGGTCGAGTTTCCTAGCTCCCTCGCGCTCCGGGGACTTGGGGATGGTTGGGTATCGTTTCCCCAAGCTCCCAAAAAACAGGGTACACAAGGAAACTTCTGAGGGGTCATTTCCTAAGAAAAAGGGGACGTGAGGGGTCATTTCCTAGGCAAAATGGGACATGAGGGGACGTGAGGGGTCGTTTCCTAGGCAAAAGGGGACGTGAGGGGTTGTTTCCCCAGTCAAAAAATTGCAAATTTTTTTAATGAAAAAAAAAATCCGAATTTCTAAGGGTTTGAGTTAACTTAAATGTTTATTTCAATGTTTCATTGTTCATTACACATTTCATTTACGCTGAAGTTGTTGCCGCTGCCCGATTTTATGTTGTATTGTGGGGCAAGGCAAAGGATCAATCCAAATTGGATACAAGCACAGAAAAGAATGGACTCGAAAATGAATCCAACAACAACATCACAATTACAACAACAAAAGAATCTAACATTGACATTAATCAACCCCTCTTACAACATGAAGGCAGTGCTGAACATTTAAAACATTCTCACACACACATTTCTCATGAGTAATTTTTGATTAGATCTAAACACAAAACTGTTTTGTTGAGAAGTAGATTCTTTTAAGTTCTTGCCACCTTTAGTTATGAGAAAGGAAACCATTGTCAAAATTCGCAAGAATATAGTGTATTTTTCTACCCTTCTTATCTTCTATTATTTGACATAAAGGCCATGGTCTCCAATTTTT
The DNA here is from genome assembly GCA_034641835.2 of Pinus albicaulis. Lineage (NCBI taxonomy): Eukaryota > Viridiplantae > Streptophyta > Pinopsida > Pinales > Pinaceae > Pinus > Pinus albicaulis. The sequence continues at coordinate 1,682,914,577 of CM076580.1, forward strand.
TAACATCACAGTTACAAACTTACATGTATGATATCCTTCACGATGTAAGTATTATATATTATACAATGATAAAGACAGTTACACTATAAATATCAAAATTTCGATGATATATCATATATTAATATGATATATTTTTATATTTATAAGTTTTTAAGACCCCGACGTCCCCCCACGTTTCCTAAAAATTGGTGGGGAGCTTTTGCATAGGCTCCTCCCGCATATCCCTGCTCCCTCGCCCGCACCTCTAGGGTACTTGGTGGAACATTGATTTTTATCATATGAAACAAGGGCGACAATCAGCACCTTGTACACATGCTTTCAAACAAGTTGATTTGAGTTTGGAGGTAATATGTCAATGAGCCTAGGGATTGCAAGTGTTCACATGAACTCCCTGTTTAAACATATGGATCATGCACTCTATGGTGAGCACGTCACCGAGTTGGAGCCAGATGTTACCCACCAAAAATGGGTAACCCCATATGAGAAAACTTTTTCTCCTATCTTAGATGGCCAACCAACCAATCGCCTTACACATTTGATCATTGGTGATGATATGTCGGTTTCTCTACCATATGCACCAATTATACACCTCTCACCATCCAACATTCCTCCTAGACAAAGGTGGGTTGCCACTCAACAAGTATTTTGATCATTTTGCAAGCAAGTGCTTTTATTTAATGTTTTGGGCATTTAGTATGGTTAAAGAGGTGATATGGATGATTGACCGATCATGATTGTAAACTTGTTCTCTCACCTTCCAAGGGGGTTAATTTTTAGTCCTAGTTCTGCAGGAGCCTTAGGGTTATAGGAGGGGCATTACTTGGAAAACTTGGATTGAAATAGCTTTTCCATTCCCCTTTACCATACTTAACATTTTCCATGTCACATTATTCTATTTTGACACCATCTCCATTCTTTGGTTTGATTGTTGTGTTTTCATTGGGATTTGGCACTCTCTTATCCACATCCTTGAGTAGGGTGGGAAAACATTGCCATGGAGGATGACGCAGCTAAAGGAATGAAAAAGAATAAGATGACCACAACAAAAGAAAATGAAAAAGATGGTTGGGACATAAGTTAGCACGTGGGAAAAAGCCTAGCATGAGTTCTACCCTCCTCACAAGCTATCACCTAGTTCCTGGGCACACGATGCTCCATTTCCTCAAAAGGAACCCTTGCATGTCCCAACCTTGATGAGCGAGAAACAGTCTCATATTAAGGGGTAAAACAAATGTTATATCATAAAGAGAAAGCTTTGATCCTTAAGTTATGCACCAAATAAAAGCATTATCAGAAACAAGTAAAAGGTGCACCAAAGGGGTGGAAAAAGCAGGTCGAGAAGGGTAATTCATACCTCCACAATTGCTCCTTCCATTACATCTATACACTCAGGCTGTGGACTCCCATTAGTTGATCCCCTGACCATGGCACTTAGCCATCAAGTTCATCCCCTCCATTGCCACTTACTTTCACTAACACCTATGGATTGAAGGGTTGACCTTCAAAATGCCACCTCCCCTTGGGGGTTGGAAGCACCTAATAGGATTGACTACTTAACCACTCCTACAATGGTAAGGAACACTTTTATGGGACTTGGTCTAGTTAGATATTTGAAGGTGATCCCAGTTTGAAGTACTAATATGCCCCTAACACATAAGTATGGTCCAATTAGATGCATTTACGATCTTAGTCTCTAATGAATTGTTGCTTTCACTTGAGTTTAAGTTGGTCTTGTCAGGTGGTCTATAGCAACAGATGCCTTGAGGGCACCCTACTCCACGTGTTTCCCAGGCCACATGTTATATTTTTAGAGAACATAATGACTTGGTAGATGCAACGTTTCCCATTTATAGTAGAGCATTTAGCACTTTGATGACCTAAACAGTTAATCCTAGAGCACCCCCAAAAGCCAAAACAACAAACTTCCCTTGCTTGGCATGGAGGGTTCTTGATGATGTACCAGTGGACCCAACATGCCCTCCAACTGGCCTTAATACTACTTGATGGTCATGCCATGATCCAGGGTCCATATGAGGATGGTCATCCCAAAGGATGATTGAGTAGGGCTTCTTGCACCTATTGGACCCCCACCGTTGGAGAGAGAGGGCACCACGTTGTTTACTTAGCACCCATGAAGATGACGTGTGGCACCCGCAATTGGATTTTGGACACATGCTGCTTTGAGGCTTTATTTGAGGATTGTTCCTCAAATGGAGGATGACCATGATGCTTGGAGACACTTTTCAGCCTTTCCTTTGCTTTAATGGAGCATGTGGAGCCCTAAAAGGACATGAAATCATTACCCTTTTAGGCTTACGAATCATACATGTGGGTTTATTTTGGCATATTTTGTTATTGAGCTAGTGGGTTGACTTGTAAACCAAATTTATGTTATGTCTACTTAAAAACCAAACTTGTGTAGGGGCTTCAAGTCATAAATTAGAGGTGGTAGACCTCATATAAGTAGAGGACCACCTCTCTCATTTTATCATCATCACTTATGTGGAATCCGAACTCTCTTAAAGAGACTTGACTTGCTCTTTGGACTTCACTACTTGTGGAGATGTGATCTTATGTGGATTTTGGCTATTGGAGACTATTTTTTGTTGTGGAGACGTTATTTTGGGATTGAAAGAATGCATGTTTATCGACATATTGTGATTATTTTTATTGAATATCTTTTATGGTTATTGCATGTAATGGAATATTGGTAGGGTTTCTATTTCCTTATCTAAATGCATATGTTTGCATGAAATGCTTGGTAATTATTGCATGCTTTAATTTCGTATCCTAGAACTCCCTAGAAAACCTCCTAGAGACAATTTTTCTAGCAAATTTCGCCCTTCATAAAATAATAGCGAGGGTTAGCAAGTGAAAACTACGGTTTCCCCCTTACTCCCTTCAAAGGTTTGATATTTCCATGGTTAAAGCTCTTAAGACTCCATCACCCAGCTAGAGAAAAGGCACTGGCAACAATCTTGATGATCCAAAACTTCAAAATCTCACCTTTTCCTCTATTTCTACAATTTTGGCCCTTCAAGGAAAGCTACTAGGGCTAGTGTTTAAGCCGAATTCAACTTACTGCTTTGAGTGTTGGAGTCAATTTCACACTCTCCAACCTTGCTTGACCTCATAACATTAAAATCTAGCCAATTTGCATGGTCCAAAGTGTCTCAATAGGGTTGATGTCATCAACCCTGCGTAATTCTAGGTCTTGCAAAACCCTAATTCTACATAAAAATTTCAACTTAGGGCTATTTGAAGGTTCATCACTCCATTTGGTTGATCATCTCTTGTAAATAAACCTTTTCCTTTTGCTTGGATGCCTAGATGTGCCATTGTTGTCATACATCTTGAAACCCTAGGCTTCTTCATAAGTATGTTGTCCCTTGTTACAAAGAGTTGTGCTTTGGTCCAAGTGAGAAGTACCTTGATCAAGCCTCATAAAGTATCAACCTAGAATACCCTTAGGTGATCTATGATAGGAAGCATCTCGTGTAGTGAAATTCCACTAAAGAGCAGGAGGTGGAGTGTTGAGGTGACAGTAGTATCCACTTCATTATTGTGTCTTAGTCTGCCTTTTTCCTTGTGAGGCCTTCTACAAGGCTGCTAAATTTTGAGGTAAGAGGCCCTAGGAGTAAAACTTGCAAAGAAGTGTCAATTAGAAAAAGCCCAGAAGCGGCCAGAAAACTAGTATTTTCTTTCCTTCTAATTTTGTCTTCCCAATTACTTTATTTGTGATAATTTTCTCATACCATATTTGATTTATTTTACTTTAAGAATTTATTAAAACTCCAAAAGATATTTATCTCAAATATTTCTAAATTTGTCGAAAAATATATACACTAGTATATTAACTTAAGAATGCAACGAAAATAAAATAAGGGGATCAATCACACCACAACAGCAAATTTACAACCAACACAATCTTCCTTCATTATATTTCTCAAGAAAACTTTGGGTTAGCCCCACAAAGAATACATAGACAAAATACAGTTGTTGTGCACCTAGAAAATAGACCTTTGGAAATCAAACCACCTGAAACAAATCAGGCCCAACAAATTAACCTATCTCACTAGAAAATCCGTGTCCCTTTCTCTCTGTCTCGTATGGCCCCTACACACTAATGAAATTGACCTCCTTGGATAATTCGGCCTCCTCCACAATTCGTCCCTCTTCTTCAAGAACTCGACCTCCCTCTTTCTTGAACTCGGCCTCGTTGAATTTCTCCCGAAATTCCTTGCTGCACTTCTCTTTAGTCCAATTGAGCCTCTCGCTCTAGAAAATTGCTTCCTCCACAAATGTGTGTCTTCACCTCTCCCTTAAGTTTATTTCATAATTCCATTAACCCAAAATCCCTAACCCTAATCTCCTAAGTGATCAATGGCTAGGATTAAATCCTATGCCTCACTTGAGATGAAAAGTTGAGGTTATATCTCCCCACGAAGGGTGTGCATCAAATAGAACATCACGCTGACAATGGCATTCCACCACCTTGATACAGGGTGGTAGGTTGCCCACACTTGGTAGCTTGCATGGCCACCCCGTCACCACCAACCTTATTCCATGCAAGGCAAAGCATTTATGGTTTCACATGTAGTCGTGCGAAGGGAAATGGCGTCCTCTGGTTTCACATGTAGGATTGTCATCGCATTGACAATCCTCCTATGGGAGATCGTCGTGGCAGGCCCAGTCTGCCTCCCTCTCCTACCCCCGCCCCCCCTCTTTGCATGCCACTTGCACTCAAGCCTCTGCCAGAGCTGCTATGGACCACTATCAACACACAATTCCAAAAGTTGCACAAAGGGATATTGCTGACATCGAATTCCAACAATGGAAATTCCACCAGAGCAAGGACTTTTGCCTATATGCAGACAATCAATCTGTATTGGCATGTCAAAACACTCATGGGCCGAGTCCTTATGGATAGGGCTTACACCTAACAGGAGTTTGTCATCTGCATGTTTGAAATCATGGAGAAGATGTGCAATATGGATGGTAAACTCAATCAGCTCTTCATGCAAATTTCAGGTACTACTCCACCACAGTCGAACACAAGCGGAGACCCTCCCCCTCCAGCTCAAGCACAAAACCCAACAGCATGACAACGCTCACAACTTAGTTTTGTTGTACGTTTTGTTTAAATATGTATTTTTGCATCTCGGTCTATGTAGCTCTGTCCATGTTAAGCTCTCTTTTTGTTTTTGGTTCAAACTTTCAAACACGCAGATCAAAAACAATGACGGTAATCTAAAAAAAATGCTTTTATGTTACTGGTTTGGTCTCCCCAATGGCAGATTAGAAAATTCCATCTATGATGTAACTTAACAGTTGAGCTTATATCTGAGTCACTTGAATAATTTTATTATTTATCAATAGAACTTTGGCCTAGCAATCCACGAGAATTAATTAGATTCATTATTATAGTTTTCCTAAGTTAACCTTGTTAAATTATCCAACTAGGGTCAAATTCCACTTTGGAAAGTTCATTTGATGGAGATAATTATTGCATTGAATTCCTCTTTTCGAGAGGACCAAAATCGACCTAAATATCACTCAAATCGGACAAGGAGAAGTGTGTTTTTGAATTAAATCCCACACATGTGCAAATTGTCAAGGTCGACTTCAACATCATGTAGGCTCATGAAGCCCAAACGACGTGTCTTTTCACCCTCATCGATTCATATAAATCAAGGTTGTAAACATCGCGATCTTTTCAACTCAATGATTTTATCGGCGATTTTTTCCCGATTTTTTGAAAAAATCGCCGATCGCCAAAAAATCGCGATTCGTGGGCCCATCAAACAGCAACCCTATAAGTTCAAAAATCGATTTTTTTTTTTGTCATTTTTGCAGCCCTCTCATTTTCCTGACACACCCTGTTGGCAGTTAATGGTAATGTTAAATTCTTAAAGTAAAAGGATATCCTTTTACTTAAATTTTTAATATTACCATGAAATGACTCAGGATGTTTAAGAGTGGTTTCGACCTCATTGGATTTCATATGGAGAAACTAGAATTTTAGATTTCATTCAAAATTCAGCAGACTTAATGGTTTTCAAGGTTTCATGGTTTGGGGATTTGCATTGTTTCCATTTGATTCTATTATGTGTAAGGGTATGAGATTGGCATTTGATCAAGAGTATGAAGTCCTTTAAGAACCTTGATGTTGGTGGCATTGATTGTTGAACATTGTTGATGTTGGTGGTATTGATTGTTGAACTTCCCTACTGTGGCCTTAACAAGAATGTACCCTTCACTCAAAGGAAAACAACTGGTTAGGCATGTTAATCTTTTTCTACCGCATTTTAAGGTTGAGAAGATGAACCCTTCACTCAAACCAAAATCATTGGTTAGGCATGTTAAACTTTTTCAATTTCTATCATGTTATAAGGTTGAGCAATCCAAGTCTGAAGACTTTGAGCTAGATGATGTTTATGTATCTCTTGTTGATGATCCCATTTCTAGTAGCGAGGAATCAATGATCAGTTTCATGAGGAGGAGGAGGAGGAGAAACAGCAGGAGGAGGAGGTGACACCACCTACCCCTGCTACCGATAGAGGACGTGGTCTTCCTCCTTTAGCTCCTGGTGCTTCAGGATCTGGAGCACAACAGAGTCCATTGCCAGCTTCTTCATCTAGAGGGAAAGCTGTTACATTTTCTCACAAGAGAGGCAGAGGAAATCAGTAGTATAGGTTATTTGGTGCATTCCTTTGTATATAACATTATGACTCATGATATGAGATACATTATTATATCTTTTGTTGATATTTTGAGGTTGAGTTGAAACTCAAGACTTAGTATTCAGGACATGATTCACTATTATGTGTGATGCAGCACTAGACATGATATTACACGTCTTATATATTAGTTTTTTCATATTTATGTGTCAATGCATTTATTTTATGTTGTGGGTGCTTTAGATATTAAAAAAATTGAAAAAAAATGAATATTTTTGTATGTGCCGATTTTTTCCCGATTTTTACAATTTTTTCCGATTTTTTCCCCTCGCTGATTTAATCCCGATCGCGATGTTTGCAACCTTGATATAAATACAAGAGACCTCCAACCTCATTTAGCAACTCACTCACTCACACATATCTTCTCTCTCTTCATCTGATTGGTTCGTATAGTTATTGGGCAGCCTAATTCTCTAACACGTGTGGCAAGGAGGACAAATTGTAGGGTCGAAATTTCAAAGTTTGTTGTAGGTTTGACTAGCGTTGACCAAGGGTGTTTTGACCACATTTGACTGCAATTTTTCCACCAAAATTTTGATCTTTGAAGGCCGCATCTATTGGCACAAAAGCTGAGGAGTTCTGGGCGCGTTGACCGAGGCTGACCGCAAGCAAAAGAGAAGACTTGACCAAGTTTGACCATATGTTTTAAATAATCTTTGACCAGCTTCTGAAGACGAATTTGATTGTTCTAGACCGAGCTGCTGAAGGGTTGATTTGACCGAAATTGTTGAACGTTTAGGGCACACACTACTGTTGTTGGTTGCTGTTGACTGGGACAAATTTGCACTTGAGTTGAATTTTATTGACTTTCTCTCTTTTGTCTCTGATTTGGATAGTTGATTGGATATTGGATATTGAAATTGATATTGGATGATGTACTCTCTCTCTGCTGAACATTTGAAGACAATCTAATAAGAAGAAGATTTGCAAAGGTTTTCCCCATAGTGGGTTTTGCCCTGGTCATTGACCAAATTTGTGTCTCTTGTCTCTTGGTTCTCTTTCATTGTGCTTTTGTTTAATTGTTCTATCTACTATTGCTCTACTATCATTAGATAATTTGAAGAAGTGAACTTATTAAATTGGATGTTATTGGATATTGTTGAAGTGATAGTTGCAGCATAGAACAAAATGATGAAAAATTAACATGGTATCAGAGTTGAGGTAAAGACCAAACTTGTGTCTCTTGTCTCTTGGTTGTCTTTCATTGTGATTTTGTTTAATTGTTCTATCTACTATTGCTCAACTATCATTAGATAATTTGAAGAAGTGAAATGGTTAAATTGGATGTTATTGGATATTGTTGAAGTGATAGTTGCAGCATAGAACAAATTGATGAAAAATTAACATGGTATCAGAGATAAGGTGAAGACAAGCCCAAGAGACATACAGCGAGAGCATCCACCTTCTAAGCAGTTGATTAAAAGGGGAAAATCTTTTGGTAAAAACGTCTACCTCTTATTTCAAAGATAATGAAAAGCTAGCTAACTCATCTAGCTTTGCAGCATGGAAGACCAGGACCAACATCACCTTAGATGAGTATGATGTCTTGGAGTACATGGAAGAAAAGATCTCACCACCACCAGAAAATGCTTCTCAAGCTATCAAGTTCAAGTATAAGAAAGGTGAGATTAAAGCTAAGAACATCATTATTGATTCTTTAAGAGATCATTTACTTGTCTATATTTCATCCTTGAAGACTTCCAAAGAAATGTACGATAAGATTGTTGGCATGTATGAGGTAAACAATTTGAGTCATATAATGGAATTGAAAAATCAACTCAAGGAGTCTAAGTTGCATGAGGGAGAAACTGTGCAATCTTCTTCATAAGAATCATTGGGATCAGGGACCGACTCCAGACTACTCAAGAAATCATCCCTGATAAGGAATTGGCGATGACTGCCCTTGATGGCCTTCCTTCATCATGGGATATGTTCATTACTTTTATCATAAACAAGTAAAGGATCCCTTCTTTTGATGAGCTACTTGCTCTATGCAATCAAGAGGAAAGAGTAATGATATCTAAAGGAAGAATTCAAAGGCCAAATGAAGGAGAGCCCACTACATTCACTGCTCAAGGGAAGAAGAAGAACATAAAGAAAGGAAAGGAAAGTCATTCAAATCAAGAAGACCTCCTCAACCTAATCAAGATTCCAAGGACTCAAGAAGACGAAATAGAGATGTTGAAAGATACATTTGTCATCAAAAGGGTCATTATGCTCGAGATTGTCCCAAAAAGAGAGATGCTCCAAAAGGAAACTCTTCAAGGTCCTACAACAATAATTGTGGTTTCAACAACAACAGGTCATATGAAACGAGAAATGATAGAACAAGGAATGAAAGAAGGAGAGTCTCCCCCGATGATCGCGAAGATAGCTTTCGTCCTCCAAAGAGGTCAAGGAACTCCAGGTATGAAGGCAATGTTACTAATCAATATGAATATATTCTTATTTTTGCTTTATGTAGTTCATCTCCTCCGAATTCTTGGGATAGTTGGTTGGTTAATAGTGGGGCCTCTCACCACTTTTTTGGATATAAGGAGGTTCTCTCTGATCTGGTGGAGAGGGAGACCGATTTGAACATTATTCTTAGTGACAATACCACTCATCCCGTAAAGGGCTTTGGTTCTATCAAATTTCATCTGAACTCTGGCGAATCTGTTTTGCTTCATGATGTATTATATGTGTCGAGATTAAAGAAGAATTTGGTTTCGATATCTGCTTTGGCGGATAAAGGAATGAGGGTTGCATTCATTAAAGGAAAAGTACTCACTTGGCCTGCTGAATCCTATATGAGAAATGCCTTCACAGTGGGATCTAGGTTTGAAGGACTCTATAGAGTCATTGGAAGACCTCTTCTAGCTATGGTCCATAATGCAAATCTTCAAAGCGAAGTGTGGCACCGAAGGCTGGTCCATCTACATTATGATGCTCTTCCAAAATTGAAGAAGTTGGTTTTTGAGATCCCCGATGTTCAAGCTCAAGATGATGGAGTATGCCCTGGGTGTGCAAGTGGAAAGAAGAGAAGGGGACCATTCCCCTCTAGTGAAAACAAGACAAAAGAAACCCTTCATCTCATTCATTCTGATATAAGTGGCCCAACGCATGTGCATTCTCTTGGGGGTCATCTTTATTACATCACCTTCATCGAAGATTTCTAAAGGAAGACATGGATATACTATTTGAAGCACAAGGATGAGGCATTTGAAATATTCAAGGAGTTCAAGGCTTTAATTGAAAATCATACAGGGAAAAAATAAAGATCTTCAGCTCTGACAACGACGGGGAATACATCTCAAATGAATTTATAGACTTTTGCAAGAAGGAAGGAATTAAGTAGACCATTGTGCCCTACACTCCCGAAAGTGGTTGAGAGAAAGAACAGGTCCATTGTAGAAGTTGCTCGAGCCATGCTCCATGATCAAAAGCTGCCAAAGTTCCTTTGGGTTGAAGAAGCAAACACAGTGGTATATGTTCAAAACAGGGTGCCTCATCAAGCTTTGGACAACAAGACTCCCGAGGAAGTATTCTCATGTGTCAAACCCGATATTGGTCATCTTCGGATTTTTGGTTTCCCCATATACTTCCATGTGTCGAAGGACAAAAGAAACAAGCTAGAAGTTATAGGAAGGAAAGGTACATTTGTTGGATATAGTGAAGATTCTAAAGCATTTAGTGTATATATTCCTGGTCAAAGGAGGGTTGAAATTAGCAAGGATGTAACATTCAATGAAGATGTTGCCCTTAGAAAAGCAAGGACCTCCCTCTGCCTCCTCCCCTGAAGACAAGAGTGATGATATGGATATCCTTGAAGGTCCTTCTCTGCCTGAATCCGAGAAGGACATCATTGATGACCCTATGGAGCCTATGGACCCTTTGGATCCTCCTCCAAGTAATCCTCCTACGAGGAAGAGACCACTTCGACTCAAAGACACACTACAAGATGTCGAGAAACATGTTGTTGCTTGTGGAAATTTCAGGGAAAGCAAGAAGACATGCAGGTACCAAGCATATGTTGTAGCTATGAGCAACATGATTCAAGTTGGAAGGATGCAATGGCCAAAGAATATGAGTCTATTATGAAAAATGAAGTATGGTATATTGTGTCGAGACCGAAGGGAAGATCTATGGTAACCTCCAAATGGCTCTATATGATCAAGCATGGGGCTGATGGAAGCATCGAAAAATACAAGGCAAGGTTTGTAGCCCGTGGATTCTCTCAAAAAGAAGGAGAAGATTACGATGATATATTTGCTCTTGTGGCCCGATATACAACCATTCATTCGATAGTAGCCCTTGCCTGCAAGTCAAGGACGGACTCGCCATCAAATGGATGTGAAGACCACTTTCTTACATGGTTTGCTGCAAGAAGAAGTATACGTTGAACAACCTCCAGGATTTGAAGTTCATGTCAAGAAGACTCATGTATGTCGATTGAAGAAAGCTCTCTATGAATTGAAGCAAGCCCTCCATGCTTGGTATGCTTGTATTGACAGTTACTTGATAAAGCTGGGATTCACAAGGAGCAATGTTAATCCAAACTTGTACTTCAAAACAATCCAAGGTATGCCTCTCATTTTGGTATAATATGTTGATGACTTAGTCATAACAAGTACAGACCCTCTTATTCTAGAATGTAAGAGGAAGTTGGGTTCCGAATTTGAGATGAAAGACCTTGGTTTGGTGCACTATTTACTGGGACTAGAAGTATTGCAAAAGTCGGGCGAGATTTTCCTTTAATAAGGAAAATATGTTGTGAAACTTCTAGAGAGATTTGGCATGGTTGAATGCAAGTCCTTACCTGCACCTATGGAGATAAATTTCAAGAAGTTGTGTGGAGAAGTTGTTGGACCGGACCTAGCAAACCCTTCTTAGTATAGACAATTGGTTGGCGCTCTGATGTTTCTCATGAATACTCGCACCTACATATGTTTTGCAATTTACATCTTGAGCCAATTTATGACCAAGCCTCACCATGTACATTGGGTGGCTACCAAGCATGTATTGAGATATATACATGGGACTATTAACCTTCGACTGAAATATGTCACTGGAGACATTAGACTACATGGATATACAGATGCAGATTGGGATGGAAATGTTGTCGACAAGAAGAGTACTTCTAGATGTTGTTTTAGTCTGGGATCATGGATGAGCAGGAAGCAGAAATTCGTAGCCCTTAGCATGGCTGAGGCAGAGTATATTGCAGCTAGCCTTGTGAGTTGTGAGGTAGTTTGGTTGAGGAAGCTCTTTGGAGAGCTATTTGAGCATGTTATGGACACGACAATTATATATTGCGACAACAAGAGTGGGAATCTTGTTTTCCATGACAAGTCCAACCACATAGAGATCAGACATCATTTTATCCAAAACATGGTGCAGAGAGGAGCCGTAAAACTTCTTCACATTTTGACAGATGAACCGATAGCCGACATCCTCACCAAGTCGTTGTCGAAAGGGAAGTTCTTGGTATTCAGGGAGCAGCTTGGACTGGTTGAGATGACCCTTTCGAATAAGGGTTTGGGCTAATCAAGAACACTGAGCAGTGCTCTCCCCCCCCCCAAGTTGAGCTCCCAGGGTGTGGAATGGAGCTATAGGGCTCCTAGGTACGAGAGACCTCTGACTGATAGGATGTTGAGACCTGGGACCTCCCCTAATCAAAGTATACCCCAGTTAGTGTCCTGTCCACTCTATGGGATAACCTCTCCCACTTGGCCAATAGGTTGAGGGACTTGGGATAGAGTGTGATTCCTACCCCTTGCAATAGGTGGATCTCACCCAAGTTGGTGGATGCATGTGTTCTACCATCTGACTCTTTAGGGTTAATATGGATGATCAGGGACAATAGGGTAGAGAGTGATCCTTAAGTTGATCTCACCTATTGTCAGGGACTTTGGGATAGAGTGTGATCCCTATGCTTGGGGTAGGTTGGTCTCGCCCATTGTCTTTGGTTCCAGGTGGTAGAAATGGCTCCTAGATGATGGTGATGATTTCGAGTGGTAGCAAAGTCTCCCTGATGGTGATAGAGGCAGGGTGGTAGCTGGAGCTCCCCTGTAGCATTTCTTCTTCTTTAGATTCGAGAATGTTCAGCATGAGATGAGCAGAGATGGTACATGATGACATGATGATCGATGAACAGTTACTGATAGGTGGAATTCTTCCTAGTTGAGAGGGAGCGTTAAGTTATGCGACTAGGGTCAAATTCCACTTTAGACAACTCACTTGATGGAGATAATTATTGCATTGAATTCCACTTTTCGAGAGGACCAAAATCGACCTAAAGATCACTCAAATCAAACAAGGAGAAGTGTGTTTTTTAATTAAATCCCACACATGTGCAAATTGTCAAGGTTGGCTTCAACATCATGTAGGCTCATGAAGCCCAAACGACATGTCTTTTCACCCTCATCAATTCATATAAATACAAGAGACCTCCAACCTCATTTGGCACCTCACTCACCCACTCATATCTTCTCTCTCCTCGTCTGATTGGTTTGTACAGCTATTGAACAGCCTAATTCTCTCACACGTGTGGCAAGGAGGACAAATTCCAAGGCCGAAATTTCAGTCTGTTGCAGGTTTGAACAGTGTTGACTTGGGGTGTTTTGATCACATTTGATTGGGATTTTCCCACCAAAATTTTGATCATTTAAGGCCGCATTTATTGGCACAAAAACCGAGGAGTTTTGGACATGTTGAGCGAGGTTCACCACAAGCAAAAGAGCAGACTTTGACTGAGTTTGACCATCTGTTTTGGGACTGTTTTGACTAATCTTTGACCAGCTTCTGAGGTCAAATTTGATTGTCCTAGACTCAGCTGTTGAAGGGATGACTTGACCATGAACTGTTGACTGGTTATGGCACACACTGCTGTTGTTAATTGTTGTTGACTGGGACAGATTTGCACTTGAGTTGACTTTTGTTGACTCTCTCTCTTTTGTCTCTGATTTGGATAGTTGATTGGATATTGGATATTGAAATTGATATTCGATGATGTACTCTCTCTGTGCTGAATATTTGAAGACAATCTAATAAGAATAAGATTTGCAAGGGTTTTCCCCATAGTGGGTTTTGCCCTAGTCATTGACCAAAATTGTCTCTCTTGTCTCTTGGTTGTCTTTCATTGTGCATTTGTTTAATTGTTCTATCTACTATTCCTCTATTGTCATTGGATAATTTGAAGAAACGAAGTTGTTAACCAGGATGTTATTGGATATTGTTGTAGTGATAGTTGCAGCATAGAACAAATGGATGAAAATAACAAACCTTAGAAAAGAAATCATAATATCACTTACTCCACCAAGCAAGCACCTAAAGAGGCAATCAAATATCTTCTACATGCTAAGACACCAAGCCTATGAAGAAGACTTTTTGTAGCTCCAAAAACTTCAACAGTTTGCTCCAGCACTATGTACAACAACATACCTACCAAAACAAAATATGGCTTATGAGGACTACTACCATAGATCCATTTTAACTTTGTATCTACCAAGCCCTAAGAGGGATCAAATCTATCACGATGCAAACCTCTTTTTGAGTGCAACACTTAAGGAAAGGTTTGCACCTCGAGAGATTTTATTCTTGTTTACTCTTGTTACATTTGAAGTTAAGAATCAAGATGGATCTATGATGATTTTGAGCAACAAACTAATAAAATATATTATTTATGATTCACATTCTCTACATTAGAATGTTAATACATGCCCCTTCATATTCAAAAGTAGAAAACATCTCTCTCAGTATATATAGAGAGATACACAAAATGCACTCTCTCTATATCTATATATATATAGACACACACTCTAAATTATTTTGTTATCTATATTTTTTTTAAAGTTATATGTCAATTCCATATTAAACATTGAAAGAATTACAAAGCTCCCTCATACCTTGTATTAGAAAGAACCTATTATTGGAATAAGAACTCTCTCTCTCTCTCTCTCTCTCTCTCTCTCTCTCTCTCTCTCTATATATATATATATATATATATGTGATGTTAAAATCTTTTACTCAACATGCATATTGAAATATTTGATTTATAACCCACATTAATTTTTTTATTATTATTAATGCTTTTAAAACGTTATATATCAACTCCATATTAAGAATGAAATAAATTACACATCTCCCTCACCATGGAAAGTAAAAATATAAGAATGTTTTTTATTTAAATTACTTTATTTCATTTTTCCACGAGGATGTGTCCCCTCACCTAGGAATCGTGATTCCTTGCTCCCTTGCGCTCTGAGGGCGTGGGATCGTTTGGGGTCGTTTCCCGATGCTCCCAAAAACAAGATACGCACAACTCCAAAGGGGGTCGTTTCCTCTTTTGAGAGGAAATGTTTCCTTCATTTCCCAAAAAATAAAGGTCAAATAATTTTAATAAAGTCAAATTTTAATAATTTTAATGGCTTCTCATACAACTGCTTTCCCGACTGAACATGCTTTTCAAGAATATTCAGAATTTTTATCAGAGATTTCAAGGTAAGGAGAAGGTGGTGGTGTAGCACTGTAGACATATGCATTAATACTTGATTCCACAGTCGGAATTTTTCCAGATGCAGGTATATATGGACTTCTAAAAACAAATGAACTAAGTTCACTCCTAGGAGCCTCAACTAGCGTATACTCTGGAGCAAACATCAACATAGCTTCAGCTTTTGGAAGCGAGTCAACTTCTCCACTTGAAGGACCCGAAGACTGATTGCCTGCTTGTGATGATCTAGAATCTTTCTGTGCCTCTCTGTGGCCAGCAACATCTTCCTTGATTGATACTAGTCGTTCACTAAAATCGCACAAAGATGAAAAATCCACAACAGGAAAAAGCATTTGATCAAATCCATCAAGCCCTCAGGCATCTGGACTACTCAGCCCATCTCCGCATTCACCAAGGAAATAAAAAATCTTGAGACAAACATGGCTTATTTCCTTCTTATATCTCAGACAATATCACAATAATATTTTTATTTTACTATTTTTGTCATCTCCCTTGTGTTAAAGACCCTGACGCCCCCCCACGTTTCCTAAAAATTGGTGGGGAACTTTTGCATAGGTCGCTCCTGCGTATCCACGCTCCCCCGTCCCCACGTCCCGGAAACTTGGTGGAACATTGCTTTATTTTTCTCTATATAAAGTTGATATAAAATTATGTTATTTGATATTGACATTGAAATATTTTATTTATGGCAAACACTAAAATATTTTTGTTTTAAATACTCCATGTCAACTATACATAGAATGAATTGCACGTCATGTAATATCGATAGTATTATTTTTACATGCCATCTGTCAACTCCATATTAAGTAGTAAAGAAATTATATATTTCCCTCAAACTAAATAGTAAATTAGGAAAAAAAATTCAATTACTTTATCTCTCTATATAAATTTGATGTAAAATTAAGATGAAAGTTGAAGTACTTTATTTATGGATTGTTACTCCTCAATTTAGCAGGGGTCCTAGGAGGGGTTCCTAAGGGACTACTACTAGATCAAGTGATAACAATGGGACAAGGACCCAATGTCACCTCAGTCGATGTCCCTTACTCTTTACGGACTTTCACAGATGGGAGGAGTCCTAGTATGAGGGAAATCACTAATGAATGATAAATAAATGATAGAATAGGTAGTGATTTCTAGAGCCCATTCACAGGATAGACTCAAATGATACGGTTCGATTGCTTTAGAAGCAAGTTGTGGGGCTCTCCAAGAAAGGCACAAAGGAGGCCTAGATCTAGGATTAGAGATATATTTTGATAAGGGATGTCCCAGACCTAAGATTCCTAAGGGTAGAAGGTTTCTAGGTGGCCTTGTGAGATAATGAATGATAAAGATATGGGACCAGAGATAAGCTCAAGAGGACCCGAGCAAACCTAGGGTTTCAGGTGAAACTTCAAACAAAAGGTCTAGACCAAGCAAGGGAGAAGAAGCGATCAAAATAAGTGAATTTCCGTTGAGTTTTCAAGCGAAAAATATCCCTTTAAGGTTCGCTAACCTAGAAGGACCAAGGGTTAAATGATTTGGCAGTTAGGGCTTTGTATATCTCACAAACCGGGCGTGGGATTAACTTGAAATTTGGAGGATGTGTAGAAGATACCCTAGCGCAGCTCCTCACCAATTCATTGAACAAACCAACAAATAGAATGGAAATCGTTGGATATACTATGAAGGTCATCTAGGGTTAGGGCATGAAAATTTAAGAAGGAGAAGAATTTATGGTGATCATCAAGGACTTGTCGACCAGTGCCTCGCCAATTGAGGAGAATGAAGTCAAAGTGATCTTGATTTAGGAGTATTGCTCTATCAAGGAGCTTTATTGCAACTTCGCATGCCCTAGAGAAGCAGGTACAAGGCAACAACAAGGATTTATACTTCGTGGTACAAATTAATGGAGTTTCAAGGTGTAAAGACTTAGCCCCAGCACTAGGAATAGTTCGATCTCCTTTTCAAGATGAGAAATGTATAAAACGAGCCACGATTACAATGTGTTTACAAATTTTGCATTAACAATTAAGGCACAAAAATAATCTAGCATAGGGTTCCACACATTAGACAAATTACAAGAAAAAATTTGCATAAAAGAAGCACTTACATGACAAGAAGGTTATATCCATCCGTTAGACTTGCAAAAATGAAGCTCCAAGACATAAAAAATATCCAAACATCAAAATGCATCAATTAATCTCCAATTCCTCCATCAAATTGCAAGTCTGAGTTCTTTCTCCAAAGAGATACAAATTCAACTTGCCTAATTAGGCCTACCTAATGGTGCCCCTAATAATAAAATAATGTACAAATAACAACCTTTTGGTGACAAGGCCACCAAATAGCTCCATAGTATGAAAAATAAGTCTCTCAAGATGGCCAAAATGATATACAAGTAGCTAGGAGGGTCGTTGGGAGGCCAAATGGAGCCCAACATGTACCCAAATGAATGAAAAGGCTCCACAAACAGTGATGAAGGGGATGGCCCCTTGATCTCCAAGCAAATGACATGTGGTGCCCCTAAGTGGTTGTGGGGGCACAAAATCATCCGCATGGGTCTCCAACTGAATCAAATAAGCATGTATCCCATCTACAAGGGTTGGAACAATGATGCAAGCCCTCCCTTTGTCTCCCATGGTGAGACAACCCCATTTGGGCCCTGGATCAACTACCCAAGAGTGTGGTGCAAGTGCATAGCCGATTGGGCAAGGTGGTCCAAGTGCATCATCATCATCAAATAAACGGAACACGAGTGAGCAATGAGTGGTGGTGAAGGATCCCATGGCACAACTATCTGATCTCTATTATAACGAAGGCCCATGGCTCTCAATGCACACCCTATAAAAGCCAATATGACCCTCTAGGGGGCTTGGACCCCTTATAGGGATACCAAACCCTAGGATGAAGACCCACCTGCAATCTCGCATAAGATCTAATGCATCTCCTCGCCTTCCAATACAACAAATCCTTAGTGTAATTGAGCAAACGAGCTTACAAGTCATGGAACCAAAGTGGGCACTTCCTAGTGGCATGGCCTTCCATAATGGGCTTTGTTACCCACCACTTTATGGGTGATATCCATAGGAGAAAAAATTTCTCCTACATGGTCCCCAGCCAGCATCCAGCAACCCCTTGCAGCCACCAAATAGCTCGTGGTCCCTCACCCATCTGCCATGATCGTAAGTTTGAAGGTTGGCCTCCCGAACCTAAAGGTATGTATTGAAATTTCGTAATTGAGTATTGAGTTTGCATATCATGGACACTTTTGGGCATGGATTAACGGGGGGATTAGGCGGAAAGAAGGCAGAAAGAGTGGCCTAGTTTTGTGCTTTTGTCCCCTAGATCTCCTTTGGATGTTACCCTTGGATCTCAGTCCCATGGGATCTCCTTTACTGACCGTTTAGTTTTAGGATGGTACTTGGGAACCCAGATTTTGGTCTCCTGGTCCCACTCCCTCACCCATATATATCACTCCACTTCCATTTATTATAACCCCATTCATCATCTTTCCCACCTAGGTCCACATTTCTTCACTGGGTCCACATAGGGTTAGCCTCCCCTTTCCCCTTGACCCCACCTTAGGTCAAGCTTGGAATGATGCCCCGAAGGTTGAAGTAGCTGAAAATAAAAGTAAAAGCTTAAATGGCCACATTCAACAGGAAAATGTATCACAAGATGCAAAAGATGGTTAGGACAAACATATTTAGCACGTGGGCAAAAGTTGATCCATGAGCTCTACCCCATACCCATGGCCATCACCCTAGTTCCATAGGCCCTAGATGAGCCTCCTTTATCATTCTGGAACCCATGATCGTCCCAACCCCCGATGGGCAATGACCCGCCCTACCTTAAAGGGGGTATCCACTGTTATATCTTACACATCATGCTCTCATCCTTTGAGCTGCGAGCAGTAAATCAAAGAAAAATCATATAAGGCAAAAGGCATATAAAGAAAGGTGGAAAAACCAAGGGTGGGGTACCTCATGTACCACGATTGCTCCCTTCTATACATTATATACCCAGGTGTGGGTTTCCCTTCTTCTGGCTACTGTTGTACCCCGATATGTGGCCCAAGATTGCCCATTTTCATTCCCTATTCCATTCACCTCTTTATCACATGCCACCACCATCTGAAGGATGTACCTTGGACATACAATCCCCTCTAAAGGTAAAAACCACCTAATATGGTACTTGGTTGACCCCTTTTGGAGTTTGGAGACATTAGAACATGCCAAAGCCCTCTATGGAAGGGCAAGCCATTATGAAGTTTCCACTTGTTGTCCATGGTTTCTAAGCTCTTTTACCCTATCATTTTAATGACTTGTTGTGCTGGAAGACTAGGGGACACATTAGATCTTATGAAAGATTGCAGATGGTTTCCATTCTGAGTATGGTCTCCCTATACAAGGTCCTAACTCTGCAGAGGACTACATTGGCACATGTAGGGTTTGTGTAGAGAGCCATGGGCCTCCACAGCAATAGACAACACTCCATGGATACCTAGAGATGGCAGAGATTGCTCGAGATTCACCAATTGGACGAGGAAGATGCACCGGGTTCATCATGCCCAGTTGGCCCCACAGTTGTACCATGCACTTGGCAGATGACCCAGAACTTGTATGTTGATATGGCATAACTTATTGTGAATTTATGTAGATGTTCTATGCTTTATGCAACTTTACTTTTCACCACAGCAATCACATAATCAAGTAAAATGCTGATAGAACATACCAGTGGATCTATAGAGACAAACCAGAAACAGAAAAATGTGGTGGTGCGTTACGGCGGTCAACAAGATGCTTCAACCAACAAAGTCTCCTTGGTCAGCCAACCCAACATGTGTCACAACAGCCCTCAAAACAGCCACACGGTCAACTCAAAGTCAACCCCAGAAAAGTCAACGTTGCCCCAACGGCAGTGACACCAACAACAACGGCTGCAACAACGGCAACAACAACAGCAGCAACGGCAACAACACCAGCAGCAACGGCAACAACACCAGCAACAACGGCAACAACGGAAACAACAACAACTTCGTCCTTCTTTCCCACGTGTGAACTGAAACTGCCTCCAAGGAGCTCGAACCAATCAGAAGAGGAGAAATGATATGTGATGATGAGATGAGTGAAATGTCCTCCAACGTTGACTCTATTTATATCAATCACTGAGGTGTGTGACACATGTTCTGGGGGTGTAAAACCTTAAGGCCGACCTGCACATATTTGAAATTATTAAAAATAAATTCAAAATAAATGTTCTAAACATCGGATTAAGATCAATTTTAGATCGATCTTACACCTCTCTGAAAGAGGAACCCAATAAAAATATTGGTATCTTCATTTGAGCATCACAACATGGAGTTTGGACCTAGTTGTCCAATTTTAACACTCCCTCTCAACTAGGGAGAACTCCATCCACCTATGCAATCAAACATCGAAGGTCATCCCGCTATAACTTGTTTATCACTCTCTTATTTCTAACAATAATAATGCGAGAGAAGACATCATTCCCTACTGACAGATCTACCCCGCAGGTCTAAAACCCTTGATAGGACCTACAAAGAGTTCATACTCAACCTGTTGCTTATCTAACCCAGTTAGTAGGAGGTCCGAAATCCATCAATTCCAAGAGAGTCATACCAACTCGGTTAGTCTCACTCCTACTCCGAAGTCACTTGGAGGTCCAATCACATGGACTCAAAGAGTCACATGCTACCAACCTTGTTAGTCTCATCTCGACCCGAAGCGTAGGAGACCAAATCCTCAATTGGACTCAAGAGAATATATACTAACCCGATTTAGTCTCACCACCGAAGTCACAAGGAGGTCCGAAACTCACATGGACTTGATCCCAGATCAAGTGGTTGGACCATGCCATCCTAGATAGAGAGTACGGCAATCTCTGATGCGTCCATCAGTCTTTGCTATTAGTCTCTAGCTTTTCCCACCTCATTGGCCAAATGAGAGGTACTTCCCATGAGCCCTGAACTCAATGGGTAGGATGCATACGGGGCACAGATAATGAGAGGTGAACCAACTCAAACATCATAATGGTGGGGCAGAAGCACCACAAGGTTTGACAAGCCTAGCCCTGGTGTGCTATAGCCGAGGAACTATCCCTAAGGCCCCGCCCAGCTCCTGCAGCCCATCGTCCAACAGCCCCTCGTAATAGGCCACCGTTGAAACCGACCACTGAGAGCAGTTAGGGACATGACCTTCCCCAAAGGCATTGTGAGAACATTCCGCGACTCGCCTACCGTCTGAGACTGAGTTTACGCACCTTAAGGTACCATATCCCGGATAAAGTGGTTTCAGCCATCAACATGCTTGGATCAATCGTGGAACCCTGGATTCCATGACAAATGAATCCCCCTCTGGTTATCACAAGGGATAACGGTGGCGTCTAGCACATGCTCGAATAGCTCTCAGAAGAGATTTCGCAACCAAGTGACTTCACAATAGGGCATACATGTTGCAATGTATCCGGCCTCAGAGGTGCTCAAGGCTTCCGACTTCAGATTCCTGCCCGAAGCAGATCTACGTGTGATGCAGCGTCCAGATGTGCTTTTGCGATCCACCACACTACCAACCCAATCGGCATCGGTATATCCATGGAGTGTCATACTCTCGACAGTGTATCTCAGCCAATGGTCTATCGTGCCCCAGAGATATCTCAAGAGTTTCATGGCACCAACCCAGTGAATGTTATGAGGATCAACCATGTTGATCTGGGTGAATGAATAAGACAAATATACGTCCTGGATGAAAGAGTTCACTAAGAACATCAGGGCCCCTACGAGTTGAAGATACTCAATAGGATTTGCTAGCACGGGCCCAGCAGCGCTGCCACTCAACTTCTTAAAGTTGAGCTCCATTGGTGTCAACACAGACTTACAATCCATCATACTAAATCTTTCCAGAAACTTCACAATGTATTTTCCTTTTGGAGAAAGGAAAATCTTCCAAGCCCCCATTCTCCAGCGTAACATGCATCGGCCCTAGGTCCTTCATCTCGCGAACGGCGCAGGCGAGCCCTCCCACCCGCTGAACAGAGGGGCCCACCTGCCGTAAAGAGGTCAGTCCACATACGCACTCGTAATGAGGTTTCCCTTTGACAACCGAAAATAAAGGTTCGGATCGCATTACTTCCAGGCCCGACTATGAAGAAAGGCCTGCATCCTCTACCTCTCGCTGTACTGTTTTTCCTGTGTTGCTGTTTGCTCGCGAGGGTTTTCTTCAAATCCGTGCGATGATGGTAACCCGATCCCGGACTTCTCTCAACCGTAGGTTTTTCCATACATATACCTCTTCCTTTGTCTTGTTCGTTCAATGCGCCTTCACATCCATCTAATGCATAATTCATCCTCTGCCTTCTCTTGATTTCAGGGCCTTGCTTCATGATCTTCCTTAGATCTCAAAAGATTGACTACTTTCCTCAAGGAAGCATCTTCATCAAAGGTGACATCGTGGCATATCTCCACTTCCCTTTGACCGGGCACATAGAATCTATAGGCCTTCGAAGTTTCATTGTAGCCCACAAACATTGTAGTCTCCCTCTTCATGCTAGCTCCTCTGCAAAAGTTCTTAAACTCGTTCAACTCATATTCAGTGCCATTATCGGTTTGTCGGATAGCATCTCATGTCATTGTTCCCAGTGGACTTCCTCCAACCTGGTAGAGTGTATCAATTCTAGACCCAAACGTGATAGCTTCCTTGAAGCTCTTCTTCCACATGTGCACCTTTCCATCAGTGAATGCCACATTGAAACCTTTGTCTTCCATGGCCAATATAGACACAAGGTTCTTCTTCAAATTAGGTGCATAGAGTACATCCTGCAAGCGGAGGACTTGACCTTGAGACAAGTGGAGGGTCACAGTCCCTGTCCCTTTCACGAGATATGTGGCATTATCTCCAAGGATAATTTCTAGATTGGTATCCTTCTCAACCATATCAGAGAGTGCTTCCTTGAAGCCAGTGATGTGCCTTGAGGCACCACTATCTATCAACCAGACATCCATAGTGTCGGGTGGAGATGCAGCAGAGAGGGCATATACAAGAATGAATTCATTTCTTTTATCAACAACATTTGATTCCTCATACCTAGAATTTCTTGACCTTTTAAAAGGTTGATCATTTCCGTCGGAGGAAGCCTTCCTCTTTCCCTTGAACCTGTTGTTCCTTTGATTGTCATTCCTCCGGTTGTTGTTGTTGTCATCACCATCGGGAGAATCCTTCTTGAAAGGACATTCTCTAGCATAGTGACTTGGCCTATGACAAGTGTAACACTTGCCCTTCTTTCCTTGTGCCCCTGCTCTTCCTTTGATCTTTGGACCACCAAAGTTCTTCTTTCTAGAATGAGCAGTGTAGGCAACATTCCCTTCATTTTCGTACTCCTTCATTCTTGCCTCTTCTTGAACGCATCTCGACAGTACCTCGTCAAAGTCAAGTATCACATTATTTTTGAGAATGGTAGTGTTGAACACATGCCATTTGGATGGGAGCCCTCCAAGTGCGGTGAGTACAATCTCTCGATCAGCTATTGTCTCCCCAATAGCCAACAAATTGTTCCTGATCTCGGTCAACTTCAGAAAGTATGATTGGACAGACTCATCCCTGCCTTTCTTCAGATTCTTCAATTGATTCTTGAAGAATAGTACTTGATTCACATTGTTGGCCTTGAACATGAGAATCAATTTATCATACATTTCTTTGGATGTGCCCAATTCAGAGATGTAGGCCACCAGACTTTTATGAATGGATTCCCTGATCATCAGCTTTGCTTTGATCTCCCCCTTCTTGTACTTTGTTTTGGCAGCAGCAGTAGCAGTGGATGGAGGTTCTTGGATTTTACCCTACACATAGTCCATGACATCTTGGTCTTCCAATTTGAGATCCAATATCATCTTCCAAGCATGGAAGTCATCCTTTCCAGTCAATTTGTCATCCTCCTTGAAGCCATAGTTTGTGGAACCCATTTTCTTCTTCGGTGATTGCTATAAATTAGGGCTTGTCTTCACCTCAGCTCTGATACCATGTAAATTTATGTAGATGTTCTATGCTTGATGCAACTTTAATTTTCACCACAGCAATCACATAATCAAGTAAAATGTTGATAGAACATACCAGTGGATCTATAGAAGACAAACCAGAAACAGAAAAATGTGGTGGTGCATTACGGCAGTCAACAGGATGCTTCAACTAGGAAAGTCTCCTTGGTCAACCAACCCAGCATGTGTCACAACAGCCCTCAAAACAGCCACACGGTCAACTCAAAGTCAACCCCAGAAAAGTCAACGCTGCCCCAACGGCGACAACACCAGCAACAACGGTAGCAACGACAGTAACGCCAGCAACAATGGCAGCAGCAACACCAGCAACGGCAACAACAACAACAGCAACGGCAACAACACCAGCAACAACGGCAGCAACGAAAACAACAAAGGCAGCAACAACGGCTTCGTCCTTCTTTCCCACGTGTGAACTGAAACTGCCTCCAAGGAGCTCGAACCAATCAGAAAAGGAGAGATGATATGTGAGGATGAGATGAGTGAAATGCCCTCCAATGTTGACTCTATTTATATCAATCACTAAGGTGTGTGACACATGTGTTGGGGGTGTAAAACCTTAAGGCCGACCTGCACATATTTGAAATTATTAAAAATAAATTCAAAATAAATGTTCTGCTCATCGGATTAAGATCAATTTTAGATCGATCTTACACCTCTCCGAAAGAGGAACCCAATAAAAATATTGGTATCTTCATCTGAGCATCACAACATGGAGTTTGGACCTAGTTGTCCAATTTTAACACTTATATTATCATTTGAGCCCTTACAGATGGTCTATAGGCATCTTCGATCTACTTGGAGACCCATGAGGTTATTTGTGTGCCCACACACCCACTGGGAGCACAACAGGTTTATTGTTTGGAGAACAAGGGGCCACTCCCTTGTCCATCAATTTTGAGAGTCCTATTCATCAGTATGGCACTTATGGACTTCATTCGGCCTCTTGGAGGGCCCAACGACATGTATTATTCATCACTTGACCTTTTGAGAGGCTTATTATTTTGTTTTTGAGCTAGTTTGGTGGGCTTGTCACCAAAGTTAGTTATTTTGCACTTCATTTTATTTTAGGGGCTAATGTAGGCCTAATTAGGTAATTCAAACTCCTAAGAAGTGTATAAATAGGAGTGATGTGAATTCTTTTTGAATCATCACTTGGATTGGATCATATCTTCTTGTGACATTTTCGCTATCTTTTGAGGATGAGAATTTTTGGATGAATGGATGAATTTCGATGTCTGGTTATTCTTCTTTGTCTTGGAGCTTCTATGATTGACATATCTTGGTGATTGGATATATTCTTCTTACATGTAAATACCATTTTAATGCTATTTTGATTCCTTATGTCGTTGCATTCATGATATTGGGATTTTCGCTATTCTAGGGTTAATTTGTTGCTTTTCTTGGAACGAAATTGTGGAAATTTAATCTCTAAATAGTGTTGTATCAAGATTGGGCCATGTTTGAATGAATGAATGTTCCTAGAGACATCCTTGTCTTGATAAGTCACCAAATATTGATGAACGAAGTATAAATGACTTTGAAGCTACTTCCATTAAGCCCTAATGCACAATGAAGTTGTCTTTTAGGCCTCCTTGACGAGTGGAAATCAATCCAAACTCTAAATCTTCCATGACTCCATCTCTCCCAAAGGACAAAGCACTAGTACTCCTCTAGTGATCACTTTAAAGCTAATTTCTTTCATCTTCCCCTCTTTTCTAGGATTAGCCTACATAGGTCACCTAGGTCATCAATTATCTCACAATATAGCCATCCAAATACTTCAATTTTTGGCCCACAACTGCACTGGTGTGTCCTCAAGAAGCCCTCCAAATTTCATGAGATTTCGACAGTAGGATCTTGAGATATCGCATGCCCTAGCTCGAAGACCAATTCTTTCCCTTGGTTTCCCTTAGGCTAGCACCTTATAGGATCAATTTAACACCTTTAAGTGAAAATTATTGTTTTGATCCTTTCCTCTGCCTTGTTTAGGTTAAGATCATCATCAGTTGCTAAACTCCCTCCCCTTAACCTAGCCTAGGTCCACTTGGCCCTATGTGGTCCCGTTTCTTATCAAAGGCAATTCATCAAGGATAACTCGGGAATCCAAGTTTTGCAAGGATTTTAGGGATTGGAAAACTCCTTTACAATTCATATTCCCTTAATCTAGCCCTCAAATCCTCAGCTCCTTCTCCTAGAAAATCTTGTGTTGGGAATCACGATTGCCGTTAGACCAAAACCCGCAGGTGTTAGTCAACGATCGCATCGCCAGAGATAAGGATCCACGAGAGGCGGTTAGTCCATGTCACGAAACACATGGGGAGTGTTGGTTTATCCAATGTCCAACAATCCCCCCCAACGCGAGCCGAGTGTGTATCACCGAACTCGGACCACGCTCTGTTACCACTTGTTGAATAACATCGTCGTTGCACCAAACCCGCAGGTGTTCGTCAACGATCGCATCGCCAGAGATAAGGATCCACGAGAGGCGGTTAGTCCATGTCACGAAACACATGGGGAGTGTTGGTTTATCCAATGTCCAACATCTTGTACCTTGCTTAAAGAGCAAGCAAGCTCCATTCTTAATCTTATTCTTGGGAAAGGATCATTAAGGTCACTTCACATCTATTTGTTGATCCATTCTTCATAAGTGACTTCCTAATACCAGGTCTCTTGCCGTCGGTGAAAATCCGTAAAGAGTAGGGAGCCTTAGCTAAGGTGACAGTGGGCTAAGTCTCCATCGTTGCCCTTGATCTAGGAGTTGCCCCTTTAGGAGTCCCTTTTAGGCCCCCTACTAGTTTGGGTGGTAACAGGCTTTAGAGTGTACAAGTGTCTCCAAGTTCAAGAAGAAGGTCAATCAAGGACCCTATTAAGTGGTTTCAACCTCTAAGGGAGTGACAGGTCCATGGTACATCCATCATATGGCAGGTGTAATCTGATATAATGATGGAATGAAGTGGGGCATCGAGGAAGGCTCCAAGCCACATGCCATGGTACAAGGGTAGCTATGATGAGGGAGGCCTCCACTTGGGTGTATAGATGTAAGAGGGAGCAATCATGGTACATGATTTACCCCAGCCTTTGTTTTTCCACCCTTCTTCATATGCCTTTTGCTTTTTATTGATTTTTCTTTTATAATTGCTCAGGGCTGCGCCACCAGGGGTTGGGACAACCATGGGTTCCTTAATGATGCAGGAGGCCAATATGAGGGGCCCTAGGAACCAGGGTGATGCCCATGATGATAGGGGTAGAGCTCATGTTGGCTTTTGCCCATGTGCTAAATTTGTATGTCTCGACCATCTTTTGAATTTTATGGTACATTTCCTGTTGAGAGTGGCCAAATTATGCTTTTTACTTTCTTTTTAGTTGCATCAACCTCTAGGGCATCATTCCAGGCCCGACCCAAAGTGTGGACAAGGGGAGGAGGAGGCTAATTCCTTGTGGACCTAATGGACAAATTTGGACCCAGATGGGAAATATGTGAAAAGGGGTTATAATGAGCTAAGTGGAGTGATATATGTGGTGTTGGGAAGCGAGACCATGCGACAAAAATCAGGATTTCCTATGTAGTGCCACTCCTAAAGCTAGTAGCCAATAAAGAGTGAAAATTACAAGCAGTTGCAGTGATAGATTTATTTCTCCTACTTATTATTTCATTAAGTTATTATTCAAAAATCTTCCAACAAATATCGAAATAAATACTACTGCAACATTCACAAATATATATGCAGAGAACTAAACAGTAGGAAACATAAGCACGAGAATCAATCACATGTACACAGTTATTTTTGGACAATTGTCCCCGGAAAAACCCAATGTGGGAAAGCCGGTGCAGCAGATGAGGGTTTTAATAATTATTCAGCAAATGATGTCTTTACAAGGAAATACAATGGCAGATAAATTTTGAATCACTTAAGACTGAATTTATGGCTTACTCTGACACCCTGAACAGCCCCTGCATACCCCTGCGTGATTTACTGCGCAGTCCCAGCGCTGGACTGCGTGAGTCTGCGTGGGTTCTCCGCGCTGCAGCCTCAAGTTGCCTCCAGTGACCCACTGCAGCCCTTCGTCCATGATCTCGATCACCACTGACCTCCTCCTTCTCTTCTGCAAACTTCTAACCCTGCAAATCTCCAACTGAGATCAAATTCTACATCAGAATGGATCTCTCCAACTGAGTGTATGCTCGAGTTATTTTCCAAATGACCCTCAGGCCTTCTTTTATAGTCTTCCTATTGGAGAACCAATGGCCCAGATAAAAATATTAATCAATGGCTAAGATTAAAAGTTGACTTGATCCATGTTTTCTAGAAGATTCACACTCTAACTTATTAATACCCTTTACTTATTTTATTTCCCTAATTTTAGACTTAGGGTCTTCATTAAAATAATTAATTATTTTAAAAAGTCATGAATCGAGTGGAATTTCCACAAACTGTTTCTGGGTTCTTTGATATGTTGTTGTCCAAGCCTCCCTACAAAGTTTGAGACTTGGAACACATCCAAATGCTAAAAATTAACACTCCCTCTTAGCGAGGAAGGTGTTCCAACAATATGCCTGCTACATACTGCTCTGATTTTGAAGCACCCTCTACGCTGCTGATCTTAGGACTCTGCCCCCCATCTACTGCACTGCTGCCTCCTATACTGCTGCCTTTGACACTGCCACTCTCACTGCTGCCTCCGTACCACAGCTCCCTCTGAATACTGAATCTATCCATTCCTGCTACTGGAAGGGATTCTTCATCATCCCCATCTTCTCTCTAAAGTAGACAAACTTTGTCTTCTCTAGAGCCTTTGGGAGGATGTCTGCCACCTGTTCTCCTGTTGGAGTGTACTGCAACTGAACAGCTCCATGTTATACACAGTCCCTAATGAAGTGACACCTGATGTCAATATCATGAAACACGGGATTCTCAGAGAGCTTTATGCAACTCTGATTATCACATAAGATGTTGGTCGCTTCCATTTTGTCCTTGAGAAGATTCACTAGCAGTTTCCTAAGCCATATGGCTTCGCACGAAGCTGTGCTGGCTGCCATATACTCCACTTCTGCTGAACTCGGTGTTGCGGACTTCTGTTTCCTACTACACCAGGAAGTCATTCCCGATCCTAGACTGAAACAGTACCCACCGGTACTCTTCCGATCAACTGAACTTCCAGCCCAATCAGCGTCAATGAAACCACTCAACCTAACATCATTACTACGGGTGTACTTCAATCCAAGCTCGACTATTCCTTTGTAAATTTATGTAGATGTTCTATGCTTGATGCAACTTTACTTTCTCTTCAATACTAGACAGCAATCACATAAATCATTAAGTAAAATGTTGATAGAACATACCAGTGGATCAACAGAAGACAAACCAGAAAAATATATATTTGTTGGTGCGTTATGGCGATCAGCAGGATGTTTCAACCAGCAAAGTCTCCTTGGTCAGCCAGCCCAGCATGTGTCACAACAACCCTCAAAACAGCCGAACGGTCAACTCAAAGTCAACCCCAGAAAAGTCAATGTTGCCCAAAAAAGTCAGCGCAAAACAACAGCAAGTAAAAGTCAACGCAGCTCGGTCTTAAGTCAACCTTTGACCTCGGTTCTTGTGCCAAAATGTACGGACTGCATAAATCGAAGTCTATGCCAAAATTCAGCTCCTTTTGACCATGTGTTGACCAAAGTCAACGCTGGTCAAACCTGCGGTGGAAACCCTAGCTACAGTAGAAATATCTTCGTATTTCTTTCCCACGTGTGAACAGAAAACTTCCTCCAAGGAGCTCGAACCAATCAGAAGAGGAGAGAGAATGTGTGAGGATGATATGAGTGAAATGTCCTCCAACGTTGACTCTATTTATATCAATCACTGAGGGTGAGTGACACATTTGCTGGGGGTGTAAAACATTAAGGCCAACCTGCACATATTTTGGAAGTATTAAAAATAAATTCGAAATAAATGTTCTGCTCATCCGATCAAGATGATCTTTAGATCAATCTTGCACCTCTCCGAAAGAGGAACCCAATAAAAATATTGGTGTCTTCATCTAAAAATCACAACATGGAGTTTGGAACTAGTTGTCCAATTTAACACTCCCTCTCAACTAGGGAGAACTCCATCCACCTGTGCAATCAAACATCGTGCGTCATCCCGCCGTAACTTGCTTTGCTGGCCTCTTTATTTCAGAACAGAAGTGGGTCAGTCACAAAGACATCATTCCCGGCTGACAGATTCGGCCCAGAGGTCCAAAACCTCTATAGGACTCACAAAGAGTCTCACACCAACCCGAAGTTGGTTTACTTGACCCGAAGTCAGTTGGAGGTTCGAAACCTCACATGGACTCAAAGAGTCACATACCAACCCGAAGTTTGTTTATCTAACCCGAAGTCAATAGGAGGTCTGAAACCTCACTAGACTTGATCCCAGATCAAGTGGTTGGACACGTGTCATCCTAGATAGAGAGTATGGCAATCTCTAATGCGTCCATCAGTCTTTGCTACTAGTCTCTAGCTTTTCCCACCTCATTGGCCAAATGAGAGGTACTTCCCATGAGTCTGAAACTCAATGGGTAGGATGCATACGGGGCACAGATCATGAGAGGCGAACCAACTCAATCATCATAACGGTGGGGCAAAAGCACCACAAGGTTCGGCAAGCCTAGCCCCGTGTGTGCTTATAGCTCCGAGAAGCTATCCCTAGAGCCCCCCAGAGCTCCAAGAGCTCATCGTCCAATAGAACCCTCAGAATAGGGTCGTTCCACAATTCCAAGATTCTCACGAAAGGTTAGGAACATGACCTTCCCCAAGGGCATTGTGAGAATATCCACGACCTGCTCATTAGTTCATATATGATCGAGCCTTACAGCGGCTGTTGTACCATATCCCGAATAAATTGGTACCAGCGATCAACATGCTTGGATCGTTAGTGGAACACGGGATTCTATGACAAACGAATCCCCCGCGGGTTATCACAAAGGATAACAGTGGCATCTAGCACATGCTCGAACAGCTCACTAAAGAACTTTCGCAACCAAGTGACTTCACAATAGGCCATACATGCTGAAATGTATTCGGCCTCAGTGGTGCTCAAGGCTACCAACTTTTGTTTCCTACCCGAAGATCTACGTGCGAAGCAGCATCCAAATGTGCTCTTGCGATCCACCACACTGCCAGCCCAATCGGCATCAATATATCCAAGGAGTGTCATGCTCCCGGCAGTGTATCTCAGCCCATGGTCTATCGTGCCCTAGAGATATCTCCAGAGTTTCTTGGCACCAACCCAGTGAATGTCATGATCAACCATGTGTTGACTCAAAGTGTTCACTGCACAACATACATCCAAACAGGTGTTCACTAAGAACATCAAGGCCCCTACAAGTTAACGATACTTGGTAGGATTTGCTAACACAGGCCCAGCAGCGCTACCACTCAACTTCTTAAAGTTGAGCTCCATTGGTGTCGACAAGGACTTGCAGTCCATCATACTAAATCTTTCTAGAAGCTTCACAATGTATTTTCCTTGAGAAAGGAAAATCTCACCAAGTCTCTGCCAAACCTCCAGGCCTAGGAAGTAATGCATCAATCCTAGGTCCTTCATCTCGAACTCAGCAGCGAGCTCCCTCTTGCACTGATGAATGAGAGGGTCATCACCTGTCAGGAAGAGATCATCCACATACAGCACCAAAATGAGAAGCTTCTCCCTATCAAACTTGAAGTCAAGGTTTGGATCAGCATTACTATGAGTGAAGCCCAGCTTCATCAAGTAGCTATCTATCCTCTTGTACCAAGCTCTAGGTGCTTGCTTCAGCCCATAGAGGGCTTTCTTTAACCTGCAGACATGGGTGTCCCGATCCTGGACTTCGAACCCCGAAGGTTACTCCACATACACCTCTTCCTTTATCGCACCATGCAGAAATGCGGTCTTTACATCCATCTGATGAAGACTCCATCCTTGCGTAGCAGCAAGGGCTATGATAGATCAAATGGTGGTATATCGGACCACGGGTGCAAATATGTCATCATGGTCTATGCCTTCCTTTTGAGAGAAGCCACGAGCAACAAATCTTGCCTTAAACTTTTCAGCACTTCCATCAGATCCATGCTTGATCTTGTAGAGCCATTTCGAGGTGACAACTGCTTTGTCCTCCGGTCTTGGAACCACATCCCAGACATCAATCTTCATTATGGACTCATACTCTTCGTGCATAGCATCCTTCCAGACTTAATGCTTTACAGCTTCCTCAAAAGATCCAGGCTCAGATTGTACAATAGTACTCATGGCTGCTAGATACCCATGGTATCTACTCGGCTTCTTGCTTTCACGAAATGTCCCCCTTGGGGCCATATGTCCCTCCGCATCCTCGAGAGTGTCCCTGAGCCATGATGGTCTCTTCCCCAGTGAAGGAGGAGGATCAATCAAGTCCATCGGTCCTTCAACATCAGGCATCGTCTCATCCTTCGTTCCTTCTTGATTTCCAGACCTTGCTTCATGGGTCTTCCTCAGATCTCAGAAGATTGACTACTTTCCTCAAGGAAGCATCTTCATCAGAAGTGACATTGTGGCATATCTCCACTTCCCTTTAACTAGGCACATAGACTCTATAGGCCTTCGAAGTTTCACTATATCCCACAAACATTCCTTTCTTCCTAGAAGCATCCAGCTTGCTCCTCTTTCTTTTTTCTCTTTTAGCACATGGAAATAAACAGGACGTCCAAAAACTCTAAAATGTGAGACGTCAGGTTTCTTACCAGAGAAAACCTCTTCGGGAGTTTTGGAGTCCAGAGCGGAATGCGGGCATCGGTTTTGTATGTACACAGCAGTGTTCGCAGCTTCTCCCCACAGAAACTTCGGTAGACCCTGGTCACATAGCATTACACGGGCAACTTCCACAATGGTCTTGTTCTTTCGTTCGGCAACGCCATTCTACTCAGGAGTATATACAGTTGTGGTCTCCCTCTTAATGCCAGCTTCTTTGCAACAGTTCTTGAACTAGTTCATCTCATATTCAGTGCCATTATCGGTCTGTCGAATAGCATCTCATGTCATTGCTCCCAGTGGACTTCCTCCAACCTGGTAGAGTGTATCAACTCTAAACCCAATTGTGATAGTTTCCCTGAAGCTCTTCTTCCACATGCGCACCTTTCCATCAGTGAATGCCACATAGAAACCTTTGTCTTCCATGGCCGATATAGACACAAGGTTCTTCTTCAAATTAGGTACATAGAGTACAACCTGCAAGCGAAGGACTTGACCTTGAGACAAGTGGAGAGTCATAGTCCCTGTCCCTTTCACGGGATATGTGGCATTATCTCCAAAGATAATTTCCAAATTAGTATCCTTTTCAACCATATCAGAGAGTGCTTCCTTGAACCCAGTGATGTGCCTTGAGGCACCACTATCTATCAACCAGACATCCATAGTGTCGGGTGGTGATGCAACGGAGAGGGCAGATACAAGAATGTATTCATTTCTTTTATCAACAACATTTGATTCCTCATAACTGGAATTTCTCGACCTTTTGAAAGGTTGCTCATTTTCGTCGGAGGGAGCCTTCCGCTTTCCCTTGAACCTATTGTTCCTTTGATTGCCATTCCTCCGGTTGTTGTTGTTGTCATCACCATCGGGAGAATCCTTTTTGAACGGACATTCTCTAGCATAGTGACCTGGCCTATGACAAGTGAAACACTTGCCCTTCTTTCCTTGGGCCCCTGCTTTTCCTTTGTTCTTTGAACCACCAAAGTTCTTATTTCTAGAATGAGCAGCATAGGCAGCATTTCCTTCATTTCCATACTCTTTCATTCTTGTTTCTTCTTGAACGCATCTCGATAGTACTTCGTCAAAGTCAGGTATCACATTATTATTTAGAATGGTAGTGTTGGAACACATGCCATTCGGATGGGAGCCCTCCAAGTGCAGTGAGTACCATCTCTCGATCAGCTATTGTCTCCCCAACAGCCAGCAGATTGTTCATGATCTCGGTTAGCTTCAGAAAATATGATTGAACAAACTCATCCCTACCTTTCTTCAGATTCTTCAATTGATTCTTGAAGAATAGTACTTGATTTGCATTGTTGGCCTTGAACATGAGGACCAACTTATCATACATCTCTTTAGATGTGCCTAGCTCAAAGATGTAGGCCACCAGACTCTTATGAATGGATTCCCTGATTATCAGTTTTGCTTTGCTTTGTTTTGGCAGCAGCAGTAACAGTGGATGGAGGTTCTTGGATTTTACCCTGCACATAGTCCATGGCATCTTGGTCTTCCAATTTAAGATCCAATATCAACTTCCAAGCATGGAAGTCATCCTTCCCAGTGAATTTGTCATCCTCCTTGAAGCCATAGTTTGAGGAACCCATTTCCTTCTTCGGTGATTGCAGCAAATTAGGACTTTGTCTTCACCTTAACTCCGATACCATGTAAATTTATGTAGATGTTCTACGCTTGATGCAACTTTACTTTCTCTTCAATACTAGACAGCAATCACATAAATCATTAAGTAAAATGTTGATAGAACATGCCAATGGATCAACAGAAGACAAGCCAGAAAAATATATATTTGTTGGGGCGTTACGGTGATCAGCAGGATGCTTCAACCAACAAAGTCTCCTTGGTCAGCCAGCCCAGCATGTGTCACAACAACCCTCAAAACAGCTAAACGATCAAATCAAACTCAACCCCAGAAAAGTCAACGCAGAACAGCAGCAAGTAAAAGTCAACGCAGCTTGGTCTTTGGTCAACCTTTGACCTCGATTCTTGTGCCAAAATGTACAGACTGCATAAATCGAAGTCTATGCCAAAATTCAGCTCCTTTTGACCATGCGTTGACCAAAGACAACGTTGTTCAAACCTGTGGTGGAAACCCTAGCTACAGCAGAAATATCTTCGTCCTTCTTTCCCACGTGTGAACAGAAAATTGCCTCCAAGGAGCTCGAACCAGTCAGAAGAGGAGAGAGAATGTGTGAGGATGATACGAGTGAAATGTCCTCCAACGTTGACTCTATTTATATCAATCACTGAGGGTGAGTGACACATTTGCTGGGGGTGTAAAACCTTAAGGCCGACCTGCACATATTTTGAAAGTATTCAAAATAAATGTTCTGCTCATCGGATCAAGATGATCTTTAGATCAATCTTGCACCTCTCCGAAAGAGGAACCCAATAAAAATATTGGTGTCTTCATCTGAGCATCACAACATGGAGTTTGGACCTAGTTGTCCAATTTAACATCCTGGAAGGTACCTGAGAACATGCTTGGTTGTTGCCCAATGTACCCTCTTTGATTCCACCATGAACTGACTAAGGGTATTTACAACATAACAAATGTCTAGCCTTGTATTTACCAGATACATCAATGACCCTATGAGTTGCCTATACAGCGTAGAATCCGCCTCATCATCTTAAGACATGTCGATTTTCTTCCAGTTGGTGATCATTGGAGTTGTCATGGGTCTCCAATCCTCCATCTGAAATCTCTTCAGAATCTCTGTAGTATATCTTCCTTGACCAAGGAAGATCTCCCCGTTCTGTTACCAAACCTCCAACCCCATAAAATAGTGCATCCGTCCTAGATCCTTCATGTCAAATTCTTCAGCCAAATTCTTCTTGCAATCTGTGATGAGCCTTGATGATCCTGTCAAGAACAGATCATCTACACACAAAACCAGCATCAAAGGCTCACTCCCTACTCTTAGATAGTAGAGATTGGGGTCTGCGTCACTCTTGACGAATCCCATCTTCTGCAGGTAGCTGTCAATTCGACCATACCAGGCTCTAGGAGCTTGCTTCAGTCCATATAATGCTTTCTTCAATCTGCACACATGAGTTTTCTGATCATGTGTCTCAAAGCCCTCTAGTTGTTCTATATACACCTCTTCTTCTATCACATCGTTCAAGAATGTCGTCTTGACTTCCATCTGGTGAATTTCCCATCCCATCTGCGCAGGAAGGGATATCATGGACCTAATAGATGTGTACCTCACTACTGGGGCGAAGGTTTCTTCATAGTCAATTCCTTCCTTCTGAGCATACCCCTTAGCCACAAACTTGGCTTTAAATTTCTCGATGCTGTCGTCTGCAGCATACTTGATTTTGTAGATCCACCTGGATCCTACAACTGATCTCTCCTGAGGTTTGGGTACTACTTCCCAGACATCATTTGTCATGATGGAACTGTACTCTTCCACCATTGCATCAACCCACACCTGGTGCTAAGCTAGATCCCGAAACCTGGAAAGTTCTCCGACTTGAGCAACCAAGGCTTGTTACCTCTCACACTGCCTACACTCTCTTCACATTTCGAGGAATTCCGACAAAGTCCTATGCATCCTTTAGAATCTGTCGAAGTTCCCTGCTCGTCCTTCCACTGGTGGTGGGCGGATCTACTGGCTCTCCCTCTTGCAAATCCTCGAGAGACACATCCTTTGGATCACTATGCCTTGGAGAGGCAACTGAATTTTTTGTTGTTGGTTGTTGGGGCTGGACCAGAGGCTCTTCCTCAGACTGCGTAACAGAAGGCAGCTCACGGGGTCTTCTGAAGACCTTTTCCTCCATGAACTTCACATCCGTTCGCACCACCACTTTCCTGCTCTCAAGAATGTAGATGCGATAAGCCTTTGCATTCTCGTTGTATCCTACCAGATACCCCTTTTCGACAGTCATCTCCAACTTCTTCCTCTTCTCATTGGGCACATGACAGTAAGCTGTACTGCCGAAGATCCTAAAGTGACTCACTTTAGGCTTACTGCTAGTGAAGACACTTTCTGGCGTGATCTTTCCTAGTGCAGCGTGAGGAGTCCTATTCTAAATGTAGACAGTTGTATTACACGCTTCAGCCCACAGGAATTTGGGCATGTCTTGGTCATACAGCATAGCTCTGGTTGCTTCAACAATAGTCTGGTTCTTCCTTTCTGCCACACCATTCTACTCCGGATTGTATGGAGTTGTCCACTCTCTTTTGATGTCTTCCCTTGCACAGAATCCGGTGAATTCTTTATCTATGTATTCACCATCATTATCTGATCACAACACCTTGATCCGCTTCCCTGTCAGATTTTCCACCAGAACTTAAACTCTTTGAATCGACTGAAGACTTCATCCTTGGTCTTCAAGAAGTAGATCCAAGTTTTCCTGGAATGGTCATCAATGAAGGTGACGAAATATTCAGCACTACTAAAAGCTCTAGTGGACATCGACCCACAGATATCCTAGTGTATCAAATCCAATACGCCCTTGGCCCTATTGTTGCTTCTCTGATATACTGCGTTGGCATATTTTCCCAATACGCACCCCTTGCAGACATCATCTCGTTTAGTGCTCAATTCTGGAACACCTGTGATAGTCTTCTGGAGAGTTCTCAACGCCCCATGATGCAAATGCCCCATTCTTCTGTGCCATAGCTCATTCAGGTCTGTTTCATCTGCGCTGCCAACTAGTGCCATTGGAGAGTCCAATTAACCTTGTACGATTTGTTGCTTTTTACCCCGATCTGTGCCTTCTTCTTCCAACTGGGGTGCTTGACGTAGACTCTATTGCCAATAAAGTAGATGGCATATCCTCGGTTTTAAAACTGTGATACTGAGAGTAAATTTATCCCCAAACACGGCACATGCAGCACATTAGTGGCCCAGATTCTATTTCTTGCCTCGATCTGAAAAACTACGGTACCTCTCCCAACGGGACTGCATTTTGCTTTATTACCCAGGGTTATTTTGAAATTCATCTGCTCTTCTTGGTAGTCGGAAAAACAATCCCGTACTATCGTCATGTGAGCAGAGGCTCCACTGTCAATATACCAGACATGAGAAGAAGCAGCGCTTGATACACAAGCAAAATCTTCCTCAAGTCTGGATGCCAATACAGAGACATCGTGATTCATCTGTTTTGTCGTGCTTCTTCCCCCTCCTGGAGAACTGCATGAACCCTTCTGCGTTGTTGCTGTAACAGTAGATTTTCGTTCACTGATAGATTCCCCCTCCCTGGTATTCATCTTTTCCTTTGATACCATGTGAAAATTACAAACAGTTGCAGTGACATATTTATTTCTCCTACTTATTATTTCAATAAGTTATTATTCATAAATCTTCTGACAAATATCGAAATAAATACTACTGCAACATTCACAAATATATATGCAGAGAAATAAACAGTAGGAAACATAAGCACAGGAATCAATCACATGTACACAGTTATTTTTGGACAATTGTCCCCGGAAAAACCCAATGTGGGAAAACCAGTGCAACATATGAGGGTTTTATTAATTCTTCAGCAAATGATGTCTTTACAGGGAAATACAACAGCAGATAAATTTTGAATCACTTGAGACTGAATTTTCGATGTACTCAGACAATTCTCTGACACCCTGAACAACCCCTGCATGCCCCTACATCTCTTTGCGTGATTCACTGCGGAGTCCCAGTGCTAGACTGTGTAAGTCTGCGTGGAGACTACATGGGTTCTCTGTGTTGCAACCTCAAGCTGCCTCCAGTGACCCACTGTTGCCCTCCATCCCTGATCTCGATCACCACTGACCTCCTCCTTCTCTTCTACAAACTTCTCACCCTGCAACTCTCCCACTAAGATCGAATTCTACATCAGAATGGATCTCCTTCGGGTACTGAGTGTATGCCCGGCTCATTTTGCAAATGACCCTCAAGCCTTCTTTTATAGTCTTCCTGTTGGAGAACCAACGGCCCATATTAAAAGATTAATCAATGGCTAAGATTAAAACTTGACTTGAACCATGTTTTCTAGATGATTCACACTCGGGCTTATTAATACCCTTTAATTATTTTATTTCCCTAAGTTTAGACTTAGGGTCTTCATTAAAATAATTAATTATTTTAATAAGTCATGAATCGAGTGGAATTTCCACAAACTGTTTCTGGGTTCTTTGGTATGTTGTTGTCCAAGCCACCCTGCAAAGTTCGAGACTTGGAACACTTTTGGATGCTAAAAATCAACATAAAGGAGATCCCATGGCACTAGGACACAAGGTTAACCACCAAGTTGGACGAAGGGACAAGAGTACAAAAGAAGCCCATTCTTTCCACCCAATCCCCCCACCACTAATCCAAGCCTTGAAGTGTCTATGATAAGTGAGGAAAAATGCCCAACTACATAATGAAAGCCATACCATCGGGGTTGGAAGGCCCACCTTCAAACATACAATCATGACAGATGGGCGAGGGTGCATAATCACTGGCTCAGGTGGCAAAGAGGGCGGCACACCGAGCTATCTGGGCCTGAAGGGGCTATTGATTGCCGGCTGAAGACAATTTAGGAGAAAATTTTCTCCTATGGGTGTCACCCACAGGTGGTGGGTAAAATGGCCAAGATTAAATTTTTTTATTACTATTTTTTAATTTGCTAACATTAGTATTATTTTATTATTTTTAAATGTAACTTTATGGGACAACATCGCCCTCATACTGGGTTGTAGAGCGCCTTTCGACGCAACAAGTTCTTCAAGGCATAACTTCTTTCAATTTTACATTTTAAACTTATGGCCCCGACCTAAATTTTGTATTTTGTCCTAGTTGCCTGGCTTTGCCACAACCCTCTTTTTAATATAAACATATATGTTACTACCAAAAAAAGAATAGACACGATGCATATTAGAATGACTTTATTAACTTCCAACCCCAAATTCATATTTCTAATATATGTCAATAACAACCCAAGTAATAAATACATTAACAAGTACACCAATGTCAAGCCTATTGAATTTTGTAGCTATGGTCAGTGTTCATAATTAATGTTTTTGACCTTCAAATATATGTAATAATCTATGTTGCACGGGGACCCGTCCCCGCCATAATTCATGTCGTTCCCTTCGTTCCGGCATTCGAGGGACTTTGGAACTTGTCGGAAACGTTCCAGATTTGCCAGGGACTCCATCGGGGACTTTAGAACTTGTTAGAAACGTTCCAGATTTGCCGAGGACTCCATTGGGGACTTCAAGGCCGTCCCCTAGCCGTCCCTCGAAAATTCGAGGACTTTTTGGGGACTTCCTAAATGTCCCTCGATAAATCAGGGACTTCTGGACGTCCTCAATAAAATTTCAAATCATAAGTTTAAAAATATTAAAATATTTCATTAACAAATAAAAAAAAAAAAATTAAAAAAAAAAAACAAAATTAAAACAAAATTTTAATAAAATTCAAAATTTTAAATTAAAAAAATGTAAATTCCTAAATTACATTTACCCTAACCTAAAGGCTAACGCATATACCTATCAAACTTAAAACATTTACGGTTTACCGTTTTACCATTTGGTAACTACACTAGTGACTATATTTATTTTAAATTTTAATTTGTGTCATTTTGGTTCTTGGACTATAGTCTATGACTAATTTATAAATTTATAATCTATGGTTTTCTACTTCTAGACTCTTAATTTGAGATTTATATTTAAATTTTAATGAATTGTTCATGTTTACATCTTTATTAAATTTTAACACTATTTACTTTTACGCTTTAGCTGTTATTTAAATTTTGAAATGATTCATCATGCATCAATGATCATAGAATGATTATGTAGATATTAGACAGTAGTGGATTGTCGGTTGTAAGTGGTATGAAACTAATAGTACTTCTTAAGTTATGCAATGATGACATGACGAAATTTGTTTTTGTGATGCACAATTCTCAATGACGATTAGATACTATTAGTATTAGTCTTTAGATTTATCATTTTAGTATTTTATTTATTTTGATTCATGTTTAACTTTATTTTTATTTTTACTTTTTAATAAATAATAAATAGTTGCTGCACTTGCCGTCCCCTGAAAATTTGGGGTGCGCTCTAGCCGTCCCGGAAACTCGTCTCCCCATCCCCACAGCCAGTGAAACATAGGTAACAATAAATACAAGACATTTTCTTCATGTCAGCTTCAAAAAGAGGGAATTTCGAATTTCTAAAGTTGAATTTTTGTCTCCAAGAATTTCAAGTCGGCCCTCCAAAAGATCAAGTTGGCCTAACCCTTCGGACACACCACTTCAGGTTCATCCAATCACTATATATACTCATTAGACTTCATAAATCATAAAGCAATTTTCAGATCACTTATTCTTCTGGTCATCTACAGTATGACGATTTCTGGGCAGCTAATTTGGAGGTCTTCTTATCTTATGAACACATGTGGGAGGTTTCTAAAGCAGCAGACCGAGATTCATCTTCTGGGCAGA
The DNA here is from genome assembly GCA_034641835.2 of Pinus albicaulis. NCBI lineage: Eukaryota > Viridiplantae > Streptophyta > Pinopsida > Pinales > Pinaceae > Pinus > Pinus albicaulis. Next base: position 1,682,956,037 of record CM076580.1, read on the forward strand.
CTGAGTTTATGGGTAAACTTTTTCTCTGAATCTGAAGGCTGATTCCCTGAGGCAGAATTTTTCTATGAAGCAGAAGGCCGAATTCCTAAGGCAAAAGGCCAAATCCCTGGGGCAGACCCTTTTCTCTAAGGCAGAAGACCGAATCGCTGCGGAAGACCTTTTCTCTGAGGCAAAAGGCCGAATCTCTAGGCAGACCAAGTACTCCTGAGGCAGATCGCAATCTCTGAAAAAGGCCGAAAGTTTTGTGACAGAATTGACCTAAATTTCTGAGGCTACTTATTTCTGTTTGACCAGGTCAGCCCTGGGTTTGGTTATGGTCAGTTTGACCTTGTTTTTGTTTGGAAAGATCTGATTGTATCTCTTGTTGAATTGAATGATTTCTCTAAGAAAAACGCTGTTGGGTTTTTCCCCCAAGTGGGTTTTCCAAGGGTAAATATTTGTGTCTCCTGTTTTGTTGTCTTTTTATGATCCTACTGTCATTAATATTCCTTCTGTTGAGATCTACTGGGTAATTGTCAATGAAAATGTTACCATTTGCATTTGTATGGTTGATGATATCTATAACAAATGCAATTGAATCGTGGAAGTAATCATATAAAGAGAATGAGAAAGAGATCCAATTCCAACTCCACTAGCAAAATGTCTACAAGCAAAAAGACCTTCAAACTGATGATATCTATAACAAATGCAATTGAATCGTGGAAGTAATCATATAAAGAGAATGAGAAAGAGATCCAATTCCAACTCCACTAGCAAAATGTCTACAAGCAAAAAGACCTTCAAACTGGTTTGGCCTTAACCTTTTACTCTCCTCACCAACAAGAACCTTCTGTGTTTTAACTTCTAACTATTCTCAGCACCACACGACAGCCTCCCATTCCTGTCAAATAAGATAAATTAAATGTGCAATCCACAATCTCCTCCACCAATCTTTCTATTTCAAACCTGTTACATTTTCTAATAACAACCTCATCAACATGAACTTGGATATCAACATTACCTTTAATGATCGCAATGCCAAAGAAGCAAAAAGGATTCCTTCCAATAAGGATGCAGTGGACTGAGTTTTACTTCTAGAATCCTGGTATCTTACAATTACAGGACACAGCCATAAAAAAGGGAAAAGACAATGCTGGTGAGAAGATTCAGTCCTAATTAGTCGCAGACTAAAGGGAAAAGTTGACTCTATCAAAAAGTCACAATCCATTCAAAAAATTCAAGGGTTTCGTATATCCCAAAAGTCAAAGAATTATACATGTTGGATGCCATGACATCAAGAGTTGCAGACCTGCACCTGAGATTCTTAGACTTTTAAAACCTTAGAACGTCTATGATTGCCCGTCTGGTGTGCTAATATCCTAATAGTGTTAGAAAATTTTGCTTTGTAGATTATAAAGATGCCCAGCTTATAAGAAACTAAGGAATGTCATTAATAGAAACTGACACAATAGTAATCTCAGTCAATCCTATGTTCATAAACAATCTATTAATCATTTTCATTATTATGAATAATATATCGTTGACTTCCGGCACTAAGGATGATGATATAAATTTCAGGGTTGAAATACCATATAAAAACATTTTACCACTAGTAAAGATAAAGAGTTCCATGCTTAAAGTACTTGTCAAAGGCACAACAACAGAATGTATCTAAGTGAAAGAGATGGGCCTGTCTAAACTCCTTTTAGGCTTGAACATTTGGGAGCATGCTCAAGCAATGTGCTAGGTACTTCAAATATAAGAAAACAAAGAGTTACCTTTGCCATACTCCAGATTCTCAACTCTCTCGCTGATCCATTTATTCACCCTTTCCCTTTCTCGTTCTATTCTATCATCGATTCCTTTAAAGAAAAGATCTTCTTCCTCGGAGGTCAGACCGTCGAATGGTTCCTTTCCAACTTCTTCATTAGCCCGAACCTTCAAGACAATTTCTCGCAATATATCATCCTTGGTCCAGTCAAATTCTTCTGCCCCCTCTACAGACAGACTATTCTCTTTCTTATCTATGCCATTTTGAGCTTCAATCTGCGTTTCCTCGCCTTCACTTTCATCACTATCTGTTCCGTGACTATCCACATGTGCTTTTTCCTCGGCAAATTCTGCAAGGCTCGCATCACTAAGATATGCATTATCCTGCCACGTAGATTTTGACTCATCTGCAACCCTTTCTTTTGTATTAACTGTTCGAAAGGCTGGTCTAAGCTTTTCATAGTTTTTCTCGATAGGTCTAACAGTAATACTCAACTCTCTTTCTTTTGCTACCGTGCTTTTATTTGCTGTGGATGACTCTACTGAAAAGGAATCGTCATGAGGTGGCCTAACAGGATCGCCAATCTCCACTTTTCCATCATTATTATCCCATTCAATTCTTTGCTTTGATGCACTCATAGTTGTGTATTTCTCAACATCACTAGATGTATTATTAGAAGGTTCACCCGATTTCGATGCCAATATTGCCCTGGCTTCTTCCACAGAGGTGATGACTCGTGGCCTTGCCCGCTGTGACCTTTTTCTAGAAGATGGCAAAACACTCTCAGGTTTATTTATAGGTCTATTGTCCAATGCTTTTGGTTCCCGTACCATAGTATCCCCTTCAGTTCCAGCACTTTCAGTATCTGTAGAGGAATTAGAGCACGTATCGAGCTGTAAGTGCTCACTTGCATTTGTGTCTCTGATATTTCGAATAAACTTGTTTTCTTCATTACCATTTGAAAAACCTAAGTCCTTTTCTAATGTAGTTGCTCTCGCTGTCTGTTTATATTGTTCACCCTTTGAATCCGTGAGAGTTCCGGTCAATGTGGGTATATCAATAGGCGTCGCTTCCTTTCTTTCGCAAGTTCTGCTTGAATCCACAACAGAGGCTGCTGCATTGACTTCGTTATCATCATTGAGATGGGAAGAATTCTTTGAATTCAATCCCCCAGACACAATATGGTTATGCAAATCTAATTTCTGGCCCTCTGTGATTGTAAAGTCTGCTGCTGTTTTATCAGCCTTGTCATTCTCTACGAGAACCCCAGCCAATGCAGAGTTATCTAGAGGTCTTGGTTCCGCCTTCCCATTTATATCTATGTCAACAACAGATGCTGCTGCATTCAAATCTTTGGCTTCATCTACACTATTACCTGCATTTATTCCAGACTTACTTAAATCTTGAGCATTTTGATGCTCTGTCTTGCGAGCCTCCCTCGCCATGGACCTGATTTTCAAAATCTTCTTATCAAACTCAGTATCATCCATCGGAAGCTTCCCCCTAGAGGTCATAGTGGCCAATACCCTTTTCTGTTGTTCAGCTTCATTTATGTCAGGATTCCTCTTGTACAACTCAATAGAGACAGTTTCCTTCCGCAATTCAGCCTCATCTTTGGATACAACACCCTTAGGCGACTTCGAATCCGAAGCCTTCCATTGGTTTCTAGCAAATTCCTTATCCATCCTTTCTTTCTCCATCCTCAACTTAATCTTTCTCATCACCATCTGTTTCTTCTTCTCTTCTTCAAATTCCTTCTGTTTCAATGGCACATCACGAAATAGATACTTCCGTGCTGCCCAAAAGAAGCAACAGCCATACAAGACAGTGAACCCGACAACCGAGAACTTAACAAAGGTCGGAACACGATGCACAACACCGCCAACCTGACCCATAACAGACGCAAACCCCTCTCCCCACTTTTGCAGATGTGTCTTACCAGGCTTCACAAATCTAAACACATTACTATTCCTCGGAGGAATAGATATCCCATTCTCTATCTCTTTTGCAAGCAACCTAGCACGCGCTATCCTCATATTAACCATCGACATGGCATCTTCACTAGCAAACTCAGCCAGTGACCGTGGAATGCCACATCTTTCGAGAATGGCATTCTCATCTATAGACACCCTTTCGATACCTCCTCTAGCATTTTCATATAAGGTAAAAATGGGGTCCATTCCAACGCCCCAGGTGTCTGTATCTTTCCGGAGTTGTAAACTCAAGTTTTCAAGTTTATCCCATATCCCCCGCCCTGTATCTCTAACTCCCTCTTTTTCTACTTTAATATATACACTTTCTCCCAACCTGTCACTGCAACCTTCTTCCAATCGTTCGCTGGAGTTATTTTCTAAACTCTCATCGGACTTATTTTCCAAACCCTCGATCAATTTTTCTTCCACTGAATTGTCATGGCCAATAAGATTACTGTTATTTTCAGGCATTGAAGTCGGTTCTCTTACCTTAATCTGCTTGATGAATTTAGGTCGCAGCGCGTTCCGCCTCCTGGGAGCTCCACTGACTCGCTCGAACGCTGCAATTACTAAATATTTTTTGTGTTTATCTGACCTTCTGCTTAATATTGACATTGATAAGGTATGTAAATGCGTGGCAAATAAGCTACACCTGCTGCGATAGCCCAGGCATCTCCCCCGATTTTTCCCATTCGAAAGAATGGGATCATTTCCGCATCTTACAGATGTGAAATTTACAGTTCGGTTCAGAGCTTCCATGGCCGGCAAATTCAGGGGCCTAAATTTGAGTCCCTTCCAACTATAGTTGTCTGTGTATATATTGAATTTGGGGTAGAAAATTCCAGTTAGAGCAAATTCTAGATTCTACACAGTTAATTTTACAAACACGAAGAGCTGTCGGAGGGCTTGGGAATGAACTGTACTTATCCAAACCCAAACCCAGTTGTATGTTTTTCCCGTTAGGTGGCCTTTTCTCGATTTCTCTTTTACACCATTATGCCACGTCAATACAAATGCGAATAGCTTTTCCATGTTTTCAGAGTGAAAAATAAATTATATAGCTTTTCCATGTTTTCAACGGAAAAAATAAAAATGATAGAGAGGTAGTATTGGATTTAGAAAGAAGGAAAGTAGTTTTATTTGGAGAGATTGCTTTTTCATGTGGCTTTTGTATTTGGTCTTTTTCTTGTGAAGTTTTGCAATAACCATTTTTAACTTCTCAACAAATTTTTCACTGAATAAATTATCCCAAGAGCTAGTTGCTAGAATACCTGTATAATTTTCCCTACTGTTTTTGAAGGCCTCGCAATCTAAAATGAAATGTTTTTATGTTTCCACTTTTTCGGAAGAGCAAAAAGTACATACTCTTTCCTCCCACATTTCTTTTGGCTTTTTCCAGCGCCCTGTTTCACAACGGAGTTGATGAGAATTAGTCCTTAATTGAGCAATAAGAATTTTAGATCTCCAATAAATATTGGCCCCTGTGTGCCTTTTGCTTATGGTTATGAGCGGGGTTAAACTCTTCAAAGTAGTACTTCTTTCTTCCAAGCTCTTTCTCCCAAGTAAGTTTGTGGAACTTGTCCCTAACAAAAAAATTTATCTCTTTATTGTTTGTAAGACACATGCTCAAGCAAATACCCCATTTACTAAACTATTTGTTATTTTGTCGCATCCAAGTCTTCTTTCTTTTGCACAATCTGTCACTAAACACAACCTTAGGACATCTACTCTCTTCCATTTGTTCAATTTTTTTCAAATGCCTTATGACTCGCACCATAGCAATTGCTTCAATAGGATCAACCCCTGTTTCACTTAACAAGATAGCATAAAGAACTGCACTTTTAATTTTGAATTTGTTTGTAATCAAACGCTTCTTAATTTTATCAATTTGTTTCCACTGCATCTCGGTTGTGCTACTGGGCCACAGTTCACAACCGTAGAGAATCATTGAAATCACTAGAAGCCCAAAAAGAGTTAGAGTGGTTTTCCAGTCCCACAGCTCTCCCTCTCTACACCTGTTTTGAAGAGCATAAAATGCTTTCCAACCCCATAAAGTTCTTTTCTTTCTACAACCATCCTAACTTAAATTTTTGTTGATGTCAATTCTGAGGTATTTGTAGTCCGCAACTTCTTCCATAATGTTGCCTTCAAAGTAGAACTTATGATGGTTATACTTTCTTTTGTTAGAGAAAACCACTACTTTCGTTTGGCTAATATTGACTTGCATCCCCACCCTTCTACAAAAATGCTCAAGGGAACATAAGTGCTCTTGCAAACTAAGAGTCGATTTAGCAATCAATATCAGGTCATCTGCGTACAAAAGAAGCCTTATAACGAACTTGCCCAAATGGATACCATCACCCCCTTGCGAATTTAGCCACTCTTCAAGATTGTCAATATATAACCCAAAAAGGGTAGGAGACAATGGGCAACCTTGTTTGACCCCGATATCGCTTCTAAAACTTTTAGAAATGCCTGCTGAAGTTCTAATTTTGACTTTCACCTCTTCATACAGCCTATGCATAGCTGCTCTCAAATGCCTGGGAACCCCGAGTTCTTCCATTATGCCCCAAAGCTTAACCCTAGGAACCGTGTCAAAGGCTTTTCTGAAATCAACAAAGCAACAAAAAACTTCTTCCTTTTTTTCCCAAACTTTTTCAATGATGTGCCTTGAAGTTATACAATGATCAAATGTGGAATATTTAGGTCTAAAACTTGCTTGCCGTTTAGCACGTTTATCTCTTTCTTCTACCCACTTGCTGATTTTCTTTTCTAACATGCTTCCAAATAACTTTGCAAACAAGGGGTTTATCATTATGGTTCTATAATTGGAGGGATTATTGACGTCACTTCTCTTGAAAAGAGGTATTGCCATACTAGTTGTCCAATCTGTGGGGAACCCCTGCTGTATGATGTTGTTGAAAATTTTTGTGATGTGAGGTGAAAGAATTTTTAAGCCCCGCTTTAGATACTCTGCTTGGAGTTCATCTAAGTCTTTTGCTTTTCCAGCGCCCAACTTCTTGATACCCATCTCTACCTCTTGCCCCGTGAAGATTTTTGTGTCTGTGTTGACCAAGGAAGGAGGGTCAACCTTGGGATCCTGCTCATAAATTTGCTTGCATAGTCGAACCATTTAGAAGTTGTAATGTTGTTTTTAGTTTGCACCTTTTTTGGTTGGAGCTCCTTCCAGAATAATTTGGGGTTATTTTTCCCAAGGAATATTAGTTCTTCTCTCCTCGAAACCATGAAATCAGCCTTTTTCTTTCTTACTATCTACTTGTAAGCTTTGAGCTTTATGTTATCCTTGTTTGATTCCTTCCACCTTCTCCTTGCCTTTTTGCATTCCTCATCAAACCAAGCATTAACCGGAAAGCAATCTGTTTCAGACTTCTTAATTTTTGCTCTTTTGCACTCAACAAGTGCGCTTTGAATTAAATGTGTTAATCTGTGACTATGAAGGCCATGAAATAAGATTTCCTCCTTCTTGAAGAGCCTCTCTAGCGTTATTTTGAAGGTATTACAATTCTCTGGAGTCAAAAGAATTCTTCCCTTTGGGGGATTTTGTGGAACATGCTGAGTTTTTTACCTTAATTGCTTCTTTCCGGTCCAAGAGAAACTTAAATAAATTGGCTTGTGATCTGATTTTAAGTCCCAAATTTGATCTCCAGTCACCACTTCCTCCATTTTCTCACACAAACTATGGGAGCAAATTACATAATCTACTACACTTGCTCCATTGTAAGTATTACAAGTGAAATTACTAGACTTTTCCCATCTAGTCAAACCATTACAAATGACTAAATTGAAAGCCCCACATAGCATAAGCAATTGTTCTCCAAAGAGATTGCAGCCTCTATCCTCTGAAATTCGTTCCCACTAATGATTACTCTCTTCTGTAAGCCAGATAGGGTCACAGACTTCTTTACAACAAAGAATGCTAGCTTGTTCACCTGCAGTTCTAGCATTGAAATCCCCCACTATAAGGACTTCACCTAGCTGAAAATATATTGCAATATCTGTTTTTAGGGCTGCAAAGGGATCTTTGTGGTCAAGCCCTCTACTTTTGTAGATTTTTGAAACTTGCGGCGCAAAATAGCATGCTGCAATTCTGATGTGATTTCCATTTTGTGATATTTTAAGCCAGACAAATTGCTTGGGTCTTCTTTTTCTAGTTGAATGAAGCAACCTTTTTCTCTTACTAATACCATGATACCCCCGTGCCCTTTTCCATTCCCTGTTGCCTTGTTCCACACTGCTATCTTCCAATACCCTTCAAACAAAGGTGTCTTGCACCCTTCATGCTCATGTGTTTCTACGAGGCAAATTATGTCTCTACTTTCCGCAATAGGCCCTAACCCAGGTCCTCGTCTCCATGGGTAACCCCTGCAGTTCCAACAAACTAATCTTAAGGAAACCTGGGTACGACTTGATTGCTATTTGTCTTGACATGCAAGACTCGCAGTTGATTTTTTGTCCCTGCTTGCCCATACTGACCTTGCTTCCTCATTTCTTGCTGAAGAGTTTGCTGCCTCTTCTTTGTTATCGTTTTGTTGCCTTATTTTGGAAGGAGGTCCAAATTGCACTATCACAACTTTTCCTTTATACATCCATGCTCTTTTTCCCTCATCTCTTGCTGCCCTAACTTTTGTCATTTCATCCCTCCTTTCCTCTTGTTGTCTTATAGTTAAATCTTCTTCTAGAAAAACCGAGAACCCCTCAAGAGCTGCTTCTTGCTTAGGTATTAAGGTTAGGTATTAATCTGATTTCAACGATGTTTAGGTATTTGTTTTTTTATATGTAATATAATATTTAATTTGGTTTTTTTAATATGTTATATAATATTTAATGTATAGGTAGATTGCAGATATTTTTGGTGGTATAGTGGCACTTGGAAAGTTTTAGGAATTTTTACAAACTATTAAGTTGAACCTTATGATTAAGTTGAACTTTATGATATTTTCTAGTATATTTTTTTATAAAAGAAATTTAGTATAAAATTGATTAATGTAAGAAGAAATTAATTGTCATTATTAATTTGATGGAGATGAAATCAAATTTAGTTTATAACAATTTTTCTACAATCATTGTTTGAATGAGTAAGGAGGTCAACAACCTACACAAGGTCTCATACTTCTAAGTCATGAGAGAAATCAATTCCCAAGATTCTTCATTAGATAAAAAGTTGTCTCTCTAAACAAGGGACTTCGTAGAAAATTGGGGGGTGATTTCATTATATGATCCTTGAGTCCCTAAGGTTATGGAATGAAGTCATGTATGATTTCCTTTAATCACCACAGGCTTCAATGTCACCCACACCAAACCTTAAGCATGGCAATGGGATTTGAAAGGACAAATCCCCCTCCCATTTACATGCATGGATTAAAAATGGTCATATCTATTGAATTTTTCATTGAGGTTTATCGTCAAAGAGGTGGGATAATGAAGTTATGTAGTGAAGAATTTTGCAGCAACTTTTGGAGCAAGACCATCCAACTTGAACCTTACTTGGTAAGAATTTATCTTGGTCTTTGGTTGGCATAATGGAATTTTTATCTAAAGGCTTCAGCATTAAGGTGTTTTTAGTGGCTAGATATTGGTGTGTTATAGTTCTTGCAATTTGTCTAGGTTTAAGTTCTTGGAATTTGTCATTGTGCGACAGTTCTGGATTAGAGTGTGGTCTTTAAGCATAATTTTTTGATGATGATTCTCTTAGTCTCTTTCTTGGTACCCATCTCTCTGGCTCTCTGATTTTTACTTGCATTCAATACCTATCACTTAATGCTTTGGTTTCTAAATTTCCAAGATATGATTCTTTGGTTTTATTAAGCTTTGGGTGCATTGATATTTTTAAGTTTGGTTATAGATATATATGGATTCTTAGCATCTTGGCAATGATCTTATTTTGTTTTTGGAGTATAGAGTGTTGGTCTGATTGGGCTTGACCCAGGTTCAATCTATACTGTGCACCAACAAAACCCTTGATCACTGGCTCTTTCAGCAACGACCTGCAAGCATATTGCAGTCTCACCCGAAGTGACTATGGGTGGTTGCAGAACTAGGTTTCTACAACCTTGAGGGACTTCACGATGTGCTATTCTTATGTTTTATACTTCAACTTCTTAAATCACTTCACAACATCCACTTAATCATGGAAGCACGCCATATAACCTCATAATTCATTAATGTGCTAACATGACATGCAATTGTATTAAGTACTTCACAATAACATATATTAAAAAAATAGGTACAGAAAACACATAAGAACCCATAATATCATCCCAAAACTACTTCTTTATTATGATGGATCTTTGATTACAATCAGCTCTTCGACCTGCGCACACAACTGCAAGTGGTCTGCGCAATAATTTGCATACTCTTCCAACGTCTCTGCGCACTCAGTTATAGAGCCTTCCCATCGCCACAAAGTACAGATTACAAAGACTTTCCCTTGACCATCTAACATATCATGATCTATAAATCAATGTCCTGAACATAGCATTACATCCCTTTTATATATTATTACAACGACACAATACCATGGTCCAAATACCATGGGCTCCATAAAACAAGCAAATATAACTTGAAACCCGTTACAAAAAGGAGGGTCTTCGACCCACCCCGAAGCCCCTATGATACCACGCAGTGTATCTAACATGCTCTGTTGTGTGGTCCACTTTGCACTCTGCTCCTTAAAATGTGGAGTTTTAGCCCAAATCTAGGACAAGTTGGGTTGCGCCCAACAGGCCCCCAACACTCATATGTGACTCGTCTTGAGTCACTTAGCTACTTTACCCCGGATATTTTCTACGATGTTGTCGTAGGCACTATTGAACTTCTGCAATATCTCTATTGCCTACTTCTCTTCATTGTGCACCTCTTCTAGAAGTGCCTCTATTACTGATCCTGCGGTCTTCTGTAACACTGCTCCTTCATTTTGTCGAAGCTCTTGGAGCTTCCCATCCACTTCCCACAACAATTGGAGAGCCTCATCCTACCGTGGCTAAGTTCTCTCCGTCAAAACCTGCTCTTCCCTTCTTAGCTCTTCGATCTGCTTCTGAAGGACCTTTCCTTCACTAATCCTGGCGAGCTTCTGTGAAACTAGTAAGGTCTTCTTAGTTGCTCGAATTTCCTCCAGTTGTGTATGCTTCTGTTGGATGTCTTCTTCTAACTTTTGTATGTTTGGATCTTCCTGCAGCGAAGTCCAAATCTACAAAGTTTCATCCAACAATTTTCCGCATTTTTCCACTGTCGCGGATATGCCTGCCACTGCAGCCTTTAGATCGATCTCCCTTTTCTCTCGAACTTATGTTGTCGTGGCTAGCTGCAGCTTCATTTGCAGCTCACTGATCTTGAGCCCATACTCAAACTGTATGTCCAAAATATTCTTTTTGGATTCCTTTATTGCAAGGCTGAGCTTGGCGACCTTGTCTTCCACTGGTTCCTCCTCACAGACATCCATGTCCGAAACTTCCTTGCATGTTGCTTCGACCACCTCTTTTAACTTTTGTTTTTGTTGTTTGGCCTGGTCCTTCTCTTTGATGGCTTGTTCGAGTTGTTTCTTCAGCAAATCTCGCTCCTGTTCTACATGAATTTTCAGCTTTGAAATGTGATGTTCTCGCTGCTTCATCTCATTGATGATTCCTTGATGTAGGTCATGCAATACTGCAATTGGCAGCGCTATAGTGTTCATATTTACATGGTCCCAACCTTTCGCCTGCTGCTTTACTTCGGCAGATTTGAATTGCAGAGCTCCAACAGGTATCTGCATGATGCTCATCCCAAATGTCATCTCTATCAATATTTCTTGTGGGAACCCTTCCCTTATCTGCATTGGTTTCCTTATTGTCTGTGCCAAGAGCTTTAAATCTACAATACTCTGCTCTACGTCTGTTAGAAGCGCGTTGTAGCGATCTTCTATCTTGTTCCAAGACTTTGTTGTTACCTCCTAAATCTTCTCCTCGATCTCATCTAGGTCCCCATCAGTAAGGACCAAGGGCAGTACATCCTTTGACTTATCTACCTTTTTATTCTTATTTCTCCTTGGGGAAGCTTTGTTGTGTATCTTCCTCTTTCCTTTGTTTGTCTTTGTCTGGCTCTTTACTTAGTTCATCCCCTCCAAGAGGTTCCTTGTCATGTTGTTCTTTTTCTGCTTCCTCTCGCTCGTCCTTATCTTTATCCTTTCCACTTGGTTTTACGTGCTCCGATGTTTCTTCCTCTGTCTCACTACCCTTTGCGTCTTTTTCCATCACAGTCATCCATTCTGTTGGCCATTCTTGTACTAGTGCGAATACATCATCTTCGGTGACTAAATATGGCAAGGGATGCCATGTCTTCGGCGTATCTTTGCAGGCTTGTATATATATCTTGTGAAAATGTGCCTTGAACTTTGCAAAAGAGTTGTATTGGTGGTACAACCTCGGCGAGAGGCGAGGATGATGGTTTACCAACATATGCAAGTCCATGTGATATAATACAAAGAAAATAATGTTCTCCTATGCGCGCGATTGTTGAGTGGTATACCACAGCGAGGCATATCACGCGGCTTCACAAACATCTGCTTTGACCTGAGGAAACTGCGAATTTTTTATTTTATATCATGGGAAAGTGTTCCAAGTCTCAAATTTTGAGGAGAGCCTTGGACAACAGTATTCCAGGGAACCCAGAAATCGTTTGTGGAAATTCCACTCGGATTTTGCTTTATTAAAATAATGTGATCCCTAAGTCTAAACTCAGGGAAATTAAATAATTAAAGGGTATTAATAAAGCAGAGTGTGAATCTTCTAGAAAACGAAGATCAATCCATATTTTAATCTGAGCCATTGATTAAGGATATAATTTGGGTCGTTGATTCATTAACGAGAAGGCTTGAGGGTCATTTCGAAATCAAGTCGGGCACATCCTCAGTACCTAAAGAAAATCGATTTTGAAGGATGAGAATTCGATTTTAGTGGGTGAGTTTGTAGAGGTGGGGTTGCAGAGGCAGAAGAAGGAGGGAGAAGATAACATAGATGAAGAAGGAGAAAGGCAGAAGGATGCAGGGAAGGCAACGCTGAGCAGCAGCACTATCCCTCCATGCAGGCTTACGCAGTCCAGGCAGGGACTGCGCAAAGAGGCTATGCAGATTGATGCAAAGTGTGCAAGAGGTCATCTCGTGTGTCGGGAATTCTTCCGAATTATTCAGAAATTTCACATCAAGTGTATGCTATTTTTATTTTGCTTGTCAGGACTTTTGTAAATGATCTTTTCACTGCTGAAGATAAATACAAACCCTCATTTGTTGCATTGGTTTTCCCCCATTGGGTACCTTCATTGATGACCATTCCAGGAAAACTTGGATCTACTTTCTCAAAACCAAAGATGAAGTCTTTGAGCGTTTCAAAGACTTCAAGGCACTGGTAGAAAATTCAACCAGAAAGAAGATCAAGAAGCTGTGATCAGATAATGGTGGAGAGTATATCGACAAATACTTCACCAGTTTCTGTGCAAAGGAAGGCATCAAGAGAGAATGGAAAGCTCCATACAATCCAAAGAAGAATGGAGTTGCAGAAAGGAAGAACAGAACCATTGTAGAAGCTGCAAGGGCGATGTTATATGACCAAGACATGCCCAAGTTTTTGTGGGCATAAGCCTGCAATACAACTGTATATGTGCAGAACAGGGTGCCCCATGGAGATTTGGGGAAGGTAACACCTAAGAGTGTGTTCACAGGCAGCAAGCCTGAGGTGAGCCATATCAAGATTTTTTGCAGTATGGTGTATTTCCACGTACCAGATGAGAAGAGGAAGAAGTTGGATTAGACTGTGGAGAAGGGTTTTCTTGTGGGCTATAGTGAAAATTTGAAGGCATATCGCATCTGTATTCCAAAAAATAGGAAGATCGTAGTAAGGCAGGACATCAAATTCACAAAGGAGAGAGCCTTCAGAAGATCCCACAAAATGGTTACAGATACGCAGATTGAGGAGGATCCACTAGTAAAACCTCTACGGCCTACAGAGGATGAGTTGAGTGCCTCTCCACAGCACAAGGATTCTGAGGAGAGTTCCTACGAAGAAGAGCACGCAGGATAGCAGGTAAGACCACCCACCACCAATGGAAGACCGAGCAGATAACTCCAACAAATTTTGAGGGATGTAGAGGAATTTGTTGGAGCCCATAGAGACGGGAAGAGGGTATGGAGGCAACCTGAAAAATACCAGGCACTGGTAGCACAGGTCGAAGAACCCTCTAGCTTTCAGGAGTCATCTCAACATTAGGTGTGGGTAGATGCCATGGTGGAGGAGTATAGCTCCATCATGACAAATGATATATGGGAAGTAGTCCCTAGACCATAGGACAGATCAGTTGTAGGATCAAGGTGTATCCACAAGATCAAGTATGCTGCAGACAACAACATAGAGAAGTTCAAGGCTAGATTTGTGGGTAAGGGGTATGCATAGAAAGAAGGGATCAACTATGAGGAAACCTTCGCTCCTGTAGCTCAGTACACTTCAATCAAATCTGTCATCTCTCTAGTAGCATAGATGGGATGGGAGATTCACTGGATGGATGTCAAGACAACATTCTTGAATGGGGTCATAGAAGAGGAAGTGTACATAGAAAAGCCAGAGGGGTTTGAGACACATGAGCAGAAGACTCATGCTTGCAAGCTTAAGAAAGCTTTGTACAGTCTAAAACAAGCCCCCATAGCATGGTATAGGAAAATTAATAGTTATTTGCAGAAGATGGGATTCGTCAAGAGTGGCATATATCCCAACCTCTACTACTTGAGAGTAGGGGATGAGCCGCTAATATTGGTATTATATGTATATGATTTGTTCCTTACTTGATCATCTAAGCTCATCAAGGACTGCAAGGAAAATATGGCTACCGAATTGGACATGAAGGATCTGGGGCAGATGCATTATTTTCTTGGTTTGGAGGTCTGGCAGCAGAAGGGAGAAATCTTCCTTGGGCAAGGAAGATACACTAAAGAGATCCTGAAGAGGTTTCATATGGAAGACTGTAGACCCATAGCTATGCCAATAATTAAAAACTTGAAGAAGATAGACACGATAGAGGATCATGAGGTTGATCCCACCTTGTATAGGTAGCTCATCGGGTCATTGATGTATCTGGTTAACACTAGACCATACACCTGTTATGCAGTGAATACCCTCAGTCAGTTCATGGTAGAACCAAGGAGGACTCATTGGGCAGCAACCAAACATGTTCTCAGATTTGAAGGGGATAGTCGAGTATGGGTTGAAGTAAACCAAGGGCAATGAAGACCAGTTGAGTGGGTTTACAGATGCAGATTGGGTTAGAAGCACAGTGGAACAGAAAAGTACTAGTGCGTATTGTTTCAGTCTCGAATCAGGAATGACTTCCTGGTGCAGTAGGAAACAAAAATCTGTCGCATTGAGCTCAGTCGAGGCAGAGTATATGGCAGAAAGCACAGCTTCGTGCAAGGCCATATGGATTCGTAAACTGCTCTTTAACTTACTTAAGAAGAGAATGGAACCAACCAGAATTATGTGTGATAATCATAGTTGCATCAAGCTCTCTGAGAATCCTGTGTTTCATGACCGGTCGAAGCACATTGACATTTGGTGCCACTTTGTCAGAGACTACGTCCAATGGGGAGCTGTGCAGTTGAGGTACAATCCTACAGGAGAACAGGTGGCAGCTATCATCACCAAGGCTCTGAGTAAGATTAAGTTTACTTACTTAAGAGAAAATATGGGGATGGTCGAGAACCCTTTCCAGTAAAGGAACGAGTGGTCTATAGAGAGAGAGGGAGCTGCAATACAGATGAGGCAGTGGCAGAGATAATGTCACAGGCAATAGTACAGAGGCCAGCAACACAGAGGTTAGAGGCAGTAGCCAGGACATCAGTAGCGCAGCAGATGCTTTAGAATTAGAGCAGTACAGTTGGTACCTTACTTGAACACATTCCTCGCTAAGAGGGAGTGTTGATTTTATAGTATCGGAAAGTGTTCCAAGTCTCAAATTTTGAGGAGAGGCTTGGACAATAGTATTCAAAAGAACCCAGAAATCGTTTGTGGAAATTCCACTCGAATTTTTATTTATTAAAATAATTAATTGTTTTTATTTATTAAAATAATTAATTATTTTAATGTGATCGCTAAGTCTACACTTAGGGAAATTAAATAATTAAAGGGTATTAATAAAGCAGAGTGTGAATCCTCTAGAAAACGAAGATCAAGTCATCTCTTAATCTTTGCCATTGATTAAGGATATAATCTGGGTCGTTGATTCATCAACGAGAATACTATAAGAGAAGGGTTGAAGGTCATTTGGAAATCAAGTCGGGCACATTCTCATTACCCGAAGGAAATTGATTCTGAAGCAAGAGAATTCGATTTCATTGGGTGAGTTTGTAGAGGGAGGGTTGCAGAGGCATAGGAAGGAGGGAGAAGACAATAGAGACAGAGAAGGAGAAAGGCAGAAGGATGCAGGGAAGGCAGCGCTGAGAAACAACACTATCCCTCCACGCAGGCTTACGCAGTCCAGGTAGGGACTGCGCAGAGAGGCTACGCAGATTGATGTAGAGGGTGCAGGAGGCCATCCCGTGTGTCGAGAATTCTTCCAAATTGTCCAAAAAATTCACATAAGGTGTATGATATTATATTTTGCTCGTCAGGACTTATGTAAATTATCTTTTAATTGCTGAAGATAAATACAAACCCTCATCTGTTGCATCGGTTTTCCCACATTGGGTTTTTCCGAGGACAATTGTCCAAAAATAATTGTGTTCATGTGGTTGTTTCTATTGTGCTATATGTGTTATGTTTGTTCTTCTGCTTTTTATTAGAGTGAAGTATTGCAGCTGTATTCATTTCAAAATTGACCAAAGTGTTACAGGTCAATTTGGGCACCATTCCCAATGACCTGGTTAACTGGGCATCATCTCCAGGACCAATGATCAAGGGCCTATCATTCCCTATCATTTTAGTTGCTACATGCCCTAAGACAAGAAACAAGACTTTCATCAAGAAAAGGTTTCCATGGTTTGAAGCTTATTATATAGCATATGAGAGCTCGCCAACGCAAGCTTTAAGGGGCCTAAGTGCGTTTCATATGCAGGTAGTCCCATGCAAGGCTGCTCTGCAAAGCACTTTCTGACATTCACAAGTGCGTTGGTCACATTGGGAGCGAAATTTTCATTGTTCCGGAATCTCCACTTGGCCAGTCCCTTCTATAAGAGTTCACATGTGTCAAGCTTCAGATCCAAGTGTCCATTTGACATCTACACGAATGGAAACATGTCTTGCCTATTTTTGGAAAGCTATTGATTTCAAAACAACCTACAATTCATCTATAAATTGAACATAAATCTAAGTGTTTGAGAAGGAAGAATTTGAGTAGAGAAATGCTGGAGAATTTTCAATTGAGAGTTTGATTTGTGGAGCTGCTGCTGGAGAGATTTATGCTGTGATGAGACTTGGGAACTTTGTTGGAAGGTCACTTCAAATCAGTCACTAGGTTGTAACCTCTCCTTCTATCATCAATAAAGAGTACTTCGTATTTTTCCTTACATGCATCTATGTTAACTTTGATTTTCCATGTTGTAAGATCTCGGTTAATGAATGTAGTTTATGCTTTATTGATTTAGCTAACTAGCTTGAATAGATATCTATATTATTGCATCTTTTTCTGTTTTAGTGTTCTTTCTTGTAGGAAGCATTCAGCTCACAAACCGCTTGAATTTGAAGCTGCAACAAAAGCGACATAAGGAGCCATTTGGAAGCGATTGAATAAGTCAGTCTCCAATCCTCTTTGTGTATCTATTATGAGTTAGGAGAAATGGTAGTATAGTCTTTTACCTGTTGTTCTAGACTAGCACCTGTCTAGGGAAGCGTAATTTATCCGTAGATTACAATTCTGGCCCAACAAACTGGCGACTCCACTGGGGAGAATTTCTCTTAGTTCTAGGTTTTTTAGTCTCTGATTTGCTTTGTAAATCCACCCAGTAGCTGCTACACATAAAGATTAGACTTTTTCATAGCTTAATTTGCAAAAACAGTGAGCCAAACAGTAGTATTTTTCCTTGTCTACTGCGCCCAACGCACCCTTAGACCGGACACAGTGCTTTGCAGAGCACTATCTCCCTTCCAAGCCTGCATTGCAAAGCGCTGTCTCCCCTTGGAGACTGCGTTGACTCCTGAAAGTGACCAAATTCTCTTGAATTTGACTTTGCAACTTGCTTCAGTTTTGTTTGCTGTTGTGTTTTGAAAAGTTTGATGCTCAATTGACCAGTGACTCTATATACTTCTTCCTCCTTTGACTGAAAATTTGTTCAATGTTTGTTTAAAAAAGTTTTTCTTTATCATTGACAAGTTGATTTCAAAGTATTTTTTATGGTCGCATTAAGAATCATTTGCTTTCGAAATAGGAAATTGTCGTAAAATGTTGTGTTTTGAAAAGTTTGATGCTCAATTGACCAGTGACTCTATATACTTTTTCCTCATTTGACTGAAAATTTGTTCAATGTTTGTTTAAAAAAGTTTTTCTTTATCATTGACAAGTTGATTTCAAAGTATTTTTTATGGTCGCATTAAGAATCGTTTGCTTTCGAAATAGGAAATTGTCGTAAAATCTTCATTTCCTTGATAGGAGAAATTGTTGTTGAAATCCTCATTTTTCCTTCAAAAGAGGAATTGTTGTTTGTATTCTTCGTTTCTCGAAAGTAAAAAGCATTTTGATTATTGATATAGTACACCTAGTTTCTTTTCTACATTCATAACATTAAGGAAACTGAAAAGAAAAACTTGCATTTGCATGTAGGATTGTGTGTGTTTGCAAAAGGAACATTAGGAAATCTGCATTATTCATTGATTTGTTTGCTCACAAACTATTTGCTCTCTTCCCTTAGTAGCTAGGTTCTTCATTGAAAAGTTGAAAGTGAAAGTTTGTTTATCATTCTTAGCTTGCATTTTACGAATTTCATATACATCATCGTGGTGAACCTGAAAGGCAAATTGTTAAGCAAGATCAACATAAAATAAATCTCAATTTACTTAACAACGCATTGGAACCTTAACGATAACATTTAGAAGGTCTAGGCTAGAGACGTGTTCCGACGTCGTAAAACATAGCAACTGTCGTTAACTTGTATGCGATACATTCCGAGTGTGATACCTCACTCCATGTACGTAAGTATATCGTAGCTCGTCCACGTACTCTCGGGTATATCGGGCGGTGTTACAGTACGATAAGTATAAAGGGGTGCTCTCATTGTGCGGTTTTTGCATCAGATAGCGCTAATACGGACTTGGGCCTCCACGTACCTTCGGGTATATTTGGGAGGACAACTTTTAGGTGTTATCCATCCATAGTGAACCGAGTCGGCTGCCCTGAAATTGTGATACACCAAACACAATATTCGGGGAGATTACCTGCCCATACTTCTTGGTTTGCCAGGAGGTATTATGCAGTTCACATTTTATTGGTAAACCCTTTTGCCTAGCATTACCCTCTTTTTGTTTATTTGTTTTTGGATAAAATAAATCAGTAATCGTGGAAGAACACAATCCTACCCCCCGTTGTTCGCGTAGATTAGCTTGAAAACCACCTTTACCACCGGAAGTTACTTCTGGTAGGCGAAGGAGATCACGATCTGTCAAATCAAGTACAATTCGTACCTCTGGCGAAACATCATCTTTTAAACCAGAGCTAGCTCAAATTGTTTCCACACATCCCGGTTTGTTTACTATTGTCGAAATAGAGTCTTCACAACTACCTGTGGCCACGATCCATTCAATCATTGAGACCATACCTCCTGTACCCGACGTTGTTCAATCAAAAATTGATCCAGATCCTGTCTCTTCTTTTCCAGAACATCTGAATCCTGAAGTCGAACAACCGGAAGTTGTTCCGACCTTGGTCATCCCACAAAGTTCTGTAGCTATTGAAACTCCCATATCACACAGTCAACCGTCTGAAATATATTTTGGGCCCGAAGTGGAAGTTCTTCCTCCTGGTTTAATTACGATTGAAGAAATACCACAACCTGATACACCTTTAAGTCCAACCCATTTTGGGGGAGACCGTTCCCTGTACCAGTCTTTTCCTCAATCATTTCCATCTGCTTTTGTTGATCTTATTGCCATTCAGTCTCCCGTAGATTTTGGAGAGTATACATTTGGTCATAAAACCATGTCTGAACCAACATCTTCGGTTGGGTCTGTTGTTCCAATTATGTCAGCTCCTACCCTCACTACTCCATCGATGTTCACAACCTCACCAGAGTCATATTTGCACGGTGGCCCTTCGGTCCCAATAGGCTACAAATCATTTTTTTGGCACTTTCTCTGGTACATCTTCAAGACCATGGTCTTTACCAATGTCATCATCTGGTGTTTTAACTGGTAGTCCTATAGTTAGTACTGAACGAGTTGATTCATTACATCCATCATCAAGGCAATATCAATTCGGTCCTCATGGGTCAATTCCTTTAAGTACCATATAAATTGGACTCCCATCATTTGGAGAAAATTATTTTTCGTCTTATTATCCTCCTTATGCTGGGGGGCAACCTTTGGTCACCCAATACGATAGTACTCAGTCACATTTTGGTCAAACTAATGTTAACATGAATGTTTGTTAATGGCAACCCACTCTGCCTATCCAACCACAAACGGTTGTACACTCGTATCAACCAATTCAACCTGTTACACCCACTTCATTACCACTTGTTAATACATCTATACCCCTGTTACAGAATCAAAATATTGTACATCAACCTTATCAGGCAAGTTCTTCGACTCAATATCATCAAATGTTGGGTCCACAAACTCAAAATCCTCTGGTTAATTTACAACAACCTGTATCAGGGATCATTTATTCACAAGCTGGTGTACCATTTTATGGGATGTCGCAAACGCAACCTGGTTATACATATCAACCGAATCCAACTTACACTAATTTGGGTTATAACATTGGTGGATAGACCCCTTCGAAGCCACAGGCGCAAATTCCTCAAACTTCATTTCAACAAGTATCATATCCAGGTTTTGGTCAACAGAATTCTCAAGAATTTACTATGCAAAACAACCCCTATCTAGGTTATAAGCAGCAAATTCCGTATGTTGGTGCTCAAAGACCTTTTGCCCAAGCTTCCATCCTACCCTGGCTATGCTCAACCTGACCTTAATAGACAAATACCTTTTGTTGCAACTTTGGAATTACCAGATTTAAACCGGTTAACCAATGATCCTATCAATTATGCTCCTTGGTGGCCAGTGATACCTCATAAATTACCCTCCGACATTCCTAAATTCAATGGAAACCCTGGATAAGATCCATCAACTCATGTCATGACTTATCATTTATGGTGTTAATCAAATTCCCTGAATGATGATTCTGTATGATTACGTATTTTCCAGCGTACGCTTACAGGTCCAGCAGATAAAGGGTACATTGAGTTACCTAGAGCTTCTTTCGACAATTTCACTGCTTTAGCTACTGTATTTTTGACCCATTTCCAGTTACCGATCAGATACGAAATTGGAACGGAACTCATAAACAAATTCAAACAGAGTAATGCTACTCACATTTCAGATCATATTCATGAGTGACGTCACCGTCGACGAATGGTTAAGACATTTGTTCCCGATCATATCCTTGCTGAATGGTTCATTAAGTCCCTGTTACCATCTATAACTGAGGATGTGGCTAAAGGTGGCGTCTGTTGAACCCTTAGTTAAACTGAGAGGGGGGGGGGGTGAATCAGTTTAACACATTCATGGACTTTTTAAAACTTTTCATTAAACTTTATTAACACCTTCATTTCATGATCACCATAATATGTGAGCAATCTTTATTTGTGAGCAGCAATTAATAAGCAGAATATGTGAGCAACAAGTATAAAGCAGAATAGATATATCATATCAACACATAGACATCATGCACATAGACACTAAATATAAGTGGAAACCCATAATGGGAGAAAACCACATCTTATTATTGTTGTGATGCAAAGGCAAGCTCCAACTCCCTCTCACCACTGATTTTCTGTAGGCACCAACCCACAGGAGGCTCCAACTCCTCTACCCCCGCAAGCCAACTTGCAAGGCCCCAACTCCCTCAATTTTCTGTACGAACCTACGCGGTGAGGCCCAACCTCGCCGCCATAATCGACATCTATCAAGCTGCCAACTCGACAGTGAAGCTCCACCTCATTCTATCAAAGAAAAATTTTGTCGATTTTACCTTGACACGGCCTCTGTTCTGTACCTTCTTTTGTGCTGTCCTCCAGTCTTCAAATATGTCTTATAGCATCTCTTTCTGCTCCTCCTTCTTCTTATATTCTCTGCCTCAATTCTTCATACTTTGCATTCTCTAACCTCTCTTTGCATATCAATGTGATATCCTTTATACAGTTTGCCTCATAAATGTTCGTATTTCACGGGGAATTCAAAGTGAATAGCCCTGACTCTTTTCCTTCTACCTCCTCACTTCTTTATCCAACTCATTCAGAAAACTACAACAATTTGTACAACTTTCAGTTTTACAGTGGAGTTTTGTTTCCTACAGAGACTTGCCAATGCATCACAAACAATATAAACCAATTAAAAACATTTACATTTAGTTACAATGTGAATTCCAACTCAACCCATTCAGCCTTTTGGATCACTGCGTGTTGTCTTTTCTGCAGTTGTCTCTGTCTTTTTCCTCTCTGTATGCTCTGTTGTTCATTGTTGTTGCGTAACTCCTGCATATATTTAACTTCCTTTTTAATACAACGTAAATCAACTCTCGGCCTAATAATAAAATCCTTTTAACATATAAAATGCCCTTTCAGGCCCACCATCCAAACTTTGTTTTATGCTCCGATGCGATGAGTCTCCTCTAGAGATTTTCGATTGCGATTGATCGCAATCGCAAACTTCATTAACCTATTCCGCAGTGCTGCCTTGCTCCGATGTGATTGCTTCCTTTGCGATGGTTTCGATGCGATGATCGCAATCGGAACTTTCAATGGTATTGTGCCACAGCTCCTTTTATTCCGATGTGATGGATTACTGTTCACAGATATAAATATACATATATATGGATTACTGTTCACAGATATAAATATACATATATATGTTCACATCGGAATAAAAGGAGCTGTGGCACAATACCATTGAAAGTTCCGATTGCGATCATCGCATCGATTATTTATATTTCAGCTTTGGTTATTTTCTTTCCTCCAAAGCGATTAGCAAAGGCCCCACCATGTACTCAAACGATTCATATCCGCCGTCCATCCTTTAGCAAATCTGACGGCTATCATCTGATCGCTCAATCGCAATCGGAACTTTCAATTTGTTCGTCACTCTTTCACCTCCGATGCGATGAATTACTTCGATGCACTTTAAGCTGGAACTCAAACACATATGAGTCACCATTTATAACATATTGGGTCCGCTTCTTTATCGCAATCGCAATCACAACTTTTATTAACATGTTTTGCTGTTATGTTTTTCTCCGATGCGATGGTTCACTGTTCACAGATATATGTATATATGTATATTGTTTCATATATATAATTTTCCACTTCAGCTTTTATATATCCTTCAGCTTGGGTTAAGATTCTCAGAATAAGCATACATTGAACTTTTCTTTTTACATGGGGTCCCACACTACACATAAACTCCACCTCTTTTTATATTTCCATTCGTAAGGTCCGCATTCAAATATTATAAGTTCTTCGACCTTTAGTTTATTTCAAAAGAGATGAACCCTTTTACTAGGTTTACCACAAAACCTTTGAGTTAAATAAGTCACGTCCGCCGCTATATGTCAGTCATATCATTCATATAAAAATGTCTAATTATCATTTGAATATTACAATTTTGGACCATTGTAAACCTTTAATTTTCAATCCTTATGTGCGGCATTTCCTTTATGAAGACTATGCAAACCCCAAATTTCATTTGGTGAAGGGTTTCACTTTATTTAACTCTTAATGTGTTCGGGCCCACAACATATTTCAAAGCCTTTGGATCAATATCCAACGTATTATAATATCAATACCATTATATTATATTAACGTTCGACTTGGTTCTGAAACTAAGTCTACATGTGGTACTTCACGGGCATGTAACTAACCTTTAGACCATATATTAACCTCAAACACTCCATGTAACTACACTTGGGCCCACAGTATCCCTTTGCATTCACAATATAGTTTATATCAATCCTGAAGCGTATGAAAGACCTTTCAGACGTTATACCATGACTTTGATTAATCACAAGGACCAATGTATATTAGTTTTGGGCCCCACAACATATTGCCTTAGGTTAACCTTTACCCATCGCGCTCCATGTATTACAGCCTTCGTTGTAATATTATAATAAAACCCTCGTCCTTGGACTTAAAACAAACGATAACATATATGACCTTTGATTCTATCACAGTTTATTAACTTCTGGCTTCCAATCAAACCATCGCATCATATTACAAAGCATCTGGGCCCACAACAACTTATAGCATACCTTGCCACTAATCTTCTTCCATCGCGCGATATAGCGACCATTGGATTTCCTATGCTCCAGATCGAATGACTATAGCACATATTGCGTTATTTCTTCCTCCGTGGGTTAATCCTCCAAAATTACGCGATATAAATGGTATTAAAATACCACTTATAGCCACGCGTCAAATGAAGACCCATATCTCATTCAAAAAGGTGAAACCACTTACCATCTCCAAACTCACGTGATACTGTTAATATTTTCACCCCCGGTTTCGCTGTTCATGCAAGGTTCCGTGTCCTCTGGCTCAAGGTTCCGCTCCGCCCGCTATCAACGTTTTATTATCATTAAACTCCGCTTCATAACTACAGGTTCTTTTGATTCGGGCTTCATGTAAGATAAAACACACTATATCATCTATTTAAGGTTTTGTTATGAAACTACGCCATTGCTTCCATAACTACAAATAGAGGTTAAACAACCCCTCGTCATTCACCTTGGTACTTCCTTTTTAAACATAATACACACAAAAATCAACCAACCACTGTTTCCTACACAACCACTGTTTTAGAGTGACCGTTTCTCTGCATTCAGTTACTGTGCATATCAATATATTCTCTGTATACTCTGTCTCTGTCTCTGTGCATGACTGTTTCGTTGTTTCACTGTACTCTTTGTATTCTCTGTCTCTGCATCCTCTGTATTCTCTGCAACCTATCTCTGCTGCTCGACCCTCTCTACAGCTTGCTGCCTATTTTGCTATCTCTCTGCTTCTATGCTGCTCTCTTTGCCTCTCTCCTTTGCCATCAATGACAACATTTCCAACAGTCTTCCCCTTTTGCATTGATGGCAACACATCCACCAGTAATCCAATGCTTCCTCCATGTCTTCCTCCCCCTTTGACATCAATGGCAAAGATTTTCTCATTACCTAGTGATGTTTTTAGCTCTTTTCCATTTTACTCTGATCTTGAGGACCTGTTTCATGCACTGATCACTTTCTCTGGTTCTTTTGTGACTCTCTTTGTTGACTGATCTCCCCCTAGAATGATGTTTTCTTTTCTGTTCTCCCCCTAGAATGATGCTTTCTCTTCATATCAGAGAGTAGCATCTGCAGATACTACCCCTAGTTTGTCTCTAAGATATTCGAGTGGTTCTCTAGCAAGAGGTTTTGTGAATATATCTGCTATTTGTTCTTTTGTTGGCACATATTCCAACTTCACTACCTTCTGTGCTACTTGTTCTCTGAGGAAATGGTACTTGATTGGGATGTGTTTAGTTTTTGAATGAAGTACAAGATTTTTTGATATACTTATTGCACTTGTATTATCACATTTGATAGAGATAGGTTCATCAATGCTTACCTTCATGTCTGGGAGGGTTTGTTTCATCCACATGACTTGTGTGCAACATGCTGTTGTTGCTATGTATTCTGCTTCTGCTGTAGATAGAGAGATAAATGTTTGTTTCTTGCTTAGCTATGCCACTAGGCTCTTTCCCAAATAGAATGCACCTCCACTTGTGCTTTTCCTGTCATCCACACAGCTGGCCCAATCTGCATCTGTATATGCTGTCAAAGTGAAGCTCTTGCCTTTTGGATACCATAGCCCATACTGTGCAGTTCCTTGTAGATATCTGAATATTCTTTTGACTGCTAGAAGGTGATTTTGTTTTGGTGCTGCTTGATATCTAGCCACAAGTCCTACTGCCAACATAATGTCTGGTCTAGAAGCTGTCAGGTATAGCAAACTTCCTATCATGGATCTGTAATGTCTTTGATCTATATCTGCAGATCCATCATCAGCACATAGCTTGCATCCAGTGATCATGGGAGTTGACACAAGTTTGCAGTCTTCCATTTTGAATCTTTTCAACATTTCTCTTAAGTATTTTTCTTGTGAAATGAATGTTTCTGTGTTCTTTTGCTGAATTTGAAGTCCGAAGTAGAAGGTGAGCTCTCCAATCATAGACATCTCAAACTTTGATTTCATCTCTTCAGCAAATCCTTTTGCTAACTCATCTTTTCTGCTTCCAAACATGATGTCATCTACATACACTACCACAAGTAGGAGCTCATTTTCATTGGCCTTTATGTATAGATTGTTGTCTACTCCTCCTCTCTTAAAGCCTTGTTTTTGCAAGTACTTGTCTAGCCTTGAATACCATGCACGAGGAGCTTGTTTCAGCCCATATAGGGCCTTCTTTAGTCTGCACATATAGTCTTCTTTATCTGTTAATGCGAATCCTTCAGGTTTTTCCATGTAGACTTCTTCTTCTAGATCTCCATTCAGGAAGGTAGATTTCACATCCATTTGATATACCTTGAAGTCATGGTAGCATGCAAAGGCCAAAAACATTCTGATAGCTTCCATTCTAGCTACAGGGGCAAATGTTTCATCATAATCAAGACCCTCAATTTGTGAATATCCCTTACATACAAGTCTGGCTTTGTTTCTAATTACTTGTCCTTGTTCATTCATCTTATTCTTGAATACCCATTTTGAGCCTATGACATTTTTCTCAGTGGGTCTTGGAACTCATTCCCAAGTATTTTTCTTCTCAATTTGGTCCAATTCTTCATTCATAGCATTCACCCAATACTTGTCCTTGCTGGCTTCTTCGAACTTCTTTGGCTCTATTTGTGATAACATAGCTAGGTATACCTCTTCTGTCTGTTCAGTTAGTTGTCTTCTTGTCTGGACTCCTACACTCTTGTCCCCAATGATTTGATCTTCTAGATGGTTCTTTCGAGTGTATCTTGAGGGGGCTTTCAAGTTTAGTTCAGAATATTCTGTTGTCTTGCTTATTTCATCATCATCTTGGTTCTCTTCTTCATGATCTTCTGGAGGATTGCTGCAGTCTGTACTTCTTGTCTTGTTTGGTAGTTCTTCATCAAATCTTACATCAATGCTTTCCACAATTTTTCGAAGTGTCTTGTTGTAGCACCTGTAACCTTTACTCTTGGATGCATATCCTAAAAATATTCCTTCATCTGCTCTTGCATCAAACTTCCCCAGATTTTCATCATTATTATTTATGTAACACTTGCTTCCAAAGACTCTAAAGTGCTTGATTGATGCTGGTTTACCATGCCATAGTTCATAAGGAGTCTTATCACTGTTTGGTCTTAAATGAGCTTTATTAAGAATATGCACAGCTGTGTGTACTGCTTCTGCCCAGAAGGTTTGGGGAATGTTACTTTCTTACATCATGGCTTTGGCAATTTGTTGTACAGACATGTTTTGTCTCTCTGCCACTCCATTCTGTTGAGGTGTCCCTGCAATAGTAAACTGTTGTTTTATCCCATGTTCATTGCATAGGTCTGCAAATTCATAGTCTGTGTATTCACCTCCTCTTTCTGATCTGATGCACTTTAGCTTGCATCCTGTTTGATTCTCTGCCAATGCCTTGAATATCTTGAATTTCTCAAGTGCTTCCGATTTATATTTGAGAAATACAACCCATGTCATTCTTGAGAAATCATTTATTATCAGCATGAAGTAGGATTCTCCACTTGGTGTTTTAGTTCTTGAAGGTCCACACAGGTCCATGTGTACAAGCTGAAGTGGCCTACTTGTTGATAGCTCATCTTTGGTCTTAAAGGATGTCCGGGTCTGTTTTCCCAATTGGCAAGATTTGCATATGGTATTTGAAGGCCTTTTTATTGCTGGCATATCTCTGACTGCTTTCTTCTTGCTCAATCTAATGATATGGTCGAAGTTAAGATGTCCCAATCTCCTATGCCATAACCATGACTCCTCAAGTTTGCTAAGGTGGCATGCTTCATTCTCTTCTTTCACTATGTAGACATTAATCTCTGTTTGAACACCTTTGATCAGAGTCTTCCCTGTGGTGCTTGATCTGACTTCACAGTCTTGTGCTCTAAAAAGAACTTCACAGCCTTTATCACACATTTGACTAACACTTAGCAGATTTGCTTTCAACCCATCCACAAATAGTACATCTTGGGCCTTTCCTCTGCCATTATCTAGACGGACTGAGCCTTTTCCTTTGATTTTACCTGCTTTATCATTACCAAAAGTAACATTTCCATATTTATTTTCATCAAAGGTTATAAACTTGCTTCTATCTCCAGTCATATGCTTTGAGCAACCACTGTCCAAATACCATTGGCTTTTCAGGTCTTCAGCTGTTAGAGCCAGATCACATTTATTCACCTTCTTTTTCCACTGCATGCATCCTTTTGTTTGGTACCTTTTATGAGGTGATGAACCACATTCTCTGAGAGTACATTTGGAAGGCATATGTCCAATTTTATTGCATACACAGCATTTGATCATATTTTTAGCAGAATTATGAGTATGAGTAAAATCTCCATGATTCATAAACCTCCTCGAGGTTTTGAACATCAGTCTTTGTCCATATTTTCTGCATTCTATGATTTTATGGCCAAATTCCTTACAGTGAAAACAATATCCATAGAAACAATTTGCATACCTGATGAAAGGTTGTCTTCTCCATTTGTTTACTTGAGATAATCTCTTCACTGTTTGCATCCTTTGCTGGTTTGAATTAATTTTCCTTGTATGACAGTATGCAGCAATATGTCCCAGCTTGTGGGAGGCATAACATGTGGCATTTTTCATAGGAGGGAAGAATCTCCTTTGATGGCTTCCAAATTTGACATACTCAGGAGTATATGAGCCTTTTTCTGTTGGCTGAGTATTTATTTCATTCTTTGTCATTAGAGGTTCCTTCTGGTTTCTATCTCCTTTATTGCAGGTTTCTTCTTCTGTAGGAATCATCTGCGCTGCTTCATCATCCTTATCTGCTTTTACAAAAATAATATTTTTGTTTTCCTTTTCTTTGCCTTTACTTGATTCTCCTTCATAGCCTATCCCAGTTTTTATCAGAGGAGATCTTTGAGCATCCAAATTTCATTCAACTTACCAGAGCTTGTCATTTGAGAAGAATTTATTGACACTTTCCTTTGAGCATTTTCTAATTTCTTCCTCAAGCATACTACTTCTTCTTCCAATTTCTCTTATTCCTGAATTTTATCCTTAATTTTCTTAAGTAAAATGTCTTCTACCTTCTTGGCTTCTTCAAGCTCTACTTTCAACCGAATGAGAACTTCTGAATTTTGTTCTTCTCTTACATACTTGAGGAGAATGTCTTTCTGTTTTCTGCACTTCAGTTTGAGTCTGTCAATTTCCTCCAGGGCACTTCTTAGCTCCCCCTCAAGATCAACTTCACCTTCTTCTTCATATTCTAGAAGGAGTCCTTCAAGCTCTTCTATGGCCATCAATATAAATTCAGAGGTTCCTTCTTCACTTGAGGGTTCATCTGAGTCTTCAGATGCACTGCTGTCTTGTTGCGCATAGAAAGATTTTCTATTGAATTTCTTTCCTTTCTGCCAGTTCTTTGATATATTTTTCTCTGATTCTTGAGCCTGATTCCTTGTTTTCTTATGAGGACACTTAGCAGCATAGTGTCCAACTCTTCCACAGTTAAAGCATTTAAATGGAAGTTTACCTTTATATTTACTTGAGCCTTTATCCAGTTTATTGACAAATTTGGCCTCTTCTTCATCAGAGCAAGAGCATATATCTTCCTTTTCTTCTTTCTTCTTCTCTATCTTAAAGGTCGCCTCCCTCACATTTGACTTCCTCTGTGGCAGTCTCATCTCATAGGTTGTTAGATTTCCAAGCAACTGGTTCATGGTCAAGGTTTCCCAATCAGCTATTTCTTCTATGGCAGAAACCTTGGGGTTAAAGCTGGGTGGAAGAGATATCATAATCTTTTGAACAGTTACAGCTTCTTTTATGGTTTCTCCTAGAGCTCTCATGTTATTCATTATTTCTGCAACCCTTAAAAATAAGTTGGTAATGTCTTCATCATCATTCATTTTTAAATTTTCAAACTGGGCTCTATAGACTTGAAGTTTGGTTGTCTTCACCTTTTTGTCTCCCTCATGGATGTTTTCTAGTGTATCCCACATTTCTTTGGCAGTCTTTCTGTGCATTACTTTGATAAATTCTGCCTCACACAATCCATTTAAGATTGCATTCATGGCCTTTGCATTAGCTACAAAGTCTTGTTTAGCTTCTTTCTCCGAGTCAGTTGCCTTTGGGGCATATCCAAATTCCACAACAGCCCAAACTTCTATTCCTAGAGACATTATGTATGCTCTCATTCTGATTTTCTAGAAGGCATAATAAGGTCTTTAGTGCAGTTTTATTGGCTGGTTTCCCCTTCTCGACCAGCTTTTCATCCTCGTACCCGTGATCCTCCTTTCATTGTTAACCGATAAAGGAACCTGGTCTTATACCAATTGTTGAACCCTTAGTTAAACTGAGAGGAGGGGGGTGAATCAGTTTAACACATTCATGGACTTTTAAAACTTTTCATTAAACTTTATTAACACCTTCATTTCATGATCAACATAATGTGTGAGCAATCTTTATTTGTGAGCAACAATTAATAAGTAATATGTGAGCTACATACGTTTAATAGATATATCATATCAACACATATAGACATCATGCATATAGATACCCGTGATATATGGAAACCCAGTAACTTATAAAACCACATCTTATTATTTTTGTGATGCAAAGGCAAGCTCCAACTCCCTCTCACCACCCACACACCAACCCACGTGAGGCTCCAACCTCACCCCGCAAGCTACAACTTGCAAGCGCGGGAAGCTCTAACCCCTTCACCCTTCACCACCAACCTGCTGTGTGAGGCTTCAACCCCGTGCAGGTAACCGACATCTACCACAACTTGATAGGGAAGCTCCAACTTCCTCATTCTATCAAAAGAAAACATCTGCTGATTTACCTTGGATATCAGCTCTGTTCTGTACCTTCTTTTGTGTTGTCCTCCAGTCTTCAAATCTGTCTTATAGCATATCTTTCTGCTCCTCCTACTTCTTATCTTCTCTGCCTCAATTCTTCATACTCTGCATTCTCTAACCTCTTTCTGCATATCAATGTGATATCCTTTATACAGTTTGCCTCATAACTGTTCGTATTCCACAGGGAATTCAAAGTGAATAGCCTTGACTCTTCGCCTTCTGCCTCCTCAATTCTTTATCCAGCTCATTCATAAAACTACATCAATTTGTACAACTTTCAATTTTACAGTGGAGTTTTGTTTCCTACAGAGACTTGCCAATGCATCACAAACAATATAAACCAATTAAAAAACGTTTACATTCAGTTACAATATGGATTACAAATCAACCCATTCAGTTTTGGATCACTGTGTGTTTGTCTTTTCTGTGACTGTCTCTGTCTTTTTCGGCTTTGCTTGCTTTGTTGTTCACAGCAATTGCGTAACTCCTGTGTGTATATATATATATAACTACCCTTTTTATATAACGCAAATCAATTATCGGAGTAATAATAAAAGCCCTTTTAACATATAAATTGCCCTTTCAGGCCCACCATCCGAACTTTGTTTTATGCTCCGATGCGATGAGTCTCCTCCAAAGATTTCCGATTGCGATTGATCACAATCGCAAACTTCATTAACCTGTTCCGTTGTGCTGCCTTGCTCCGATGCAATTGCTTCCTTTGCGATGGTTCCGATGCTATGATCGCAATTGAAACTTTCAATGGTATTATGCCATTGCTCCTTTTATTTCGATGCGATGGATTACTGTTCACTGATAAAAGTATATATATATCTCTTGTTTCATGTATACATATATAATTACCACATTAATATCTTTTTCCTCTTTAGCCTTGATTATTTGATTTCCGCCAATGCGATTAATGACTGTGAATCCAACGGTTGCCATTGACTGGGATTGGACGGTTGCGATTTAATCGCACCATCGCAATCGCATGGTTCAATGATCCGCTGTTCTATTTTACTCTGATGCGATGAATCACTTTGATGCCCTTTGAACCAGAACTCAAATACATAAGAGTCACCATTTATAACATATCGGGTCCGCTTCTTTATCGCAATCGCAATCACAACCCTTATTAACGTGTTCCTATGTTATGTTTTTCTTCGATGCGATGGTTCACTGTTCATATATATATATATATATATATATATATATATATATTGTTTCATATATATACTTTGCCACTTTACCTTTTATATATCCTTCAACTTTGGTTTAAATTCTCGAATAAACATGCATTGAACTTTTCTTTTTACATGGGGTCCCACACTACACATATACTCCGCCTCTTTTATATTTCCATTCGTAAGGTCCGCATTCAAATATTATAAGTTCTTCGACCTTTAGTTTATTTCAAAAGAGATGAACCCTTTTACTAGGTTTACCACAAAACCTTTGAATTAAATAAGTCACGTCCGCCGTTATATGTCAGTGATATCATTCATATAAAAATGTCTAATTATCATTTGAATATTACAATTTTGGACCATTGTAAACCTTTAATTTTCAATCCTTATGTGCGACATTTCCTTTATGAAGACTATGCAAACCCCAAATCTCATTTGGTGAAGGGTTTCACTTTATGTAACTCTTAATGTGTTCGGGCCCACAACATATTTCAAAGCCTTTGGATCAATATCCAACGTCTTATAATATCAATACCATTATATTATATTAAAATTCGACTTGGTTCTGAAACTAATTCTATGTGTGGTACTTCACGGGCATGTAACTTACCTTTAGACCATATATTAAACTCAAACACTCCATGTAACTACACTTGGGCCCACAATATCCCTTTGCATTCACAATACAGTTTATATCAACCCCGAAGCGTATGAAAGACCTTTTAGATGTTATACCATGACTTTGATTAATCACAAGGACCAATGTATATTAGTTCTGGACCCCACAAGCATATTGCCTTAGGTTAAACTTTATCCATCGCGCTCCATGTATTATAGCCTCCGTTGTAATATTACAATAAAACCCTTGTCCTTGGACTTAAAACAAACGATAACATATATGACCTTTGATTCTATCATAGTTTATTAACTTCTGGCGTCCAATCAAACCATTGCATCATATTACAAAGCATCTGGGCCCACAACAACTTATAGCATACCTTGCCACTAATCTTCGTCCATCGAGCGATACAGCGGCTGTTGGATTTCCTCTGCTCCAGATCGAACGACTATAGCACATATCGCGTTATTTCTTCCTCCATGGGTCAATCCTAAAAAATTACGCGATATAAATTGTATTCAAATACCAGTTATAGCCACGCGTCGAATGAAGACCCATATCACGTT
The DNA here is from genome assembly GCA_034641835.2 of Pinus albicaulis. NCBI lineage: Eukaryota > Viridiplantae > Streptophyta > Pinopsida > Pinales > Pinaceae > Pinus > Pinus albicaulis. The sequence continues at coordinate 1,682,989,420 of CM076580.1, forward strand.
CAAAAAGGTGAAACCACTTACCATCTTCAAACTCACGCGATACTGTTGGTATTTTCACCCCTGGTTTCACTGTTCATGCAAGGTTCTGCGTCCTCTGGCTCAAGGTTTCGCACCGCGTGCTATCAACGTTTTATTATCATTAAAATTTGCTTCTTAACTACAGGTTCTTTTGATTCGGGCTTCATGTAAGATAAAACACACCATAGCATCTATTTAAGGTTTCATTATGAAACCACGCCATTGCTTCCATAACTACAAATAGAGGTTAAAAAACCCCTCGTCATTCACCTTGGTACTTCCTTTTTAAACATAATACACACAGAAATCAACCAACCACTGTTTCCTACACAACCACTGTTTTAAAGTGACCGTCTCTCTGCATTCAGTTACTGTGCATGTCAGTATGTTCTCTGTCTACTATGTCTCTGTATTCTCTGTCTCTGTCTCTGTGCATGACTGTTTCGCTGTTTCACTGTACTCTCTGTATTCTCTGTCTCTGCATCCTCTGTATTCTCTGCAACCTGTCTCTGCTGCTCGACCCTCTCTACAGCTTGCTGCCTCTTTTGCTATCTCTCTGCTTCTATGCTGCTCTATTTGCCTCTCTCCTTTGCCATCAATGACAACATTTCCAACAACGTCGTCACAGAAGAGCAAGTTATCGCTCGTGCCCAATATTTAGACTTGATTTATACTCAGTCTGGCACACTCTATGAAAAAATCCCAAATGCGCCGTGATCTAATTTCAATGTTCCTCCTCAAATAAAGGACTCTCATGCCAGAGACAGCTTGATAGGCACTACAAAGACACACCACACTACTGCATCTAATCCTGCTCCTACTTCCGAAATTAATGCCGTGTCATTTGACAAAGGCAAAAGTGACAAGCAACTAGGAAGTAAGGAAAAAGGGAAATCAAAGAAAAAGCAAACTTCTAACCCATAGGAAAGATCATCTGATCAATCGTCTGGACCACAGAAACCTCGTTATCCATGCATAATCTGTAATGAGGAACACTTTGTTAGGGATTGTCCTCAACATGTTGAAGTCTCAAAAATCATCAAGACTTATCATGCATCAGCTGTGTTGATAGACCCATTTCCAAATCCGGACACAAATTTGGTTGCTAAGAATCCAACTTCTAGTTCCCAAGTGTTAATGTTATCCACCAAAAAACCTTCACAAGATATTTTGGTGTCAACGTGGAATAAAGACTATGGTAGTCCGGCCACTGATCAACCTAGTACCTCGACAACGAATCCATCTAATGAATCAGTACCACCTCCTGTTATTCCTGAATTGACGATTAAGCTACCAAAGGGAGTAATTCATAAATCGACATATAATCCTCGAGCAAGAGCTGCACAGAATTATAATATAGTTGAAGATTTGGCTCAATCCCCTTCAGCTATGTTCGCTCTTGAGGTATTACAAAATTGTCCCTCCTAGAAGCAGGCTTTATTGTCAGCCATTGGTGGAATTGATCTGAATGATTCTAATCTTGTCTTCTTTAATCATACGGGCTATGTGCCACAATTACCAGCAAAATTGGCATTCTCCATACAAGTAAATGTTCTCAATCACCTTGTTCATTGCACTATTATTTATGAGGGAGCATCTACGTGCATTATGTCTCTAAACTGTTGGAAGTCACTTGGCTCGCCGCGATTATCACAATCATCAACGACGTTGAAGGCTTTTAATGGAAGAACATATAAACCTTGTGGTATTATCAATAACTTGCAAGTTAAATTAGGGGGAAAAACAGTAAGTATTGATGTTAAGGTTGTTGACAGACCCTGTTAGGTCCCTATATTACTAGTATAGTCCCTTATTGTTGTTAGTGTAACCCCCTTATTGTTATTATTGTACCCTTGTAACCCCCATTTTATTATTATTGTGCCCTTAAATTATTATTGTTAGGTCGGCTAGGATTACATTGTGGCCTACTAGGATTACATTATGGCCCCATGGACTCCTATATATAGAAAGGAGGTTTTGTAAATTGTATCATCCAAGAATTGTTCATTTATGTAATGTATTGGAGGTTTCCCCCTCGAAGTGGCTCATTTCTAAGGCGTTGATATCTCTTTTCTTCTCTTTTTGGAGCTGGTTACACAACATTTGGTATCAGAGCTTTGGATTCTAGGGTTTCGCTGCTCCAAACAGGTCATCGTGGCATTTTCGCTATAACTGTTTTTCTACAAAGTTTCAGAAGCTGAAATTTTTAGGGTACGAAGCCAAAATCCCGAGGAAGCTTGTCTAAACATTTCAGAGCTTGGTTCGCAATATTTGAAAGACACTATCCGTAGTTAGGGTATTTTTTAGGCTCCCAAACAGTCAAAATGGCATTTATGCCACTTTTTCGCTGTCTTAACTAGCACTATATATGGTATGAAGCTTAAATCCCGATGTAAATTTTCCCTTAATTCTAGAGTTTGTTCTGCAATATTTTTGGAGATGTGATTCCAGAAGGTAAGGTTTTTCACCCCGACTCATCTCAAAGAGGTGATCGTGGGAAAGTTCGCGCAATAACTTTCCTCTCGGGGATCGGATTGGAGGCCGGTAGTGCGGGTGGTCGTGCGAAACAGACCGTAGCTGCTGTCACTGTACGACAGACCAGCCGAAGGATACGGGCAAGTCGGGGACAAGTCACCCATTCGACCAAACGTGCTCCGAACAACAATGGGAGATCGATACAACCTCGGTTTTGGAGAATCCAAATCAGGTCAGACCTGTGGCATTTGAAAGAAGCTTCAGAGGGCTACTACAGGGCTGAATTTCAAATATCGAAGATTTTCAATTACAGAGATAATTCAATTTCAATATCAAGCTCCTCAAAGCAAGTAAAAGGTGTGTATTTTTCTTTTCTTTTCCGAATTGCATAAGTCTTGTTTGAAGAATCAAGTTGAATTGATTCCAAGGGCATCTTGTAGAATAGATATCAATATTGGATTCTAAAATGGCCCCTAAAATGAATTCAACACCCATTAAGCCTTCAGAAGGCTCTACTATGACTCATGAAGATGAAGAATTGCAACATGATCTATCAAAATTACAAGAGCAAGTGCAACACATTTCACTCTCGCAAAGAGCAACAAAAAATGAAATGGAAGTTTTGAAGAAAGGCATGGAAGCTAAGATGGATGGCGTGGAAGCTGACATGGAAGCTAAGATTATTGGTTTGGAAGCTAAGATGATGGCGCTGATTGGGTAAGGTAAGATGTGGATGACATGAAAGACAACATGGAAAACATGAAGAATGATCTAAAAGCAGACATGGAAGGTTTGACAAAGTTGATACAACAAATGTTTCCTAATGGTGAAAAGATAGTAGAGGAAACTCATGATGAGAACAAAATAAATGCTAATCGTGATTTCATAAACTCTAATGTTGGCGGAAGAACCACCATATTCCAAAAATGGATATGAGGAAGTTTGATGTAAAGGATCCTGTAACATGGATACTACAGATGGAGCAATATTTTGATCTCAATAATGTGCAAAACACACAAAAGGTACGCATTGCAACTTTACATTTAGAACAAAATATATTTGTATGGTATCAATGGCTTTGCTCCCGTAAAAAAATTGTCACTTGGTCAATTTTTACGGAGGAAATGATAGCACATTATGAGGACACAAAGAGCAACACCTTCTTTACCCAATTGATAAATCTCAAACAAAAGGGTTTAGTGGGGCAGCACATTGAGGACTTCCAAAAATTGAATATAAGGGTAACTGATCTTACAGAGGAACACAGGATTGATCTCTTCCTAGGCACTTTAAAGGATAACATCCAACATGAAGTTCGCGTTTTGGAACCCGATTCATTGGAGAAGGCATTCAGGTTGGCAAGAAAATTTGAATGTAAAATTATGGCGACAAGGAAGCCTACCACTCAATTCTATAAAGAAGGAAGTGTTGCTACGCCTAGATTTCCACAACCTACAAGGTTGACACCACAACAATTGGAAGAAAAAAGAGCAAAAGGGCTTTGTTACAGTTGTGATAGAAAATACACTAAAGGTCATAAGTGTGCTGAGAAGAAATTATTTTACATAGATTGTGAAGAGGAAGAAGAAAATGAACAAGAAGAGGATATACACAAGGAACCAGCCCTAGAAGAGGAAGAAATGAATCCGACCATATCGTGTAATGCACTGGCAGGAATTACCACTCCTCAAACTCTCAAGATAGAAGGACATATCAAGAAGAAAAGGGTAATAGTGTTGATTGATTCAGGTAGCACCCATAATTTTATTCATTGTAAGGTAGCCAAGGAAATAAATTGTTTCCTATACCCAACACCAGAATGTCAAGTGATGGTTGCAAATGGAGGAACTATAAATTGCTCTGGAAAATGCCATAATATCAAGCATCGAAGAAAATAACTCTCTCTCTAGAGTGCCGTAAAAAGTGGTGATCATCATCGTTCCCATCTTCCAAATTATGAAGAAAATAATCTTAGTGAGCTATGTCACCCATCCATTCAAACTTTCTTTTCGAATTCTTTTCCGATTAATGCAATTTAATCTGAGCGAAATTTATCTAATATCGAAGAAACGATTTCTATAGATATTTCGACTAAACCTGGCATTGTAGAAAATATTCATGTCGGTGTATCTTGTTCTCCATCAGAACTTGATTCATATCATTCTCTTTTTCGTGAATTTCGTGACGTATTCGCTTGGGCTTACGAGGAAATGCTAGGCATAGATACTAGTATAGTTGAACACACTATTAATATGTATCCTGATGTCAAATCAGTGTGTCAACGGCTTTGTCCTGTTCATCCAAAGAAAGCCGCTGCCATCAAAGCAGAAGTTGAAAAACTTTTGCATGTTGGTTTCATTTACCCTGTTCCGCTAACTAAGTGGGTTTCCAATATCATTCCTATTATGAAAAAACAAGGAACCATTAGAGTGTGCGTCGATTATTGGGATGTCAATCAGGCTTGTCCAAAATACAACTACCCTACTCCCTTTATCGACCAGATTATTGATGATTGTGCTGGATGTGATATATTTTCATTTATGGATGGATTTTCCGGCTACAATCAAATCAATATCCGCCCAAATGACCAACATAAGACAACATTCATCTGTCCCTGGGGAACATTCGCATATAGGAAACTGACGTTTGGTTTAAATAATGCTGGGGAAAATTTTCAGAGAGCAAAGATTTATGATTTCAACAACATCAAGCACATTGTTCAACCATATCTAGATGATTTACCAGCGCATTCATGAAATCGGACTGATCACCCGATGCATTTAAGAGCCATTTTCTTACGATGTCGACACTACAAGATACACCTCAATACGCACAAATGTGTGTTTTGTGTTGGTTATGGTCAGTTGCTCAGATTCATAGTCTTAAAGAAGGAATTCAAATAGACCCACTGAAGGTACAAGCCATTCTTGATTTTCCTGCACCATCAAACTTACTTCAGATACAGAAACTTCAAGGAAAGGCTAACTTCCTGAGAAGGTTCATTCCAAACTATGTCGAAATGGCTAAAAGATTTACTCGATTATTGAAAAAAGGAGTTCCCTTCCATTGGGACCAAGTTGTGCAAGCTTCTTTTGATGCTGTCAAGGACCATCTTGTCCGAGCGTCATTAATGTATCCTCCTAATTATCAAAATGATTATTTCCTATATATCGCTGCGGCTGAAACGACCATCGCTATGGTTTTGGTCCAAGTGGAAAATGGAATTGAAAATCTGATATATTATTTGAGTCGTAATCTCAATGATATGGAAGTTAAGTACTTGTACGTGGAAAATATTTCCTTGGCAGTTGTTCAAGCTGTCCAAAGATTTTGCCATTATATCCTGCTCCGAAAAACAACAATAGTTTCGGATTGCAACCCCATGACTTACATATTATCACGTCAATTGCTGGGGGGAAAATATTCAAAGTGGATTGTCATTTTGCAGGAATTTGATTTGGAATTCATCATATCCAAGTCGAAGAAGTCTTTATTTTTGGCTGAGTTTCTTTGTGACCTTCCCTCTAATAGTACTGCAGCTACGTCGGAACCATCTATCCCAGATGAGTCTCTGTTTCTGATCGGATCATCTGATCCCTGGTATGGAGATTTCATCATTTATCTCCAAACCCAAAATTTTTGACCCAATACCTCTCGCTCTGATCAGTGACGTATTCGATACCAAGCCAAAGATTATCTGATCGTCGGCGATACACTTTATCGTTGTGGTGTCGATACCATTTTAAGGAGGTGCCTCACTCATGAGGAGGTCGAAAAAGTATTAAATGATTGCCATGTTGGGGCTTGTGGTGGAAATTTATCTGGATATGCTACCGCGTAGAAGATACTCCACGCCAGTTACTTTTGGCCTACTATTTTTCGAGATTGTGTCCTCATAGTCAGAAGTTGTCATGCATGCCAAATTTATGACCGTAAAATCCGCAAACCTCCAGCGCCAATGCATCCTGTTGTCTCTGCTAGACCATTTACGAAATGGGGTATTGACTTCATGACCTGTAACCCTCCTTCGTCCAGGGGGCATGGTTATATTATTGTCGCAGTCGACTATTTTACCAAATGGGCCGAAGCGATGCCTACATTCAACAACATAGGAAAAACACCTGCATTGTTTTTCTTTAACCACGTTATTGCACGGTTTGGGGTCCCATAGGCTATAGTTACAGATCATGGGAAGCATTTTCACAACCATATGATGTCTGAATTGACAGCCAAGTTAGGATTGTCACATGATAATTCTATTCCTTATCATCCACAATAAAATGGACAAGTTGAGGCTATTAACAAATTTCTTAAACGAATGCTTTAACGAATGATAGGAGTCCATGAAAGGAACTGGCACTTGATCCTGTACTCCGCCTTATGGGCGTATCGAACCTTGGTGAGAAACGCAACTGGATTCACTCCTTTTCAGTTGGTGTATGGTCTGGAAGCTATCTTACCAATCCAATGTGAAATATCATCGTTAAAACTCGCGATAGACTTGTTACCTGACACCTCAGAAGAAGAAGCGTGTCTCCTTAACCTCATCCATCTAGATGAAACACGTCGTGAAGCCCAATTGGCCAACGAAGCACATAAGAGACGTATAAAGGCGTAATACGACAAAAATGTCCAGCCTCGCATCTTTTCAGAGGGTGACTTGGTCCTTCTTTACGATCAGGAAGTTGATGTAAGAGGTATAGGGAAATTCGAGCCATTGTGGCATGACCCCTATATTGTCAAAAGAGTTCTTGCTAAGGGTGCCTACGAGTTAGTTGATTACGATGGAATTCCATTAGCACAACCTAGAAATGGGTTGTATTTGAAACGTTACTATGCTTAATCATGGGCGTAGTAATTTTTTGTATTATATTGTTTATATGTTGTTGATTTGAATTCACTATCTTAATTTGTTTTTAGAGTTTTCTTGACGTTAGTAATACACTTTACATTTCATCGCAAATGAATGAATCTTCGGAACCATTTGTTGGATATGCTGATGGTGCTAGTCGTAGTACGCAAAATCTATCCTCTACAACGTGGGTCATTTTTGCTCCGAATGGCGAGTTAGTGAGTTTTCAAGGGATTTGTATTGGTAGATCGATGAGCAATATCGCTAAGTATAGCGCGTTGATCAAACTTCTCTCTGATGCCATTTCATTTGGTATGAACCGCATAATCATAAGGTTAGACTCACAACTTGTGGTACTACAACTAGTATTTATACTATTAGAAATCCAACACTTCTGAGATTGTTCCTAAGAGTTCGACTTTTGGAGAGACATTTTGATTTCATTCAATATCAACACATTTCCAAAAATCTGAACACTTTAATTGATTCATTAGCTAATCAAGTTTTAGATAGAAATTTGCGACATAGGTAAAGAAAACATTCACATCATTGAATAGGATTGCGCATTAAACATAGGAAAAACTCTGAAAACATATAAATAGATAGTTATAGGTTTTTTACAAAATTTGTGACCAAGACACATAGATCATCTGACCTCAAAATGTATGCAAAAAATCACAAGTAAACTAGTGGTGCTCTTGGTAACATGCTATAGATCTAGCAATCCTACGGAGAAACCGCATCCAACGGTTAGGAACCCCAACAGTGTGTCGCTGCAGTCGCATGGGTAACTCTTCGAGCCGGCAATCCGGAATCCCGCAGGTTAATCCCTCTATGTGCTGCTGAAGCTCAGCTAGAGTCTCAGCCATATACGGGTCCTGAAGGACTGCTCTCCTGATAGCCCTGTCTGCTGGCGCATATGCCTCACACTCTGGTTCCTCTATTGGTTGAATGCGACCAATATCTGCATTACAAAAAACATTTAGGTTAGTCTTGGAAAGAAATAAAAACACAAAAAATTGTATAAACCTTATAAAAATAAAAAAAACATGGTCGAATCATTCTTACCCATTGCACCCCACTGAGCGCCTTCTGGTAATACTAGATCTGGATCTCCTCGGAAGTCGATGCCTGCGTATGCATACTCATCGATGGCGACGATCTGTCGCTGAAACCAGGCGAAGAATGCAGTCGAGAACACAACGGTCGATTGTTCTGCATGCCGACCCATGAGTTCTACCCATCTCTGCATTCGAGGATATCTAGGACTAGATATATCCAATGTTACATGTTGTGGCTGCATCAGTGGAATCCGTTCCAAAGTGAAGGAGATGAGGATGGAACCATAACGGAAATTTTTATTCCTTCCTCCCTTTGCTTTATTCAGTTGTTCCTTTATCTGAGATAGAAAAGCTTCAGACCAGTTGAAGGCTGTTGGCTCTAAGCACTCTAGCGCATACTGCATATACGACCGGTTCGCTACATGGAGTGTAACGGTGCCAACAAGTTTTGTGATCGTGAAAAGGATGGTTTTCAAAGGTAAATCCCTGACATCCTGGATGTTTATTTTCCCATATTTGCTAGGTTCTGACCCTGGATAGAAATACTGCATAACATAATCCCTCACTGTCTCTCCTCCAACGGTAGACCCTGTGAGAGAAATGGGAAAACCCCTCCTCGACAAACCTGTGAGAAAATACACATCCTCAACTGTTATGGACAACACTTGATTTTTTATGTGAAATGCCTCTATCGCCGGATCCCATGTTTGAACTAAGAACTCTAAGAGTTCTATTTGTTGCCTCATTCCCGAAAATTTGAAGTACTTAAGTAGCTCGTAATCTTTTAAGGATCTTACAACACCTGGATCATTCAAGGCAATCATATCTTGTTCTTCATGTTCTCTTTCTCTCCATGTAATCGTCATTGTAATCCAATGGAAACCTGAAAATCAACCATAAGATCCATTATATACCATTCATTGCAAAAAACTAGGCAAATTTTGGACACAGCAAGAAAACCAAAAACTTAAACTGCACCCAACGCACTCCCTAGGCTGAGACAGTGCATTGCACATGCAGGTACCCTTCACTGTACCTACTATGCAACGCAGGTTTCGACATTCAGAGGTGTGTTGCCCTCATTTTGGGCAGAATTTACCCTAGGGGCCTCAAAACCCTAAAAAACTACAAGGAATGGGAATGAAATGAATACTGAAAGAAAGAGGAGGTTCGTGACACTAACTTGGATAAAACGGCGATGAAATCCATCCACAGAAGCGACCGCAATCAACGACTGAAGTTCGGGGGCAAAATCAGGTTCAGAGCTCCAAAATGCAAATGGTAACTATGGAATGGTAAAAATGAATAGTGAAACTACTTTATATAGTCATTTAATTGTTTGCAAGTTAAATTTATTGCTATGACTATAGTTTTATTATGTTTTTATCATGAAACAAGTATTTTTTTATTCCATTTGATGTTGTTCTCAATAGGAAATACAACTGATGAACAGATTTGTCGTGCAGACTTATTCAAAGAATGACTTGACCACAAAGCATACTTTTTCTCCTTATTTTTCGAGCTTTGTTAAAAACGAAAAAGGATTTGAAGCGCACTTTTATCTCTTTTTCGAGTTTTGATAACATCAAAAAAGGAACCCCTGGAGTCTTCTTTTAGCTCTTTTCAGACTCTGATAATGTGAAAAGATTGCCGAGCACTTGTCATTTCGAGCTCGTTAAAGTAAATGAATTGATATCTACTCAGTATAAGTTTAACCCTTTTCCGGACTGAGATGGATTATTTATGAAAAAGGAATACCTTGGTTAAACATGACCAAAGAGGTTCTCTCAGATATTATTTTACACTTTTTCAGATCTGAGTGACAAATTTACGAAAAATTACTTTTGGAGTTCTCTTTCGTCCTCTTTTTCAGACTCTCTAAATATGAAAAAGGACTGGTCTATCACTGTCGTTAAGCTCGTTAAAACATAAAATAGCGACGAGCTTGTCGATCATGGCAAGAATCGAGTTTCATTCATCGCTAGACTCGTTAAATTATTAAATAGCGATACTTTATTCACGCAAAGGGTTGAATTATAGATCAAGCAAATGTTATCCTCCTCAAGCTTGTCAAAAAATGAAGAGGTACTGGTCGACAAATGACCGGGGAAAATTTGGGAAAAGTAAGTAAAGTTTCTTTTTGGTAGCTAGTTGCTCTTGAAAATGACACTTCTTTCACTCCATGTTTGTGACTGTTTGGGTTGGGTAATCATCTTGACGGTTCATTCACACCTATGTTTCATCATACCTTCACTTTGGTTTTGGGTCAATGCTGCCAACTCATCACAGTGTCACTGATATGTTCAAGAGAAGTCATCCAATGATTAAAAACTCATCCATCTGCAATACTCATAAACCTTCATTTTCATGACCGTCATCCCTGAAAATTGCTATATCAAGTCATACCCTTGTCTCCGAAATCAGTAACTCCTGTTTTGAAATAAGGTGACTTCTTGTTGACGACAAATCAATATCCAGGAAGTTCACTTAGAAACATCATATTCCAGTACCATGAGGCTTGTTACAACATCGACAAGATCCTTGCTTCCGGACCTTTGACCGAAAGATTTTGTTTGGTGTTCAACATTAAATCATCTATTCACGCCTTACAAAATGTACTGCAGTACCTTGAGGACCATTTTCATTAATGGTGGTTCTCTCGCATTTGTTAACAGCTTACATCATTGGCTGGTAATCAAACGATGTCTTTCCATGTTCGACGACAAATCATATATTCGCATGGCTAGACTTGTACCCGAATGATCGAGTGAACGAGATAAGAAGACCCCGGATCTAGTTTCATCCATCCGGGCTGCGATTTCAGGAATGTTGTACACATCATCTGTACAGTGACCTTACATACAGATTGTCATCCAAACATGGGCCTATATCTGTAGGCGTGTCTGCATATGGGCAACATTCCAATGTAGACGACTTTCTGAATTATGTACATGTTATTAGATTGTTTTATGTGCTGAACATGGGAATGCCTACCCTCAGCAATTATGATCAATAGAGGATATATCATGATGAAATGTATTGTAAGATTGATGCAGGTGACCATTCCGCTTCGTTTCCAGGCTCATCACAGTGTAAAGCATCTCAATCAAATGTTCTTATTATTTGGATCTCATGCTTTAGGGGGCAATTGTTATAGGTCAATTTGGGCACCATTCCCAATGACCTGGTTAACTGGGCATCATCTCCAGGACCAATGATCAAGGGTCTATCATTCCCTATCACTTTAGTTGCTACATGCCCTAAGACAAGAAACAAGACAAATCAAGCAAGACTTTCATCAAGCAAAGGTTTTCATGGTTTGAAGCTTATCAAATAGCATATGAGAGCTCACCAATGCAGGCTCTAAGGGGCCTAAGTGAATTGCATATGCAGGTAGCCCCATGCAAGGCTGCTCTGCAAAGAACTTCTCGACATTCACAGGTGCATTGGTCACATTGGAAGCGAGATTCTCTTTGTTCCGGGATCTCCACTTGGTCAGTGCCTTCTAGAAGAGTTCACATGTGTCAAGCTTCGGATCCAAGTGTCCATTTGACATGTACATGAATGGAAACATGTATTGCCTATTTTTGGAAAGATATCGATTGCAAAACAACCTACAGTTCATCTATAAATTGAGCACAGATCTAAGTGTTTGAGAAGGAAGAATTTGAGTAGAGAAATGCTGGAGAATTTTCAATTGAGAGTTTGATTTGTGGAGCTGTTGCTGGAGAGATTTATGCTATGATGAGACTTGGGAACTTTGTTGGAAGGTCACTTCAAATCAGTCACTAGGTTGTAACCTCTCCTTCTATCATTAATAAAGAGTACTTCTTATTTTCCCCCACATGCATCTATGTTAACTTTGATTTTCCATGTTGTAAGATCTTGGTTGATGAATGTAGTTTATGCTTTATTGATTTAGATAACTAGCTTGAATAGATATCTATATTATTGCATCTTATGCTGTTTCAGTGTTCTTTCTTGCAGGAAGCATTCAGCTCACAAACCACTTGAATTTGAAGCTGCAACAGAAGCGACAAAAGGAGCCATTTGGAAGCGACTGAACAAGTAAGCCTCCAATCCTCTCTGTGTATCTATTTTGAGTTAGGAGAAATGGTAGTATATTCTTTCTCCTATTGTTCTAGACTAGCACCTGTCTAGGGAAGCGTAATTTATCCGTAGATTACAATTCTGGCCCAACACGATGCATCTGTAAATAACTTATCAAATAAGTAGGCGAAATAAATCAATTATTGCAGTAATAATTTTCATAGTGAAAATTTCACACGACTCCTCTGACTCTTTCCATGCCATCAGTGATATAGTCAAGATCAACCATGCATAATGAAAGGTTGTACCATTCTCCTCGGCTTCGCTACAGTCATCCAAAAACTCCTTATAGAGATATCCAACCCAGTTGTACTGAACCCAATTGTTGCATTGCACTGCTAAGGAAACTACTGCTACAGGACTTCATTGGCTTGACACTTTCTCATAATATTTCTAGCTAAAATGTATGCGGTGAAGCGAACTCCCTGGTAAATTATTGAATTGATGCCATAACCTCACTTCCCTTTGACCAACCTGGACTTCTCTTTAAGCTACTGTTTTGTCTTGATCTTTTCCCACAAATTATTTTGCAGGGTCTCGTCCTTGATATGACAACCTAGTGATTCTCCATATCAGTATTTCATCAATGGGGATCCTCTTTTCCATCCAGAGGCATCTGTCGTGCACTAGCATGAGCAACTATCTTACACATGCTCTGTTTACTGTACTTTTGACAAAGTGCGACACATTGAGCATGTTCAGTAATCCAGACCGCTCCAACCCCTTCGCCCACTGATGCGACTCCAACCTTGTCACACCACTCTCCGGGTAGTGGACCTGCTTCAGATATCTTCTTGGTGCAAACTACAGGTATTTTTTTTGTCGTTGAAGTTGTAGTCTCTGAACTTCAACTACGGATTTTTCCCAGGCAATTCTCCCTCAAACGTCACTGTCTTTAGCAGCAGTGGTGTAAAGGTGCCATACTTCGCATCCTTTAAATCCTTGACGGGCTTTGCATTGGGTTTCCTGGCTGGAATGTAAGGTGGAAGAGGTGATGTAAGTGTTGTGCTCTCTGTTTTCATTTTCTTTGGCTCTACTTCCTCTTCAATATTTTTGACTTGTTGGGGTTCTTTCTGCAAATTGGCGGGTTTCTTGTCTCGCTTCTTCTTTGTTATTTCTTCCTTGGTCGACTTCTTCTGTGGAGACCTTATGTTCGTGAGGGGTAATGATGCGGGTGATGGTGATGTTGTGGGTGTACTAGATGGTGTTGTGGATTCCATGAGTCCTGTTATACCCTTATTTTTGAATATGTGAATGAATTCCTCAGTGCTCATGTAGGAGCGCAACTTCTGCAACTTCTCGACACTTAGCGATTTTTGAGCTTTTAGACAGCAAAGTGCCAAAATCTTGGCGAGACGCGGCTTTTTATAGCGATTTTGAACTTCCAACATAATCATTAGCTCAGAACTCATTCGGATTTTTCTCATTAACTGCATTTTTGTTGTTGGATCTTACCAATCTGTCTTCATATTGCATCCTCCTATGCCTTCCAACGACAACTTTCCCTTTTAATGGTCATATTTTTCCGGCAAACTCTGATGCATTCATATTACAACCCACAATCCTTCGTACATCATGGATCCTACGATCTTCAACATAATTTAGACTGTAGTAAAGCAACGTCCTCCGTCGAAGTTATTTCTGCAGAGTAGTTTATTGTCCAATGCCCACTTTCAACTGTAGGTGGCACTAAGAATTTCCTCCTTTCTTCTTCAGAGCGAAGTTGTAGGGCAAGGATCGTCCATGTACAACTTCAACCTACTGCCATTTACCCTTCCCTGAATCAATTATCCATCCAAATTTTCCAATTGAACTGCGCCTCCATCAGTAATATGCTTGATAATATATGGGCCCAAGTAATGCGTTTTGAATTTCCCTGGAAAATTTAAAAACTTACAGTCATAAAAGAGGACAAGGTCTCCTACCTTGAACTTCTTATGCTTGATATGTTTGTCATGTCAGGCCTTCTTTCTTGCTTTGGGCACTTGTTGATGGAATCCTGCTATAAATATATCTTCTTCCAAGGCAATCAATTGTGACATTCTTTCCTCCATTGTTTAGGGTATGATACATATCTTTGAAGGTTGCAATTCTCAAGCTGGGCACAATGTACACCATGGGAATCAAAAATTCTTGCCAATACACCAAACTAAAAGGTTTTTGACCTCTCAACTTCTTACATGTGGTCTTATAAGCCCATAACACAATTGGAATTCTAAGGTCCCATTCATCTTTATTCACATTACATACTTTGGTGAGTGAATTCTCCAAAATCTTATTAAATGCCTCCATTGTTCCAATGGCCTGAGGATGATAAGGAGTACTCTTATAATGAGAGACTTGGAACTCCTCAGTCAATGCTTCAATAGTCTTATTCAATAAGTGTGAGCCTTGGTCACTCATCAAGATCTTCGGGTACCCAAATCTAGACAATATGTATTCAAAAATAAACTTTGTTGCAGTACCTGCACTGCAGTCCTTGATTGGTTATGCTTCTGCCCATCTTGTCAGATAATCAGTCGCAGTAATTATGTACCTCGCACTATTATTTTTCCCAGGTGGATTGATGGGTCCGACAAAGTCGATGGCCCATTTATCAAAATCATGCAATGTAACCTATGGTACTAATGACATCTCATCCCTTCTATAAGGCTTCCTTGTTCTTTGACACACATCCTTTGCATCCTTATGTAGTTTATGCCACCACAATCCTCCTCGCAAAATCTTTTGTGTAGTAACTTTTCTTGCATAATGCCCACCAGTTGCGCCTCCATGAACTTCTGCTAGAATCATTGATCGTTCAAGTTCAGGAACATATCTATGCAAGATCTCACCTTGTCCCATCTTATATAATTATCCTGCTATCAATGAAAATTTAGCTTCCTTCACTACCAATTATTTCTTCTGTTGCGTAGTATATTCTGAAGGAGCCATCCCTGTGGTCAAAAAATGAATAATGTCTGCAAAATATTCATCTGCTACTCTGATTGCAAACAACTGTGCATCAAGAAGATTATCTTCTATGTTGGTTGGTTCTTCTCCTATTTCTAATCTTGACAGATGGTCAGGTCTTGCATTCAGCCTTCCCGGTTTAAGAATGACTTCAAATTCATACTCCTAAAATAACAATAACCATCTGCAAATATTCCCTCTTAGGACAAGCTTATTAACCAAATACTTTAATGCATAATGATATGTAAGCATATTAAAATGTGATCCCAACAAATAATGTCTGAAATTTTGCAGAGCATACACCATAGCTACACTTTCTCATTATGTAGTGGTGTAATTCTTCTCAGCTTTAGATAACTTCATACTTGGAAAAGCTATAGGATGATCAATCTCTCCTTCACCACGTTGTGCCAGTACCACTCCGAAAGTTATGCAAGAGGTATCCACATGGACATGGAATTCCTTATTCCAATTAGGGAATACTAGTATAGGTGCAGTTACCATATTTTATTTTAATATGTTGAGGTTATTCTAGCATCCATTGAAAATTTACATCCTTCTTTAACAATTTATCCATGGGCGCAATGATCAGTGCATACCCCTTAATGAACTTTCTGTAATAACATGTATGTCCCAACATAGTGCGCAACTCTCTTATTGTCTCAGGTGGATCCAAGTTCACAATGATAGCAATCTTAGAAGGGTCCACCATCAATCCTTGCTTACAAACAATATGCCCCAACAATATACCAAAAGGTACACATAATATGCACTTCTTCAGATTCAAAGAGATATGATGTTGTCTACAAGTGTTGAGCATACGCCTCAAACTCCGAACATGTTTGATAAATATTCCAAATATTTTATAGTCAGTATATCTCCAAAAATCTGTAAATGTACTCCTTAAAATTTGTGACTACCACCCTATAAAAGATAGCAGGGGCATTCTTCAATCCAAAAGGCATCACTGTATACTGATATGAGCCCCATTCTATAACAAATGTGGTCTTATGTCGATATTCATGTGAAATTTTGATCTGATGATAACTCGAGAAACCATCTGTAAATGAGTAGGCTCCCTGGCCTCCTACATTGTCCAACACTTCATCTGTGAAAGGGGTAGGAAAAGGATCATGTAAACATGCATCGTTCAACTTCCTTAGATCAACACACATCCTAGTCTCTCCCCGAGTCTTCTTTTCCTGCACCACCATAAGACTTACCCATTCTGACTCTTCGACATGTTAAATAATGCTTGTTGCTATCATATTATCAAGTTATAGCTTCACTTTCTCCTTGTACTTCAGGTTCAACATGTAAGGTCTTTGCTTGACTGGCTTTGCATCAAGCTTCAGGGGAATCTGCTTGACCCCTAAATCTCCTAATATTCCCTTCATATCTAAAAATGTAGTGGGAAACAGTTCTCGATATTCATGGAGTAGCTCTGTAACTTTACTGATTGTCTCCTCGTCCGAGTAATCTCCTACTGTTGCAAATTTGGGTTCTTCTTTTGATCCTATATTCATCTTCTTGGTATTTAATGGTTTTGTTATGTCTGGTATTTCTATCTAAGGTCCTTGTACTTCGTGATGTCCTTCTAATTCTTCTATGTCAATGTTGTGAGGATATTCTCCCTCATCTGCAATATAATATAGCATTCCATTGCATGTTCTATCTGCACAACCCAAATAGGTTGTTGCCATGTCAGTGTGGTCACACCCTCAAATATCTTCTCCTTTACTACCTAAAGGGCCGAATATATGCCCGAACATTCATCCTCAAAGTTGAATGTTAAAATAAAACCATCAACCAAGTCTTCCCAGTTCATAATACCATGCCGCAGTTCTGTTTCTAAGTACCAATTCTTAGGAATTGTCTCCAACTTGTGAATAAATCCATGTACGGATTCCTGTTGTGGAATCTCTTTCCATGTTGTAATGCATAGATGGATATCATTTATTGGGTCAGTTTCACCATCATATTTCTTCTACATTTCTGTCTCTTTGTCCAAACCTTATCCAATATTTCACTAGGAAACCCAAACTTGGGAGAAAACCCAACAACTCTTCTTATAGGATAAATTATTCTTCAGTAAAGTTTAAAATTCCAATTTGTCTAGAAATGTATGTAAAAAATGCAATTCCAAACATCAGTAAAATTCACCTCTATCTACTCCCACAAGTGGTTATTATAGAAGAGAGGTGATGATGAGTGAGTGATCAAATGAAGTGTCACATCATTTTTATATATACAAGTCAAATGGGTGCATTTATCCCAAGGGACACGTCCTTTCATGGGTTGGGCCAATTTGTCCTTTTTTATCCTACATGGAGCCTAGTAAAAATTGAATCTTTATTTTTATTTTCATAATATTCTACGCCGACTTAGGATGCCTCTTGGCATGCGAGAATACCTCTCAATGCTACAAAAAAATCAACATATACTAACAACTTCCTTGGCTCCTCACCACTTTATTTTTATTGTATTTTCGAGTTTGTCTTACTTTGTCTTCCTTTCAATTCTCTCTGGCATCACTCCATTGTTTATTCTTAGCACTATGGCATCCAAATCCAACTCTCAGGGCAAAGTTCTTGTCACGAGAACCAATGATGAACTTGATGCAACCATCACTATAGTGAGCTTTCAACACTTTATTCCATTAGTTGTTAGGAATACATTTTGTTTGATTAAGGATTAAGTGAAGATGGAGTCGACTTCTTAGGAAGTAATAGAATTCATCCCAGACCTAGGACATAGTCACTTTAGAGACAAAAAATTATACCGAACAATGGTATAATTTTGGCACACAAAATCATTTGTTTCCAAGGAATTAATGGAGCATGCACAAGATCAAGTTGGCATTAATCAAGGACTAGAAAAATCAGAGTAATCTACAAAACATACTTCATACTTTGCTCCTGGATAATTAAGAAAAATGGTGTTGTAATTGTCTCTAACACTCTTGGAAAATCTTAGAACAACCCCATCGAGCTCTCTAAGGTTTGGGACAATCCAATGGATTCTTCCCCTCCTTATTTCCAAGTTTCAATTATCAGGTGCTCTTCAACAATTTTTTATTGCTGTTATATTTTAATTTTTCTATGCCACTATGCTTCATAGGGAAAGGAGGGTTTTTTTTTCCTTATTGGTAAACTCCCCTTACTAAATTTATATAATTTCCAATTTTGGACTTGTTTAGACTCTCTTAGATGCTCAAATTTCATATTGTCTTTATGTTTAGAAAGGATTTTTGCTTTTATGTTTCCTTTTTGATCGAGGTAAGTCCTGTCCGAGAAGACCTTCCCTATAGACATGCTATCATAAGTCATATTGTATCATAATGTTTATATTATAATGAAATAGAATGCTTTCTTACCAAAAAAAAATGTAAATTTTCAATAAAAAGCAAGTTAAAGATGAACTTTATGCAATTTCACAACTTTATCATTCTCTATTCAAAGAATATCTAGTGTGATTTTCTTTATTTGTAATTTATTGATTTTAAAGGATGATCAACATCATCATCATCATCATTATAAATGATCCATTTTAATTTTATACAAATTATTAAAATGTAGATTTTTATTTATGATAACTAACTATTTTTATCGTCATTTTTTAACAGTGGAAAAACCTATCGCCTTGATCGAGGTGTTGGATAAAAATTTAGTAGATATGTGGGGGGAAAGAATGAAAACTCTCCTTTCATTAAGGATAGGGGTGGCATTGCCATCTCACCTCATGCACTTGCATATTCCAACAACCTCACCAGTATATGAAATTATGATGACAAACTGAACCTTCGATGGGAGCTCATACATTCCTTGCGTGCCCCCAAATTCTTTTTTTTTGCCTAAGTGAAGAATCCTAGCTATGTAGGTTTTAACCCTTTACATAAATTATCTGCAAAAAAATCTTAAAGACAAAAAATAAACAATAGAGAAAGCATAAAACATAAAACAAATATACACAGAGATTTTCCCCTGGATCCCAAATCGAGACTACCAACTTGATTTTTCATTATATTCCTTTTAGTGTTACAACACATATATATACATGCCGAAGCATTCATAAACCCCAATCCATTAACCCTGGATTAGGAAATAACCGTAGTTCCCTTGACCGGATCTACAAGATACAAGGGGTCGAAAACCATCGTCCCCCAAAACCATGTGCAAACCCATGCACAAAACCATGGGTGGGTCCGCGCGTGGGACTAATCGTGGAAAGAATATAACACATACCCAACATTCTCCAACTTGTTGTTTTCTTTCAGCAGGGGGCCACAAGAGATCTTAATCATCAATCCAACGCTGCAACACCCATTGTTTCTCTACACCAAGAGAGCTTCTGAGTGCTCACATACTTCGTCAATGCATCGACAACATTCTTCAAAGTGTCCACCTTTACCAACAACACCCTTTCATCCTCAACCATATCTCTCACAAAGGGATATTGAACATCAATGTGCTCTGTCTTTGAATGACAAGCAGGGTTCTTAGCTAAGAAAATTTCACTTTGGCTATCATAGTCTATCCTTATAGCTCGCTGCACCAACCCCATACTTGAACACAATCTTTGCAACCAAACTGCTTCCTTGATTGCATGAGTGGCTGCCATGTATTCTGCCTCTGTAGTTGAAAGAGCCACTACAGACTGTCTTTTACTCATCCAACTCACTGCACCTCCAAATAGGCTAAACACATACCCACTTGTAGATCTTCTTTGGTCCAGATCTCCAGCCCAGTCTGCATCAACAAAAACCATGAATGTCCAAAACTCTTTCCAATCTTGGTCTTCCCTGGTAGCACAAACCATAATCACTAGTGCCACACAAATATTTGAAAACCCACTTCACTATTGTCCAATGCTCCTTCCCTGGTTTTGACATAAGCCTACTCAATACTCCCACTGCATGTGCAATGTCTGGTCTAGTACAGACCATTGCATACATCAGGCTACCCATTGCACTTGCATATGGAACATGGGACATATCCTCCTCTTCTTCTTGTGTCTTGGGACACTGCTCAACAAACAAATTTACACCTACAGGAATAGGAACCTTCATCGGTTTACTATCCTGCATATTGAACCTCTACAATATAGTCTCAACATACTTCCTCTGGTTTAACCAGAGCTTCCTCTTTGCCCGATCTCTCTTAATTTCCATGCCCGAAATATAGTTTGCAGCACCAAGATCCTTCATATCGAATTTGGAGAACAATTGGGTCTTCAAATCTTGGATGATTTCTTTGTAGTTCGAATCAACAACATATCATCTACGTACAAGACCAAATAAATAACACTGTCACCAATTAATTTAAAATAAATACAATGATCCTCCTTGCTTCTGGTGATGCCAAGTTCCCGTATATAGGTATCAAATTTCTGATACCACATCCTTGGTGACTGTTTTAACCCATACAAAGACTTCTTTAACCTGCATACCAGTTCTTTCTTACCCTTTACCATAATGCCTTCAGGTTGATGCATGTATGTTAGGGTCCCGTGATTTAGCAGATTGGTAGAAAAAATGCACAGGGTAACATGAAACCAATCTTTGGAGTGCTAGGACCTAGCCTTCCTAGACTCAGAGACGAATCTCTCTATTGTATGCAAAGGATGTGAACTTGTTTGTTTTAGATGGTTGATTTTAGGCTAGTTGTTAAGTGCAGGGTTTGTTATTTTTTTTGGTTGGGTAAGATGATAGATTGAAACATCTGCGACGAAACTAAGTGAAGGGATGTTTCAGCTGAAAAGATAGGCTATGATAAAACATTGATCCATTGGGCCATGGAGTTATGAAAGGATTTAATTGGTCATCAACTCTACAAGGGTGTTCATAGGGAAAGCTAACTATATCAAATGGATCTGTTAGATTAGATTGTGATATGAAACAGTAATAAGTTGTGAAGACAACAAAGCTATAGTCAGTTAAGAATATTCTAGCTCTACTTAGACAAGAAAAGCCTTTCAAGATATCTGTTTGAAGCAAACCAAAGGACAGGGCATACCATAGACTTATTTGGCCAAAATTTTAATAAGCAAACCTCAGACAACAATCCAGTAATCCTAAGACTACTTTCAGATAAAGAAAACATATAAGATAACAATGAGAGTAGCCAAAGATCAAACAAGAATAATCTATCTGCTTTAACTTAACACTCGAAAGGACCTTTAAAGCAACATTTTGAGGCAGACCAGAGGACAAGGCATACCATAGACTTCCATGGTTTAAACTCTACTAAGTATACTTCAAAGAAAGGTCTTAAAAAAATATCTCAAACCGTACTCAAGGGACATGGGTTCACCATAAATTCCCTGGTTTCACTCTATTGAGTTATTTCTAATACAACAAGCTAGATGAAACTAGAGGGCAATTCAGAATCCTCTAATCAGACCTTGCAGAAGAAAACATAAAGACAAAGAATGCAGACATAAATAGGGTGTTGAGACAACAAATCCTAATCTAAAACTTCTGTTTCTTTATTAGAGAAAGATGGACATAATGGAAAAAATAAGAAAAACAATGACAAATAAGGAAAACTTCACTATTAACATAGCTCAAGGATCCTGTGAACGTGCTTGTATTATTGATGATCAAACCAGTTACAATACTCCATGTACAATAGCTCTCTATGATTCAGAGCTTTCTCAAATCCAGCCTAGCAGTCCTCAACTAGCTCAGCAGCAGAAATCAGTCAAATAGCCACCAAGTAACCAACAATAATAATGGATCATATAAGTAGTATTTAACTGCAAAATGAGGAGGTGATCCTATTCTAGGGCTTCTGACTATATTTATTACAGAGTAAATGAACTCTTGACCTTTGTGACCATGCAAGGCCCAAGGCAAGATAAGACTGACTGTCTATTTGTAACAGTAACTCTTAATTTCATTGTTTGAGCTGATTTCTGGAAATGTTTGACTTTAAGGTATTTTGCAATAACTTTACAATAACTGCTAGGTAGATATAAAATATCTTTGAATGTTTGATGTTTTATTGAAAGAAAACATGCCATAGGTGTCCATATGTGTCATCTGAAGAATTAAATGCGTGGGTTGAGTCATTCGAATGGGTCTCTTTGTTGACTTGCCTCTGTTTTACCCTTTAAACTCCGCATTAGGCCCATTAACTATGATTCAACTTTTATAAACTGTCTCATTGTCTCTCTTTCATTTATTCTGCCTTTATCTCTGTTTTATTCATTAATCCTTTGTATTAACCTTTTGATCTTTTAAACCTCTGCTGTCTGTCTTCATTACCTCTAACCTTTGCTTTATGGATAATCTTCATAATTTATCTTCGATCTATGTTTTAGCCTCTTAATTCCTTTGATCTTCATTTCTTCCGCATAGTCCTTTGACTGTAATTTCTTCTGACTGTGTCTCTGTTCTTGTGTTTGCTTTCTACGTGTAGGGATGCAATTCTTTCATTGTTGGAGGGTTTGATAACCACAGACAATCGCGCTTCACCGACGATTAACTGTGACAGAGGGTCTATGGTCCCTTTAATTTGATTGAATCCCTGGATTGTCACCCAGGGCTTCATCCATCGTTAATGGACTGTGGGAAGGCTTGGTGGACCTTTCCACCATTAAACCTGCACAAAAAACAATTAATTAACCTTACAACCACGCGGGAGAGGGTTTACTGCATTTTATGAGGTTCTCGGGCTGTCGGAGGGCGAAAATGGAGAATTGGAGTCTTGGTTCCGTAGGCGGAACCAGCAGGGAAATTCAAACGAAAGAGGCGGTTTGAATTACGGCGCGAGTAGATAAGTGGTTTTTAGAAAACCGGAGGCAGTTTTCGCGTAAAAAAATGATGGTAAGCAGTTTTTAGTGGGAGGCATGCGATATAGCCCAGGACGCGACACGTGGTGGGGAAAAACTGCCTATTTCGCGCGGGTCAGAAAATGTTAATCCCGACGCAATTATATATGCGATCTGCGCCAGGGATGGGAGATCAATGGCTATCGCACGTTTAGGAGGTGGCGAGTAGGTGATCGGGCCAGCGGAAGTGGAGGACAGGTGGCGAGGTTTTGTTGGATGGCGGGGTTAAGTGGAGGATGGGGCCCAAGGCCTTAATAAATTAATGGAAATATGTTAATTTACAAGGTTTTTTGGAAGGGGCACTGGGTATGGTGAGACCGGGGCCCGATTTTAATATAATAAGGTTTATGAGGCCTTATTATAAGGTGTATGGGGGTTTATAAAATGGAAAGAGCGGAGGCGTAATTTACACAGGGGAGGGGCTTATAGATAGGCAGAGGTCGATGTTGTATGGGTGCAAAAGGGGCTGGGGCTAGAAGGAAAGGGAGCTTAGGCCTGTATTTTATAAGGGCAGGTTTTTTAATCTAAAAAAAAAGAGGGTTTTTTTTTTTTTTTTTTTTAAAGAAGGAGACCCGATAGGCTTAAGTTTGGGTTTTAAACAATGTAAAAGTGGACTTTTACATTGTTTAATACAATGTAAAGGGAAATGAAGAATAGGGGTGTGCTTCATGAGGGTTTAGGAAAGGTAGAAATGGGTTTTACAGAGGGGAAAATGGAGTGAATGAGAGTATGGGTAGGGTAGTGAAAATGAGATCAGTATTCCCAGAAAATGAAGTTTTTTGGAGCAGTGAGGTGAAATTTAGAAGGCAAAGAGGGAGAAATTTAGTGAAACAATTTGACTTAGGATAATGAAGGCAGTGAGATTTCTAAAACTCACAATATTTCACAAATCTTGTTTTTAGAAATATAGGACCATTACTTAGTCATCTCAAAAAATAGCAAAAATTATTGATGACTAACAGTGGCTCCACTTGGGGAGGGCAACTCCTTTAGGAGGTGTTAAGAACCTCATAGAACAAATCTCTGGAAGAAGTAGACCAATGCCTTGATTTTCACCTTGACAAACCTTCATCTTTAACTTATTGAATTGCTGCTTTGAAGGTGTGATCTTTAGCATCTGAAAATAACATGATTTCTTCAACCCAACTTCTACCTACCCATCCTACTTTCCTAGCATTTTTTCTTCATTGGGTGCATTTAGACTTGCAAACCCTTAACATCATTTTCTTTTGAAAAATAGGAAAATATCTATTTCTACGCTTATATCTTTCAAGAGTTTAGATTAAGCTGATGAACTCATTTATTTCTCTACCTAATCTAACTATCTGTTAAGATTAAGCTGTATGACAGATTTTCATTCTCTAATCTAAAAATAAGAAATTGAAAACATAACCAAATCAATATTATACAGTCTGATTTGTTATGAGCTATAGCATTTTGTACAAGTGTGCATACATAATTTATTCTGCAGCAATTTAAAACAAAAACTTTGAGGGCTGAAATTTCGAACTTGTTATTTATCCCTCTATTCTTTCTTGGTTCAGATTTTTAATCATTGAAACCAATATCTTTTCCTAATCTAATCTACTGATAAGCCAAGATTAGATAGTTTGGCAAATATTCATTCACTACCTATCAACAGAAATTTAAACTTGTTCAATTATGATTAGGCTGTATGTTTGAACAAAACTCTTCTTTTTAAACAAGTAGTGGCATTTAGGCTTGCACACTTTCAGCAATACTCTTTTTGGGTATGGGGTTGTACCTATTCTTTTTCCTGCCCTCTTTTTCTTATTTATCTTTGTTTTTTGTATTTTCATTTTTTGACAAAACAATATGAAAATAAAGCTAGAAATATGCTCATAGTACTGAGCTTATTTGCATTCCTATATATCCTAATCTAACTTATACATGATATACATTCATTTGGCGAACTCTCTTTTCTAATACAACCAATCAAGCAGATGATTCCATGATTGATCTTGTTTCAGCTCTTTGAGAGTGCTGAAGAAATCAAAAGGCCACTTACACCTCACTTGTTATCGAACAATAGTGTT
This sequence comes from Pinus albicaulis, assembly GCA_034641835.2. NCBI lineage: Eukaryota > Viridiplantae > Streptophyta > Pinopsida > Pinales > Pinaceae > Pinus > Pinus albicaulis. The sequence continues at coordinate 1,683,014,778 of CM076580.1, forward strand.
TAAGATTTTCCTCACACTTTGCAACAGACTGTTCTTGGCAGAACCCACTCCTCCTTTAGATTTCTCAAGAAAAACAACAAATGGATATTGGAATAATACTTGATCTAGAGGATTTGAGACATAAGCTTCATTCAGGACTATTCCTTCTTCCACTTGGCTATGCTTGGGACTCTTTTGGGAAAAAAACTCCACCTCTTCCTCATGATCATCTGAACTGGTAGAATCATCATATATTGCAATGTTATCCTCTAGAAAACCTGATGTATTCTGATTGAGAAGGCTGAAATCTGTGTGAAGGCCATCATGTTGATGAGCAAGAGCACTGTTTGGAAATGAATCTTCTTGAGAAAGTAGTGCAACAACTCTTATGTGTTCATCAATTTCCATGCCTTCATCTGCAATTTGTAATTCAAAGGAACTTGGTGGCTACAAATCTGGATTTAAGGAGGATTCCATGTCCCAAATTATTTCCCCAACCATTTCAGGAGAAGGCTTCCCATTGAAAACTTGCTCAATAAGTTCATCATCCTCCTCAACCTCAATATCAAGACTGAAAGACCGCTAATTCCAATCACATGAAATTTATTTCTGATGGGCTGAAGTGAAGTAGAGCAAAGAGTCAGAGACTCCTCACTTACTTCTAAACTTTCAAGGCTTTCCTCATCAGTGTCATAGGTGACCTGTATTGGTTGATTACTTCTTTCAAGTTGATGATAGTGAATTTTATCCCACAAATCAACTGATGATTACTCTGCAAGATTAGCTTATGTTTGGATATCATAATCATCAACATATTGATCAAACCTTGGGGAATCATTAATATGAGTAATGTCACCAGCCATACATATTGGACTATCAGATTGTTTCTCTTCGAATTGATCTACAAATCCATTTTATGACTTATGGTAGACAAGATTAGCAAGAGAATGAACATAAATATTTTGGTCATATGAAGTCTTAGAGGTTGTCTACATGTTTAGAAGATGATTTATTTCTTCTTCAATTAAAAAAGGAGGCATTTCTCTTTTTCTTTGGAAATAACTACAACAGTTCTCTTTCTCTTGTGAAAGCTGATTGAGAGGCTGGATGTCTTCTTAAGCCTCACCTAGAAGAGTTGATGAATCATCACTTGTGTTTTTAGAGAGATCCTACAAGTGTTCTTTCATTTATTGATTAGTTTCATCCTTTATCAACTCTTCCTGATTTTTGTGGTAGTTACTTTGAGCATGAGATTCATAAGTTGCCTCTCATAGGTTTTCAGGGTGCCAAATTCCTTTTATAATCCGAAATGAATTGAAGTCTAAGGGTAGAGACTCTAAATGTGTTGACTCCTCCTTTATTCGAGATTTTGTGATTTCAAGATGGCTGATTGATTCTTTAGAGCACTCCTCTCTGTTTTTATTTGCAACTTGCTTGTAATGCTCTCTTAATAGTGAAGCACAAAATGTAGGAAAGTAACTAGTACCTACTTGGCAACCTTCTTCATTTTCTTCTTTGCAATCTTACTCATCATGCATATTTTGTTCGTTGTTCTTGTCTTGTAGTGATTGCGTTTGTTCTTCCCAAGGAAGAAGTATAGGTTGTTTTGAATAAGCAGCACCAACCTCAACCTTGTATTTTTCCTCTTTCCTGCCAAGTATATACATCAATTTGCTGAACGTATCTATCAACATATCTAGTTTTTCCTCTCTGTTTATATTTGGATCCATATTTGTTTAATAAAAAAGGGTCATTGCATCTTTTCAACCAATCTAGAGTTCTCTACCAGTGGAGTATTTAGATCTATTGAGAGTTGTGGAGTCGCTAGGTGGAAGATTTCAACTTTGCTGTCCACCATTAGCATGATTGGGATTACTTAATGCATTCCCAGGGGAGTTTATGAGAACTAGTGGGGTCAATAGGGCTACTGAAGACAAGTGGAGTCACCAGGTGGATGTTGTTTACTATTTGTAAGTATGTTCTTATTGTCCACCATCAACAACTAAATACCAATCTAAGGAATTTTATGGTTTTCTAAGGTCTTAAGGATGCCTAAGATATCATTTACTCAGAAGGTCCCACCGTGATCGCCAGAATGTTAGTGTGGCAATGAGGTGGCAGATTCACTAGATTTTCTAAGTCTAATTGAGGGTATAATGAGTCCCAAGAGGTATTCAGGCAACTATGTACTCAGAAGGTCTCATCGTGATCGCTAGAATGTTAGGGTCTCGTGATTTATCAGATTGGTAGACCAAATGCACAGGGTAGCATGAAACCAATCTTTGGAGTCCTATGACCTAGCCTTCCTGGACTCAGAGAGGGCTCTCCCTATTGTATGCAAAGGATGTGAACCTGTTTGTTTTAGATGGTTGATTTTATGCTAGTTGTTAAGTGCAGGGTTTGTTATTTGTTTTGGTTCGATAAGATGATAGATTGAAAGATCTGAGATGAAACTAAGTGAAGGGATTTTTTAGCTGAAAAGATAGGCTATGATAAAACATTGATCCATTGGGCCATGGAGTTATGAAAGGATTTAATTGGTCATCAAATTTACAAGGGTGTTCATAGGGCAAGCTAACTATATCAAATGGATCTCTTAGATTAGATTGTGATATGAAACAGTAATAAGTTGTGAAGACAGCAAAGCTATAGTCAATTAAGAATCTTCTAGCTCTACTTAGACAAGAAAAGCCTTTCAAGGTAACTGTTTGAAGCAAACCAAAGGACAGGGCATACCATAGAATTCTTTGGCCAAAATTTTAATAAGCAAACCTTTCAAACAACAATCCAGTAATCCTAAGACTACTTTCAGATAAAAAAAACATATAAGATAACAATGAGAGTAGCCAAAGATCAAACAGGGATAATCTATCTGCTTTAAATTAACACTCGAAAGGACCTTTAAAGCAATATTTTGAGGCAGAACAGAGGACAGGGCATACCATAGACTTCCCTGGTTTAAACTCTACTAAGTATACTTCAAAGAAAGGTCCTAAAACAATATCTCAAGCCATACTCAAGGGACATGGGCTCACCATAAATTCCCTGGTTTCACTTTGAGTTATTTCTAAGACAACAAGCTAGATGAAACTGGAGGGCAATTAAGAATCCTCTAATTAGACCTTGCAGAAGAAAACATAAAGACAAAGAATGCAGACAAAAATAGGGTGTTGATACAACAAATCCTAGTCTAAAACTTCTGTTTCTTTATCAGAGAAATATGGACATAATGGAAAACATAAGAAAAACAGTGACAAATAAGAAAAACTTCACCATTAACATAGCTCAAGGATCCTGTGAACGTGCTTGTATTATTAATGATCAAACGAGTTATAATACAACATGTACAATAGCTCTCTGTGATTCAGAGCTTTCTCAAATAAAGCCTAGCAGTCCTCAACTAGCTCAGCAACAGAAATCAATCAAATAGCCACCAAGTAACCAACAATAATAATGGATCATACAAGCAGTATTTAACTACAGAATGAGGAGGTGATCCTATTCTAGGGCTTATGACTATAGTTATTACAGAGTAAATGAACTCTTGACCTTTGTGACCATGCAAGGCCCAAGGCAAGATAAGACTAACTATCTATTTGTAATAATAACTCTTAATTTCACCGTTTGAGCTGATTTATGGAAACGTTGGACTTTAAGGTATTTTTCAATAACTGCTAGGTGGATATAAAATATCTCTGACTGTTTTCAATAACTGTTTGATGTTTTATTGAAAGAAAACATGCTATAGGTGTCCATATTTGTCATTTGAAGAAGTAAATGCTTTGGTTGAGTCATTCGAATGGGTCTCTTTGTTGACTTGCCTCTGTTTTACCTTTTAAACTTCCGCATTAGGCCTATTAACTCTGATTCAACTTTTATAAACTGTCTCACTGTCTCTCTTTCATTTATTCTTCCTTTATCTCTGTTTTATTCATTAATCCCTTGTATTAACCTTTTGATCTTTTAAACCTTTGTTGTCTATCTTCATTACCTATAATATTTGCTTTATGGCTAATCTTCATAATTTATCTTCGATCTATGTTTTAGCCTCTTAATTCATTTGATCTTCATTTCTTCCGCATAGTCCTTTGACTGTAATTTCTTATGACTGTGTCTCTATTCTTGTGTTTTCTTTCTGCGTGCAGGGATGCAATTCTTTCATTGTTGGAGGGTTTGATAACCATAGACAATCGCGCTTCACTGACGATTAACTGTGACAGAGAGTCTACGGTCCCTTAAATTTGATTGAATCCCTGGATCCTCACCCAGGGCGTCATCCATCGTTAATGGACTGTGGGAAGGCTTGTTGGACCTTTCCGCCATTGAACTTGCACAAAAAACAATTAATTAACCTTAAAACCATGCGGGAGAGGGTTTACTGCATTTTCTGAGGTTCTCGGGTTGTCGGAGGGCGAAAATGGAGAATTGGAGTCTTGGTTCCGTAAGCATAACCAGCAGGGAAATTCAAATGGAAGAGGCAGTTTGAATTAGGGTGAGAACAGATAAGTGGTTTTCAGAAAACTAGAGGCGGTTTTCGCGCGAAAAAATTATGGTAAGCGGTTTTTGGTGGGAGGCACGCGATATAGCCTAGGACGCGACACGTGACGCGGAAAAACCGCCTATTTCGTGCCGATCGGAAAATTTTAACCCCGATGCAATTATATGCGATATGCGTCGGGGACCGTTAGATCTCGAGACGGGAGATCAACGGCTATCGTACGTTCGGGAGGGGGCGAGCAGGTGATCAAGCCAGCGGAAGTGGAGGACAGATGGCGAGGTTTTGTTGGATGGTGGGGTTAAGTGGAGGATGGGGCCCAGGGCATTAATAAATTAACAGAAATATGTTAATTTACAAGGTTTTTTGGAAGGGGCGCTGGGTATGGTGAGAGAAGGGCCCGATTTTAATATAATATGGTTTATGAGGCCTTATTATAAGGTGTATGAGGGTTTATAAAATGGAAAGAGTGAAGGCATAATTTACATAGAGGAGGGGCTTATAGATAGGTGGAGGTTGAGGTCGTATGGGTGCAAAAGGGGCTGGGGATAGAAGGAAATGGGGCTTAGGCCTGTATTTTATAAGGGCGGGGTTTTTAATATAAAAAACAAAGTTTTTTTTATATAAAAGAAGGACACCCGATAGGCTTAATTTTGGGTTTTAAACAATGTAAAAGTGGTCTTTTACATTATTTAATACAATGTAAAGGGAAATGAGGAATAGGGGTGTGCTTCATGAGGGTTTAGGAAAGGGAGAAATGGGTTTTTCAGAGGGAAAAAGGGAGTGAATGAGAGTGTGGGTAGGGTAGTGAAAATGAGATCAGTAGGCCCAGAAAATGAAGTCTTTTGGAGCAGTGAGGTGAGCATTAGAAGGCAAAAAGGGAGAAATTTAGTGAAACGGTTTGACTTAGGATAATGAAGGCAATGAGATTTCTAAAACTCACAATATGTCACAAATCTTGTTTTTAGAAATATAGGACCATTACTTAGTCATCTCAAAAAATTGCAAAAATTATTGATGACTAATAATGTAGATCTCCTCTTCCAGATCCCTGTGAAGAAATTATGTGTTCACATCCATCTGTTCTACCTCAAAGTCAAATACAATAGCAACAGATAAAAGTAATCTAATAGAAGTAACCTTGGCAACAGGAGAAAAAATATCACCAAAATCAATTCTCGACACCTGGGAATAACCTTTTGCTACCAATTGAGCTTTGTATTTCTCCACCTTACCTTCTACATTCATCTTATTCTTAAACACCCATTTGCTCCGAATGGGCTTCCTTCCAGCCGACAACTCCACCAGATCCCATGCCTCACTTTTGTGCAAGGATGCCATTTCATCAACCATGGCCGCCTTCTAGAGTTTTCCATCCTCTGAATCTACTGCCTCCCTGACAGTTCTACGATCATCATCAATTATGGTTAAAGCAAAATTTGAATAGAAAGTAGATGGACTATACCTTTCGAGTTGCCTTCTTTCCCGAACTGATCTTCTCATAGTCGGAGTTTGTGGCTCTTCCTCTTTTGAATCTTCTTCTGTTGTAGAGTCTGATTCATCCTTTTTTAGCTCAAACTCTATCTTCTCAGGGTCCTTTGATAGGACTTGATGTTTAACAACATCTTTCACCTCTCTAAACACCACATCTCGACTGTACACAACCTTCCTTGTTTCTGGGTTCCAAATCTTGTAACCTTTTAAACCATCCTTATACCTAATAAAGATGCACCTTTCAGATTTATTATCCAACTTGGTCCTTTTCTCCTTGGGAACATGTACATATGAATCACATCCAAATACCCTTAGATGTGAAAGAGAGGGTTTTTGACCAGTTCATATGTCATGTGGAGTCTTATCCTCCAACGCCGATGAAGGTGATCTGTTAACCAGGTAACATGTAGTCTCTACTGCTTCTGCCCAGAATTCCTGTCCTAACCCGGTACCACTGAGCATGCTTCTTGCCTTTTCCATCAGCGTTCTGTTCATTCTTTCTGCAACTCCATTTTGCTGAGGTGTGTATGGATTAGTCTTCTACCATGATATACCACACTTCTTACAGAATTCTTCAAATTCCTTCTTGCAAAAATCTCCACCATTATATGTCCTCGGCACCTTTATCTTCTTCTCTGTTTGGTTTTCCACCAGAGCCTTAAATTCTTTAAATATGTCAAAGAATTCAAATTTATTCCTCAAGAAATATATCCATGTATTCCTTGAGAAGTCATCTATGAATGAAACATAGTACACAGACTTTCCCAGTGATGGAACCAACACAGGTCCAAACACATCACTGTGCACAAGCTCTAATATCTTGTTTGCCCTCTTAGCACCAAAAGGAAAACTCACCTGATTCTTCTTCCCATATACTCAGTGTTCACAGAAATTGAAATCCAGAGAGAAATTAGACATACCTTCTACCGTACCATTTCTATGAAGTATCCAAAGGCCCTTCTCTCCAATATTTCCAAGCCTTTGATGCCATAGCATGGTATTTTCTCCAGAGACCGCCATGCTTTCCGCTCCACTTTTAGGAACCACAAAACTGTTTCACCCATCAATAACAGTGCTACCCTGAAGCTTGTACATAGTTCCAATCCGAACTCCCCGCATTAATACCAGTGCTCCCTGAACCATCTTACAGGTATCTTTCTCGAACAATGTTTTTACACCTGCATCATCCATCATGCTTACAGAAATCAGATTTTTGGCTAATGCAGGAATATGTAGAACACCAGGTAGTGTTATAATCCTTCCACCTTGCAGCTTCAGCTTGAATTTTCCACGTCCGACGATTCTAGACTTCCTATCATTCCCTAAGAAGACATCGACGCCATCATACTTCTCATACTCGCAGAACCACTCCCTATGGGGAGTGAAGTGAAAGGATGCACCTGAGTCAATCAACCATGACTCATGATCTACATGTGTATTCAAAGAAGAGGCCAAATACACATCCCCACCTTCATCCGAGGTGGTTTTTGCCTCTGCAGAAGAAGCATCCTAAGATCCCTTTCCTTTCTCATAAGCTTTAGATCTGCAGTCCTTTTTGTAGCGCCCTTCCTTTCCGCATTTCCAGCACACCTTTACAAACTTTCCCAAAGATTTAGATCTCCTTCTAGATTTAGATCTCCCACTCGAAACCTTATTCTTGTTTCTGTTTTGGGACCTTCCTCGTACAGACAAGGCATCTCCATTCTGGCCCTCCATATTTCTCTGTCTCATTTCCTCCGACAGCAAGGCTGAGACAATGTCAGCAAAATTCAAGGTAGTTGTATTGCTACCTATTGCAATAACTAGATCGTCCCACGAATCTAGTAGAGAACACAACAAACTGATGCACTTATCTTCATCTAAGATTTTAATATAAATAGATAACAACTGACTTACCACAGTATTGAAGGCATTTAGATGCTATGTCACCGAGTCTCCATCCTTCATCCTCAGGTTATACAACTTTTTCCGTAGGAACAATTTATTCACCAGAGACTTAGATTGGTACAAATTCCCTAGCTTGTCCCACAAAGTCTTCGCCATAGCTTCCCCAGATACATTCAACAATACTGAATCTGAGACACAACTGTATTGTGCTCTTTGCCTTCCGATCCAACTTCTTCCAGTCTTCATCTGACATTTCCGTTGGTTTAGTACCTAGATCTACCGCGATCCACTGATCTTTATCCACCAACAGATCCTCCATCTTGAGCTTCCACAACTCAAAAATATGACCATTAAATTTCTCGATCTCTATCTTTCCACTGCTCGCCATCTTCTTTGACTACAAGAATCGATCCCGCAGATCTCCCACTGAATAGGGTCTGCCACAGGCCTGAGTAAAAAACTGCTCAGCAGAAAAGGCGTCCCCTTGAAGCCGAAACAACTTTGATACCAAATGTAGGTTTTAAACATAAAATTGATATACACAAAGATTTTCCCCTGGATCCCAAATCGGGACTACCAGCTTGATTTTTCATTATATTCCTTTTAGTGTTACAACACATATATATACATGCCGAAGCATTCATAAACCCCAATCCATTAACCCTGGATTACGACATAACTGTAGTTCCCTTGACCGGATCTACAAAATACTAGTGGCTGAAAACCATTGTCCCCCATGTTGAGATTGCAATAAGATGATGAGCTTAGTGGAAAGAAGTCGCCTTCACTGAGTGGGCCCGCAGGCTATTTTTGGCGCAAAGTCTATTTTTAGACATATGGATCATGTTCTATGAGTTGCAGGATGCTATTTGTGGATGGTTGGTCAAGTCGGAAAAAATAGATGGACTTCTATTTTTAGACATATTGAGCGGAATCTATTTTTAGATTGCCAGTCTAAAAATAGATATGTCAAATATTATTAGCTCTTAATAATATTTGGACTCTAAACATTATCTTATTCTCTTGGAGCACTTCAGTTAAGTGCACAGATGTAGCACAGGAGCTGACAGAAGGAATTACGCTATTCCTAAGGGTTATGTGGAGCTATTGCATGGATACTTCAGTTAGAACTCATGTGACAGAGTTTGGTGGAGTTGATTGAGGAAGTTAGTGGAGTTGTATTCAGTTTAACTAATCTAAACATAGTTGAGCTATTTGTATTCAGTTTAACTAATTGATACAATTAGTGAGAGTGGTGTGAATAAATTATTAATTAATTCACTAATTATAAACTCATTAATCAACTAAATAATGCATCAGTTAACTTCAGTGCATGGACAGTTTCAGTGGAGACCAGTGCAGAAATAGGTGAAAGAGCAGGTTAACTATCAGTTGTGACTATACTGTTGCTATTTGCAACACAGAGATAGGTGGAGAAACCCATGAGGATTGCGCAGTACAAGCCAGGTGGTTTATCTATTTAATGAAGCCATCCCATAGCATTGAAAACGCAATAGAGGCTGGCTATCAAGTGGCAAAAGATTGGAGCATGTGTTTTGCTAGATCTAGCTTGATAGTGTGTAGCAATTGGAGGTGGTGCTGAGAGCTTGTGAGGATCTTTGTACTATGATTGTTACATGATCTCCATGACATATAATATATAGATAGTTGGGGTTTTCAGCTTTAAGCTTTCCCATTAAATACTGTGTTCATATGTGTGATTGTTCGTGGTTTTAATGTATGCATGCAATTGATTTTATTTCTGCATGTGATTATCAATGGTAGAAGAGATTCTGTATTATGCATGAAGCTAAAATAGTGTGTGATCAGGAGAATCTCGGTGAATAATATATCAGTTATTCAAATTTCTACACCCCAAATCCATGTGCAAACCCATGCACAAAACCATGGGCGGGTCCGCCCATTAAAAAATAAAATTCCTAGGGCACTACCCCGGACACTGACAAGCGGGCTGCTGCCCCCCCTATGACCCCCCTGCTGCGCCGGGCACAACGTATAGCTCATGAGACTAATCGTGGAAATAATATAACACATACCCAACAAGCTACATGTGAGATGTTTCCACCACGATGTTGGAATTTTTTTTTCATCGGGCACTGAAGGCCCTAGTCCTTCAGGACTGGATGCATTCGACAATCAAAACTCAACACAAGATTGCAAGGAAAGCTAGACTAGGACTTCATGTCGTCCAGTGGAGAGGGGGGAATTGAAAACTACTTCTTAGAACCTGGTGGCCCGTCAGTAAATGGGTAATGTTTCCTATGCCCAATCTTTACCATATCCTAAGTTTTTTTTTCTCTTTTGCATGGTGGAATTCAATGTTTGTTATGCAGGGTCTCCTTGTGGTGTTAGAAAATCTGGGATTGACCTCGTTTTTTCAGTCTTCACTCAATACCTGGATCTCATCCATGGTATCTCTTCCTCTATGTTTTTTGTCTCACCCTACCCCTAAACGTGTCTAGGTCCAATCCTTAATTCCCCTCTCAGATCTATCATGAATTATTTTTGTTTGGCTTATTTGTCTTCACCTCCTATGGGGTTTTTTTAGTCTAATATCTTGTCTACTCTTGACTGCTATGTTGTGTTAAAGAATGTCATCTTGCTAGGGTTCTGGAGGTCATGGCCCTTCACACAAGCCTTGAGCTCAGACTTAAATCCAATTTTCTACTATTATTTTCCATTCTACCATTCCCCCTGAAATCTAGGCATAAATTCAACAATGGGTAGCCTTAACCACCAATGAACACTAGTCCTATTCTGACTCTGAAATCTAAATTGAAGTTTATAGTTTGGTTCCTAATCCTTGTCACACCAGGGGACGGTGTAATCAATACCTTAATTCCATCACTCTTCATTGGAAAATTAAGATGCTCCTGGGAAGGATACTCAAAGAAAAATATGAGAACCACAATGAGATCATTACATGCCTCAACTAAATTCAAAGAGTCTAATGCCACCAATGCTCTTACTAAGTGAGCCTCGATCCCCACTTAATGCATATCGAAGGTCATCTCCAATGTGGTCTTAAACCTCCAACAGGCTCCACTGCACAACACCTGGCTCCAGTAATGTCCTTCAACAAATGATGGTTGTCTAGAGATCTTAGTTGAAGTTTTGGTTTCAGAATTATTTCCTTAGTTAGATGTACAACCAATTACAAATGATAGGGGATATGTAGTAATTTTTTCAAACTTTTCATATATCCTGTTGTCGACCCTAGAGACAACCTTGAGTTGTGAAAGACCAGTGCCTAGGACATCTTATATAGCAAGGAGCGTGTGATATAACAGGGGGAGTTATAAAAAAAAGGCTCACATGCTATCTCCTGTAAACAGGGAGGTTAACTTGAATGGGACCAAAACCTTCAGAAAAGGGATGTAGGGAAAGCAATACTGTAGAGGCAAGGTGCAGTAATACAAATGCATCAGACAATTTAGAGGTAGCTTACTGTAAAGAGGGCCGGTTCGAAAATACCTCACAAAAATAAATAATCAGAAGGTGATTACTGCGTATGAAAGATTGAGATAATACTAACTGCCATTGAGATGATATCCAGATACACAATATCACCATGTAATGGGCTTACCAATTTAAGAATCCATACATGACAATAGCATTTTAAAAATAACCTCCCAAAGAAGCTAATATAGCATAAATATGGTTGAACTGAAAAGTGAAACAGTATATCATGCCTGAGCCATATTTAAAGCGCTTGACTAGTTCAAGCATGGGTATAAACTAGGATAAATCCATACCAAAAACCAGTGAGCCACTCGCATTCCAGAACATGATACAAGAAAGGCGGATGAAATGAAATGAACAATTAAACTAACATATAAAGGGAGAAGTTACAAATTGTGAGACACCAAAGACCAGAATCCTCATTAAAGATGGAACTCCTCCTCACTGAAACCCAACGGGCTCTGTGCATTCATATAAAAGTTCGACAAAAATGCATACAAAATTCTCTTACTGCCTAATTTTCTGAAAATCTAGAACCCCTGATAATCCGTTCCTGGGGGTTTTTATAGGAGAAAAACTCCTCACAGGAGTGGATGGTGAACATTAAATTGATTCATTAAGATGGCATGGAGGAAGCATCCACGCCCATACTACTCCATAACCCTGCACTGTACTTTGTAGTCTGGTTCAGAGATTTCTATTAGGTCGAGATTGACCTTGGATTTGTTTTTTGAGTCCTTTCTGGTTGTAAAGCTCTCTGTTCTGCCTTCTGAAATTGGTGAACTGGGTAGAAAGTCCGCGGGCTTCCATACTCCATAACTGCTGGTTCTGACTGTCTTTAAGAGGCTTCTGTCAACGTGATTGACTATTTCTGGGCTCGAGGAGACATGGAAGCTTTAATGGAAAGATGTACTGCATGGAGGAAAACGTCCCGCAGGTATTCAAACACAGCTATAGCTGTTGCGTGTGCTCTTTGGGTCTTCAAAATGCGCTTTCTTCCTTTGAATGCGGGGTTAAGCTTTAATTATTCAATACCAGGCTTAAACCCCCTTTAATCCTCTTTGTTGATATACTGGTCTCGGTCGCCAAGGCCTCTCATTGAAACCCTGCACAATGAACTAAACTTATTATAAAAACTAAGGGATGGTGGAAGCGATGCTGTGAAGGCCTGTGAAGCGGTGGTGGAAATGGTGGAAGCGGTGAACCAATGAAGATTTGGAGCAGAAGGAGTCGTGAACCGTCCGATTAGGTGGGCAGATGAAGATGGACGATCGGGAATGATGAATGGAGATGCTAAGGTTAGGCGGAGCAATAATAATTAGTGTAAAGCCCAAGGCTTTAAAGTTTATGGCGAATACGCAGAATAACATAGGAAATGAATGAAATGGGGACCATAGTGTGGGACCCGACCGAGGGTGGAGGGCGATTTACTGTGAGCCGTCAGATCTCAGGAGGAGATAGACAGTTAGGATCATCCAAATGGGGTTAATAGGGAAATCCGATGAAGAAAATGGTGAAATGCGCGACATAATGCAGACCGTAGATCCGGGTCAATGGATGGCGGAGATCCAATCACATCGGAGGGAGGCTGAGGGTAACACTTTCAAGATCTTCCGATTGGTGATGGTGCGATTGAGCGCCAGCCATCTGATCTGGAATAAGATCGACGGCGGAAATTACATTGGCGGGGAGAAAGGCAGGTGAAATGAGCGGGTAGCGATTAAATCTGGGCCGTTGGATCTCTCGGGATGGATGGCTTCGATTCAATTGGGGGATCGCAATCGGGGGATACATTTGAGATTGCGATTGAAATTTGGAGCGACGCGCGATTGAGCGCCGGCCGTCAGATCTGGGACCAGATCAACGGCCCACATTCAATCGCAAGGAGATAGAGAGGGGCGACGGAGCGACGAGCGATGAGATCTGGACCGTTGGATCACAAGAGATCAACGACTCAGATCAAATCGGGGAATCGCAATCGGAGGAAACGGAAGGGCGGCACAACAAAAAGTTTCGATTGCGATTGGAGCGATGGTGCGATGGAACAAGTGCGATTAGCGCTGAGCCGTCGGATCTGTACAGATCCACGGCTGGTATCGCAGCAGGAACACAAAGGAGGAAGTCAATCACATCGGAGATTTCAGAGTGACAAAGGGAAAGCGTTCACCCGCTCTTCCGATTGCGATAAGCACTCGGAGCTTAGATGCTTGGTTCCGGTGCTCGGTTACATGGTGAGGAAGTGGTTAGGGCTGGGCTGAAAGGGGCTATGCCTGATAAATGAAGCAAGGTGGGTTTTCTTAGCCGAAAAATAGGGTTTTTAAGGCTAAAGAGGGGAACGATAGAGATAATAAGGGGGTTTCAGCCAAACAAAGGGTATTTGTGAGGTTACGAGGGGAATAAGGTGAAGAAATAGAGGTTTAAAGGGGATGAGAAACTATGAAAAGGGAGGCCTCTTGGGTATTTTCTTCACGAACAGGGAGACTTTATAATGGAAACGTCAGTGAGGATTTCCTGGAGGACAAAGGCACAAGGACTTGGCTACTCAATGTTATCTTAAAAATGACTAATGTTAACCATATGATCAACATTGGCTCCACCTGGGGACGACACGTTCATCCTTGGGCGTGTCAAGAACTTCGTAGACCACCTGTTAATCTTCTATGTGGACAACACTCTTCAGCACCTTTACTTTTCTCTTCATGATTCATCACGACACCCACATTATTCACATAAATATGAAAACAGAAAACTAATGTACAATATAATACATCAGGCTCTCCCTGCCTGAATCAGAACTGGAACTAGGGTTTGAGGAACTGACCGTTTACAGGGGCATCGAGCAAGTCTCCCTATAAATTTTCCAACCTGAAAGAATTATTGCCCCCCTGTTCCATGATTTTAAAAGGGCCAAACCAGAGTGGGTCAAATTTACCATGTTTCCCCTTTTCAGCTCTTTGAATATCCCATCTAAGCACTAAATCCAAAATATGTAACTTCCTGTCTTTGGCATGCTGATAAAAAAGGTCCTTCATCTTCTCTTGATATTCAGTTAGCCTTTGACTTACTTGGTTTCGTGTTTCTTCTAGCTCCACCAGCTGATTTATTCTCCTGGTCACATCATCGGGTTCCTCCTGACTCTCCTGCATGAAACAGGCTACTGGTAAGGCTAATTACACATGGAATACTGCTGCCCTCCCATATACTAATTCATATGGGGACTTTCCGGTTGCTCTTTTTCTAGTAATCCTATTGGCCCATAGAGAGAATTTCAACTGGGAATCCCAGTTTTTCTGATTTTCATTGATAGCCTTCTTCAGTGCTCTCACTAGGGTTTTACTTGAAGACTCTGCCAAGCCATTTCCTTGTGGGTAATAGGCCATAGAGTGACTTAGTACAATGTTATACTGCTGGCAGAAGCTCACAAATTTCACAGAATTGAAAGCCCGGGCGTTGTCAGTCACTATCTTGGCAGGGCACCCAAACCTGGATATGATGTTTTCTTCCATGAATTTTATTATCACATCATCTGTTGCATTCCTCGCAGGTATAGCTTCCACCCATTTTTTGAAATAATCTGTGGCAGTTAGTATCCACTTATGTTGACCACTCGACGGAGGATGTATTTCACCGATAAAGTCGATTCCCCATTGCTGGAATGGTTCATCCACGTGAACAGGGATCATGGGTAGAGGTGCCAACTTCTGTCTTTCGGCAAATATTTGGCATTTCTCACAAGCTCTAACCCGGGTGAATACATCTCCAAAGAGTTTGGGCCAGTAGAAACCTGCCTTCAGGATTTTGTGAGCAGTGGCCCTCCAGCTGTAATGACCCCCACAGATTCCTTCATGAAATTCAGCTATTATATTCTCTACTTCATCCTCTGTGAGACACAGGAGCAGAATACCCGAAGGATCTCACCAGTATAGCCGGCCATTGGCGACTATGTACTTCTGTGATCTCATCCTTAAGCGTTTTGTATTTAACTTTATCACAGCTAGGGGGGCAACTGAGTGTGAGAAGATATTCCACTATCTCTTTGTACCATGGGCTGGTGAGGTACTTCAAATGTGTCTTCTGTGTAGCTATCTCTACTCCCTGTTGTTCTTCTTCCTCCCCAGACTCCTCACTTGCTGTCATGGACAGATTTATACCTAGAGCCTGACAGTTTGATTCAGATAAAATTTTGGCTAGCCCTTGCCCCTTGATCAGTTTAGTAGGACGTATATCTAGCTCATACTCTTGTATCTTGGTGATCCACTTCCCCCTCTTTCCTTCACTATCCCTTTGGACAAGGATGTCTTTTACTGCAGCTGCGGGCACAAACGCAGTGATATGGGACAGCAAGACATACATGAAAAATGCTTTAAGAGACTTCACCAGGGTGTACGCCTGCTTTTCTAGTATGTTATATTTCAGCTCTACATCACGGAGCACCTGACTGAAGAAAGCGATGGGCTGCTCATACCCTTCTTCATTTTTCTGCAATAAAACTCCTGCCACTGTATGAGGTGATGCAAATGAAAAGATCATGAAAGGTTTGGCATAGTCTGGTCCTGCTAGCACAGGGGCCTCTGCAAAGGAATTTTTTATCCTGGAAAAGGCCTCTCGTGATTCCTGGGACCATTTTACCTCATTATTTTTCTTCAGCATGTCAGTTATATGTCTAACTATCTCATCATAGTTAGGGATAAACCTCCTCAGAAAATTACTGTGCCCTAGGAACATCTGCACCTCCTTCTTATTTCTAGGAAGAGAAATTCCATTTATAACCTCTACCCTCTTAGGATCTATTTTTACCCCATCTTTGGTTACAATATGTCCCAAAATCCTCCCCTCTTCTAATGAAAACAACGACTTTTGTGGATTAAGAGAGAGACCATACCTTCTGCATTTCTCAAAAGTTCTACGCAAATGCTCAATGTGCTCAGTATCGCCCTTTGAAAACATAGTGATATCATCGAGGTAGACCACCACACACTTATCTTGCTCCCCAAAAAAATAAATGTCCATGGCCCTATGAAAAGTGGCCCCTGCGTTGATCAACCCAAAAGGCATCCTGGCATACATAAATTTAACCCATGGTGTGGTGAAAGCTGTCTTCTTATGATCTTATGGAAGTACAGCCACCTGATTATAACTAGAGAATCCATCCATCATTGACATTCGAGAAGCTCCTACCACTTTCTGCAAGATGTGATCCATCTTGGGCAGTGGATAATTATCCTTTAAGGATGCTGGGTTCAGATTTCAGAAATCAACACATAGCCTTATTTCTCCATTCTTCTTTCGGACAGGGACTAGGTTTGCCACCCATTCGGAGTACCTTAATGGCACAATTATTTTGGCCTTCAACAGTTTCTTAATTTCTTTCTCAATAGAGGGAAGCAGTAGGGGATTTATTTGTCTGAGCTTCTGCTTGTGCGGCTTCGCATCTTCCTTCAGGGGAATTTTGTGTTGCATGATGCTAATATCAAAATTTTTCAGGTCCTGATAGGACCATGAAAACACGTCTTTGTAAGACTGAAATAATTTCAGGTATAGCTCCTTATATTCTTCTGGGACCTTCTTGGATAATTTCACAATTTTGGGGTCAGCATCAGTACCAAGGTTAAGTTATTCTACCTAGTTTTCTTTTGTGACTCTGTTTGGATGCAGTGGGACATCGTTCTTGTCAAACAATCTTTCTAGAGGCACCAGCCCTCTGGGTATAACGTTTCCCTTCAATTGCAACAATTTGTGACCTGCAATTCTTTCCTCCCATCTATTTTCTGAAATATCTTCAGCCTCTTCTTCCTCACAGGCATCAATCTCCATATTTGAGAATTCTCCGATTGTTTCCATAAATCTTTTCACTTGCTCTTCATCCTCAAAAACCTGCCAGTGCTTGATGTTGTCTGGGATTGATGGCTGATAACGTACTTCGATTTCATATCTTAAGAGAGGGTTTTGAGTTGGACGGAAGGTACTGGTAGCCACTGCAAGAGAGTCTGCCATCCTATTATGCTCCCGGGGCATGAACTGAATATTAAATTCCAAGAAAAAATTCTCCACCAGGTCCCACACTTCGTTCCTATAAGCCCTTAGCCTAGGATGATTTGTTTGGCACTGATTCTTCACTTGTCTAACCACCAGTTCTGAATCTCCCAGAACCTTCAAACTCTGTATGTTCATACTCCTAGCTATCTGTAATCCTAACATAAGTGCTTCGTACTCGGCCACATTATTAGTGGCTTCATAGTCTAGCTTGAAAGACAGCGGAACCCATTGGCTGGTAAGAGAAATCAATAATACTCCAGCCCCATTACCTTCTTTAGAGTTTTCTCCATCAAAGTGAAGTGTCCAGATTCCTACTTCACGACTCCCTGAGGGCTGCTCGGTCTTGATCTGGCAGAATGATGGTTCTTGAGCATAATCCTGGTCTTCCTCCAGCATTAAACATGAGAAATCACCTTCTTTACTGTAGACTGGTGGATTAACTGAGTTATCAACCTTAGTAACCATCTTGACAAATCTGGTTTCCCTGTACAACCTCCTCTCCTGGCCACCAAAAACCGGGATAGTAGCATATGTTAAGTCCAACTTGATTGACCCACCGATTTTTGTCCCCCAGGACCTTGACAGCAACATGCCAAAGCGAGATGGGATGTCAGCCACCACGATGTCCATTACCACACTTTTTGCTGGGATTTGGGCCAAATTGACCACCAAATCCTTGATCATCCCCAGGCATCTAACTCTTTTGGAATCAAATTAATAGAGGTCCTTGTATGGACGGGTGACTTGTAATCCTAGTTGTTCCATGACTGACAGAGGTAATAGATTATGGGAAGCTCCAGAATCTAACATACAATTATGTAACAGCAGGTCATGAATCACTAGAGACACATAGAAAGGAGGAGTAGAAGCATCTAATTCATCGACATGTGGGAAAAATACAACCATAGGTCTTTCTTCTTGAAGGTTCAGACTATCTGGAATATGCGCTGCTTCTGGAGGGAGCATGAAAGAGGAGACCTGGGACTGGTAGGCTGGTTGCTTTAATAATTCAGTCAATGGGACTGGGATTTTGATCTTCTCAAGCTCCTTTTGTAGACTAAATGCAGGAGGGGAATTTTCTGTTACAACCTCTTTTGACTCTTTATTTTCGGCCAAGGGTTTGGCTTCTTTTGACTCAGACTTTGTATTAGGGGGAATGATTACTTTTGAAGAGGAAGGAATTTGATCATCAGACTGCAAAGGTTTGTTTAGAGGCCTCTTACCTTTGTCTGGGACTTTTTGCATGGTTGACTCCTTCTGAGAAGGTGCCTCCTTCTGGGATGTCTCTTCTTCTTGATCTTGAGTGCGAGTCCTTTTCCTTGAAGACCCGAGATCGTATTTTCTATTGAACTGTGCTTGCATGAAATCAACAAATTGCTTACAATAGTAATCAATCTTTGGGTCTTCTGTGCTTCTAGCCTTCTCTTCTTCTTGTAATGAGGTCTCAATTCCATCGCTTCCTTGCAGGGGAGATTCTACTTCATCATTATTTGAAAAAGCAAGGTATGCTCCCTCTTGCTCGTAAGTGGTTTCTTTGGTGGGATCCTCTACCAGACCTTCCAAGTACAGAGGGTGTGGTACCTAATCTTGTTGCTCCTTCCGTTCCCTTTGCAGTAATTGCAGAGATGGTTTCCTATACTGAGGATTGTAACCTCTATTTGGAGCATTCTGGAAATTCTTGGAGGTTGAATTCTTGGCCTCCAGTTCGAGTTTGAACACCTTATTAGTAATGTTCTTAATCATTTTGTTCATTTCTTCGATTTTTTTAGTACTGGAGTCTCTGTCTTGACTAGAAGTAGACACCTCCTCCTTGCCTTTCCCTCTAGTATCTTGGTCTGGCTTACCCTTTGATTTACCAGTGGAGGCAAAATTTGTCTCCAACTCTAGCACATCTGTCTAAGCATCATCGAGGGTGGCAGGTTTTCTTTCTCTCAAAGAGAAGCCAAATTCTGAGTCAAAAGCTGCTACGAAGACAACTTTAGCAGCAGTTTGATGAGGTTTCATATCAACCGGAAGGCTTAAATACAACTTATTAAATCTCTTGATAAATTTTGACACCCCTTCATTATGTCCTTTCTTGAGTGTGTTAAACTCAGTAAGACAGTGTCCATGATCTTTCTTCTCTGCCCATTTTATGAGAAAAGTATTTTCCATTCCCTCCCAAGTGGTTATGGAACGGTCTCCTAATGTCTTAAACCATTTTTTGGCTTCGCCATCAAGAGATTGCACGAACAGTCTTAGGACTACATCTACGTGTTCCACATTAAAGTTCTCTGCAAAAGAGCAGAAGACCTCAAGATGTTTTTGAGCTTCAATCTCATTTTCCCCGTTGAATCTGGGAAAAAGCTTCAGATAGTCCTGCGGCATGTCATTCAACACTTGGGGTAATGCAAGGGGGGCATATTTATTCAACAAGAAGCCGGGAACATTGGCCATTGGAGGAGGTGGAGGTAGTGCACGAGTTTGAAGTGTAAAAGGAGGAGGCGGAGGTGGAAGTGGAGTATGAATGACAATAGGAATGTATCGGACTGCAACTTGAGGTGTTGATGGGAAAAATGGTTTGTTAATAGCAGATACTTCGGTGACTTCCTTGACCTCTTCAACCTCAGGATTAGGGTGAAAATCGTCTCTAATTCGGACACTTCCCCGGGGTGAACTATCTGAGTAGTAGTCAGTATCTCCCATAGTGGAGGAGGACAGAAAGTACTGTAAAGAAGATTCAAGGATCTCGGTATGGACCGATGGCCTTTCTTTCCTACTTCTTCTATGTATGATCTTCTCTGGGTCAGACACAGAAGGTGTCTTTTGCTGAGACGTATCTGACCTCAGGTGTGGCTTACGAGGAGCCAGATCTGCAAGAAATTTTTTTTCTGAAAAATAAATGTGGAGTCGCCAAGGTGAGGGATCTACAACTCTCAACTCTCCATGCTCACCTATTTGGAGAGTGAATAAGGATTTTGTCGAGGCCCAGGGATTTAACTTTTCTTAACTTTGTTCCCTGGCAACGGTGCCAAAAAGATGTTGTCGACCCTAGAGACAGCCTTGAGTTGTGAAAGACCAGTGCCTAGGACATCTTATATAGCAAGGAGCGCGTGATATAACAGGGGGAGTTATCAACAAAAGGCTCTCATGCTATCTCCTGTAAACAAGGAGGTTAACTTGAATGGGACCAAAACCTTTAGAAAAGGGACGCAGGGAAAGAAATACTGCAGAGGCAAGGTGTGAAATTCTAATACAAATTCATCAGACAATTCAGAGGCATCTTACTGTAAAGAGGGCCGGTTCGAAAATACCTCACAAAAATAAATAATCAGAAGGTGATTAATGCGTATGAAATATTGAGATAATACTAACTGTCATTGAGATGATATCTAGATACACAATATCACCATGTAATGGGCTTACCAATTTAAGAATCCATACATGACAATAGCATTTTAAAAATAACCTCCCAAGGAAGCTAATATAGCAGAAATATGGTTGAACTGAAAAGTGAAATAGTATATCATGCCTGAGCCATATTTAAAGCGCTTGACTAGTTCAAGCATGGGTATCAACTAGGATAAATCCATACCAAAAACCAGTGAGCCACTCGCATTCCAGAACATGATACAAGAAAGGCGGATGAAATGAAATGAACAATTAAACTAACACATAAAGGGAGAAGTTACAAACTGTGAGACACCAAAGACCAGAATCCTCATTAAATATGGAACTCCTCCTCACTGAAACTCAACGGGCTCTGTGCAGTCATATAAAAGTTCGACAAAAATGCATACAAAATTCTCTTACTGCCTAATTTTCTGAAAATCTAGAACCCCTGATAATCCGTTCCTGGGGGTTTTTATAGGAGAAAAACTCCTCACAGGAGTGGATGGTGAACATTAAATTGATTCATTAAGATGGCATGGAAAAAGCGTCCACACCCATACTGCTCCATAACCCTGCGCTGTACTTTGTAGTCTGGTTCAGAGATTTCTGTCAGGTCGAGATTGACCTCGGATGTGTTTTTTGAGTCCTTTTTGGTTGTAAAGCTCTCTGTTCTGCCTTCTAAAATTGGTGAACTGGGTAGAAAGTCCGCGGACTTCCATACTCCATAACTTCTGGTTCTGATAGTCTTTAAGAGGCTTCTGTGAGCATGATTGACTATTTCTAGGCTTGAGGAGACATGGAAGCTTTAATGGAAAGATGTACTTCCTGGAGGAAAACGTCCCGCAGGTATTCAAACACAGCTATAGCTATTGCGTGTGCTCTTTGGGTCTTCAAACCGTGCTTTCTTCCTTTGAATGCGGGGTTAAGCTTTAATTATTCAATACCAGGCCTAAACCCCCTTTAATCCTCTTTGTTGATATACTGGTCTTGGTCACCAAGGCCTCTCTTTGAAACCCTTCACAATGAACTAAACTTATTATAAAAACCAAGGGATGGTGGAAGCGATGCTGTGAAGGCCTGTGAAGCGGTGGTGGAAATGGTGGAAGCGGTGAACCGATGAATATTTGGAGCAGAAGGAGTCGTGAACCATCCGATTAGGTGGGAAGATGAATATGGACGATCAGGAATGATGAATGGAGATGCTAAGGTTAGGTGGAGCAATAATAATTAGTGTAAAGCCCAAGGCTTTAAATTTTCGGGCGAATACGCAGAATAACATAGGAAATGAATGAAATGGGGACCATGGTGTGGGACCCGGTCGAGGGTGGAGGGAAATTTACTGTGAGCCGTCAGATCTCAGGACGAGATAGACGGTTGGGATCATCCGAATGGGGTTAATAAGGAAATCCGATGAAGAAAATGGTGAAATGCGCGACACAATGCAGACCGTAGATCCGGGTCAATGGACGACGAAGATCCAATCGCATCGGAGGGAGGCGGAGGGTAACACTTTCAAGATCTTCCGATTGGTGATGGTGCGATTGAGCGCCAACCGTCTGATTTGGAACAAGATCGACAACGGAAATTACATCGGCAGGGAGAAAGGCAGGTGAAATGAGCGGGTAGCGATTAAATCTGGGCCGTTGGATCTCTCGGGACTTATGGCTCCGATTCAATTGAAGGATCGCAATCGGGGGATACATTTGAGAACTTGCGATTGCGATTTGGAGCGATGCGCGATTGAGCGCCGGCCGTCAGATCTGGGACTAGATCAACGGCCCACATTCAATCGGAAGGAGATAGAGAGGGGCGACGGAGCAACGAGCGATGAGATCCTGACCGTTTGATTACAAGAGATCAACGGCTCAGATCAAATCGGGGAATCGCAATCAGAGGAAACGGAAGGGCGGCACGACAAAAAGTTTCGATTGCGATTGGAGCGGTGGTGCGATGGAACAAGTGCGATTAGCGCTGAGCCGTCGGATCTGTACAGATCCACGGCTGGTATCGCAACAGGAACACAAAGGAGGAAGTCAATCGCATCGGAGATTTCAGAGTGACAAAGGAAAAGAGTTCACCCGCTCTTCCGATTGCGATAAGTGCCGGGAGCTTAGATGCTTGGTTCCAGTGCTCTATTACATGGTGGGGAAGTGGTTAGGGCTAGGCCGAAAGGGGCTACGCCTGATAAATGAAGCAAGGTGGGTTTTCTTAGCTGAAAAAGAGGGTTTTTAAGGCTAAAGAGGGGAACGATAGAGAGAATAAGGGGGTTTCAGCCAAAAAAAGGGTATTTGTGAGGTTACGAGGGGAATAAGGTGAAGAAAAAAAGGTTTAAAGGGGATGAGAAACTATGAAAATGGAGGCCTCTTGGGCATTTTCTTCACAAACACGGAGACTTTATAATGGAAACGTCAGTGAGGATTTCCCAGAGGAAAAAGGCACAAGGACTTGGCTACTCAATGTTATCTTAAAAATGACTAATGTTAACCATATGATCAACATATCCATTTAAAAGTATGCTAGCAATAATATAAGTTACTTTAAGAGTGTTTTGATGATTGGGACGTAATACAAAAACCCTCATTGTTGCTAGTTTGGTTTCCCTTATGGAAGAACATGACGATAAGAAAGAAAAGCTTTGTATTTTTTAAGGCAATGTTTATAATTTAATAGAAGAATTTAATAAACAACAAAAAGTAATGGAAAAACCTATCACAACTCAGTTGTCGATTGGAAATGAGAATGACTATCAATTGTTGCTACTTGTGAGTGCAAGTTGACACAGCAATGTTATTCAAGAAAATCCATGCCACCTAAAATGAATTGTCGGTGGATCATAAGGGAGCATTTACCAGTTCACCTTCTACATTTCAAGGGTTGATGAATTCCATTTTAAAACCTTTCCTTAGAAAATTTGTGTTAGTATTTTTTGATGATATAATAATCTACATCAGGTCTTGGAAGGATCATGTTCAACATGTTGACAGGGTGTTTAAACTATTGTAGGAGAAACAATTATATGCAAAAACCTCCAAATGTTTCTTTGGAGTATAAGAGGTGGAATATTTGGGTCATGTTGTATCTCAGGAAGGTGTTAAGGTAGACCCTAACAAAATTAAAGCCATTAAGGTATGGAAAGTCCTGTTAATTTGAGAACATGTTCTATGCCATTTCAGATTAGGGCACAAAATACTGAAGCATATATAACATACTAATAGATCGATGGAAGACAAGCCAAAACATAGATGATGAATGGTGGCGTTACGGTGATCAACAGGATGCTTCTGCCAGCAAATTATCTAATAGGTCATTCAGCCAAGTGTGTCACACACAACCCCAAGACAACCTAGACAAAGAATACTCCACAGATACGCAACACCAAGAACGCAGCTCCATCGCCATCAAGAGAGAAGAAAATCGTCCACACATTGTGTGTATAATGAACTCCAAGACTCTCCAATATATATGCATCTTTGGGGGTGTGTGACACGTCCTTTAAGACATTTAAGTCTATATTATATTCCAGGCCAGCCTATCACATAATTGGAATAAATTCAAAGTACATGTTCTGCTCATCCGATCGAGATGATATTTAGATCAATCTTACACCTCTTTGAAAGAGGAATCTAATAAAAATATTGGGATCATCATATGAGCAGCACAACGCGGAGTTTGGACCTAGTTGCCCAAATTTAACACTCCCTCTCAACTAGGGAGAACTTCATCCACTAGTGCAATCCAAACATCGTGCGTCATCCCGCCGTAACTTGCTTTGCTAGCCTCTTTATTTCAGAATAGAAGTGGGTCAGTCACCAAGACATCATTCCCGGCTGACAGATTCAGCCGAGAGGTTTGAAACCTCTAGAGGACTCACAGAGAGTCTCATACCAACCCAAAGTTGGTTTACCTGACCCAAAGTCAGTTGGATGTCAGAAACCTCACTAGGACTCAAGAGAGTCATATACTAACCCAAAGTTAGTTTCACTGACCCGAAGTCAGTTGGAGGTCCAAAACCTCGCTAGACTTGATCCCAGATCAAGTGGTTGGACACGTGCCATCCTAGACATAGAGAGTACGAAAATATATGATGCGTCCATCGGTCTTGCTATGGTCTCTAGTCTCATTTCCCACCTCATTGGCCAAATGAGAGGTACTTCCCATGAGTCCGGAACTCAAATGGGTAGGATGCATACGGGGCACAAATCATCATAACGGTGGGGCAGAAGCACACCAAAAAGGTTCGGTAAGCCTAGCTCTGTGGTTGCTTATAGCTCCGAGGAACTATCCCCAAGGCCCCCTAGAGCTCCCAGAGCTCATCGTCCAATAGGACCCTCAGAATAGGGTCATTCCACAATTCCAAGATTCTCACTGAAGGTTAGGAACATGACCTTCCCCAAGGGCATTGTGAGAATATCCGCGACCTACTCATCAGTTCCTATATGATCGAGCCTTACGGTGCCTCGCTGTACCATATTCCTGATAAAATAGTACCAACCATCAACATGCTTGGATCAATCGTGGAACACGAGATTCTTTGAAAAATGAATCCCCCTCTGGTTATCACGAAGGATAATGGTGGCATTTAACACATGATCGAACAACTCACTTAAGAGATTTCGCAACCAAGTGACTTCACAACGGGCCATACATGCTGCAATGTATTTGGCCTCAGCGGTGCTCAAGGCTACCGACTTCCGTTTCCTACTCGAAGCAGATCTACTTGTGAAGAAGCATCAAGATGTGCTCTTACGATCCACCACACTGCCAACCCAATCAGCATTAGTATATCCAAGGAGTGTCATGCTCCCAGTAGTGTATCTCAGCCCATGGTCTATCATGCCACATAGATATCTTAAGAGTTTTCAAGGCACCAACCCAGTGAATGTTATGATCAACCATGTGTTGACTCATAGTGTTCACTGCACAACATACGTCCGGATGGGTGTTCACTAAGAACATCAGAGCTCCTACGAGTTGAAGATACTTAGTAGGATTTGCTAACACAAGCCCAACAACGCTGCCACTCAACTTCTTAAATTTGAGCTCCATCGGTGTCGACACGGACTTACAGTCCACCATACCAGAAGCTTGATAATGTATTTTCCTTGAGAAAGGAAAATCTCGCTAGGTCTCTGCCAGACCTCCAGTCCTAGGAAGTAATGCATCAGTCCTAGGTCCTTCATCTCGAACTCAGAAGCGAGCTCCCTCTTGCACTGATGAATGAGAGGGTCAGCACCTGTCAGGAAGAGGTCGTCCACATACATCACCAGAATGAGAGGCTTCTTTCTATCAGCCTTGAAGTAAAGGTTCGGATCAACATTACTACGAGTGAAGCTCAACTTCATCGGGTAGCTATCTATCCTCTCGTACAAAGCTCTAGGTGCTTGATTCAACCCATAAAGGGATTTCTTCAACCTTCAGACATGGGTGTCCCGATCCTGGACTTCGAACCCCAGAGGTTGCGCTACATACACCTCTTCCTTTATCGCACCATGCAGAAATGCGGTCTTCACATCCATCTGATGAAGACTCCATCCTTGCGTAGCAGCAAGGGCTATGATAGATCAGATGGTCATATATAAGGCCATAGGTGCAAATATCTCATCATAGTCTATGCCTTCCTTTTGAGAGAGACCTTGGGCAATGAATCTTGCCTTGAACTTTTTAGCACCTTCATCAGATCCATGCTTGATCTTGTAGAGCCATTTCGAGGTGACAAATTCTTTTTCTTCCGGTCTTGGAACCACATTCCAAACACAATTCTTCATTATGGACTCATACTCTTCGTGCATCACATCCTTCTAGACTTGATGCTTTACAACTTTCCCAAATAATTCTAGCTCATATTGTACTCACGTACTCATGGTAGTTAGATGACTTCTTGGTTTTCTTCTGGAATTTCCCCCTTTGAAGCCATATATCTTTAAGCCATGAGGGTCTGCTTTCTTTCAACAAAGATGTTAGCTCAGGAGCATATACAATTGTATTCTCCCTCTTAATGCCAGCTTCTCTTGTGAGAGAAGACATCTATTTAAAATGAGGGCATCCGAGACACCAACTTGGAAAGGAGTATTATTCTCCCACAGTCAATTCCATCCAAGACTCAGAGCCATATACTTTCATATAGATATCATGCATCTTGGCACGTATCATATACAATATTTGTTCAAAAATGCATAGGCTTTGTTGATCAAGGTTCAATATTCCAACAACGTGACTGAAGGCTGCAAAAAAAACTTCTCAGTTCACACTTCCAAGTTTATCATTAAGCTCCAATGTAAGACTGATACTGTCACAAGTTTACTGCTATTATGAGTTTCGTAAACATGGGTGTCTGTCTATGTCGCCATGACAGATTTAGCTCCTCAAATTTGCGATTATAGAACTATCACCACTGTCATATCACTGATTATGATGATGCCATAATTTTATCGTATCCATCACGATCTTCTTCATCATTGTCATTCTGCAATATAATATAGAAGATTTCAATCTTCATGGTCATACATATTCTGCCATATGTCACTATCAAACAGGGAGAATATATCTACAAGCCTCAGCTTGTGTCATAGGTACTCATACTTACCTTATAACAACTACCTGTTATACTGTGGAGATCTGTTGTAGCTTCCTCAAGCAGCCTTTTGAGATTTTCTTGAACTAGGGATCCCAATCTGCCTTTTAACATATCATGGTTCCTTCTCTCATGATCCTGCACTTGAGAGATTCATCTACTACATCTGGCATTGCATTCTGCATTGCTTCTTATCTTCCAGATCTTCCCAACTACAGTTAATGATTGACTGATCTAGGGCTTCAAAAATTCAGATCTCAAATCTACAATTTGTGTCTTAAATTGCACAGATCTAGGAACCAATCATACAGTTGTTCTAAACACAGAATCGACCCTTCTTCATGCCAATCCATACCTTATATGACAACTTTATTTTACGCAGATCTAGCACGGTCATAAGGGCACATCAACCATTTGTTGTTTATCACCTATGAACATACCTTATCTTGATTTCTTCTATTCAAGGTAATCCATACACATCTGCTCTCTTGACCCCTGTAATCACAGTGCACAACTCTAAATGTCATTGTTGACTTGCTTATGCACAGATCTGGGAATTATTGTTTGAGATCTACATCCAACTTCAACTTGGATCTGCGGCTGCCTCAGGTGTGTATCCAACCCAGAATTAGTGAGCACACAGTCACCAAAAACGAATGAGATAACCACCTACAATCTACACCATTGTTCCTTGAGGAGACACTCTTCCTTCACGCTGAGGGTAAGAGCTAAAAACAACCCTTAAAATGGTCCATACAAGGATTGCTATTGTGGTATGGACTGTGGCCTACCACAACACTCCTGATGCATCATGCAACCCTCAAACAATATAAAACAGATCCCAAAATTACCTCTGAGACATGCATCAAATTATTGTTATATTGTAACTGGTTAGGGCACATTTATAGCCTTCAATCAGCCACCAAAACAACACTCCTGGGTTGCGGCCTGGTCAGGGCTAGTTACCATTATTCCAGCCTTAAAATTTTTGCTCAGAAATCCTTCTAATGTCTGAGGGTTTCATCATCTGTAGGGCTGCTCATATATGCTGAAGCTTTTGGCTATTCTCAGCCCTCTTTCCTACCTAACAAACCTCAATTAGGGCTGCGGCTAAGGCAAGGTGAGATGCCCTCCTTGTGTGCTTCTGTTTTTGGCAAGGGACAACCATTAACACCTTCACACTGGCCTATTTTGGAGAGACTAGGCCTTTAGCCTGCTTCAATTTGCTGCGGCTCCCTAACAACCCTCCAAAACAACCTCTTCATACCTCGACCTCCCTTAATTCTCTACGGTAAGCTTCAATGAGGCTTCAAAGGCCGACGTCATTTTATTTTAGGGACAAACCACCCATAAAATAGTCCTTAAACACCCGTGAATGTGATCTTGTGCCTCGGCCTTCTATCCCTGCAACTAGGCCTCAAATTCCCAGTACACTTGTCCAAACTAGGACACCATCCACCTGCATCAAATCAACTCAAAAAACACCACCAAACATACATACCTTGCATTCCAAAAGGTTAGTGTAAATTGTTGAATATCTGAACTCTGATTAGGGTTTGTTAACATGTTTCTACAACCCTATTTTCATGCCTTCCAGACCTCCCTTTGACTGTGGCCTCCCTCCAAAAGGCTTCTCCAGTAACACGTTGCCCTCTAGCCCTCTTCTAGGCCTCAATGCCCAACTACATAGCCACATGTTTAACCAAAACAGAGCTGCGACCCTAGCTGTAGCTTCTCGGCCCCCTGAACAAGGCAAAATAGGCCTCCGGCCTAGCTGTAGGTGCTCCTCATCAATGCGGCCTGTTGTAGCAGAGTTCCAGCCAAAAACACCCTCAAAACTCCATGCAATCTGCCCTCAAACACAGCGGCAGCCTCTTGTAGCTCTTTGGCCCTGAAAGAGAGATAAAAACCAGTTCTCCTTTTCCACGTCTAGCCTCTGCTCCAACTCGGATGCCTCAGAAGTGTTTTATCTATGAATGATGCTCTTGTGGATGAGTTGCAGTTGTTGGATCAATAGATCTGAGATTTCTTTTCAGTACAAATTGGGCTTTGTCTTCACCTCAGCTCTGATACCATGTTAATTTGAGAACATGTTCTATGCCATTTTAGATTAGGGCACAAAATACTGAAGCAGATAGAACATACTAATAGATCGATGGAAGACAAGCCAAAACAGAGATGATGAATGGTGGCATTACGGCGATCAAAAGGATGCTTCTACCAACAAAGTCTCTAGTAGGTCATTCAGCCAAGTGTGTCACACACAAACCCAAGTCAACCCAGACAAAGAATACTCCACAGATATGAAACACGAAGAACGCAACTCCATCACCATCAAGAGAGAAGAAAATCCTCCACACATTGTGTGTATAATGAACTCCAAGTCTCTCCAAAATATAGGCATATTTGGGGGTGTATGACATGTCCTTTAAGACATTTAAGTCTATATTATATTCCAGGCTGACCTAGCACATAAGTGGAATAAATTAAAAGTACATGTTCTGCTCATCCGATTGAGATGATCTTTAGATCAATCTTACACCTCTTCGAAAGAGGAATCCAATAAAAATATTAGGATCGTCATCTGAGCAGCACAACCCAGAGTTTGGACCTATTTTCCCAAATTTAACAAGTCTCCACAACCATAAAGTAGTTGCGAGGATTTCTCTGGTTAACATGGTATTATCGCAAGTTTGTTAAGAATTATGGGAGAATAAAAACACCTCTAACAACATTATTAAATAAAGAAGCATTTTCATGGAATCCTAAAGCAACTAAGGCCTTTGAACATCTTAAAGAGGCAATGTGCCTAGCACCGGTCTTAGCTACGCCTGACTTTACAAAAACATTTATTGTGGAATGTGATGCCTTGGGAAATGGAATTGGTGTTGTTTTAATGCAAGAAGGAAGACTTGTTGCTTTTTAAAGTCGTCCAATCAAAGGAAAGTATTTACATAAAGTTATTTATGAGAAGGAAATATTGGCAATATTGCATGCACTAAAGAAATGGCGACCTTACCTAACGGGAAGACACTTCAAGGTAAAAGCTGATCATGATAGTCTTAAATAATTTTTGGAACCTAATGGGAAGACACTTCAAGGTAAAAACTAATCATGATAGTCTTAAATAATTTTTGGAACAAAGAATATCTTCATAAGAGCAGCGAAAATGGGTCACAAAGATGTTGGGTTATAAATTTGAAATCATCTAGAAAAAATGGAAGCTAAATGTTGTTGCAGATGCACTCTCAAGAAAGGATGAAGAGGTGGAAGCATTGCTTTGTGCCATTTATATTATCCAACTATATTAGATAACCAAAGCAAGGGAGGAATGGAAGAATGACGAAGAAGTGTGGACACTCATTCAAAAGTTGCAGCAAGATTCCAGTACATCTGATAAATTTAGTTGTAAAAATGATTCCTTGTGGTACAAATATCGCTTCTAACTTCGTAAGAATTCCCAACTAAAACAAAATATTCTTTTGGAATTGCACACCTCTCCCGTAGGAGGACACTCAGGATTTTTAAAAACTTACCACAAGGTGAAGAAACATTTTTTTTGGGATGGCCTTACATCTGATATTAAAAATTTTGTGGCGGAATGTTTGGTTTGCCGAAAAAATAAAGTTGAGACAATTAAGACCCCAGATCTACTACAAAATTTACCCATTCCAAGTCAACGTTGGGAGGAGGTTTCAATGGATTTTATCACAGGTTTACCTAAGTCTGAAGGAAAGAGTATCATCATGGTGGTAGTTGATAGAATTACCATGTATACACACTTTTGTGCATTATCTCATCCATTTAAAGCAAGTACAATTGCTATTTCATTTATGGAAACAATTCAAAAGCTGCATAGAAACCCAAATATTATTATAAGTGACAGAGATCCAATTTTCACTGTAAATTTTTGGGCAAAATTATTTTCTTGTTTGGGTACTCAAATAGCCCATAGCTCATCTTATCATCCTCAATCCGATGGGAAAACTGAGATAGCGAACAAATGTTTGGAAGGATATCTTCGTTGTTTCGTATATGATAAACAAACACAATGGGTCAAGTGGTTACCTCTAGCTGAATGGTGGTATAAAACTTCCTTCCATACTACAAAAAAAAATGACCCTATTTATGGCACTTTATGGATATCATCTACCGTCCATCACATCATATTTAAGAGAAAATTAGAAGGTTCTAGCAGTGGAAGATCACATTGAGCATCAACAACAAGTTATCCAACTCTTAAAGGATAACCTAAATTTGGCACAAAATTGAATGAAACAATAGGCAGATCAACATCGCAGCAAGAGAAGTGTTGATGTAGGAGACTGGGTATTTTTACAGTTGCAACCATACAAAAAAATGTCCCTTAAGAAAACTAAGAAGGATACTAAATTATCACCAAAGTATTATGGTAATTACAAGGTGTTGCAAAAGATTGGTACTATGGCATACAAATTGGAGCTTCCTGCTTCTTCTCAAGTGCACCCAGTTTTCCATGTTTCATGCTTAAATAAGGTTATAGGTGACAAACTTCCAGTTCAAACAATATTGCTAGAACTTGATGAGGAAGGAAAATTCATATTGGAACCTGAAGCATTCACGGAAACAAGAACTCGACAGCTACGAAATCAATCAATTTCAGGTACCTCATAAAGTGGAAGAACTTACCCATTGAAGATTCCACATGGGAGGATGAGAATTCTATACAGAAGCATCGAGAGCTACTCAAGCGTTGAGGACAACACTTTTTTGAAGGAGAGGGGCATGTTAGGTTCCTATATTACTAGTGTAATCCCTTATTGTTGTTAGTGTAGCCCCCTTATTGTTATTTTTGTACCCCTGTAGTCCCCATATTATTATTATTGTGCCCCATAAAACCCCAGTATTGCTATTGTTGTGCGCTTACATTATTATTGTTAGGTTGGCTAGGATTATATTGTGACCCCATGGACTCCTATATATAGAAAGGAGGTTTTTTCTTTTGAATCATCCAAGAATTTCTCATTTATGTAATGTAAAGGAGGTTTCCCCCTTGAAGTGGTTTATTTATAAGGCGTTGATCTCTCTTTTCTTCTATTTTTGGAGCTGGTTTCATAACACTATTGGTTTTGGGAGCATGGGTTTTACCCATTGGTATCCCTATCTCTCCACCTTTTTGGGGAGGATTTGTGGCTTGATATTTGATCTTTTTCACTTGCATGCATATAATTTAATTGGGGAATTAACACAATCATGCATTACACTCATTTTTCATGCAGATTAGTCTAATTTGCTATAGGTTTCTAGTCTTTTTACCTTCATAACAATTTCAAACTTTTGCATTCATGCACTTTTAACTTGAATCTAATTTGTCATGAATTTTGTTCCTAGACCACTTATGCTTCACCTTTAATTACATCTTACATGCAGTAAGTATTTGGGCAAATTTCTACATAAAGTAGCAATCTACCTCATGACAAACAAGTACATCTCAAGTTTGAAAGTTAATTTCATTGTTTGATTAATTTACTTACATGCCCCAAGCAATCACTAAAATTTTACCTCCAATATAAGTTGGTTGAATAGAAATTTTAGGGACCCTCTACTCCTCTACTGACTCCTCACTGTAAGATCCATATCTTTGGGCGAGGGTGAGATCTAAGGATTGAAGAGTTGAATTGTAAACTTGCTTTAGAACTAATTTAGAAAATAAACCAAGAGCATTTTCATCACATTTATATTACGCAAGTTCTTGAATTTTTGCTTTCTCGATGGTTTAGAGTCTCACATGCAATATCATTTCCCATTTTCAAGAAGCATTTCCTTTCATGCAAGTATTGTAATCTCTTTTGCGACAAGCTTAGCTTGGTTTTCTTGTACTTGGACACTATCTACTTTAGCAAGCTCCATTTCATGTTTAATGTTCATCATGTTCATGGATGGTTGATGAATCTCATTTCCTTTCAAGTACTCTTATTTATGGTTGTAAGGCCAAATGCATGTTGGTTTAACTTTCAAGTCTTTCTATCATCTGGTTTATATTTAGATCATTAATTGTTTCCTTGTGAACAAGATAACTTCTTGTGCTTTGATTCATAAATTCGTTTATCTTGAAAGCATTTCTGATATCATGTGCTAACAATCATTTGTTTCCATTTCAGGATTGCTTTGTTCTCACTCTTGAGAGCATTACTTTTTTACTTTTGAGAAAGTTCTTTATAAGGCATTGGTTGTATGGTTTTATCATTTTTCATTGTTATTTAAAGTTGCTCGTAAATATTTAAAATAATCCAATTTCACTCTAACATTCTCCTAGAAACTCAATTCTTTAACTTAGTTTTTCCTTTAGGGACCACCCCCCATATCTAACCTAAGAGATAGCTTAAGAGGAGAGAGTTGGGAATAAGTGACAACCCCTTATTTGAGATCCTTGCCACCAACCACACCTTGTGGGGTTGAAGGCTTTTTCCACTGACTTGTAGGTAGGTGTAGGCGGTAAGGAGCAATAACACACCCTATCATATCCTTTTCATTAAAGCAAGCCTTTCCCCATTAAGTGTATGGCTATGACCATGTATATAATGTGTAAGGAGAGTTTGAACAACATGGAAGTCAATAAGATTCATAAAATTTCTTCAAAATCTATCCAAACCCACCTTCATCTCAACTACGGGTGGCACGAGGATGTCGAATGGCTAGAACATTGGAGGATAAACGTAGAGATCATTTTGGAGAATAAGGATGACATTGAAAATATTATTGCATCAAAATTTAAGGAGAAATTATGGTGTGAGAAAGTGCTACGCGGAAAAAGGAAAATTAAGATGTTATAAGCAGGTGATCAACCAAAATATCCTAAAGTAATAATATATTTGTCTTGACCAATATAAAGAAGAAAATAAATATTGCTAAAATAAGAACAAGTTCTCATGAGCTCCAAAGTGGAACTAGGCATTCATCAATTCTAAAAACAACATGAGATGAAAGAGCTTGTCACATTTGTGACACTAAGAGAGCTGAAGATGAAAAAAAATTTCTCTTATATTGGCCATCATATACTTAGATTATATCTAAATTTCAAAATATTCTTCACACTACCAACATTATTGACCTTTTAATTAAGCAAAACTATAGTGCTATGGCTAGATGTTATTTGAAAGCACATGATCTTGTGGTTACAACCTCATTGATAATAGTATGAGATAATGAATTTATTGTGGATGTTATCAAGATTAAAACCACTTTTTTTGTTTTTAGAGTAGGACTAGACACTATTCATGATTGACCAAAAGTTTTCCTTCCTCGGATGTAAGGAAACATGTTAACGGCCAAGACCTAGATGCATATGGTAGGCATGGAATATGCCAAAAGGCATGACCGAAAATTCATAATGACCCTCATGAGTTTGAAATGTTGTTTTTGGAATATCTTTAGCCTTCATTCTAATTTGATGATATCCTGAACGAAGATCCAACTTGGTAAAATAAATTGTTCCATGTAATTAATCCAATAATTCATCAATCACAGGAATGTGAAATTTCTCTTTAATAGTGAGCTTATTGAGCTCCCTATAATCCGGAGACATGCGCCATGATCCATCCTTCTTGTGCACCGATACTACTGGAACATAGAAATAACTCTGACTAGGTTGAATTATACCAGCCTCTAACATTTATGCAATCATACGTTCAATTTCGCTCTTTTGGACATAAGGATATCTATAAGGTCTGATGTTTGGAGCAACGCTTCTTGGAATCAAATGAATAGAATGATCATGATCAAAAATAGGTGGGAGTCCTTTGGGAGTTTTAAACACCTTGGAATGATTGTCCAAGACTTTTTGGCGATATGAAGAAATAGATGATTTTGATGTTGGAACTTCTAGTGAGCATAATTGTGCAATTATTCCTCGTTGTTATTTCTTCAGAAGCTTTGTCATGAAATTAGAGCTTATTATCTTTCTTGGATTCCCTACGATACCACGTAATTCAAATTCCTTTCCTTTTGAAAAAAAAATTTCAAGATAAGTTCTTTAAAATTAAAAGCTACTGTCCCCAAAGATTGTAACCATTGCACTCCTAGTACAAGATGAGCACCTCGCATTGGAATGGAAAGCATTGGAATATTCAATACATATTCCCCCATGGTTAGTTTAATATTATGGAATTTTCCAGAGCAATTTATAGTCCCTCCATTTTCAACCGTCACTTGAAACTCAATGTTTGGTATGGGTACTACCCGAATCAATCAACACTATTACATTTTTCTTCTTGATATGTCCTTCTATCTTGAGATTTTGAAGAGTGGTAATTCCTGCCAATGCATTACAGGATATGGTTGGACTCATTTATTCTTTATCCAGGGTTGGTTCCTGGTGTATATCCTCTTCTTTTGAAGTTTATTGTTCATTTTCTTCCTCCTCTTCACAATCTATGTAAAAAAAATTTATTCTCAGCACACTTATGACCTTTAGTGTATTTGCTATCACAACTATAGCAAAGCCCTTTTGCTCTTTTTCCTTCCAATTTTTATGGTGTCAACCTTGTAGGTTGTGGAAGTATAGGAGTAGCAACACTTCCATCTTTATAGATATGAGTGGTAGGCTTCCTTGTCGCCATAATTTTACTTTAAATTTTTCTTGCCAACCTGAATGCCTTCTCCAATGAATCAGGTTCCCAAAGGTGAACCTCATGTTGGATGTTATCCTTTAAAGTCCCTATGAAGACAACAATCCTGTGTTCCTCTGGAATATCAGTTACCCTTAAATTCAATTTTTGGAAGTCCTCAATGTGCTCCACCATTGAACCCTTTTATTTGAGATTTATGAATTGGCTAAAGAAGGTGTTTCTCTTTGTATCCTCATAATGTGCTATCATTTCCTCTGTACAAATTGACTAATTGACAATTTTTTTACGAGAGCAAAGCCATTGATATCATACAAATGTATTTTGTTCTAAATGTAAAGTTGCAATGCGTACCTTTTGTGTGTTTTGCACATTATGGAGATCAAAATATTGCTCCATCTGTAGTACCGATCTTACGAGATATTTGCCATCAAACTTCCTCATATCGAGCTTTGGAATATGGTTGGTCTTCAATCCAACATTAGAGTTTATGAATCACGATTAACATTTATTTTTTTCTCATCATGAGTTTCCTGTACTATCTTTTCGCCATTAGGAATCATTTCTTGTATCAACTTTGTCAAACCTTCCATGTCTGCTTTTAGATCATTCTTCATGTCTTCCATGTTGTCTTTCATTTTTTCATCTATCTTAGCTTCCATGTCATCCATATTATTTTCCATTCCATCCATCTTAGCTTCCATGCCATTCTTAAAAAATTCCACATCTTTCTTCAAACCATCCATCTTAACTTCCACGCCTTTCTTCAAAACTTTCATTTCATTTTTTGTTGCTCTTTTTGAGAGTGAAATTTGGTGCACTTGGTCTTGTAATTTTGATATATCATGTTTCACTTCTTCCTTTTCATGAGTCATAGTAGAGCCTTCTGAGGGCTTAATGGGTGTTGAATTATTTTTAGGGGCCATTTTAGAACCCAATACTGATATATATGCTTCAATATGCACTTGGAATCCCTTAAAACTATTTTTTCAAACAAGAATTATGCAATTTTAAAAAAGAAATACACACCTTTTTCTTGCTTTTGAGGAGCTCGATATTGAAACTAATGTATCTATGTATTTTCAGATCCCCAAGAATTTACCTTTGGTCCTCTAGTAGCCATCTGAGTCTTCTTTCCAATGCCACAGGTCTAACCTGATTTGGATTCTTCAAGACAAATTTATGCCCAATCTCACGCAATGACCTAATTATGGATTGGTTCAGTAGAGAAAACTTGTACGACATGCTATGTGTCACCGTTTCTACCTTCGGCTCTGAAATTGATACACAAAAAACTACAGTCCATTTACTTTCAGCCACTTTTTACAGATTCCAATTCAATGCTCAGAGAGCGAGTTATAACGATTTTCCCAAGGTTACCTCTTTTAGATGAAATTCAGGAGCCTGCACAAACCCTAACTTCCACAGATTAGATCTCCGAAATACTATGAACAAAGATTTGAAATTTTTACACGATGTTCATCAGTATTTCTTCGCAAATGGGTTTTTTTTTTTAGCTTCTTAACCTTTGTAGAAAAAAATTTATAGCGAAAATGCCACGATGACTTGTTTGAAGCAACAAAACCCTATAATCCAAAGCTCTTATACCAAATGTTATGAAACCAGCTCCAAAAATAGAAGAAAAGAGAAATCAACACCTTATAAATAAGCCACTTCGATGGGGAAACCTCCTTTACATTACATAAATGAACAATTCATGGATGATTCAAATGAAAAACCTCCTTTCTATATATAGTAGTCCATGGGGTCACAATATAATCCTATCCAACCTAACAATAATAATGTAAGGGCACAAAAATAACAATAGTGGAGTTTTATGGGGCACAATAATAACAATATGGGGACTACAGGGGTACAATAATAACAATAAGGGGGCTACACTAACAACAATAAGGGATTACACTAGTAATATAGGGACCTAACAAATATATGTCCTCTAATGCTCACGGCCAAGGGAAGGAAATGATCTAGAAGTTGGAGCCCCAAGGTCCTGCATGCAACCTGCAAATCGTTGCCAGACAACAAGTTAGAGAAAATCTACAACAACAAATGTTAGCTCAAGAAAATCACAAAGTATATTACAAAAATAATCTACAAGAGGCTCGGCCAAAGAGTATGAGCAAGTTCTCCTCTTTGAATAGCCATGCCTTAGCTCTTTGAAATTGCCAGATATTTATATATGAAGTGCAATGTTATCAAAAAATTGCATCTGATTGGCTGCTAACTAGACAAACTTTATGTAATTGTTTCAAACCAACTTGTGACTAAAGCTTAGCCTCTTTAGTCTGAGAGGGCTCTCTCAAAAAGGGTTAATGATATTTGATAATGATAAACTAGATGGCTAACTCTACTTGGAAAATGACTTGTTTGTGATAAATGTAGGTTGAAAATAACATCAGTATGCAAAAATTGGGCTTATGGAGGCAACAAAGCAATAATTCAGTAGATAGTTCACTTGACATGGAAACTCAGGCAGGTGAGAGTTTTTAGCAAAGGTAAGCACACATGAAACTGGAAATAACACAGTCAATTCATATATAAAGGAAGTCAGAGCATTACATGAATGAATTCTAAGTATTAAAGATGAAAACCACTGAAAATGGTACACATAGAAAATATAGATTAGATACACACTAAAAACTCAATCAGAATCTCAGGTTGGTCAGGAAACAAGTCTTTGTATTACTAAAAACAGTTAATTACATAAAGCTGCAGTTTTGCCAAAAATTCTCCAACCCTTGATAAATTTGAATCTCTTCCCTTTAATAGACTTGTTACATGATGATATGATCTGCCTCTTGGCTAGATTAATTGAATTTACCCTACTGACACCTTGCATAACAATAAAACATCTATCTTAATGAGAAATTGATAGCTATCCTACTTGACAGTCCTTTTCCTAATAATACTCAAACTGTTCATTATTACATTAACAACCCTATCTCCTAAAACAAATTACATCTTTGAAAAATATTCATTCACATGTTCGAATAGGGTGTGATGGGACTCATCACTACATGACATCTTAATTGACCTCCTCTAAAACTGGAAACAAACCCTGTTTTTTAGGAAAACTGGTCCTTATCTTCAACGAAAGGTTTAGCTGATGATTTGGCTTCATCACGTGGTCTTTAAGTCTTGGATGACTGCTGGCAAGATCCTTTGAACCTTAGAAATCATCCAGATGTCCAAAAGTGCACAAAAACCTGCTCATATAGCTACAAACTAGTACGCTACGAAAGTATGACAGTTTCGTAGCGTACTTTCGTAACGTTACAAATATGCCTTAATACATCAATATTTCTGATTATTTTCTCTTGCATGATGTTCATTATGCCTTAATACATCTTCCATACCATTTTCACCTCATGTAAGCTCCAAAATTGATTCAAAATGCAAAAGGAATGCTACAGTAGTTTCGTAGCTTTTTCCTGTTCTTCAAGCCCAGGAACGCTACGAAACTGCTAAAAACAGTGAAAATTCTAGAATTTTGTGTAGCTTCAAAAATATACCTTTTAAGTGCAAAAACCTTGTTTCTAACATGCCATTAGCCTTCAAAATCATCAACCAAATCACACTATGTTTCTTGAGGAGTTTCTTCCTCAATGATGATGAGTTGAGCAATTGGCTCCTCAACTACTGTCATTTTAAGGCCTTTCTTCTCCAGCTCCTCATGGATTAGTTCTAGCTATTCTTGGAGGTCTTTGAATTGGTATTCAACATGACATGAACCCCTATACATGTTATGGGCCTCATCAAACTAATGAGGAACACAATCCATCTCACCTTTCATATTTAAAACCACTTTGCAGATTTTTCCTGTTTTTTTCTGAAAAATAGGTCTTAGAACAAAGCTTATATCTCCGAATCCATGATGTATTTTTCAAAACTGGAGGACGTTTTTGTAGGTCAGTATGTATTGAATAAAAACCTATCTTGGGTTTTTGAAAACCATTTCCAGCTATCCAGAATCTGCATTCTAAAAAAATGTATAAAACAAGAAAATTATGCATTCTGAAAATAGGGCTGAAAGACATCCCTGTATCTCCCAATCTGGAGCACCTTTGAGAAAAGTGAAAGAGGTTATTGTTTTTTTTTTATATGTGATTTAAAATAACCTATCTTAGTTTCTTAAAATAATTTTTTGTTTTCCCAGAAACATCCCTTGAAGTCGACTTCTCAAAGTCAGAAAACAAAGATTCTCAAGACATTCTGCAGCTTTGGACAACTCATATATGATTTTCTAAGCAACACAAGATTTCATTTGTGTGTTATGAAACTGATTTTCAAAAGCAGGGTATTCTTCCTCAATCTCAAAAGAGAAAGGTAGCAGCACCCTCTCTTTGTATTCTGGCATGAAAAAGTTTTGAAAATACTAATCTTGATCATGAAGACTATAGGATTGAATTTGACCTTCTAAAAATTCAATGTATTTCTCAATGTTCTTAGAAACTTCATCCAAAATTTGAATCTTATCTTCTAACTTGCACTCAAATGATTTTAGATAAGAAGGCAAGGACGAAAGAAAAATGTTCATCTACTTCCTCATTAGTGTGTTCATCATTCCATTGTTTAAAACCTTGAATGGAAGAGAGTTTTCCACCAACTCTATTCTGTCTATCCATTCTTCCAAAACATAAGCCAAAAATCTGCAAATGACTTAATAGATATGATAGGAAGGCTTTCAATACACTATTTACATTTCCCCTGAAATGAATCATAGAACAATATAATGCAAACATATTCATGTTTGACTCTAAGAAGCTCATTAAAGTTACATAATTCTGATATATGCTTCAAGGTCAAACTCAAATCTTCCCCATTTAATTTTGGACCATTCCTTAAAAAATATGCATTTTTGGGAAAAAGGATTTGGGAAGCCATAAATTTTAAAAAAATCTATACATGCATACCTTGAAACAAGAATGGTAGCATCTGAGTTCTTCATAAGTCCAGTGGAATCACCACGAATCTATGAAATTTTGAATTCTTCAACAATGGATTCGCCAAGGTAGTTTCAGCCTCGAACAGATTCTGAGCTCCTGCTACCTTCAAGAGTTCAGCTTTAAAATTTCGGGAGATGTATATCTTCAGACTCTCGGTAGACGCACCAAAATGTTATCACAAAAATGCATATGATTGGCTGCTAACCAGACAAACTTTATGTAGCTGTTTCAAACCAACTTGTGACTGAAGCTTAGCCTCTTCAGTCTAAGAGGGCTCTCTTAAAAAGGGTTAATGATATTTGATAATGATAAACTAGATGGATAACTCTACACGGAAAATGACTTGTTCGTGATAAGTGTAGGTTGAAAAGAAGATCAGTATGCAAACATTGGGCTTATGGAGTCAACAAAGCAATAATTCAGTAGATAGTTCACTTGACATGGAAGCAGAGGCAGGTAAGCGTTTTTAGCAAAGGTAAGCACACATGAAACAAGAAATAACGCAAACACTTCATTTATAAAGGAAGTTAGAGAATTACATGAACGAATTATGAGTATTAAAGATGAAAATCACTGCAAATGGTACACATAGAAAATATAGATCAGATACACACTAAAAACTCAATCAGAATCTCAGGATGGTAAAGAAATAAGTCTCTGTATTACTGAAAACAATTAATTACATAAAGATGTTGTTTTTCCAAAAAGTCTCCAACCTTTGATAAATTCGAATCTCTGCCCTTTAATAGACTTGTTACATGATGAGATGATCTACCTCTTGGCTAGATTCATCGAATTTAGCCTACTGACACCTTGCATAACAATAAAACATCTATCTTAATGAGAAATTGATAGCTATCCTACTTGATAGTCCTTTTCCTAATAAGACTCAAACTGTTCATTATTACATTAACAACACTATATCCTAAAAAAAATTACATCTTTGACAACTATGCCTTCACATGTTCGAATAGGGTGTGATGGGACTCATCACTACATGACATCTTAATTGACCTCCTCTAAAACTGGAAACAAACCCTATTTTTTAGGAAAAATGGTCCTTATCTTCAAAGAGGGGTTTAGCTGATGAGTTGGCTTCATCACGTGGTCTTTAAGTCTTGGATGACTTATGGCAAGATCCTTTGAACCTTAGAAAGTATCCAAATGTCCAAAAGTGCACAAAAACCTGCTCATATAGCTAGAAACTAGTACGCTATGAAAGTATGACAGTTTCGTAGCGTACTTTCATAGCGTTACAAAAATGCCTTAAAACATCTTCCATACTATTTTCACCTCACGTAAGCTTCCAAAACTGATTGAAAATGTTTTGTAGCATTTTCCTGTTCTTTAAGCCCAGGAACGCTACGAAACTACTGAAAATAGTGAAAATTCGAGAATTTTGTGTAGCTTCAAAAATATACCTTCTAAATGAAAAAAACCTTGTTTCTGACATGCCATTAGAATTAAAAATCATAAACCAGCTCACACTATGTTTCTTGAGGAGTTTCTTCCTCGTTGATGATGAGTTGAGAAATTGGCTCCTCAACAACTGTCATTTTAAGACCTTTCTTCTCCAGCTCCTCATGGATTAGTTCTAGCTATTCTTGGAGGTATTTGACTTGGTCTTAAACATGCCATGAACCCCTCTGCATGTTATGGACCTCATCAAACTAAAGAGGAACACAATCCATCTCACCTTTCATATTTAAAACCACTTTGTAGTTTTTTCCTGTTTTTTTTTTCTTCTAAAAAATAGGTCTTATAAAAGAGCTTATATCTCCGAATACATGATGTATTTTTCAAAACTGGAGGAGGTTTTTGTAGGTCAGTATGTCTTGAAGAAAAACCTCTCTTAGTTTTTTGAAAAACATTTCCAGCTTTTCAAAATATACATTCTAAAAACATGTGTAAAATAGAAAAATTTTGCATTCTAAAAATAGGGCTGAAAGACATCCCTGTATCTCCCAATCTGTAGCACCTTTGAGAAAAGTGAAAGAGGTTATTGTTATTTGATATGTGCTTGAAACTAAAATCTCTCAGTTTCTTAAAGGACTTCTTTGTTTGCCCAGAAAATTCCCTTGAATTTGACTGCTCAAAGTCAGAAAACAGAGAAATGCTTCATATTCGCTACGAAATTAGCAATAGTTTCATAGCGTTTTCTGCCTATTTTACACTGAATTCACTACGAAATTAGGGATTCTTGGCTATAATGACCTTTTTTGGAGTTGTAAGCTTGGGAAATCAAATATGTTATCAAATGATGACTGATGGGACATGATGTGACCTATATGGAGATGGTTTTGAGATGAAATGAGGGTGGTCTTGAAACTTAGGATAGGTTAAGTATGAAAAAATGAAATTTCCTATGCCAACTTGAAAAAGTTTTAAGGAGACCTAAAGTTTTTGAAGGAGTGAACTGTATTACCCTGTCAAGTAATGACTCACAAAATTATGAGTGATAACATGCAATATGCGAAGAGTAAAATTTTTTGATGTGATTTTGATGGAATAAATAAGATCTTTGAGAAACTTAAAATAACCTCTGCAAGATAAAATAAAATATAGATTAGACTTTGGAAATCAACACATGTGGGTTCTCCTTAAATATTTTCAAGAATGGGTTGGTTCTTCCGAGAACTTCCCCTCACGCTTGAAAAGCTTGACAAAAGACGGATCCTTCTACACAATCTCACCACAACATATTAAATCCATGTGAAATTAAATAAAAGCAATGGAAAGAACTCTTATATATATTTGACATCAAATATAAGATTTCTTATCCCAAAGTAATCAAGTAACTCTTATGCTAATATGAGATAGTTGCATACTAACATAACTTGAAACAAGAATGAATGAAACAATAACATGAGGAAATAAATAGAAGCATAACAACAAGTCAAGAATTTACGATATATGCAAGGGTAAGAACACCAAAACAAGTTACCCCAAAGTTTTTTGTATTATATTTCAAGTACGTGCACAATCCAATAGTGTGTCCTCAAGCCCAATAGATCATATCCCAAGGACGAATGCATTTGAGAACTGAACTTGGATCAAATCCCAAGGAAAGGTAAGCCAAGTTTGATGTGGAGAAGATTGAGACACCCAGAGAAAAATCGAATTTATTTTGTCAACACTAAAGGAAATCAAATTCCCTATATGATCCAGTGAACTCATCCAGAAGCCAAACAAAGTCTCGTGCTACACCAAGTCTACCACTTGAAACTCGAGCCAATTGAAACTATACTTGTAGATGATCCCAGTGAACTTCTGCGTAGGCCCCTAAGAACTGTGTGTTTCCTCTGAGTGAATACGCAGTCTAGGCTCAAGGAATAACGTAAATCCTGAGTGAAGTGTCGAGTGTTGTTGCAATCCAGATAGCTCGTGAGAAGAGGTCCCCACTTGGTCTTCAGTTAGCTGATCCTATAGAATATTCCTTTTATGCTCAACTTCCTTTAATAAATTCAATTTTCCTTCTGTGTAACTGCCGCTTTATCTCTGGGAAATTTGATTTTAATAAAATAATGGTGAATTAATGATGCAATGTGCTCAGTCATCCTCCACATGTCCGTTGAATCAACTCTTTGACTTAGGATAATTTCCAAGTCATTTCCATGTCATTTTGTCACATGGAATAATTTATTTATTTATATTTTATTTAATTCTAACCTAATTAAATGCCACAATTTCCACT
Organism: Pinus albicaulis; assembly: GCA_034641835.2. NCBI lineage: Eukaryota > Viridiplantae > Streptophyta > Pinopsida > Pinales > Pinaceae > Pinus > Pinus albicaulis. The sequence goes on from CM076580.1 coordinate 1,683,059,359, forward strand.
AAACTTAGGAAATGTGGGTTTTGAGGGTCCAAAACACATTATTAACCCCTAAAAGTGTGTCATAGTAGAAATTTGAGGGTGAGAGGTGTAATTTTGATTACTCATACCCCATACAAATTCTATATACAACACTAATTACAATCCAATTACAATTTTTATTGCAATTTTTGACCTGCGGGATATCTAAAATTTTTAAAAATCACTACCTAGACCTAACCAAATTCCACGAATTTTTTTTTGTGATCTAATATGGTAATATAAATTGATGCTAGACATTAGGACTCACCCAAGGCCTCACCATCAAGCCGTACTCCGGCTTTGGGGTAAAATTGGAGGAAAAAAACTAAATTAATTATTAAGTCCTGATAAGGAGATGACAATTAACCGAGTGAAAAACACCTTCTAGAGTAATACTCACTTGTTGGCAAGGTCCCAAGCTACCTAGGCCTGTTATAGACTAAATACTAACTCAAATTCATCATTACTAACATCACTTATTACAATTCCTCGTAGGGCGTGGAATTTGGGTATAAGAGAAAGATGATGAGAAGTAGAAGTAGAGTTAAAAAACTATGTTGAACTGATGATATATGATGGTACAAGTGTCTTATGGTTCATCCTTGGGCGTGGAGTCTTCATATTATCATCAGGTGCCACTCTAGTGGTCAACAAGGTGTATTTCCTTTAATTTTTAAATTAGATCTTAAAAATTGCTTTTGGATCTATTTTATATTTCTCCATGAATCTCTAAGAATACTACATCCCCAAACCTCACATCCATATAAAAGAACAAGGGCATGGAGAGTCTTAAGGAGGAGTTTTAATTTTATCCCATATCCACAAATCTATTGTTTTATATTTACTTTCAAGTACACAACAATCTTTCCACCCTCCATTTATCCTTTTCTCAATGTTATAATTTCATTTGAGATTGTGATGGATATCTATTCCAAGATATTTCTATGAAGGAATTTCCTCCATGTTGTCATTGTCATGTACAAAAATATCATATGTGATCTTTTTTGATTTAATTATCATGACTTTTTTTTTTGTCAATATTAATAGTCATAACCATATTGGAACATAAAACTTGGAGGATTCTTAGTTGCTTGCCAAGATTGTAAGGAATCCTTGCCAAAATAATAATATCATCAACACAAATAAGAGGAGTGACGACTATACCAAAGAGAGTTGGACCAACACAATCTACTTCTTCCAAACACTCTTCTAACTAATTAATGTATATGCCAAAAAGGGTAGGGGACAAGGGACATCCTTATTTGATTTTGTCATTGAATTTAATTTCTTTTGACCTAAACTTGGCAATATCATTCTCATGCCACCTTGTCATAAACAACCATCAACTTAAAATGAACCTTATATTTTCCAACCTCTTATGAAAGTTTGTCTTGGGAATGGTGTTGAAAGCTTTTCTAAAGTAAACGAAACAACCCAAGAGATTAATTTACAATGATCCTAAGAGTAACAAGGTGGTGCATAGTTGAGTGATATATCCTAAACTTGGCTTGGAATTTACCTATTTTTTTAGTGGCTTTATAGCCATAGGCGAATCTTCTTTTCCAAAATAATTCCATGCAACTTGCAAAAAATTTATAAATATATAGTAAAGTTAATAATAATAATAACAAGGCCACATAACTAGCATTCTCTACAACTTTGTTTAAGTATTGAACTTTAAGAACATAGACATAGTATGTCTACATATATATATAGCAAAAATAAATTCTAGTAGGGAAATAAGTACCAAAGACAAGACTATATATTTATGGAGTATAACTAAAATGTGCATTCCAACTGCTTCAGGGAAAAATTGATATATAATTTTCTTGTTAATGACTACAATAATTAACTTTTCAGGATAACAAAAAATGAAACTAAAGCATAACAGGACACTAAAAATATCACATAGGTCCTATATACAATTATCTACTTGAAGGTGACAATTTTAAAAACAATTACTTTGTATGATGGATAAACATGAACACTGACCATTTCCATGATTTACTGAATGTAAATTACATACGTCTGAAAGCATGTCAGTTTGTTCTGGTAAATTTTGCACATAGATAAGATTATTAATATTCAACAAGTGACCACTAAAATAGGTGAAAGGGATTGCTGATTACAATGATGTAAATATATGGTGGGGGCAATGGAGAAGCTAATGTGAAAATATAATGCAAAAAGGAACAATGTGAAGGTAACATTATGATTTTTAATTTTTAATTATTTATTATTTATTATTTTTATTTAATTTTTTATTTTTACAAAGTATAACAGAAATTTGTAAGTTTCTTGTTAATGCACAAGCACAATTCAATGAATCAAAATGCTTTGAGTAAACATAATTACGAGTGAATGACTAGAATAGTTAATTTTTTAGATTAATAAAAGGTGAAATTAGAGTATAATAGGAAACAAAGAATTGCAGATGGAGTTTCAAAACATGCATGCAATTTAAAAAGTAAATATTTTGTTATAGTAATATTAATATCCACAAAAAGAGAATTCTTCTCTTTGACACGAGTGTTTTTGAAGTATAAATGTTTTTGTGAATGGACATAGTAATGTTCATTCTTCTTTCAACACTGATGCTTAAGATCTATGATAATCTAGAGTATTGTATATGAACTTTGGTCACCCCTTCATAGCGAAAAATACCACAAAATACTTATTATGGTTGCACAAATAGAAAATTGAACAATTCTGTTATATGACTAAAAACTAAAGGTCAAAGAGTGACAATGATACCTGTGGAGACAAGACAAACTTGCTAGTTGAAGCTTTGACTTGTTTTGTTTTGTTTGTTGTTGTTGTCAACATCCAAAATCTCATTGTCGACATTTAGAGTGAAAAGACCATGAATTTATAGGTTGCGTAACTTATAAATTGTTGTTTTTTTGGCAGATATTCTTGGTAAGACATTTGAGCCAATGCAGGAAACAATTGATTTAGAACTAGTATGTTTCTAAGACAACATCACAAGTTTCTATTATCAGGATTTATTATAATGCAATTGATAAAATGTTGAAAGAGAACATGGGTTTTTTGCTTGCATTTAATGCAAAATATTGACATACCTTCTATCATATTTGGTGATATTGAGATTCAACAAGATGATGAGCTTAGTGAAAAGAGTCGCCTTCACTAAGTGGGCCAGTAGGCTATTTTTGGCGCAAAGTCTATTTTTAGACATGTCGATCATATTCTATGAGTTGCAGGATGCTATTTGTGTATGGTTGGTCAAGTTGGAAAAATAGATGGACTTCTATTTTTAGACATATTGGGCGGAATCTATTTTAGATTGCTAGTCTAAAAATAGATATGTCGAATATTATTAGCTCTTAATAATATTTGGACTCTAAACATTATCTTATTCTCTTGGAGCACTTCAGTTAAGTGCACAGATGTGGCACAGGAGCTGACAGAAGGAATTACGCCATTCCTGAGGGTTTAGTAGAGCTATTACATGGAGGACTTCAGTTATAACTCATGTGACAAAGTTTGGTGGAGTTGGAGAAGTAGTTGGTGAAGTTGTGTTCAGTTTAACTCAGTTAGACACAGTTGAGCTAGTTGTATCTAGTCTAACCGATTGATACACTAGTGAGAGTGTTGTGAATTAATTATTAATTAATTCACTAAATATTAACTCATTAATCAACTAAAGAATACACTATTAACCATGAAAGCATGACCATTTCAGAAGGAGACCATGAGTAAATAGTAGGGCAAGATGATCATCGTTGTGACTATAGTGATGCATTGATTGCATCCAACACTCATGGAGATGCCAATGGTGATTGGCAGAGTGTGCTTCGGTGATTCGAGTTCATTCAGTGTCATTCTTCAGCTAGGATTGCGTAGTAGGAAGAAAGGTGGCAGAGATCGGTGCATGGATTTGCTAGATTGGACTTGATTAGTGTGTAGCGATTGTATTGTACTGAGAGCTTGACATGTTCAACTTTGTATGAGGATTGTTACATGATCTCTATGACATATATTATATACAGATAGTTGGGGTTTTTAGCTTTAGGCTTTCCCGTAAAATCACTGGGTTAATGTGTGTGAATTGTTATGGTTTCATGTGTGCATTGCAATTGTGTTAATTTCCGCATGTGATGATCAATGGTGGAATAGATTATGTATTGTGCATGAAGTCAAATAGTGTATGATCAGGATAATCTTAGACATATAACGGATTAGTTATATAATTTCTACAGGTGATGACATTAAGCAACTGCAGAGTGCACAAACAAGTTCAATGGTGCGGAGTATGCATTTTCAATGGCACATGTTCCTTGCACTTGTTATAAAACAATAATAGTCAACAAATTTGTAATGAAAAATAAGTAACTTTGTAATGAAATGTAAGTAGATTATTGAGTTTATACTTACCTGGATTTGTCTATCGATTTTTTTTTGAGATCTTGTTTTATGTCAGTGTTCAAATGTGTGATGAATGTGGCCTATGTTATATGTAATGTTTTTTCCTTGAGGTTTTTTCTGTTTATTATGTTTTTGAAGAGCATAATTGGCATATTTCCATTTTGTGATTTTTTCTCCATTTCATTGTAGATAGGTGCAAAGTTCTCAAATAGTTGTATGTAGGTTTTAACCCTGTACAAAAATTATCTACAAACGAATCTTAAAAATAGAAAATAAAAAATAGCAAGAGCATAAAACATAAAACAGATAAACACAGAGATATTCCCCTGGATCCCAAATCAGGACGACTAGCTTGATTTTTCATTATATTCCTTTTAGTGTTACAACACATATATATACATGCTGAAGCATACATAAACCCCAATCCATTAACCCTGGATTAGAACATAACCGTAGTTCCCTGACCGGATCTAAGTAAAATACCAAGGGTCAGAAACTATCAACTAAAAACTATGTGCAAACCCATGCACAAAACCATACATTTTGGCCCACCCCTGAAAACAGACCAAATTTTTTTTCTGTGGCGCTACCCCGAATTTCAATAATGTGCACCAACAAGTAATTTACGGGGCTATCACCCCCCCACACATGACTAGTCAATTAAATAATATAACACATACCCACCATTCTTCCACTTGTTGTTTTCTTTCTACAGGGGACCACAGGAGAGCTTAGTCATTAGCCTAGCTATGCAACACCCATTTTTTCTCTACACAAAGAGAACTTCTTAGTACTCATAGACTTCATTAATGCATCTACAACATTCTTCAAAGTGTCCACCTTTACCAGCAACACCCTTTAAGCCTCAACCATATCTCTCAAAAAGTGATATTGAACATCAATGTGCTTTGTCTTTGAATGATAAGCAGGGTTCTTAGCCAAGAAAATTGCACTTTGCCATCAGCTTCATCTCATAGCTTGTCGCACCAACCCCATACTTGAACACAATCTCGTAACCAAATCGTTTCCTTTCTTGCATGAGTGGCTCTGTGTATTCTCGCCCGTAGTTGAAAGAGCCACTATGGACCTGCCTTACTCATCCAACTGACTGCACCTCCAAATAGGCCAAACACATACCTACTTTTAGATCTTCTTTGGTCCAGATCTCCAACCCAGTCTGCGTCAACAAAACCACAAATTTCCAACACTCTTTCCAATCTTGGTCTTCCCTGGTAGCACAATCCATAATCACTAGTGCCACACAAATATCTGAAAACCCACTTCACTGCTGTCCAATGCTCCTTCCCTGGGTTCGACATAAACATGCTTAATACTCCCACTACATGTGCAATGTATGGTCTAGTACAGACCATTGCATACATCAGGCTACCCACTGCACTTTCATATGGAACACGAGACATATCCTCCTCTTCTTCTTGTGTCTTGGGACACTGTTCAGTAGACAGCTTTGCACCTACAGGAATAGGAACACTCACCGGTTTACTATCCTGCATATTGAACCTCTGCAATATAGTCTCGACATGCTTCCTCTGGTTTAACCAGAGCGTCCTCTTTGCCCTATCTCTCTTAATTTCCATGCCCAAAATATAGTTTGCAGCACCAAGATCCTTCATGTCGAATTTGGAGAACAGTTGGGTCTTCAAATCCTGGATAATTTCTTTGTCATTTCCAAACAACAACATATCATCCACATACAAGACGAAATAAATAACACGGTCACAAATTAATTTAAAATAAACACAGTGATCCTCCTTGCTTTTGGTGAAGCCAAGTCCCCGTATATAGGTATCAAATTTTTGATACCACATCCTTGGTGACTGTTTTAACCCATACAGAGACTTCTTCAATCTGCAAACCAGTTCTTCTTACCCTTCACCATAAAGCCTTTAGGTTGCTTCATGTAGATCTCCTCTTCTAGATCCCCGTGAAGAAATGTTGTCTTCACATCCATCTGTTCTATCTCAAAATCAAATGCAGGAGCAACAGATAAAAGTAATCTAATAGAAGTAAATTTGGCAACAGGAGAGAAAATATCACCAAAATCAATTCCCGACACTTGGGAGTAACCTTTTGCTACCAACCGAGCTTTGCATTTCTCCACCTTGCCTTCTACATTCATCTTCTTCTTAAACACCCATTTTCTCCCAATGGGCTTCCTTCCAGCCAACAACTCCACCAGATCCCATGCCTCATTTTTGTGCAAGGATGCCATTTCATCAACCATGGCCTCCTTCCAAAGTTTTCCATCCTCCCAATCTACCGCCTCCTCGATGGGCTTCGGCATCATCACGTTTATAGTTAAAAATGATTTGAACAGAAGTAGATGGACTATACCTTCGGTTGTCTTATTTCGCTAATCTTCTCTCATAGTCGAGTTTCAGGGCTCTTTCCTCTTCCGAGTCTTCTTCTGCTAGAGTCTCGATTGATCCTCATTTAGCTTAAACTTCATCTTCTCCTGTTCCTTTGGTAGGAACTCATTTTTAACAACATCTTTCACCTATCTAAACACCACATCTCGGTTGTACACAACCTTCCTTGTTTCTGGGTTCCAAATTTTGTAACCCTTTAAACCATCCTTATACCCAATAAAGATGCACCTTTCAGATTTATTATCCAACTTGGTCATTTTCTCCTTTGGAACATGTACATATGCATCACATCCAAATACCCTTAGATGTGAAAGAGAGGGTTTCTTACCACTCCATACCTCATGTGGAGTCTTATCCTCCAACATGAAGGATCCGTTAACCAAGTAACATGCAATCTCCACTACCTCTCACTTAATTCTTGTCCTAACTCGGTACCACCGAGCATGCTTCTTGCCTTTTCCATCAACGTTCGTTCATTCTTTCACAACTCCGCTTTCTAAGGCGTGTATGGAGTAGTCTTCTTCGCCATACATACTACACTTCACAGAATCCTTCAAATTCCTTCTTGTGTAACTCCCCACCATTATCTCATTCCCAACACTCCTTTATCTTCTTCTCTGTCTGGTTTTCCACCAGAGCCTTAAATTCTTTAAATTTGTCAAAGACTTCAGATTTCTTCCTCAAGAAATATATCCATGTATTACTTGAGAAGTCATCTATGAATGAAACATAGTACACAGACTTACCCAGTGATGGAACCGACACAAGTCCAAACACATCACTGTGCACAAGCTCTAATATCTTGTTCGCCCTCTTAGCATCAGAAGCAAAACGAACCCGATTCTGCTTCCCATATACACAATGTTCACAGAGATTGAAATCCAGAGAGCTATTAGACATATCTTCTACCATACCATTTCCATGCAGTATCCGAAGGCCCTTCTCTCCAATATGTCCAAGCCTTTTTTTCCATAGCATGGTCTTTTCTCCAGAGACTGCTAGGCTTTCCGCTCCACTTTCAGGAACCACAGAACTGTTGCACCCAACAATAATAGTGCTGCCCTGAAGCTTGTACAGAGTTTCAATCCGAACTCCCCGCATTAATACAAGTGCTACCCGAACCATCTTACAGGTATCTTTCTCGAACAATGTTTTTACACCTGCATCATCCATCTTGCTTACAGAAATCAGATTTCTGGCCAATGCAAGAATGTGCAGAACACCAGGAAGTGTTCTAATCCATTCACCTTGCAGCTTTAGCTTGAATTTTCCACGTCCGACGATTCTGGCCTTCCTATCATCACCTAAGAAGACATCACCACCATCATATTTCGCATACTCGCAGAACCACTCCCTATGGGGAGTGAAGTGAAAGGAGGCACCCGAGTCAATCAACCATGACTCATGATCTACATGTTTATTTGAAGAAGAAGCCAAATACACATCCCCACCTTCATCTGAGGTGGTTTTTTCCTCTGCAGAAAGGAGCATCATAAGATCCATTTCCTTTCTCAGGAGCTTTAGATCTACAGTCTTTTTTGCAGTGCCCTTCCTTTCTGCATTTCCAGCACACCTTTACAAACTTTCGAGGAGATTTAGATCTCCCTCTAGATTTAGATCTCCCACTCGAAACCTTATTCTTTTTTTTTGTTCTGGGACCTTCCTCGTACAGATAAGGCATCTCCATTCTGACCCTCCATATTTCTCCGTCTCATTTCCTCCGATAGCAAGGCTAAGACAATGTCATCAAAATTCAAGGTAGTTGTATTGTTACCTATTGCATTAACCAGACTGTCCCACGAGTCTGGTAGAGAACACAACAAACTGAAGTACTTATCTTCATCTGAGATTTTAATATCGACAGATGACAGCTGACTTACCACAGTATTGAAGGCGTTCAAATGCTTTGTCACCGAGTCTCCATCCTTCATCCTCAGGTTATACAACTTTTTCTGCAGGAACAATTTATTCACCAGAGACTTAGATTGGTACAAAGTCCCTAGCTTGTCCCACAAGGTCTTCGCCGTAGCTTCCCCAGATACATTTAACAATACTAAATCTGAGACACATAATCGTATTGTGCTTTTTGCCTTCCGATCCAGCTTCTTCCAGTCTTCATCTGACATTTTCGTTGGTTTAGTACCCATATCTACTGTGATCCACTGATATTTATCCACCAGTAGATCCTCCATCTTGAGCTTCCACAAATCAAAACTCTAACCATTAAATTTCTTGATCTCTATCTTCCCACCACTCACCATCTTATTTCACCGCAAGAATCGATCCCACAGATCTCCCACTGAACAGGGTCTACCTCAGGCCTGAGCAAAAAACCCCTCAGCAGAAAAGGCTTCAGCCTTGAAGCCGAAACTGCTCTGATACCAAATGTAGGTTTTAACCCTGTACAGAAATTATCTGCAAACGAATAATCTTAAAAACAGAAAATAAACAATAGAAAGAGCATAAAACATAAAACAGATAAACACAAAGATATTCCCCTGGATCCCAAATCAGGACGACCAACTTGATTTTTCATTATATTCCTTTTAGTGTTATAACACATATATATACATGCCGAAGCATACATAAACCCCAATCCATTAACCCTGGACTAGAACATAACCGTAGTTCCCTTGACCAGATCTACAAAATATCAGGGGCCGAAACCATCGTACCCCAAAACCATGTGCAAACCCATGCACAAAACCATGGGCAGATCCGCCCACCGGAAAATAAGGAACAATTTTTTATTTTTTATTTTATTTTATTTATTTATTTATTTATTTATTTTTTTTTTTTTTTCGGGGTGCTCCCCTGGACCCCGACAGGGGGGGCTACCAGCCCCCCTGTGACCCCCCCGCGCGTGATTATTAGTGTAAAGAATATAACACATACCCAACATTGTAGCTGTGACATAAAGGACCAAACTTATAATTGTTGACATTGCATATAGATAGTAAGTAGAAATTCATAAGTCTAGTGGGTGAGTGGCGCAAAGGTAAGTATATTACCAATGCCTTATCATCTTCAGAGCTTCCATCTCTAATTTGCAATGTAAATTGCATTCCAATTTTTTGAGTTGTTTTTACAGGTGCTGCAATTGTTCCTATTGGGAATGTTTCTATGCTTTCTCCCATTTGTTTTATTGTTGAACTGGAAAAAAATTTGTATTATGTACAAATTGTGTCTATGTTTTCTATAGTGCTTGTGTTGTCTAACAACAAAATGCAGTCACGGTTGCCACAGTCATAGTTCATTTTGGTACAATCTGGAAATTTGTGACTACAATTTCTTTTCCTGACAAGATATTTTGGTTGTGTTTTTCAATGAGGTCACTTTGAATAAACAATGTGATTGTCATCAATCCTTGTTGATCAATCAAATCGACACACATTATTTAAAGCAGTTTTGTTTCTTTTTCCAGAAATGTGTTGGAGACAACCATGGCATCGCCATGGAAAAATTTATGATTTTTGCAGATGTTCAATTTTTTCAGTTGATATTAGAGTGGTAGAAAATGCATTTGGGTTGTGCACAAATCAAGCAAATTAGAGTTAAGTATAGAGGCATAATGTTGATGTGTATATTACAAATGTGTCAAATGCAAATAAGTGACTGGCATAGTTTGACTTGCCTTGTTCCTTCTTTTTGTAGTTGTTTTTTTTATTCTAATGTTGTATTACTTTGCTACTCAAGGTTGCAATGTATTTGTTGCAATGCAAATGATAATAGGCGGAAAATGCAATTAGTTACAGTGGACACATGGAAACCAATTTGTATATGAAAAGAAGATGCCAAAGAGAACTAGAAACAATATTTGTAAATAATTTCCTTTTGCGTATTTGGTCATTGTAGTTTGATCCATTTCGGATTTATAGAAAAAAGTAACTTGCATTAGAAGCTTATTTGGATATGGACACAATGGATGCTTGCAAAAGAGCATTAATAAATTGTTAAGCTTCAATGGCAACAAAAAGGAAAAAAAAAGATTTAATTGCAAATATGGAAAGGGTTCAACATGTTTTATGATTCATTTTCATGTATGTGGTCCATTATGAGTCAAATTGTGTCATGATATGACCAATATGTATCTATCTTGTAAATCTTGTAATTTTGTATTATTTTAGACCATGCATGATCAATAAGAAATGTGGGCACACAAGTATTTGATCTAGAAGGAAATGGAGCTTGTAGCTATACATATAGTCTTTTAGTGTTTTCGTTCTCATGTTACTTTGACTCATGTCGACATTGAAATATCCTACAATGGATATTGGTTTACCAATAGATATATTGCAAAGTGTTTTCTCAATAATATTTAGTATATTTGGCAATGTGACATAGGGTGTTGCATAAACATCGACAATTGTAATGTGCATTCCATGTAGAACGACATTTGCCATCAATGCTTCTACATTTTGTTCTTCAAATTGCATATGTTCAAAAATTCTTATGTTTTCTTTGAAGCATGAGGTATCCATATTTGTTATGTCTTGATATTTAATTGAAGACTTTGAAATTTTGTTGCAGTGTGGCTTGTTTCAAATGTGTCTCTTGTTGACACAAAATGCCAACATCCATTAGATCATAATCATTAACAACAACGCCGATATAGATTTATAGATTGCGAGTGTTTAGAGAGAGAATTATTGTGCATGAATGCAAGTGCAAAGATTGATTGTTGTAATCTAGTTCCCATTTTGCAGTCTGTCGTAGATGGTCCATTTCAACTACTATTTTCTATTTAACTTTGAAGTTTTTTTTATATAGAAGTTTTAACAAGAACAAGGATTGCATATTCCTAACATGAGACAAAGTTGTGTAGACTAATCCATGAGTTCATCTTATAGTAGGATCAAATGTAGGGTTGTTTAGTGTGAGGCCTTGTGATATATGTATTGTGTGTGCACATGCCAATTGGACAGGAAATTGTTTCTATATTTTGATAAGGTTGTTGTTGCTGATGGTGTTATTGGTTTTTCTATTTGTAATATGGGGATCCAATCTTCAAAAATTCCTTCACTATATAACTTAGTGTACTTTCAGGCTTGGCGATGCCCTATGTTTGCATTGAATAACTTGATCCATATAACATAAATTTCGTTTGTTTTGTATAGGCTTTAATGATTCCATCTGCTCCATTAACAAGACCATCTTGTGAGTCGTAATTGCCAGCATAGATCTCAACTAACATATTTAATTTCATGACTATATGTGAAGGAAATGTAGTTGTATGTAAATAGGAAGGGAAGTCACCATTGTTTTCTTCTTCTTAATCAATTGCATTGATCACAAATTCGTCACCGGGAAAAATTGACAACATTTTTTTGTTTTGTAAAGCAACATATTTGTTTTCATAAAAAATATGGGGGAAAGAAGGGTCAATAGGTGTAGGTCTAGCACAATTTTTGTTCTAGTATGCCAAATCAACTCCTGTTTGACTGTTTGTTCATATTCTATTCAATATTGAGATGAATTTCTTGCTTGTATGTCACATTGTAGTATGCAATTCATACCAATTTACATTTTCTTTCTAGAAGTCATATGGAACCGGTTGTTTGTTGAGAATAGGTTGTTCAAATATCAAGGAATATTGTATAGGTTATGCTTGATAGAGATCACCGCAAAATATGATGTCGAAATTTCCAATATATATATATATATATATTATTTTATTTTTATTTTTTATTATTAATTTTTTTTTTTTGTTGGACATATTTTATGTTTCTTAATCGATCATCAAATGCAAAAAAATAAACAACTTCTGAGTAGGGAAACCTCATCAATGAAAACTATTCTCAATGTTTGTTAAAGTTTTCCAAGCGCATCCAATGTTTCATTTCTAAGTTGTGTAGGGGAAAACTTGTTAAAATGCATAAGTAGTGCAGAATGGACAGTTGTACCACCTGCACTATATGTGACTTTGCCTCTATATGCTAGTAGCAATCCCTTGGGTTTCAAATGATCAGTTGAGTGGTGTGCATCATAAAGCCGCATGAAAATTTGGTATATTTCTTTTGTTGCGAATGTTTTCCCAGTCCCGCCTCCTCCAGGTAGGAATAAATATAGTTGTTTGTCCATATTCATACAATTTTTCATTGCAATGTCTTTGATAATTGCTTGTTGTTCTCTATTGAGTATTCTTCTTAGTTTGAGATATTTTTCATTTTCAAGTATAAATGGATGCTTTGACAAATGGAATCTAGTATTAAATTGTATTATTTTTTCATGTGATGGGAACATTCAAAATCTATTTCCAAATCATAGTTTTCTCTAAGGTGTTCAATGGTTTTTTGTTTTTTCATTGTATTAGTGGAATCTATGGAGTTGTTTTGGATTTCCTGAATTGCATTCTCTAGATTTCCCCATAGTGGGTTGATGTTATATGTGAATTTAGATTCATTTATATTTATTATGTTTTTATATAAGATATAAGAAATTACCATGATGGTAAGTTTTCTTTGAATGCATTCTCACTTTTTTGAAATGGGACATATAGCATAAGCTTTTCCCTGCAATAGTTTTCATCATAAATGTGTTTTTTTCTATTTTATGAATCATACGACCTTTGGTTTCTTTCTTTTCTAAACGAGTGTGCCATTTTTGTTGTACATAGATGAAAATTCGGCAAGGCATATATGATTTATAGTGTTAGGTCGATCAATATAATATTTAATAATGGAATTACACAATACATTTCTGGAGTTGTCATCTTCCAGTTTTAGAAAGAATGGTGGTTTGAGGATAAATGTGCGTTCATCCACTGGTGATGCATTTATAAATATGCATTCTCGTGAACTATGATTCAATGGAAGAGAAAGTAATATGTGTACTTCTTTTTGAGTAAAGATATGTTGGATATTAAGCAAATCATTTCCTAGTGAACATATTATTTTAAAGCATTTACTTTTCCCTTTTCATGTTCTCTTCTTATTCTTTTAAATGCATTAGTCATTGATTTGTCAATTTTTATCATGTAAGATATGCAATATGATGCAGCTGCATATGCATTAAAGACAAATTGTGCATCAATATTTGCATTCCACAGTTGCATAATGTTCTTTGCAAAGCTATTGTTCCAAATGTGAGAGGGTTTCGTTCTGATAAGATCATTGGTGGCTTCAATGTACTTTGTATTGTTATGATGTAATCAATTTCAGTTAAAATAGTAATTCATCCAAGAATTAGTCAAAAGTGTTGTTGTTGTTGGGGTTCCTAGAGACAACCTCCGGGTTGATGGGGAGGTTAGTGCCTAAGACATCTTGATATGCCTAAAGGATATATAAGTATTATTCGAGATTTAAAGCTTATCAAGCAGTAAATTTGGTTCAAATATATTATCCAAAAGGCAGGCTCATATAAACAAACATGTCAAGTATCATTTTATTCGATTTAACATTCAGATATGGTGGCCTATTTGCAGAACACATAGCAATATTGGTCGTTGTAGTATAGACGAAAATCATAACATAAGGAAAAGGAAATTAATATAGAGGGATTATATCAAAATATTATGCATCAAAATCCCGTAGGGAAAAATGAAACATATAATGTAAGTGGAAATTCAAAGAGCACAGAGCACATTTTAAGGACATTCAACCTCATACATCAGAGGCACAATTTATCAAAACATGACATAGATGAATCCATAACTTTGATAATGTTTCCAACAACTACAATTACGCACCTCCTAAGAGGAAAGAAACACATATGAGAAATAGAAAAAGAAAAGGTCACATGCTACACATTGCGACATTTGGAATCACCATAACTTCTTTATTAATCTTCAAAAAGCATACATTTTGTAGTTATTCAAACACTTGCAAACTTAGCAAGTTAAAGCTACGTCTAGAACAAAAAATTCAGAACCTCTTTAATGAGTCTTTCAAGCACTTTTATAGGGTCTCATATATAGGGACCCCTTACAAAATATTCCTTCTTGAGATTCTCATAACTTCCTAATCACTAAACAACTTGAGTGTGCTACCGTCACAACTGTCCTAATTATCACATAACAATTTTTATTCTATTCTTGAAATGAAATATTTACAAAAAAATCAAAATAACATGAGATGTCATGATTGACACAAAAAAGTATCTTAATTGTTGGCCTGTTAGTTCCTTTCGAAGGGACCTTGGATCAATGATTCGAACTTGAGGTGGATTAACAAATTGATCACACTTTTTCCACAACATTAGGTTTGGAAAAGGAGATCAAAATAAATTATGATAATATATCTTCAAGTTGCTGAGTTTAGTATAATTTGGCTTGTCAGCGAACAAATTTTTTACCAGCCAAAGTAGTCGGAAGTCGTTTTTCAAAAAGTTGACTATAGTATTCCCTTTGAGGGTGGAAATATTATCACGAGAAGAGTCTGATTTGATTTTTTATTCCACCAACATTTGATGATACTAATCCCATGAGATTAGGTTCCCTAGAATTTCCCAACAATTGGGAAATCCAACTCTAATCCTTCTATCCAAGTCTGAGTCAAATGCAACTACAAATTTTAATAGATCACCTAAACACTCCTCAGTTTTGGCCCTGGCTGCTTCCTTTTGAATCATCTTGGAAATTTCAATGGTGGAACCTGTCTTTTCAACAATATCCATTGTCCTCAACTCACTAGTTGGCTTTTCATTGAGGTGCTTGATGAATTTCTTTGTTGTCTTGAAATTTTTACCATCTTCCTCCTTGTTGACTTGATAAAGAGTTCAAGGACATTAATAGATTTTTTTTTCTCTTCCACTAAGTTCATATGCTTCCACATGGTTTTTACATTAGAAATAATTTCATCCCAAATTATTTTCCTGGCATGAATGAGGGACATGTTACCATTTAACTTGTTTTTAAGCTTAGTGATCTCCTCATTTGCTGTCTTCAAGTTGTTGTATATTTGCTCCACATTCCCTATGGCTATCTCTAGATGCTTCTCCTTTTGTGTGAGAGTATTCTTGGTATTCTCCATGTCACTTTGCACCTTCTTGATTTCGCTCTTAGATAATAATAACTTAGTGAGAGCCTTGGTCAATTTTTAAGTGGGATTCTATGGATTTTTTTGGCACAATTACTGCACAGATGTGTGAAGCAATCCTTTTTTGGAGTTATGCCCATTGTTGTTAGAGGAGAATCACCTTACTATTTTTGTCTATGAGCTCCTTGACCAAGATCTGTTTTCACTCTCCAATGGACCAACTCTTTGGATTGTACATGCTCATATGCAAGCATTTTTAGATTTTTCCTCAGCTCCCGGATTTCATATTGTGATCCTTGAATTATGGCCTCCATGACAATTTTATCTTCTGGGTTTGCCCCCAATTTTATAATAAGTTCTTTGTAGTTTTCATTCAACAAGTGAAGGGATCTAGAGTTGGCCTTTTATTACTTCACCCTGATGGAAAATTTTCTAACAATTTTTCAGCCTTGCCGACACTCAAGATGCTTTTACTCAACTCATTATAGAGAATTTCTCTAGCCTACTTGTGCCAATTTATTTTATCCTCCAAAGGGATGCTATCCATGTCCAGTGACATATCTACAGTCTAGAATTGTGATGATAATGGAAGGGACTTTGTTGTAGGGTGATCAAAAGGGATTTTCATTTTGTTCCTTTTTAGGTCCATGGCAGCTAGAAGCCTGGTCTGATAAGGGATCAAGTGTGATGCCAACAACAATAAATTTTCTTTTCTGACTCTTTTGTTTCTTTCCTTTGTCATTTTCCCTTCTTCCCCTTTGAGGCCTACTATGGAGGAACTTCCCAAAGAGCCCAAGATTTTTACCTATGTGGAAGTAGATATTGCAATTTACTGGATGTCTTTTAAGGATACCTAGAAGCCTCGCTGGTCCCTAGGTTCTTCTTGGTTAATCAGGTCTCAATCTCTTCCTTGGTCAACTTGGACTTCTTTCTAGATGAAGCTTCCTCCATATCTGTGTCTATAGTTTTTTCTAGGCTTCACTTTTGAGTCTTTTCCTCCAAAGTTGTTCTTTTAATTTCCATTTCTGTATTAATGGGCTAAGAGTCCAAATTAGCCTTCCATTCAAGCTCAGGTCATACTCATGCTCATAAGAAGAAGAATTAATAACCTTTCTCCTTTTTTATATAACACCATGAGGATCATAGCACCACACCTCTCCCATTTCAAAATTAAGTTCCTTCAACATGTCTTCTACCTGTTGTAAGGCTTATCTAGAATTAACAATGAAAGGGCCCAACGCCCTACCCAACTTAAACATGTAGCCCTTCTTGGCAGGGGCATAGTGGATTTGATTAAAATTTAGGATCTGTCTAAGGAATTCTAGGGGAAAAATCCTCATGGGCATGAAAGTAGGTAAGCGGTATGGGGGAAGCTCTAACCCATAAACCCCAATCTAGATGTAGCTCTCAAATAGGTACCAATTACCCACCATGATATCTTTGCTGAGCTGCAAGATTTATTTTTTCTTGGGCATGATCCAAGGAGGGGTAAGATTGTTTATAATCGTGTAGCCAATGGCCATATAAGTAGAAATGAACTAGGAGAAACCCTCATTATTTTCCTTTTTCTTTAGGGCAGCATCTCAATCAAATACATGCTTTCTATGATTTTGAGAATCTATAATACTTAAGACCAAGTATTCAAAATTTTCTACATGAGTGTGCACAACAAGATAAACCAATGGAATAATATCTAAAGTAAGAGGTATCAGGAAATTTGTTAAGCTAGAATTTTATGGATTCTTCGAGAAATGAGGGCATGTCAAAGACGATGCTAGGTTGCATCATTGTGTAAAAGAATCCTATAGAATCTTTAGTAACATTAACAGTTTCTTCATCTCCAAAAATTATGGAAATAACTATCAGAATGGGATATATTGCTTCGGAAAACATGGAAACAAGGAATATATCAGAAATGGTAAGGGATTGATTTCTAGGTGCTAGAATTAGCTGGAGGAAATTTTTTTGTTCTTTGGCTCAGAGCCCATTATAAGCGTAGAAAAGAGTAGCTTCAATAAACCTCTCAGGTTTGGAAGATTTTTAGTACAAGAGGGAACTTTGGATTAATTATGGCATGACTTCCAGAAATTTCTCTCCAGTTAAGGATACAAAATAATTCCTTTCTTTAATATAAAAAGCTGCGAGCCAAGAAACAAATTCAGGAAATGATAGATTGAGGGAGAACTTTGGTGATATAACCTTAACTCCATGACCTTGAACGAGTCTTAACTTTTCAAGTAACGATCATACAGGTCGAAACACAAGTTTGAAAGGTGGTAAGAGAAGAAAGGGTCATGGATTTCATATTATGTGTCCATAAAAGGCTCGATATGATGAGAGGGTTTCGTCTCTCGACATTTTGGGGTGTTGGGCTCTGTTTTTTATTTTATTTTGATCATAAGGACAAGGATTGAACGATGGAGGATAACAGGTTACCTGGTGACCGAAATCAATTGGACGTAGTGGCGTTGGAGGTATTTTGCACTATTTGATGGCTAAAGGAGGTGGAGCACAGGAGGAATGGAAAAGGAATACCATTGGAATGAAATAAAGTTCAACTCCAACAACTAGCGTGTGATGGTTTTATACGCAATGAACATGGTGGACTAATGTGTGGTTAGGGAAAATGGGGAAACATTTGGAAAGGACACATGGAGGCACTTGGTTGGATGGGAAGTGGAGGGAGAAGGCCCTTGGCCCCGTAAATATCACACTCGCTTGCTGACGTCATTGGTGATTTCGAACTTTGGTGGTAGGTGTGGTCCCCATACGATGGTGGGATGATTGAAGAAGGTTTCTAGCGAGGTTTATTGAACCCCCCGGAATTAATACTGGTCGTTGATCACCCACACCCCATAGTTGACATTGACCATTTTGGGGGCTAGCGTCAGCTTATTTGCCTTGCTAGTTAACCTGTCGAGTGGGTTCCACTTGCAGACAATAAAATTAATTTTCAATGGTAATCATGTTGGCCACATGCGCCCATATTTTTGCGTAGAGGTTCCACCAGCCTTGTCGCTGATTTTGGCACTTAAGGTTACATGCCAAATGATCACCCAAACACCTTTTAGCTCTGCAATATTTGACTTGTGGTCACCAACTTTGACTGGCTATATCTCACAATCCAAGAGGCAATTTTCAAACTTACGCATACCACTGGAAATCTCTTAGTTAGCGCTTTTTGGCTGAGTGGGTTCGATGTGATCTTAACGCCCATCTTCTGCCTAAAAAATGGCTTCAAATTTTTTTATTATTTGCACCAGTCCTCCTGATATTTTCTTCAAATTCTTCATTGGATATGCCTCAACATTTATTTCCTTTCTAATAATGTTTTGTTTTTTTTTCTCAGTTTTTAATCCACCCCTATATACAAGAGAAAATCCCCCTGCTATATGAAAAATAAAAAGGGGGGGATGAGAAGAGTACAACATCAGATCCAACTGGGGACAATGCCTTGTAGGCAAGGCATTGGCAACTTACAGATTATGTGTCTTGAACTTGGGTATGGAGTCAAGAAAATTCAAATACAGAGCAAGAAAAATGAAAAAAAAAAATTACAGTATGGTATTTACAATCGCTCACCGATATCTAAAATGGAAGAACATGAAATTATTTAATGCTGGAATTAGTGCTTGAGGTGCTGCCCATTTACAGGCACCTTAAGCGCTTCACCAAAAATATTCTCCAGTAGAAAGGTATTTTTCCCTTTGGCTTCAACTCTATTGAAAGGTCCAAGACACAAGGGATGAAATTTCCCATGCTTTCCCTTGTCTTCTCTCTGGACAACCCGTCTAAGAACGAGGCCACCTGGCTGAAAATTCATGTCCTTAGCTTTCCTGTCAATTAGAACTTTCATCTAATCCTAGTATTTGATGAGATTTTGAGCTATGTGTCCCTTGATTTCTTGCAATTCCACCAAATTATTTATCCTCCTGGTTATAGGGTTTGGCTCCTCCTCTGCATCATGTAGAATTTTGGCCACTTGTAGAGGTTTGATGTTACACCAAAACTTGCAAGTGTTGGTAAAATTCCAAACCGGTAACTAGGATCCCCAGGGTGGAAATTATGGATTCCATAGAGGTGTGGTGATTAATCCAACACCCCCCCTAAAACACAGCTCGGGGAATCAATATCCCCCTTCAAACATAGCTCGGGGGAATCGAACCTAGGTCCAGGCTTTGATACCATGTAAAGGTTTGCCGTTACACCAAAACTCACAAGTGTTGGTAAACTTCCAAACCGGTAACTAGGATCCCCAAGGTGGAAATTATGGATTCCATAGAGGTGTGGTGATTACTCCAACACCACTGGCATAGCCAATTAGGCAGGGAACATTGAAATAGTCCCATATAAAAACTCGAATGAGGATTTCCTAGTTGACCTCTTAGTAGTGACTCTCTTAGTCCACAATGCAAACCTAAGCCGAGAATCCCAATTCTTCTGATTTTGTGCTATGGTCTTCTTAAGGATTCTAACTAAGGTCTTGTTTGAGGATTCTGCTCATCCATTTCCCCGTGGGTAAGAATTAGTGGAATTCCCCAAGATAATACTATAGTCCTGATAAAAACTAATAATTTTTGCAGATTTAAACACTTGCGCATTGCTAGTGACTATTTTTCTTGGACAACCAAATCTAGCTAGAATGATTTCCTTCATAAAGTTAATGACCACTATATCAATTTTGTTCCTTGCAGGAATGGCCTCTACCCACTTGGTGAAGTAATATGTTGTTGTAATTATCCATTTATGTTGTCCAATATATGGTGGATGTATTTACCTAATAAAATATAGGCCCCATTGTCTAAATGGTTCATTCATAAAAACAAGGATCAAAGGGAAGGGTGCTAGCTTCTCTTTTTCAACAAAAATTTGGCACTTTTTATAGGCTTTATCTTGCACATGGACATCGTCGAATAACTTGGGACATTAGAAGCCAAGCTTCAAAATATTGTGGGATGTGACCTTCCAGTTATAGTGTCCTCCATGACACAACTATGAAACTCATGTACTACCTTGGAAATTTCTTCTTCTACCAAGAATAGTAACAAGATTCCCATAGGGTCCTTCCAGTACAACTGACCATTGGAGATGAAAAAATTCTATGATTGCAGCCTAAGAGATTTGTATTTTACTTGGGCACTCCATAAACAATAGATAATGAACAACAAATTTATACCACTCAGAAACTAAATATTTCATTTTAATTTTTGGTGTTGCCCTATCGACGTCACCCTGTTCACCTTGCTTGTCTAATTCTTCCTTGTCAACTAGGAGGTTTATACCCAATGCTTGAAAATTTGCTTCTGACAATTTTTTTTTCAATCACTCCCCCTTTATCAATTTGGTAGGTTTGATCCATGCCACACTCTTGAATCTTGGCTATCCATTTTCCTCTCTTGCCTTCGCTTTCTCCCTGAGTGAGGATGTCCTTAACAACAACTGTAGGAATAAGACATAATCCTGGATTGAAAAATATAATTTCGAAAGGATTGCAGGGCCTTAACCAAATCATAGGCATATTTTTTCATAATATTATATTTCATTTATGTATCTCTTAGCACCTGGATGTAAAATGTAATTGGTTGTTCCTACTCTTCGTCATTTTTATGCAATAAAAAAACTACCATTGTGTTAGGAGATGCAAAATAAAAAATAAGAAATGGTTGATAATCAGGACTAGCTAAAATCAAGGCTTCTACAAAGGCCCTCTAGATCCCAAATAATGTTTCTCTAGCTTCATCAATCCAATTGAATTCCTTGTCTTTCTTCAACATATCTGTGATTTATATTACAATCGCAACATAATTAGGTACACACCTCCTTAGGAAATTGATTCTACCTAAAAATACTTGTATCTCTTGCTTATTCCTTGGTAAGGGAATATTGTGGATGGCCTCTACCCTCTTGGGGTCAATCTTTACTCCTTATCTTGATAATATGTGACCCAACAACTTACCTTCACTTAGAGAAAATTGTGACTTCTTGGGATTTAAAGACAATCCACACTTCCCACATTTCTCAAAAGTATGCTGCAAATGCTAGAGATGTTCCTCATCAGATTTCAAAAAGACAGTTATGGCATCCATGTAAATTACCACAAATTTGTCTTTTCCCCTAACAAACGCTAATCCATTTCCCTTTGAAAAGTGGCTCCAACATTTATGATACCAAAAGGCATCTTGGAGTACATAAAGGTTCCCCAAGGTGTGGTGAAAGATATTTTCTTCTAATCCCCAGGATACATAGAAACCTGATTATAGCCAAAGAACCCATCCATCATGGAAAGCCGACATGACCCCACCACTTTCTATAAGTAATCCATCTTGGGGAAGGGGTAGTTATCCTTTAGAGAAGCCCTATTCAGGTTTCTCAAGTCCACACATGATCTAATCTCTCCATTTTTCTTCCTGACATGGACCAAATTTTCCCCAATATGAGTATCATAGAGGCACAATAATTTTATCCTAGAGCAATTTCTTAACTTCCTTTTCAATTAGTAGGAGTAGTAAGGGATTTATTTGCCTAAGCCTCTATTTGTGGGGCTTAACTCCAACCTTCAAAGGAATTTTGTGTTGAATGATACTGGAATTGAAGGTCTTCAAACCATCATAGGCCCAGGCAAAAACATCGATATATTTTTTAATATATCAAGATATCTTTGTTTGAATTATTTTGGGATCCCTTTAGCCAAATTAACAATTTTAGGCTGTTGTTATGGGCCAATATCACAGTCCTCTATATCCTCCTCATGCTCTTGTTTTGTTGGCTAGACAACTATATCATTTGCATTAAACAATATTTCTAATGGAAACAACCCTATGGGAATTGTGTTTCCCTTCAACTGCAAAATTTTCTAGCTAGTAATCGATTCCTCCCAAGATACCTGTTTTTCTTTCACTGCATCTTCACCGTCCCAATTTATCACTGAACTAAAGAATTTTCCCATTACCTCCATAAAACGTTTGATCAGATCCTCATCTTCGAAAACCTGCTAGTATTTCACATTATCTGGTACTAAGGGTCTATACCTTACTTCAACCTCATACCTGAGCAGAGGGTTTTCTGGTGGCTTGTAGGTACTTGTTGCGGTTGCTAAAGAATCAAGCATCGTATTATGTTCTCTAGGTAGAAACTGGATAATAAAATCTAGGAAGGAATTTTTAATTAATTCCCATACCTCATTTCCGTAGGACCTAAGCCTCAGATGTTTGGTTTTGCAATGATTATTAACCTGTTTGACAATCGACTCTGAATCTCCGTAAACCGTCAAACATTCAATATTTAAATTTCTATCAGCTTGTAGGCCCAACATCAAGGCTCCGTACTCTGCAATTGTTTTTTGTAGAATATAATTCCAACTTGTATGTAAGAGGAATGATGCTACTTCTAGGATATTTCAAGAACACTTATGCTCTATTTCCTTTTATGGAGTAGGCTCCATCAAAATACAACTTCCACACACTGTCAGCCTTTGTTTAATAAATTATCTTGCGAGTGATTCTCCATTTGAGTATCCTGCACAACTGGATTGTCCATATCTAACATAAAACATGGAAAATTCTTTTTCGGGCCATAGATTAGAGAATTGTTGGAGTTATCTTCTCATGTGACAATTTTCAAAAAGCTGGATTCTCTTTACAGTCTACACTCTTCTCCACCAAAGATTGGGATAGTGGCATATGTAAGGTCTGTTTTGATAGACCCTCCAAGCTTAATTCCATAGGATCTGGAAAGGAGCATACCAAATATTGCAGGAATATCTGCAACCACAATATCCATCACGACACTTTTTGCAGGAATTTGGGTCAGATTGACAACTAGGTCTTTGATCATTCCTAGGCACTTGAATTTTTGGAAGCCAAGGAATATAAATCCTTATGTGGTCTAGTTATTTTTGGACCAAGTTGTTCCATAACATAAAAAGGAACTAGATTGTGAGAGGCTCCTCAATCAAGCATACACTTTTGCAACAATAAGTCATGGATAAGCAGGGTGACATAGAATGGAATAGTGGAAGGGTCCTACTCCTCGACATGTGGGACGAACATGAATATAAGTATTTATTCCTGTAGGTTAAGTGATTCAAAATTATGTAGGAATGCAATAGAATACAAATATAAAAATAAACACATAGATGTAACAAAAATAAATCTTCATTTCATTAATATCAAAGAACTAAAATATGGTTACATATAGAATGAAAAGAAACTAGCTCAGGCGATGGTAACTTATCTATGAGAAGAGAAGTGGCGGCTACATGCCTCTGAACTATGCTACAATCAATATTAAAGGCCTTTTTATTATTTAACAACAAGGAAAAACCCTAAACAACCAAAACCCTAACCCAAGGAGATCTAATGCCAAGAGTTTGTGGGCCCTGTTAGGGTTAGTTAGACAACCAACTTCCTAGGGTCGTAACCTGGTCATATGATCTCCGTTTGGCGGATACGATATCTTGTTAGAAATATATATCTAAGTAATACAAAATTTGTGATAGGACCTTGCCTATGGATATGTGCCTGCAACATACCTAAAAAAACACCATTTAGGGGGTCAAAACAACTTCAGAAATTCAAGACCTAAAAAACTGCTAAAAATAGTAAATCATGCTATAACCAAGGAAATCGATGAAACCAAATGGAGCTGCAAGTGGAATAGGTGGGTGGCCACCCATATCCACCTAGATCATTCCACCCCCCTTAGGAATATATGATCCCTATTTCATGCAAAACCTCCATGAGGTGAGGAAATTTCTGTTGAACCTGGTCCTTGGTGAGACACTTTCCTTTGTGAAGGAATTGGGCTACTTTGAAAACATGATATAGCTGGATCCTCTGCTGGTGAGTGTTCTTGATCTATGTATCCATGATCCTATCAGTCATGGCCTACTTGATACAATTTGGGTTGAGCTCTGTTGGTGTCAGCTGCTCAATAATGTCTGATGTGTCCAGAAATGGGGGAAAGTATGGTGACAACTGGTCCACTTTGAATACTGGGTGCAGTCCAAGGAAAGATGGAATGGTGAGCTTGCAAGCATTGTATCCTAAAACCTTAGTGATGGTGTAAGGCCCATATCAGAGTGAATGAAGCTTGTGGTTGGCCCAAACGAGGAAATCCTTCTTTAAAATGTAACCAAACTTTGTTTCCCACCTGGAACTTGTGTGGCACTCGATGCTGATCATGTCGTTGTTTGTACTTGGAATTTTCTCGGTCCAATATGTCTTGGACCTGCTCACGAATGTGCTGAAAGAATTCAATGAATCTGGTAGCTCGGTTAGCTTCAGACTGGACATGAGTTGAATATGTCTGAGTAGCTGCTAGTGGCATGGAAACATCAATAGGACATAGTGGTTGGAACCCCAACCTCACCTAAAAGGGGTTGTGGTCAGTTAAGCTATGGAGAGCTATCTTGTAGCTATGTTGGAAATAGGGGAGGTTTTCATCCCATGTGCATGGATGCTTTGAATTGTACATGAGCATAATGTGCATAAACATCATGTTGACGACCTCTGTTTGGCTATCCGTTTGGGGGTAGAAGGTCATGGAATCAATGAGCTTGGTATCCAACATCAATGAGAGGCTTGACCAAAATTAACTTAGGAATATTATCTCTCGATCTAAGATAATGTGCTCTGGAATACCAAAGTGTACCCACACTCGTTCAAAGAAGAGCTTGATAGTGGCTTCTGCTGGGATACTCTTCTTGTAGGCCGCTAGAATGGCCATCTTAGAGAATCTGTCGACGACTATGAAAAAACGGTCATCGCCATGCTTGGTAGAAGGAAGGCTCGACATGTAATCCATGAAGATGGATTCCAAGGGCCAATTATGAGTAGGCATAGGAGTATACTAGCCTTGCTTATTTATTGTAGGTTTGGAAATGGTGACGGTAGTGCAGGATCTGATGTACTTCCCAACATATTGTCGAAGGTTATACCAATAAAAATACTTCTGCAACAATGCCACGGGTTTCTCTACCCCAAAATTTCTAGCGACCTGACTATAGTTTTCCTCTTGAATCATCTTGGCACACCCACTTGAAGGAACAAAGAGGTGTACTAGGTGGCATAACAGTGCTCTCTAGAGGTGAAAATTTGGAACTTGCTTGCCTTCCAGGAGCATTTGATATGTTGTGTTTAATTCTGGATTTCTCTTGTAAAGATGCAGCCACCCCGAAGTCTCATGTCCACAAGAGTCGAGCACAGTGGTCAGCGCCATAACCGGTGGTCGACTAAGATAGTCTACAACATTACTGGTGCTTCCCTTCTTGTACTTGATGTTCAAATGAAACTATTTTAGACATGTGGACAATTTCTTACGGTGATTGTTCTGAAACTTCCCTTGTGTCTGTATGAACTACAAGGGTGTGATATATCTCTTTTTCATAAATGGGATACTTTCATAATGTATATGAAAGTGTCTCACTGTGATATGCCACCAGATGCCCTTGGTGGGTAAGAAATCCACCAATAGCATATTCAGAGGCATTTGTCTCAATTTCAAATGGTTGTTATAGGTTTGGTAATGTGAGTACTGGTGCAGAGCAGAGATAATGCTTCAACTCTGAAAACACCTTATGTTGGGATTCATACGAAAATAAATTTTCTTTCGATTTATCCTTGGTGACTTGACTGAAAGGCCAAGTTATATCAGAGAATCCCAAAAAGAACTTGCGATAGAAATTGGTAAGTCCCAAAAAACTGTGGAGCTCTTTTAGAGTGGTTGGGGCTGGAAAATCTTGAATAAATTTTATCTTGGTTGGGTCCATCTGTTGCTACCGTGCGGAGGAGCCCTGCCTGGAGGCTGTGGATTTGGACACATGTTCCTCTTGTTATGAGGGTGAATCATAGGGAAGACAAATTTTTTAGTATGGGAGATGATCTTACTACATTGTTTAGCAAATATCAACGAAAGGGCGGTAGGCGGTGCTACCTTTGGTATCCTATACAATTTATGACCCAAAGTAATAATAATATAACAAGGTCTAGATTCATATACAACATGACACTTCAATAGGTATGGATGACCTAATAAAACATCACATACTTCTAGAGGGGAAACAACACACAATACATCATCTAAAAAAGGCTTGATACTATAAGGGAGGTGACATTGTTGACTAACACAGAGTTCTCGCTCTTGGTGGAGCCACCCGATGGTGTATGATTGTGGGTGTGCCTTTGTTGGAAATTTTAATCTCTTTACGAACTCAGCTGATATTAGGTTCTTCTGGCTCCCATGATCAACAATGAACTACATTGGTGAATCCTTTACCCACATCTGCAAGTGGAAGAGGTGCTCCCTCTCCTTTGGATCCTTAGGTTCCGCCTTTTGGAGCTTGGTGGTGGTTACTATCACAGTGGGTTCAACATCAATGATATACTTTCCCTTATTAGTTCCCTTATCGGGTTCAAGCTCAGAGTCATAGAATGCATCTATCTCTGAGTCTTTTAGCTCGACCACTAGTGCTTGCTTCACACGACATTTTTTCATGTTGTGAGCGAGAGTTTTATGGAACTCACACCACTTTCAGGCGTCTTTCTTCACCTTCCCATTATTATTTGCTTGTGGCTTCGAGGAGTTGTCCTGGGGGGTCATGACTTGACTCCGCCCTTTGGTTTGTGGCTTGGGGGTGCCTTTTCTCTGCTTTGGGTTCACAGATCCAAAGTATCGCTTCTTCTGCTTGAATTTTTGCTCAATATTGGCATCATATTGGTATGTTGCACCAAGCGAGGAGATGTCCAGGAACTCCATATCCTCTTGAATGTATTTGTGCAAATAACCTTAGTACTTGAGCACTAGATGTTTCTCAAAATATTTGATACCCAACTTTGTGCACAAGGTATGGAAAAAATTCGTTAGCTCGTGCACATCTTGATCCCTTTTTTGCCGCAACGTAGTACATTGTATATACTTGTCCTCATAGCTCCGCACGAGGTAATTTTGTTCCTTGATGGTGTCTCAGAATGAATTCCAAGTGGGTGTGGCAGAAAATAGTGAGGGTTCTCTCTTATCCCTCTGTTCATCGATAGGTTTCCCTCTAATCCTTGACATGGGGGGTGACTTTGAGGAGTGCAAAAGTAATCTTTTCCCTATTGGAAAAATCTTGAATCGAAAAATATCCTTCAAGATTTAACCATCTAGCTACGACGTCTACATCTATCTGGCTTTCAAATATGAGAATGTGAAAGTTGAATTGTAACTTGAAGGGAGTGGCACCTTCAGAGTTGTTGCTGGATGAAGATGCGTCGCCCGTGGGCATCCGCCGAAGGATTTGGGAAAATTTATCCATCATCGCATTCCTTTGTCACTCGAGGGATTCTTCCAACAGTATTTTGAAGGGATCTCCTTCTCCCTCATCTTTATTTTCTTCCACCATCGGAGGTCATCGGATTTTGTGAGGTTGGTCTTGCAAAAGTTCAACCAGTTCAAGCCTTAACTCCTTATACCCTGACCTTGTTGGAGACATACAAAGAAAAATAGAGAAAGAGCAGACGACTTTGATACCATTGATACAGAATTATGCAGGAATGTAATAGAATACATATATAAATAGAAACATAGATATGCATCATAATAAAATCTTTATTTCATTAATATCAAAGAACTAAAAGATGCTTACATATAGAATGGAAATAAACTAGCTTGGGCGATGGTAACTTATCTATGAAAAGAGATGTGGCTGCTATATGTCTTTGAACTATGCTACAATGAGGCTCAAATGAATTTATATTATTAAACAACAAGGGAAAACCCTAAACAACCAAAACCCTAACCCAAGGAGATGAAATGTCAAGAGTTTGTGGGCCACGTTGGGGTTAGTTGGACAAACAATTTCCCGAGGTCGTAAATTGGTAAGATGATCTTCGTTTGGCGCGCATGATACCTTGTTAGAAATATATCTCCAAGTACTATGAAATTTGTGGTAGGCCCATACCTATGATCTTGGGCCTTCTGTGGACCTAAAAAAACACCATTTAAGGGGTCAAAACAACTCTGGAAGTTCAGGACTCGAAAAACTTCTAAATGGTAAATCGTGCTATAAACAAGGAAAATGATGAAACCAACTGGAGGTCCAAGTGGAATAGGCGGGTGGCCATGCATATCCACCTGGATAATTGAGAATATATTGAGGTGGGGAAATGATAGGTACCCCCATGAACTGAGAAATTTTTTTTTTATTACTAAGTTGTTTCAATAATGTAGTCAAAGGAATAACTATCTTACCTTTTTCTAACTCTTTTTGCAGTCTGAAAATAGAATTGTTCCTATCAACTTTAACTGACCTAAATGGTTCATTGCTTTCCTTATGCATTGGCTTTGTTTGCATTGATTTATGCCATCTGGATTTGTGGCTTCAAACTTAGGGTGAACAGGTGGGAGGCTTCTCCCTTAGTTGGTGAAATAGGGTTGGTGGGTTTCTTAGTTGGTTTTGGGGCCATGATTTGAGTAGTTTCTTCATGTTGATCCTGCATCTTGGATATTTTTCTGGACCTCAAATCATACTTCCTATGCAACTAGTCTTGCATGAAATCAAAAAATTGTTTATAATATGCATATATATCTTCATCATCTAAGGGGACATTCAAATCCTCCCCTTCTCCTTCCTAGGCTTCTATCTCATTTTTTCCTTCCGAACGAGTACATAAGTGGTTTCCCTAAACTTTGATAGGATCTTCAATATTTTCTTCCGAGTAATCTTCTAGATACAAGGGAGCTTGTATCTGATATTGTTGATCCTTTCTTTCTCTTGGAAAAATATGCAAAGGAGGTATCCTATACTGGGGATTAAAAGTTTTTTTGGGACCTTGTTGGACCTGTATGGGAGGGAAGTTTGATTTCCAACTACAACTTCACCAATTTATTTAACAGGTTCCTAATCAATTTATCCATTTCATTTAACTTCTTCTCTTTGGATTCAATTTCTAGACCATAAGAGCTAGCTTCTTCCTTTCCCCATCACCATGTTCTCCCTTTCCTTTCTAATTTCTAGCGGATGTGAAGTTCGCTTCGACCTCGAGGGCATTAATCTGGATTTGGTCCAGTGTGCAGGATTTCCTTTCTCTGAGGGTAAACCTGAAGTCTAGCTCAAAGGCCCCAACAAAGACTGCCTTAGCAGTTGCCTGTGGAGGTTTAATATTAGTAGGCAGGCTATTATATAGTTTATTAAATATTTTAATGAATTCTATGACATCCTCATTATGTCTTTTATTTATTGCATTGAACTGAATGAGGAAATTTTCATGATCCTTCTTTTCTCCCCATTTATGCATGAAAAGGTTCTCCAATTCCTCCCAAGTATTGATTGAGGCATTTGGTAAGGCCTTGAACCATTTTCTGTCCTCCTTGTCTAAGGATTGAACAAACAGTCTTAGGAGTACATCCAGATGCTCTACATTTAAGTTCTTAGCACATGCACATAATAATTCTATGTTTTTTTGAGCTCAAATGTCATCCTCCCTAGTGAATCTAGGTAGGAGTTTAAGATAATCTTGAGGCATTCCATTCAGAGGTTGTTGCAAGTTAAGTGGGGCATATCTTTTAAGTAGGAATCTAGGGACAACCATATTTTTCAATGGGGGTTGGAAAAGATTTGTAACAGGGCCCGGTTGAGGAACTTTGTGAGCTGTACCTAACGAGATTTTAAGTGAGATATTAGTATGGATTTGATAAGGAATGGAAATAAGAATATCCTTGATTTATTCAACTTTTGGGAAGGTATGGAATGTGAAAGGGTGGGAACTGACATAGGTCTCTTCAACTTTGAGTTTCGAGAGGAGAGAGCCAGAAAGAGGAAAACACTCTTATGAAAATTCGAAAACTCTAGATGAGGTCTCAGGAGAATTAATCTCGACCTTTTGTTAGATATAAGTTGAGGCTTTTGAGGAAAAGAACACTGAATATAGAGTTCTTGGAGTTATTTCTTTCCAAATTACCCTAGAGATAATTCTCTCTAGGTCAAATATAGGAGGAGTTTTATGTCGTGAAGTATTAGAATGAGTGTGAGTCCTCCTAAAAGCCAAGATGGCCAACTGAAAAGATTTACAGTGGAGTCACCGAGGTGAGAGATATAAACCCACACTTCCTTTTCTCACCTAATGGAAGGAATGTAAAAATGTCATACTGAGGGAAAAAATATTTCCCCGACAATGGTGCCATAAGATGTTGGGGATCCTAGAGAAAAAATCTTGGTTGATGGGGAGATCAATGCCTAAGACATCTTGAAATGTTTGAAGGATATATCAATATTATTAAGGATTTAAAGCTTATCATGAATCAAATTTGGTTCAGATATCTTATCCAAAAGGCAAGCTCTATCAACATACATGTCGAGTGTTATCACTCAGAAAAAGTGAAACATCATTTGACATAGTCTTAGAGATTCATGTGTCAAAGGTATGGTCATAGAATTCATTTTTCATTACTTGGTAAAGGAAAATTTTAAAATTTTCTTATTAGTCTATCCTAAGGTCCAAACCCACCCCCATTCAAGTATTTTCATGTCACATCAGTCATTATTTTCTGAAAATTTTCATTTCCCAAGCTTACAACTCCGAAAAGATCATTTTAGCTAAGATTTCGTACTTTCGTAGTGAATTACACAGAAAAAATGCACTTTTCGCTACAAAACTGCTAATACTTTCATAGAGAAACTGCTCAGAAAAACACTAAGTACGATATGAAAATAGGTATTCCTGTCTGTCTTTTCAAATTAGCTGCTAGGTGTCAGTTAATGATTGAAAGGGTTAGGGTAGATGCCATTAGAGGCATTTAGGGTTAAACCAAGGTACAATAGTCATGAATGAAGTCATTATTACCATTTTAAGCATGTATGAGTCATGATTATGCCATGGGTTGTCATCAAAGCTTTAAAATATTTCCCAATTGAGTCATTTTTCATTCTCCGCTCCCTCTTTGTATGTCACTGATTTTTGGAAAGCTATTTCACTAGGTCCAAGCTGTGGCTGGTATTTTCAAAAGTTTACAGGTATCGCTGATCAAGTGAGGCAGAGAATACATAAAAGCACCATGGCTACAAAGAAGAAGACCAAAAAAGGTGGCCACTGTCTCAGATATGAGCCATCAGACATGAAATTGATTAATGATGGCCCAATAGCTTTAGAAGTTTTCAGAAGAACAGGGTGTTTGCAGTTTTGCCAAAGATTGCAAGGATGCCATGTGCAAGTCTCTAAGGAGTTTTCCATCAATTTCAATGGGACAACTGCAAAAGTAGGGATGTTGAACCTTACTGTAACTCCAGAGACCATTGCAGCAACAACATGAATTCCTAGAGGGTAATAACAATGTTTAAAGGTTTCAAATTCAACATGTAGGACTGTAAGGAATTTATCAAGCCAGAAAATAGTGAGATTGACATTAAAAATGCCATTCCAAGAAGCTATATGAAAGACAATTTCTCAAAGCTACTGCTCATCATTCAGAAGTACTTCACCTATGAAGGAAGGTACCATATGGTTTATTTTTACCACTTCAGGCTTCTGCTACATTTTTTTGGTAAGAAATATCTTGATATACCTTTTTAGTTATATAGGAGCTTAGCAAAAATGGCAGATAAAGTTCAAGAAAAATCTGAAGGAAATGAAACCTCACTCTTTCATCATGGTTTAATCAAGTTGCTAGTTTTAGAGGAGTTAAAAGACTAGGAAGAGATTGGTCTTCTTTTCTATTTGTTAGTGGTTTTGAAGTGGATGCCATTACCCCTAAAATAACTCCTAAACCTAGAGGTATACCATCACCTTCAGTGGTAGAACAAAGTGAGACTATAGGGGTAGAGAAAAGTGAACCAACAATCATGGAAATAGAGCAATTGTAGAAACTTGATACACCTGCTGTTTTACCTGCAAAACAAAAGCCAACTGTGATCAAACCTGCGAAACAAGAGCCAATTGTGAGTAAACATGGCAGCAAAAGGATTACAAGAAGCCAAACAATGGCTAAGGGAAATTTAGAAGACATTTTGCATGTTATTGATATTGAGGAAACCCCCCTAGTCCAAGTTGAAGATATAGATGAGGGAGGAAAGAAACTCAAGAAAGCCAAATGAGCTAAGAAGTTAGAATTTGAAGGGGAGGATGCAGGTTTCATGTTTCAGGCTAGGAAACCAATGACAAGGCATGCCAAAAAGGTTTTGGAAAGAAGTAAGGAAGCTCAGAAGGTCACTGACACTGTCCAGCCACCACCAAGCATAATTGACCTTTCATCACATGCAGACGAAGATCTAGTCATCAAGCAAAAGAAAGGAAAGGAAAAAATCATTGAAAAAACAGAGTTTGAGGTCCTTAAGGAGTAGTTGAAGTTAGAAAATCATGAAATAGTAGTCTTGAATAAAGAGGCAAGGAAACATAATGTTCAAAAAGTGCAGTTTTAGAAAATTAAAGAGATTTGGGAACAACATGTTGACAGTGTGTCAAAGACCTTAGATGACACACAACAATTAATAAAATGGACTTAGCCATTGAGAGGAGAGGTGAATCATGTTAGAAGAACGAACCTGCACTTGAAATCTAGCAACAGAAAACCGACGGACCAAGTTAAAGACCTCCAAGAGCAGTTAGAATTGATCCATGAGGAGATGGAGAAGAAGGGCTTAAAGGTGGTTGTAGTTGAGAAGCCCATAGCTCAACTCATCATTAATGAAGATGAAACACCTTAAAGCTCTTAAGTTGAGTTTGATTATGTTTTAAGAGCTTAATGGCATGTTGAAAACCAAATTTATATAGCTGGAGGTTATCTTTTTGAGACAGGGTCAAAATTTGGAAATTGCACAGTTTTTCATAGTTTCGTAGCACTTCCTAGGCTTGAAGCCAAGAAAACGTTACAAAAATTTCTGTAGCTGTATTTTGCTTCTAAAACCACTTTTTACAGCTTTCAAGGACGGGAAATGGTAGTGATGATGTGTCAGGTCATGATGGACACCCTGGAACAACCAAAGACCATAATTTTTGAGTGCAAAAGCCATTTTTTTGGACGCTATGAAACTGCCCTATTTTCGTAACGAGCTGTTTTTTAAGGTTTCTGAGTAGTTTAAAAGAAATTTTGGGCAGGTGGACACATCCAACAGGTCAAGGGACCTTGCCACCAAACATCCACGACTTGAAGACCATGCAATAAAGACAACTTATTAGCTGAAGCTTTCATTGAAGGTAGGGTCCTATTTTCTTGAAAAATAGGGTTTGGTTCCATATGTTTAGGAGAATTTTTAATATGTCAAGTAGTGATGAGATATGTCATAGCTAATTCAAACATGTGATGCTAAGTTGCAACCGATATGTAACTGTTTTAAAGATAAGGCAGTTTGATGTAATAAATAGGAGTTTGAATCCTATTAGGAAAATTCATCCTTAGGGTGTAGTTGTCATTTTCTTGTTAAAAGACATGTTTTTATGTTATATGAGGTGTCATAGGAAGATTTCGATGAATCTAGCCAAGAGGAATATCATCTCTAATGTAAGAAGGTCTATTTAAAGGTAGATTATCGAAGTGGTAAAAGGTTGGAGATTTTTTGCACCATCCTGATGCTTTATGTAATTTGACTCATATCAATAATACAGAGGACTTATTCTTCATAGACCTGAGATTCTCATGGAGTTTTTAATGTGTTTATGATCTATATCTTTATGTGTACTACTTGCAGTAGATTTCATCTTTATTACTTAGAATTGATATGTGTATGCTCTGACTTCCTTTATTTATGAAATGATTGTGTTGTCCTATGTTCTATGTGTGATTTGCCTTTGTTAAAGACTCTTACCTGCCTCAGCTTCCATGTCAAGAAACCTTGCCACTGAATCTACTATTTTTTTGACTCCATAAGCCCAATGGTTGCAAGCCTACATTCTTTTCAACCTACATACACAAAAATAAAATTATTTTTCAAATAGAGTTAGCCATATAATCCTATCATTAACTAATACCATAAACCCCTTTGAGAGAGCCCTCTCAGACTGAAGAGGCTAAGTTTCAGTCAAAAGCTGGTTTGAAACAATTACATAGTGTTGTATGATAAACAACCAATCAAGTACAATTTTGTGATAACATCGAGTATCCTTTTATTTGATTTAACATTCAAATATGGTGGCCTATTTGCAGAACACATAATAATATTGGTCATTGTAGTATAGATGAAAAGATGAACATAAGGAAAGGGAAATTAATATAGAGGGTTGATATCGAAATCCTATGCATCAAAATACCGTAGGGATATGTGAAACATATAATGCAAGTGGAAATTCAAGGAGTGCTGAGTGCATTTTAAGGACATTCGACCTCATACATCACAAACACCATTTATCAAAACATGACATAAATGAATCCATAACTTTGAGATTATGTTCAACAACTACAATTATGCACCTTATGAGAAGAAATATACATATATGATAAACAAACAAATAAAATGTCACATACTACACATTGCAGCATTTGGAATCACCATATATTCTTTATTAATCTTCAAAAAATATACATCTCATAGTTCTTCAAACACTTGCAAAATTAACATGTTAAAGCCACCTCTGGACCAGAAAATTCAAAACCTATATAATGAGTCTTTCAGGCACTTATATAGGGTCTCATAAACGAGGAACCCTTACAAAATATTCCTTCTTGAGATTCTCATAACTTCCTAATCACTAAACATCTCAAGTGTGCTACCAACACAACCGTCCTAATTATCACATCACAACTTTTATTCTATCCTTGAAATGAAATGTTTAAAAAAACATCAAAATAACATGAGATGTCATGATGGACACAACAAAATATCTTCATTGTTGACCTGTCAGTTCCTTTGGAAGGGACCTGAGATCAATGATTCAAACTTGAGGTGGATTAACAAACTGATCACTCTTTTTCCACAACGTCGGGTTTTGCGAAGGAGATTGAAAGAAATTATGATAAGCTATATTTAATTTGTCGAGTTTAGTATAATTTGGCTTGTCAACGAACAAATTTTTTACCAAAAAAAGTAGTTGGAAGTCCTTCTTCAAATAGTTGACCATATTTTTCCCTTTGAGGGTGGAAATATTCTCATGAGAAGAGTCTGCTTTGATTTTTGCTTCCACCAGAATTTGATCATACTTCTCCCATGGTATTAGGATCCCTAGAATGTCCTAACAACTGGGAAATCCAACTCTAATTCTTCTATCCAAATCCGAGTCAAATGCAACTACAAATTTTAATAAATCACGTAAACACTCCTCATCTTTGGCCATGTCTGGTTCCTTTTGAATCATCTTAGAAATTTCAATGATGGACCCTGTCCATTCAACAATATCCATTGTCCTCAACTCACTATCTGGATTTTCATTGAGGCACTTGATGAATTTCTCTATTGTCTTATCATTTTTACCATCTTCCTTCTTGGTCGACAGGATAAAGAATTCAAGGTACTTAATAACATTTTTTCGCTCTTCCACTAAGTTCATATGATCCCACATGTTTTTTACTTTAGAATTAATTTCATTCCAAATTATTTGCCTAGCTTGAATGAGGAACATGTTACCCTTTAACTTTGTGATCTCGTCATTTGCAGTCTTCAAGTTGTTGCTGATTTCCTCCATATTCCCTCTGGATGTCTCTAGCTGATTCTCCTTATGTGTGAGAGTACGCTTGATATTTTCTAGTTAAATTTTTACCTTCTTGAGTTCACTCTCAGACAAATAAAACTTAGTGAGAGCCTTGGTCAATTGTTCAGTGGGATTCTACGGATTTTCTGGCACAATTACTGCACATATGTGTGGATCAATCCTCTGTTGTAGTTCTTCCACCTACTGTTGGAGGAGCATCACCTTACTATTTATGTCTATTAGTTCCTTGACCATGATATTTTTTTCACTTTCCACTCGTGCTAACTCTTTGGTATGTACATGCTCAGATGCAGGAATTTTCAGGTTTTGTCTCAACTCTTGGATTTCATATTGTGAGCCTTGAATGATGGGCTCCACGAAAATTTTATCTTCTGGGTTTACGCCCATTTTGATAATTATTTCTTTGTAGTTTTCATTCAGTAAGTAAAGGGCTCTAGAGTTTCCATTTTCTTTCTTTACGATGATGGTAGATTTTTCTAACAATATTTTAGCCTTGCTAACATTCAAGGCACTTTTACTCAACTTACTATAGAGCATTGCTCCAACCTCCTTGTGCATATTTATTTTATCCTCCAAGGGGAAGCCAGCCATGTCCAGTGACATATCTACAGTCTTGCATTTCGACCTTTATGGAAGGGACTGTGTTGTAGGGTGATACAAATATATTTTCATTTTGTTCCTTTCCAGATCCATGGTAACTAGGATCTTGGTCCGATAAGGGTCTGAGTGTGATGCTAACTGATGTATCCTTTCTTCTCTAACTCTTTGTTTATTTCCTCCTTCATTTTATCTTCTTCCCCTTTGAGGCCTGTTATGGAGGAAATTCCCAAGGAGCCCAATATTTATACCTTTATGGAAGTAGATATTACAATTTTATAGGAGTCTTCTAGGGATACCTGGAAGCCTCGCTGGTCCAGGTTCCTCTCGGTCAATCGGGTCTTAATCTCTTCCTCGACCTCTTCCTCGATAAACTTGGCCTTCTCGGTCAATCGGGTCATAAGCAGAAGCAGTAATAGCCTTTCTCCTTTTTGATATAACACCATGAGGATCATAGCACCACACCTCTCCCATTTCAAAATTAGGTTCCTTCAACATTTATTCTACTTATTGCAAGGCTTATCTAGCATTAACAATGAAAGGGCCCACTGCCCTACCTAGCTTAAACATGTAGCCCTTCTTGGTAGGGAAAAAGTGGATTTGATCAACATTTAGAATATGTCTAATGAATTATAGGGAAATAATTCTTATGGTCATGAAAGTAGGTAAGTAGCATGTGGGGAGCTCTGACCCATAAACCCTAATCTCAGTGTAGTCCTCAAATAGGTACTAATCACCATCCATGTTATCTTTGCTGAGCTCTAGGATTTGTGTTTTCTTGGGCAGGATCCTAAGAGGGGGAAGATTGTTTATAATCGTGTAGGCGGTGGAGATATAAGTAGAAATGAATTGGGAGAAACCCTCAATATTTTCTTTTTCTTTGGGGCATCCTCCCAATAAAATACAAGCTTTCTTTGCTGGTGAGAATCTATAATACTTAAGCCCAAGTATTCCATTTTTTCTACATGAGTGTACAAAAAAAATAAACCAACATGGAATAATATCTGAAGTAAGAGGTAACAAGAAAATGGTTAAAAAGGAATTTTATGGATTCTATGAGAAACGAGGGTATGTCCAAGATGATGTCAGGTTGCATCATTATGTGAAAGAATCTTATAATATCTTTAGTAACATTAGTAGTTTCTTCTTCTCCAAAAAGTAGTGCAATAACAATTAGAATGGGCTATAATGCTTCAGAAAACATGGAAACAAGGAATATATCGGTATTGGGGAGGGATTGATTTCCAGGTGCTAGAATTAGCTAGAGAAAAGCTTGTTTTTCTCTGGTTGAGAAATGATAAGCACAAAAAAGAGTAGCTTTAGTGAACCTCTTAGGGTTGGAATATTTTAGGTACAAGAGGGAATTTTGGATTAATTCTGGCGTGACTTCCAAAATTTTCTCTCCACCAGAAGATACAAAACAATTCCTTTCTTTAATATAGGAAGTGACGAGCCAAGAAATAAATTCAGGAAAATGATAGACTGAGGGAGAAATTTGGTGATATAACCCTGACTCCATGACCTAAAACAGGTCTTCACTTTTCAAGTAACAGTCATACATGGCGAAACACAGGTCCGATAGGTGGTAAGAGCAGAAAGGGTCACAAATTTCAACTTATGTGTCCATAAAAGGCTGGGTATGACCAAAGGGTTTCGTCTCTTGGTATTTGGGGGTTCTCGGCTCTGGTTTTTTGATTTGTATCATAAGGAAAATGATTGAACGATGGAGGATAACGAATTACCTCACGAAAAGAAGCAATTGGGCATAGTGGCATTGGAGGTACTCCTGTACTAGATGATGACTGAACGTAGTAGAACATAAGAGGAGCGATAGAGTAATATCATTGAAATGAAACGAATTTTAACCCCAAAGACTAGTGCGTGATAGTTTAATAGGTGGTGAACATAGTGGAGTGACACATGGGTAGGGATAGTGGGGATACATTTGGAAAAGACACTTGAAGCCACCTGGTTGAATGAGAAGTGGAGCGAGAAGGCCCTCAACCCCATGAATATCATGTTTTCTTACTGACATCGTTGGTGAGTTATCGCTTTGGTGGTAGGTGTGGTCCCCACACTCTTACGGGGTGATTGAAGAAGGTTGGGAGCGATGCTCAACCCCCGTTGAGTCAATTTTTTTCATTGATCGGCTGCACCCCATAGTTGACATTGACCATTCAGGGGGATAACGTATGCTTATTTAGCTACTATTTACCCCAACAACATGCTTCGGGGACCGGGCAACCTTAGGATTGACAATGATCCGACCGATAGTGTCTCATCACTTCGCTGTTTGCATACAATGCATAGGTGTACCCATTTCCATTTGTCTTTTACCTTTCGCGATTTTTCCTATTTTTTCTTCATTTTTCCTTTGGGATACAACTTTGGGATGTTACTACTGAGTGGACCCCGCCTGCTTGGTTACCTCCAAACGCTTCCATTTCCACACCATATATGGGTCCTCAGGGGGAACCATTGTCGGGATGATATCATCTTGGTCCTCCACTCCTACATATTAACTTTGTTCACTCCTGACATTCTATCGGGATAACTCTGTCGGGTGGACCCCACCTACTCAGTTCCATCCTGACACTTCAATTTGTGCATACTTAACATTTCACCAAGGCAACTCCACTGGGGTAAGCCCACCAGGTTGGTTCCACCTGTAGCCAATAAAATTTATTTTCGCTGGCAATCGTGTCATCCACGTCTTCCTAGAGTTTCGCATAGAGGCTCCACTAGCCTTGCAGCTGAGTTTGGCACTCAAGCCAACTTTGGCTACATGCAAATTGATCACGCAAACACCTTTTAGCTCTGTTATCACTCTAATAATTCTTAAGTTGTGAGATTTTTGATTTTTAGTCAAAGAACATTAGAGGTAACCACAGACCAAATTTTAAACTCTAAGATCTAGCCTTCTTAGGGTTCAGAGAGGGCTCTCTCTATAAGATTTAACTTTGTTTTAATTATATGATTTTAGGCTAGTTATGATATGCAAATTGGTTTGGTTTGGTTTGGTGAGAAAAAATCTCTTAATGAGATGGATAGTGATAGATCTGTTTGTCCATTGGGCTAAGGAGTCAAATGTCAAGCAAATAGGATTAGGATCAAGGTCAAAAAGTCAAATATTTTCAGGGAAAGATAGATAAGTCATTGAAGATCTTAGAAGGCTGATTGGTGAAGTGATTTGATCGGGATAAAGTGCAATTAAGGATTGTTTGATCTGGATAAGGAAGGAGTAGACATGGGTCATTCGAAAGAGGGAGAAATTAAGGGTTCCCTACTCTGGAAATCAGCATAAAACATAGAAATGATAACTAGTTAAAGACAGGGTGCTTTTAACAAATCCTGTAATAATATTCCTGATTTATCATTCAAATTTAGAACACATATATGGATGCATGTAAAACATAAGAAGATAAACAAAGACAGTAGAAAGTAATTCACTTCAATGGCTGATCACATGAATCCTGAAATATGATGCTAGATGTTTTGATTCAGTCTGCTACATGAACTTGCTACAAAAAGCCTTCAGGTACATAAATATTGACTATAGAAATCTTCAACAATATTCCACAATAATACTTCAAAAGATGAAGTATATATACAAACATGTTTACAAAATATCCTAGAATGATCATAGGATTTTTCTAAGGAAATAAAATATCTTTTACAACAAAATAGTGACAATTTCTTAACAACTTAGCAAGCTGTCCTATTTATCCAAATAAAATAGAAGTGCCGTTTTGGATTGGGTTTAGCTGGCTGCTTTGATGTCTTCAATGCTGGCACAAGATATTTCAAATCTATTTTCAAATATTATCTTCTTATCTGATACTCTTTAATCAATTATACACTTTAACCACTTTTTAACTGCCTTACTACTGTAAAATATATTTTTGTCTGTGTAAAATCAAGAAACTATTTTTATCCTTTTTACTGCAATTTGATTTTTACAGTAAGTCAGTGAGTGATTCCCAAGATTCTTCATTAGGATTTTTGATCTTTTTCAGCTTTCTAAAGTTCTCATCTGCCTCAGTGTACCTAGCAAATGTTGGTTTTATAATAAATAGGTGTTTTATCTCACACTGTAGATAAAACAAGTCTTCAAAACTTTTATGTAAAACCTTTCCTGTAGAAATTCTTTGTCCTTCTGTTTTGTCTACCTGCTCTTTTGCATAATCTCTCATCTTCTTGTTGTAGTCCTCTTGTGGCATGAGTTTATCATTAATAACCGGGATGTTTGGAAAAATTCTTCGCCTCAAGATCTCAAATTTAACCTTAAATTTAGTTATGGCTATGTTCATGTTTTCACATTTTTCTTCTAGCTGCTTCATTACATTTTTCTTTGAAATTACTTTCTGTATTTCAAGGATTGTCTCTGTTCTGTCAGTAATTTCTATCTCTTCTAGTTCTTGCTTGTTCTTAGTGTTGAGAAACTTGATTAGTTCTAGGGCCTGTTCAGGTTTGGCACCTAGTTCTTCCTTTGTTTTCTGAATCTCTTCTTGAGTTGCCTTTAACAAACCCTTTTGCTCATATATTACCTGTGTTGATGGCCGAACATCATTGATGGATTCAATGATTTTACTCCATAGTTGATTCTTCATATAGGACATTGGCTCTTTCAAGGTTAAATCCTTTTGTAGATTTTTCAACTCAACATTTAACCTATTAGCCCTTTGTTCCTGAGTTTTTTCATTAATTTGGGCCAACTTCTTTGTGTCTTCTATATTTTCAATCATTTTCTTTAATCTATTGATTTCATTGGTTTGAAGTGTCATTTCTTCCATGGCTTTGATAAGCTTGTTGGCTTCATCTGTTGGCTGCACTGTTGATGTAGATGAATCTGTAGCTGAGGTTGTAGAAGATGTCACTGGCACAACTGTTTCCAGTGGTACTTTTGGTGCCAACTCTTCTGCCAGATTTGAAGGCACAACTGTAGTTTCCATGGGAATAACTGTA
Organism: Pinus albicaulis; assembly: GCA_034641835.2. Lineage (NCBI taxonomy): Eukaryota > Viridiplantae > Streptophyta > Pinopsida > Pinales > Pinaceae > Pinus > Pinus albicaulis. The sequence continues at coordinate 1,683,101,302 of CM076580.1, forward strand.
GGAACTTCCTGTGCTTTTGTAGTTTCTCTTTCATGGACAAGCTTGTCCATTTGGATTTCCATCTCTTTTATTTGTGCCGTCAATAGTAAAATCAAGTTCATCATATCATCTTTATGGCTTGCCTCTTGTACAATTTCTTTGGCTTGTGGATGTTCAGTTGGTGGAAGCTTGAGTTGTTTTCTAAGTGCTGCAATGTCAGCATTCTTTTTCTTCACCCACTCTTCTGTAACCTTCACATTGGCAGGGTCATATCCTACTTGAATAACCAACTCTTCTAAAGACTTAACCCTAAGATCTTTAGCATATGAGGAAGCCTTTTCAACTTTCATTTGATCTCTCATATTTATTATTGTATTCTGGAGCTTTTGGGCACTCATTGCCTTTGTAGTAATGGTAGAATAAAGCATCTCAAAAGTTTGTCTGTGAAACTCAATCTGATCTAATGCATGGATACTTTTTGTAGGCACTTCAAGGCCAATTTTTTTGTAATCTGCCACTGTTTTGGGAGTCTTAACTATTGGTTGAAGTACTGACATAATCAAATTCTTGTTTGAATAATCAAAAACTGATATAAGTCTATTCTGGATCCCCGATGTTTGTTTTAAATACTGAGAATAAATCTCATTTTTTATTTCTTCATTCTTGGCCTTTATCTGCTTATATTTCTCTCTGATGTCAATATCTTTGTTCTCTGCTGATTGTGAGGAGGATGCTTCCATATTCTGCTGCTTCTCAACCGTTTGTGTGTCTGAAGTATCTTTATCCTGCTCATTTATAATGTCTGTAGCAGCATTTGTATTGGTTTCTGGAACATCTGTATCTTCCACTTATATGGTCTCTTTGTCTTTATCAACTGGATTGAGCTTAGGCTTTTTATTATATCTGCGTTTAAACCTAGTCTCTGTAGTTGTTTCAGCAGTGTAAGTACCTTCTTCTCTGACTCTTTTGGTAACTTTATCTTCTTGATTCACAGTTTCCAAGGTGTGACTAGTATCACCTTGTATTACTACTTCTATCAAGGTATTTTCTAGCCACTCTGCTTGATTAGCATATTGTTCAATCTCTGGCCTTTTGTCATGAATATAAGGTGTCAGTTTGCATTTAACCCTCATTTTGATGAGAATTCCTTGAGGGTCATAATTCCATAAGAAGCTAAATTCAAATTTGTACTCTAGCAACTGTTTTGCTGCTTCTATTGCTGCATCTTTGTGATTACAAATGAATGGTCCTATCTGAAATTGGGTCTTCTTTTTGGCTGCCAAGAAATTGATTGAATCTAAATTGAGAATTTTCTTGATGTACTCCAAGGAAAAAACTCTCATTGGCACATACTTAGGTAGTTTATAGGGTAAAATATTAGACCCAAAAACTATGATTTCTGTATGGTTTTGATATAGGTACCAATCTCCAGTTTTACTTTGTTCTGAAAGTTGTAGAACTTTCTTGATCTCATCATTGATTATTGGTTGTACCTTATTTGTAAGCATATTAACCAATGGATGAACAAAAGAGTCTATAAAATCTTCATAACTGAACTCTTTGGACTATTTTCTGATCAAAGATGTCCAAAATATGACTGACAATGGATTTCCCTCTACATCAAGCTTTTGAAGTGTTATTGGAAACTTGTCTGCTTGAAAGTATAAGAACATATGGAAAAGAAAGGAAGTATATCTAAATACTCCTTCGGTTGGCAATTTGACAAGCTGGTCATGGATGTTCTCAACTATGTATTCAACATAATTGTAAATGATAGAAGGAGGTTGTCCTAGTACAAGGTAGATAGAAAACCTAGGATGGACTCATCTGTATTCTCATCTATAAAATGCCCTAGGATAAAGGACAACATGGATATGACATGCCTAGACCCTTCTGGAAATTTTGAAGTAGAATAAGGAGGGTTTAGTTTTGGGATTTCAACATAGGAAGGCATGAAATTTTGGAAAATTTGAAACCTTTTAGGAAAGTCCAGACCAATTTGAAGCTTGGTGAGTGCTTCTATGGATAAAGGAACTGCATTGGGATCTGGTTTGAGCTGTAGCATTAGGTTTATTGACTCAGCAATAATTGTGAACAATACTTCTTTATTTGCATTTACCATGGCTCATTGTTCAGGTGCATAATAGGACTGACACAACGTTATAACTTCTGGACATTGATGAGTGATTGGAACTACATACTTGGGTATATTTGACTCCCAAATCTGGACTTCATCTCCCTGATCTAATGATTTTTCAAGACTCCAACAATGGAGTTCTAAAATATTAAATTCTATCACTAGATCAACTATTTTGTAATCCACATCAACCAAGGGTGTATGTTCAGTGTCTACAACAGGAGGTTGTAGAGGGTTTACAACAATTGTGGTTTTGGAAGGCACTACTGAGTTTGATTTTGACATTTTTAGACCTTATGGGTACTTAAAACTCTGTATTTTGGCTTTTTGAACTCTTCTGTAAGATTAAATTGTTTACATCAGTGTTTTTGACTTTAACAAAGGTTTATGGTTAAAAATAGGCACAACTTGGCTTTCTTTTGATTTTACACCTTTTAATTTGGCTTTAAACTAATCTTCAGACTCTTATAGGTTCAAGAAATGATAAAACAAGGGTTTTTTCTGCCTTTTTGGATAAATTGGACTGAAAATAGTTCAAATTGGGCACAGAAAGACTAAGATTATTTGCAAAGGGTTTCTGGATAAATTAGGAGTCTTTTTAAAGTCTGCAAAGGTTAAATATATTCAATTTTTCTTAAAAAACCATATGCAGTATCCAAACTGGGGTTTATTAGAGTTTTTACAGTTAATTCGTTCTTTGTAGGAAAATATGAGGGTCTTTCTATGGGTAAATAGACTTTAGGAGTTTTGATTTCTCAGAAATACTCATTTTCAAATGATAAACAAGTTGTTTTTCTATGAAGAATACCTGTTTTCACAGGTATTTGGTCTTTAAAACAATTTCAGCGGCGTCAGACATGTTTCTAATGTCCGTGGAAGTCTTTTGGAAGCAAGCTGGACGTTTTCAATGGTCTTTACAGTAAATTTACTAGCTTTGTCTGGTTCTTTGACGTGAAAACAAGGTTATGGAGCTTTTTTCCTTAGTCGAGAGGATGAAAAATGTGCAAAGAATGCAAAAAGGATTTAATGGGCACATATGTGGTTTTATCGTGTTTCTTTAGGTTTAAGCAGGATCGGCATTAAATGGTGGTCATATCAGAGCAGAGGGCTTTGGTGTGTGAAGGAGAAAACCAGGAGTGGTTTATCACACGGGCTTTGGGTGGTAAGTAGTTTTCTGGGATCGAATGCGATCCAATAATAAGGTGCTGCGTGGAGGAGAGATAAGGGTGCAAAACTACCCATTTTGCAAATCGTGAAATTCTTGTTGATCGCGCAAGTTGAAATGCGATATATAGTTTGGATCGTCGAATCAGGAGAGATAAGTGTGAACGGTGGAGATTAGATGAGGGAGTTGCTCGGCGGATGGGGCGTGGGGCCCAGGTCTTGTTATATGGCAGAGTTTAATTTAACCTTTAAAACATATGTTTTTAACGTAAATCAAATAGATTAATATCATAGGCAGAGCGTAATATTATATGTTTTTAACCTATGGGGATACGGGAGGGGTTTTATTTAACACATGGGTAATATAGACCATAGATTAAAGTTAAAATAATGGGTTTTGGAATATTTAAATAAAATGAATTAATATATATACGGGAAGGGTAATTTAAAAATATTTAATACATTATGTTAAAAATTAATACGAAATGAAATGTAATGAAATGAAAATACAAAAAATAAACTAAGTAAAGTGTAAAAATAAACTTTTTTAAGCACAAATAATTGTACCATTAAACATTTACACTTAAACTTAGGATAAATTGTATTTTATGCTTTTTTGAATGTTTTTTGGATGAAATGAAATTAATTAAGAGGGGATTTTACGTTATCTAAGCAAAATGGTGTTTTACTTAGGAAAAGGGATTATAGTTTTGGAAGAGGGTGAATATGCTGAAGAAATGGGCTTTTATGAAGGGAATCCAATATTTTTAACCAATCAGTTAGTAAGCCTTGGGTCCAGTCCCAACAGAAGTTAGAGAAATGCTATGAGCCTTTTTAACTGAAGGTTTTGAATACTTGATCATTGTGGGGGAGGGGAAATTAGTAATTTTCCATATGATGCTTTATTACATGCCTTGTGCAACTGCTTTATACCTACCCATCATTATTCTAACATTTTTTACTTTATTTGCATGGGTGCATTTAAGCTTGCAACCCTAAATCCATTTTTCTTTTAAAGCATAAAACTATCTAATTCTAACCTTATTTCATCCGAGGGATCAGATTAAACTGTTGAGCTCCTCATTTATTCTCTAATTATCTACTGATTTTTTAAGTTTAAACTATTTGACACATCTTTATTCTCTATCTAAAACATGAAATTTAAAGCATGAAAAGTTAAGATTAAACTATTTAATTGATCATGGATTATGGCATTTTGAACAATCTGCACATAATCATTATTTTTGCAGTAAAAGTAAATAGTAGTGGCATTTTGACTTGCTCACTTTCATGTCTTATTCTTATCTCTTTTTTCTTTTGGGGTCCATTTTTTATTCTTTTTGATCTTTTATTTTCAAGTCCTTTGATCTTTCTTTTAGGACTTTTACCCTCTTTTCATTTTTATTATTTTTCAAATATGGGAAAACAACTTGCAGAAAGAAAGGTATGTACATATTTACAATACCATCAAAGTCAATTAAAAAATTATGAACCCTATTATTATAGGACCCTAACAGTGGCTCCACATGGGGATGGCATTTCCCGGTGAAATGTCAAGAACTTTAAGACTAGTAGCCTTTGAATTTTGACTGAGATGACCTTGTAAATGTTATTTGATCTGCAATTGTTCATACTTATGACATTTTACCTCTCAAAGCTTAGGGCCTTCTCTTCAGGCTTCAAATTTGTTAGGAAAACATCCAATCCAATCTAAAATCTTGCAATGTTATGTACAATGGATAAAGTAAACAAAATTAACTATTTTTTATCTCTGAGGAGTAGTAGTGCTTCAACATTCTACCATTGATTAGTCCACCTTGCAGATCTGATCCATCCATTTCTTCAGAAAGAAAGCATTGTAACTTCTGTAACCATAAATAACATAAGTTACTTTCCATAGAAAATCAAATTTTCCATGTTTACCCTTTTCTTTTCTTCTTGAATCCCATTTTAACACTTTGTCTCCAATGTAGAAATCATCTTCTTTAGTCGTTTTGTCAAAAATTTTCTTTATCTTATCTTGGATAACTTGAGACTTAAGATAAACCTCTTCTTTTGTTTGCTGCAAGTGAATGGTTTGGTTAATACTTCTTTGAATGTCATTTGTCTCAACCTGTAATTCTTGGATTATCTTCATTACTGGTACTCCTAAGGAAGATGGAAAAAAAACATCCATTCCATAAAAAAGCTGGTAAGGAGATGTACCAATAGATTTTTTGGTGGTAAGTCTATCTGCCCATAAGGCATTGACTAAATTCTTGTTCCAAGTCTTTTTGTTATCTTCTAGTAATTTCTTGATGATGTTTACAAGGCTTTTATTTTAAGATTTAGCAAGGCCATTACATTGAGGGTAATATACAGTAGAAAGGCCTAGGGTAATGTGATATTTATGGCAAAATTCAATCATCTTTTTGGATTTGAATGCACCTGCATTGTCAGTAATAATCTTTTGAGGACATCCAAATCTTGAAAGTATGTTGCTTTCTAAAAAGGAGATAATGATAGTGTTAGTGGCTTGCCTAGAGGGTATGGCTTCAATTCACTTAGTAAAATAACCAGTGGTTGTCAGAATCCACTTGTGTTGGGCTTATGATGGGGGTTGAATTTCACCAATGAAGTCAAGACCCCATTGTTGAAATGGAATTTCTGTTGAGATAGGTTTTAAGGCCAATGGTAAGAGCTTTTTCTTTCCCTCAAATATTTGACGTTTGTGACATAAGGTCACATACCTTTTTACATATGCAAACAAAGTAGGCCAGTAAAAACCAGCTCTCAGGATTTTTTCTGCAGTAGTCTTCCAGTAGAGATTTCCTCCACAGTCACCTGCATGAAATTCTTCTAATATTTTGTCAGCTTCTTCTTTTAGCAAACAATTCAGTAAAATTCCACTATGATCTTTCCAAAAAAGTACATTGGCTAATATACAAAATCTTACTGCATTTAGCTTTACGAATCTAGCTTTTGTTCTTGATAATCCAGGAGGAGCTTGTAAGTTTAGTATATGATATATGCATACCATGGTGAGTCTGAAAAGGCTTCACTGATCTCTGGAGTCACCATCTCTTCCTGATCATCTACTTGGGCAATAAAATTTATGTCTAGGGCATGACAATTTGATTCAACCATGAGTTTGGCTAAAACTTGACCTTTTATAAGTTTAGTGGGATTTATCTCTATGTCATATTCTAAAATTGTGGAAATCCACTTTCCTCTTCTACCATCAGGACCATCCTGAGTTAGAATGTCTTTTACTACTGCATTTGGAATATAAGCAATGATATGTGAATAAAGAATGTACACTCTGAAATCTTTAATGGCCTTTACCAAAGCTAGGGCCTGTTTTTCCGAGATATTGTACTTCAAAGTGGCATCTCTAAGTGTTTTTATAAAGAAAGCTATGGGCTGCTCATAGCCCTGGTCATTTTTCTGCAGTAAAACTGCAGCAATGGTGTGTTCTGAAGCAAATGAAAAAATGATGAAATCCTTTTCAAAGTCAGGACTTATAAGGACTGGAGTTTTTGTTAAGGCCTGTTTGATCAATTCAAATGATTGTTTGGCCTCAATAGTCCATTTAAGAAATGAATCTTTTTTCAGCATATTATTGAGTTCTCTAATTATTTCAGCTAAATTGGAGATGAGTCTTCTTAAAAAGTTAATTTTTCTTAGAAAAGCTTTTAACTCTTTTATGTTCCTTGGAGGACTAATGTTAAGAATTGCTTCTATTCTGGCAGGGTCTATTCTAATTCTTTCCTTAGATATGATGTGTTCTAGTAACTTACCTTCTTCTAATCCAAACCAAGTTTTCTTAAGGTTTAGAGAGATGCCAAAATTTATGCATTTAATAAAGACTTGTCTAAGATGATCCAAGTGTTCATAATCCGTCTTTGAGAAAACAATAATGTCATCTAGATAAATTACTAAGAATTCATGAATTTCCTTTGCAAAGACTATATCCATAGCTCTTTGAAAGGTAGCTCCTGCATTCATTAAACCAAAAGGCATTTTTACATACATAAACGTGTCCCAAGGAGCAGTAAAAGCTGTTTTGGCTTGATTCTCTGGTTGGACTAAAATTTGGTTTGTATGCTAAAAATACATCTAAAAGTGAAATCCTAGAAGAACCAACTACCCTTTGTAAAATGTGATCCATTTTTGGTAAATGATAATTACCTTTTAAGGATACTTTGTTTAGATTCATAAAATCAACACATAATCTAATTTCTCCTATCTTTTTTTTGGTTGGAACTAGATTGGAAACCCAATCGGAATATTTGATTGGTGCAATTATCTATGCATCGTACATTATTTTTACCTCTTTTTCAAACAGAGACATCAAAATAGGGTTGATCCTTCTTAAATTTTGTTTAAAAGGATTTTGGTCTTCTTTTATAGGGATTTTATGTTGTATTATATTGGTTTCATAGGATTTTAGGTCCTCATAACTCCAAGCAAAAACATCTTGAAATTCCTTGAAAAGAGCAATATATTTTTCTTTTTCTTGCTGAGGTAAGGCTTTGGAAAGTTTGATCATCTTAGGTTTTAACTGTGTGCCAATGTTACATTCCTCAATATCAGATCTAAGTGACTCCATTTTTGGGTTTTTTAGCAACATCGTTTGAGTCAAATAAATTTCTAAAGGAGTTAAGCCTTTTGGTAAGAAATTATCTTTGAGATTTAATATGTAAGATTCATCATCAATTATCTCATCAATTTCTACTTTTTCTAAGTTATCTATATCTGATTGACTAAATTTAGTAGGTCTAGCAAACTTTACATTATTTACATCTATATTATTCAAATCACTTTCACTATCTAAATCCTGATCTAATGTACAGTCTGTGTCTATTTTACAATTCTGAAATTCACCTTCATTATTCATAAAATGTTAAATCTATTGATCTTGTGAGAAAATTTGCCAATATTTGAGGTTATCTGGAATTATTGGTCTGTGTTTTACTTCTGCAATATACTTATGATTGGGCTGAAATGGAAAATTACAAGTACTAGCAAAAGTTGTTAAGGAGTGTGCCTGTATGTTTTTTTTTCTTGGTATTGCAGAAAAATTACATTCCAATAGTTCATCTATCAAATCTAATACAGTTTCTCTATATCGGCCTAATCTAGGATTATAAACAGAATATTCTCCATTTATCTATTTTATAATCAACTTTGAATCTCCCATTATTAATATTCTTTTGCCTCCTAGGCTTCTGATAATCCGATCTCCTAAAATGAGGGCTTCATACTCAGCCATATTGTTGGTGCATTTGAAATTAAGTTTGAAACAATGGCCTTCTGCATGCTTATTTTCTATATTAGTTATCTAAACTCTTGCTCCTGCTCCTAGTTTATTTACTGATCCATCAAAATCTAGGTGCCATAAAGATTCATGAAAGATATTTTCATTGTCTGGTGTTTTCCTTTTGTCCTTTAGTTCAGTTTTGATTTCATTATCAGTTTTAGAGTTACATAAAATAAATGAATCTAGATCAGTAGGTGTAGAGTAAATTGGGTAATTTATTGATCTTTCTGCACTACTCACCATATATTTCATCAATGTTTCCCTATAGAGTTTCTTTGGTTGGCCAAAAACTAATATAGTAGCATATGACATATTGATCCGGATTTATGCAGGAACACAATAGAATAAACATATAACCGTAAATACAAAGATGCAGCGTAAATAACACTTCATTTCATTAATATCAAAGAACTGAAATTTGCTTACAGACAGAATGGAAATAAAACTAGCTAGGGCGCTGGTAGCTATCTCTGAGAAGAGATGTGGCGGCTACAGGCCTCTGAACTGAGTTACAATGAGGCTCGAGGGCCTATTTATTATTGAGAAACAATGGAGAACTCTAAATATCCAAAAACCTAACCCTAGGAGATGAAGCGCCAAAACTATGGGCCCCTTTTGGGTAAATTGGTGTTTCAACTTCCCAGGGACGTAACTTTGGCATACTATCTCCGTTTGACGCACATGGTACATCATTAGAAAAATGTATCCGAGGACTACAACTTTCGCCATGAATATCCATTTCAAAATGGAATGATATTCGCTAGAGGCGCGATGCCCAAAAAACGTCGTTTAGGGCCTCAAAATGGCTCCGGAAGTTCAGGACCCGAAAAACTGCTAAAAATAGTAAGTTGTGCTGAAACTGAAAAACTGAAAGAGGAAATGGTGGGGCCCCAAGTGGAATAGGCGAGTGGCCACCAATATCCACTTGGATCATTCCTCCCCCCTTAGGAAGCAATGGTCCCCATTGCATTGAGTTCATCCATGAGATGAGGAAACTTCTGCTGAACTTGGTCCCTGGTGAACGACTTGCCTTGGTGCAGGAGTTGGCCAGCTTTGACAACCTGATACAGTTGGATGTTCTGTTGGCGAGTGCTCTTTATTTTCACGTCCCTGATACAATCTGTGGTGGCCTGTTCCATAAAGTCTGGGTTTAACTCAGTTGGTGTGAGTTGTTCTGCAATGTCTGAGGTGTCCAGTAGAGGTGGGAAGTAAGGACGAAGGCGATCCACATTGAAGACTGGGTGTAGACCAAGGAATGATGGAATACTGAGCTCGAAGGCATTGTTCCCTACAAGCTTGGTGATGGTGTACGACCCGTATCGGAGCGGGCGAAGCTTGCGGTGGGGTCCAGTGAGGCGCTCCTTCTGAAAATGTAGCCATACTTTGTCGCCCACCTGGAAGTTGTGTGGCACCCGGTGTTGATCATGGCGTTGCTTATACTTGGCATTGGCTCTGTCCAATATATCATGAAACTGCTGGCGGATGTGTTGAATGCGCTCGATGAAGCTACTTTATTTGTCAACTTCAGACTGGACATGAGCTGAATCGGCCTGAGCAGCTGCAAATGGTATGGCTACGTCCATAGGACATAGTGGCTAGAATCCCAAGCCCACCTAAAAGGGGCTATGTCCGATTGAACTGTGGAGAGCCCGATTATAACTATGTTGTACATATGGGAGGCTCTCGTCCCATGTGCGTGGATGCTTTGAATTGTACATGCGCAGAATGTGTACAAGCATTCTGTTGACGACCTCTGTCTGGCCATCTGTTTGGGGATGGAAAGCTGTGGACTTGGTGAGCTTGGTATCCAACATTAACCAGAGGCTGGACCAAAATGTGCTGAGGAACCTGTTATCTCGATCTGATATGATAGACTATGGGATCCCAATGTGCACCCACACTCGTTTAAAGAAGATTTTAGCAGTGGCTTCTGCTATGATATTCTTCTTGCAGGCCGCCATGATGGCCATCTTCGAGAATCTGTCGACGACCACGAAAACACAGTCGTTTCCCTGCTTAGTATAAGGCAGGCCCGACATGTAGTCCATGGAGATGGATTCCCAAGGTCGACTAGGGGTAGGTAGAGGAGTATATAGGCCTTGCTTCTTGATGGTCGGTTTAGCAATGGCACAAGCAGTGCAGGATCTGATGTGCTTCTCGACATCCTTTCGAAGGTTCGGCCAATAGAAATACTTCTGTAGTATTGCTACTGTTTTCTTGACCCCGAAATGCCCAGCGACTCGACTGTAGTGTGCTTCCCATATCATCTTGGCACGCTCGCTTGAAGGAACACAAAGGTGTCCGAGGTGACATAAAAGTGCATCTTGGAGGTGAAAATTTGGAACTTGCGTACCCCCCAAGAGTGCCTTGTAAGTGTGGCCAAATTCTGGGTCACTCTCATAGAGAAGCGGCCAATCAAAAGTCTCATGCCCACAAGAGTTGAGCACGGTGGTGAGCGCCATGATCGGTGGTCGGCTGAGGCAGTCTGCAACATTATTGGTGCTACCCTTCTTGTACTTGATGTTCAAATGAAACTGTTGCAGATATGTGGACCACTTCTGATGGCGATCATTCTGCAACTTCCCTTGTGTCTGTATGAACTGCAGGGGCCGGTGGTCTGTGTGGATGATTGTTTCCTTCCCCAAAATGTAATGTTTCCATTGTCGACAGGCTTGCACAATGGAATACATTTCTTTGTCATAGGTGGGATACTTGCGAACTGTCTCAGACAATGTCTCACTGTGATATGCCACTGGATGTCCCTGTTGAGTAAGAACTGCCCCAATAGCATAGTCGGAGGCATCTGTCTCGATCTCAAATGGCTGCTGCAAGTCTGGTAAGGTGAGCACTGGGGCAGAACAGAGGCGATTTTTCAATTCTTTGAACGCCTTCTGTTGAGGTTCCGACCAAAAGAATTTTGCTCTCGCTCCTCCTATGGTGACTTGACTCAAGGGCCAAGTGATATGAGAGAATCCCAACACGAATCTACGGTAGAAATTAGCAAGACCCAGAAAGCTGCGAAGCTCTGTTATAGTAGTCGGGGCTGGCCAATCCCGAATGACTTGGATCTTGGCTGGATCCACATGCCCCCCCCTTTCATCAATAATGTATCCCAGATATTGAACCTGGGTCATGCCAAAAGTGCACTTCTCCAAATTGGCACACAACTTGTGTTGCCGCAGTGTTTGGAGGACTTGTCAGATGTGGTGAAGGTGCTCTTCCCAAGTCTGGCTGAAGATAAGAATGTCATCCAAGTACACCACTACAAATGAGTTGGTGAATGGCCGCAAGATGTCGTCCATCATCCTCATGAAGGTTGCGGGAGCATTCGTCAACCCGAAAGGCATGACCAGCCATTCGAAAAGGCCTTCCTTGGCTTTGAAGGCAGTCTTCCACACATCGGAGGGTTCAATTGGTACCTGGTGATACCCCGACTTCAAGTCAATCTTGCTGAAATATTTTGCACCTTTGAGTTGGTCCAGAAGGTCATCAATCCATGGGATCGGGTACCTATTCCGGATAGTGATCTTGTTCAGCGCCCAATAGTCAATACAGAGTCTCCACGTCCCATCCTTCTTCTGTACCAACATGATCGGGCTCCCACAGGGCGATGAACTTGGTCGGATGTGACCTTTCTGCAGCAGCTCCTGAATCTGCCTCTTGATTTCATCATTCTCCATAACAGAGCGCCGATAGATCGGTCCATTGGGTAGCGGCGCACTTGGGGTCAGATCAATCGGGTGCTTGACCTGACAGTGCAGAGGAACCACTATGGGTGAGGTGAAGATGTCCCCGTACTCCTCCACAACTTTATCCATTTGTTGTTGTCGTGCAGAGGAGCCTTGTCTGGAGGTCATGGCCACAGTCTTCTTCTTGCCCTGGGGGCGGATCATCAGGAATACGAATTTCCTGGTTTGGGAAATGAGGTTACTGCATTTTTTTGCAGTAACCAAAGAGATAGTGGCAGGAGGTGGTACCTCTAGTATCCTGTACAATTTATTTCCCAAAGTAACAATAACAACGCGAGGCCGAGACTCATACACAGCATGACGCTTCCACATGTATGGTTGTCCTAATAATACATCAGAAACATCAATAGGAGCAACGTCACATAATACCTCATCTGTGAAGGGCTTGATGCTATAGGGAAGGCGGCACTGCTGGCTGACACGGAGATCTCGTCCTTGGTGAAGCCACTCGATGGTGTATGGATGTGGGTGAGCTGTGGTCGACAAGCCCAACTGCTTCACGGCGTCTGCTGAAATGAGGTTCTTCTGGCTCCCATTGTCGACAATGAACTGTACAGGGGAGCCCTTTACCCACATCTGGGTCCTCCTCCTCTGGATCTTCCGGTTCCTCCTTCTGGATCTTTGTAGTGGCAACAGTGGTGTTGGGCTCCACATCAATAATATGTTTCCCTTTTTCATTCCCCTTTTCAGGTTCTGATTTGGAGTCGGAGCATGCATCTGACTTAGACGCCCTCATCTCGGCCACTACCGACTGCTTGGCCGGACACTCACTTGTGTTGTGAGTGGAGCTCTTATGGAACTCACACCACTTTCCCGTGTCCTTCTTTGGCTTTGCGGTGCTGTTCTTTTCTTGTCGCTTCGATGGGTTGTCTTTAGCCGCCATGCCTTGGCTCTGTCCTTTGTTCTGCGGTTTGGAAGCACCTTTCCCTTGCTTTTGATTCGCAGATCCAAAGTCTCGCTTCTTCTGTTTGAATTTCTGCTCAATCTTGGCGGCCTGGGTATATAGTACCAAGCGAGGAGATGTCGAGGAACTCCATTTCCTCTGAATGTCTGTCATGCAGACATATGCGATACTTTAGCACAGGATGTTTTCTCTCAGATCTTTAATACCCAACTTTGTGCGCGCGAAATTATGGAACAAATTCATTGACTCATGCACATCTTGATCCCTTTGTTGTCGCGACGTGGTCCATTGTATGTACTTGTCCTCATAGCTCCCCACGGGATAGTACTGTTCCTTGACGGCGTCTTGAAAAGAATTCCAAGTTGGTACGGCCGAGAACAGAGAGGGTTCTGTCTGGTCCTTGTTCTCACAGTAGGTTTTCCACCAGTCCTTAACATGGGGGTTAGCTTTGAGGAGTCAAAAATAATCTTCTCTCGGTCTGAAAAGTCATGAACAGAGAAATATCCTTCTAATAGATTCAACCATCTATCTACGGCATCTGCGTCTATTTGACCCTCAAATATGGGAATGTCAAAATTTACTTGCACCTTAAAGGTCGCGCCTACGAGTCGCTCTTTGGATGCGAGATGCTCGTAGGTGGGCGACCGTTGAAGGATCTGGGCAAAGTTATGCATCATTGCGTTCCTTTGTTTTTCGAGGCCTCCTCGAGCAATATTTTGATAGGATCTCCTGCTCCCTCATCTTTATTTTCATCCCCCATGGGCCTCCGTCGGGGTTTGTAAGGCTGATCTTGCAAAGGTTCCACCGGATCGAGCCCTAAATCCTTATACCCCGACCTTGTTGGGACATGCAAAGAAGGATCGAGAAAAAGCAGCCCACTCTGATACCACTGATCTGGATTTATGCAGGAACGTAAAATAATACAGAAATAACCATAAACATAGAAATATAGCGGAAATAAGGCTTCATTTCATTAATATAAAATCGCAGAAATATGCTTACAAACATGATGGAAATAAAATAGCTAGGGTGCTAGTAGCGAATCTCTGAGAAGAGATGTGGCGACTACAGACCTCTGAACTGTGTTACAATGAGGCTCGAGGGCCTATTTATTATGGAGAAACAATGGAGAACTCTAAACGTCCAAAAACCTAACCCTAGGAGATGAAGCACCAAAAATATGGGCCCTGTTTGGGTAAATTGGTGTTTCAACTTCCCGGGGACGTAACTTTGGCATACTATCTCTGTTTGGCCTTTTGTGGTCCATCAGTATCAGGATCTATCAGGGACTACAACATTTATGCCAGGTATCCATTTTAGAATGAAATCAATCTTATTTGGAGGCGCGATGCCCAAAAAACGTCGTTTAGGGCCTCAAAACGGCTCCGGAAGTTCAGGACCCGAAAAACTGCTAAAAATAGTAAGTTGTGCCGAAACTGAAAAACTGAAAGAGGCAATAGTGGGGCCCCAAGTGGAATAGGCGGGTGGCCACCAATATCCACCTGGATCACATATCCAATTGTAGAGATCCCTGTAATATTGCTCCCCATGAGCGAGATAATAACATTTCATACTTGGGTGGGATATCAGCTACTACAATGTCCATGAGTATACTTTTACCAGGATATTGAACTAATGTAACACACAAATATTTAATCAATCATAAACATTTCACTTTGCTTGAATCAAATGAAAAGAGATCTTTGTAAGGCCTAGTGATATCTAAGTTCAGGGTTTCCATTATTGCTTTTTACATTAGATTGTGTGAGGCTCCTGAATATAGCATTGATTGTGTAATATTTGGTCATGAACAATTAATCTAATGTAAAATGGTGGAAATGCTCCATCTTGGTGTTTTCCATTAACATCAGGACCAATAATCAACTCTGGTTGATCATTACTTAAGTTTACTGAGTCTTCTCCATCATTCATGTTTAAGGTTTCAGTGATAGTTGTTTTATACAAATCATGTTTTACCAATTCTGTCAAAGGAATTAGTATTTTTAATTTTGCAATTCAGTTTGTATATTGAATGAAGGTTGTGATTTACTAAGTTGAATTAACTCTTCCTTAGTAACTGTAGTTTGAGTAGGTTTATCTTGTTTTTCTACAGTTATCTTTTCATTTTCTGTTTGAGTTTCTTGTGTTTTACTGCTTTTAGTTTTCTTTTCAGGAATGGTTTGAGAAGCAGTAGATGTTTTTTATTTTTTTTTTAATATTTTGAATTATCAGAAGCTTTTTTGGCAATAGCAACTTTTGGATCTGATGATTTTGGATCAGCAGTGGATGTTTTGGAATCCAAGTTTGTTGTTTTAGCAGAATGAGATGTTTTAACAACATCAAATTTTTGTGAATCTGTTGATGTTTGGACAGCCTCATCTGTTATATCAACAATCTCGGGACTGGGTGAAATTTTGGTGCTGGAAAATTTTTGGTATGAATTAGAGTTTTGCTTATTTTCCCTAGGGAGAATTTGTAGAACTTTTGTAGTGGGAGCTTCTACTGTTTTCTTATTTTTTGTTTGTGCAGTTTTCTTAGTAGAAGGTTTAGTATTTTTCTTACTCCTAAGGTTATATTTCTTATGTACCTCATTTATAACAAAATCATAACCTTGTTTGTAGTCAAATGATTCACCTGAATCTAATTGAAGTTATTGCATTTCAAATAACTCTTGATCTTCCTGAGTGAGAAAGACAGTGTTATCATCATTTATACCCATTAGATTTATGGTGTCTTCATCATCATCATTCTGTTGAGAACTTTCAACATAGTTCTCTTGAAATGGAGGTTTTATTGTCTGATCATGTGCTGATTCTTTGGATTTTCCTGAGTTTGTATTTTTTCTGAAGTTGGAATTTCTAATTTGCTGTTGGTTATCCCATTGTGGTCTTCTTTCTATGTTGTCTAATCTATCCATCATTCTCTCTAAAGTCTTAGCTAATTGATCTATTTTTCCATCTGAACTAGATGTTTCTTCTTTTATGGTTACTCTACTCTCATTCCTTAGTCTAGCTTTTCTAGCCAATATGTTTACTTCTACACTAACAACATCTGTTTTCATTCTTTATAAAGTTTTAGCATTGCTCTCCCTCAGCTGATAGGCCATGTCTGTGTCAAATCCATCAGGGAATTTGAGTAGGACAGAGTTAGGAGTGGGTTTGAGATTAGCTGGGATTGAATTATAAACACCGTTGTATCTAGTGCAGTAGTCTTGGAGTGTTTCATTAGGAGCTATTTTCATGGCATCAAATTTAGATAAAATTTGAAGTGGATTTTTCTTCTTTTCCCATTTATTCAAAAATAATCTATGAAATATTGATAAATCAACTATACTACTAGGATTAAGACTTTTAAACCATTTTTTTAACTTCCCCTGTTAATGTTTGAGCAAAGAGTCTCATTTGTACATCAGAATCATCTATTTCATGAAGCTCAAAATAATCTGTCATTTTATTAATATGATGCTGAGTAGTATAATGAGTGGTAGAATCAAATTGAGGTATTTTACTTTGGTAATCCTTAGGCATATCATGTAACTGTGCTGGAAGGACTAGGCGAGCATACCTAGCAGCCATAGCTTGAATTCTAGCTTGGCTAGGAGGTAGATTAGAAGTGCTTGGGCAGAACTGGTAGTACTAGATGATGCAGTTAAATAAGTGGCTGATGAGATTTGAATATAAGATGGTGTACTAGAAGAAGTGGTGGATGAACTAAAGGATGAAGTTGGGTGCTAGAAAATGAAACAGGTATATATGAAGAACTACTTGGAAATGAGAATGATGTGTTTGAAATTGCAGAATATAAGCTAGTGGATGATGTTGATGTGGGAAAAGATGGAAATAGTATTCTAGGTTGTAAGGGCTGTCTAGGGATAAATGGATCTGTAGATTGGATGGTAGTGGAAATTATAGATGATGTAGTGGTATCTAAATGAGAAATAGAAGGCTTAGATGTATATGCTAATAATTCAACTAATTTAATAACTTCATTTATTTCTTCAAGTTTATCATGAGCTTTAAATATCTTTGACTCAGAATCTACTGAAACATTTTCTTGCTTTGTTTCAAGAAATGAAATAAAAACAGGATCTATAACAACACTACTTAAGTCACTTTCTGATTTACTTTTGAATAAAGAATGTTCAAAATTAAATTCAAACTTTATGTCTTGTATACTCACTAACTCTTTTGGTAATGAATTTGCTCTAACTAAGGAAGCTTTAGCATCTAAATCTTCTACTTGTTTATTCTTTTTTTCCAATTATGTCCAGATTGTCTACTATAACAACAGGTTTAGGATTCGGGTTTTACCTAGTATAGTAGGTTTTTCTAGAAGCCAGAATTACAGTGTTTTATAAAAATGATACTCACAACTTTCAAAATAGTCTTAAGGTGAAAGGATGATGAAAATGATTCCCTTTAAGATACATTTTAAGACTGAATATTGGTTAGTCCCCAGTATGGTCGCCAGTATGTTATCACTCTAATAATTCTTAAGTTGTGAGATTTTTGATTTTTAGTCAAATAACATTAGAGGTAACCACAGACCAAATTTTAAACTCTAAGATCTAGCCTTCTTAGGGTTCAGAGAGGGCTCTCTCTATAAGATTTAACTTTGTTTTAATTATATGATATTAGGCCAGTTATGATATGCAAATTGGTTTGGTTTGGTGAGAAAAAATCACTTAATGAGATGGATAGTGATAGATCTGTTTGTCCATTGGACTAAGGAGTCAAATGTCAAGAAGATAGGACTAGGATCAAGGTCAAAAAGTCAAATATTTTCAGGGCAAGATAGATAAGTCATTGAAGATCTTGGAAAGCTGATTGGTGAAGTGATTTGATCGGGATAAAGAGCAATAAAGGATTCTTTGATCCGGATAAGGAAGGAGTAGACAAAGGTCATTCGAAAGAGGGAGAAATTAAGGGTTCCCTACTCTAGAAATCAGCAGAAAACATAGAAATGATAGCTAGTTAAAGACAGGGTGCTTTTAACAAATCCAGTAATAATATTCCCGATTTATCATTCAAATTTAGAACACATATATGGATGCATGTAAAACATAAGAAGATAAACAAAGACAGTAGAAAGTACTTCACTTCAATGGCTCATCACATGAATCCTGAAATATGATGATAGATGATTTGATTCAATCTGCTACATGAACTTGCTACAAAAAGCCTTCAGGTACAGAAATATTTACTATAGAAATCTTCAACAATTTATTCCACAATAATACTTCAAAAGATGAAGTATATATACAAAAATGTTTACAAAATATCCTATAATGATCATAGGATTTTTCTAAGGAAATAAAATATCTTTTACAACAAAATAGTGACAGCTATTTAACAACTTAGCAAGCTGTCCTATTTATCCAAATAAAATAGAAGTGCAGTTTTGGATTGGGTTTAGCTCGCTGCTTTGCTGTCTTCAACGTTGGCACAAGATATTTCAAATCTGTTTTGAAATATTATCTTCTTATCTGATACTCTTTATCTCTGATACTCTTTAATCACTTATACACTTTAACCACTGTTTAACTGCCTTACTACTGTAAAATTTGTTTTTGACTGTGTAAAATCAACAAACTGTTTTTATCCTTTTTACTGCAATTTGATTTTTACAGTAAGTCAGTGAGTGATTCCCAAGATTCTTCATCGGGATTTTTGATCTTTTTCAACTTTCTAAAGTTCTCATCTGCCTCAGTGTACCTAGCAAATGTTGGTTTTATAAAAAATATGTTTTTTTATCTCATACTGTAGATAAAACAAGTCTTCAAAACTTTTATGTAAAACCTTTCCTGTGGGAATTCCTTGTCCTTCTGTTTTGTCTACCTGCTCTTTTGCATAATATCTTATCTTCTTGTTGAAGTCCTCTTGTGGCATGAGTTTATCATTAATAACCACGATGTTTGGAAAACCTCTTTGCCTCAAGATCTCAAATTTAACCATAAATTTAGTTATGGCTATGTTCATGTTTTCACATTTTTCTTCTAACTGCTTCATTAAATTCTTCTTTGAAATTACTTTCCTTATTTCAATGATTGTCTCTGTTCTGTCAGTAATTTCTATCTCTTCTAGTTCTTGCTGTTGAGAAACTTGATTAGTTTTAGGGCCTGTTCAGGTTTGGCACCTAGTTCTTCCTTTGTTTTCTGAATCTCTTCTTGAGCTGCCTTTAGCAAATCCTTTTGCTCATATATTACCTGTATTGATGGGCATACATCATTGATGGATTCAATGATTTTACTACATAGTTGATTCTTCACATTGGACATTGGATCTTTCAAGGTTAAATCCTTTTGTAGATTTTTCAACTCAACATTTAACCTATTAGCCCTTTGTTCCTGAGTTTTGGAATTAATTTGGGCCAGCTTCTTTGTGTCTTCTAGATTTTCAATCATTTTCTTCAATCTATAGATTTCATTGGTTTGAAGTGTCATTTCTTCCATGGCTTTGATAATCTTGCTGACTTCATCTGTTGGCTGCACTGTTGATGTAGATGACTTTGCAACTGAGGTAGTAGAAGATGTCACTGGCACAACTGTTTCCAGTGGTACTTTTGGTGCCAAATCTTTTGCTAGAGTTGAAGGCACAACTGTAGTTTCCATGGGAATTACTGTAGGAAATTATTGTGCTTTTGTAGTTTCTCTTTCATGGAAAAGATTTTCCATTTGGATTTACATCTCTTTTATCTGTGCTGTCAATTGTAAAATAAATTTCATCATATCATCTTTCTGGCTTGCCTCTTGTACAATTTCTTTTGCTTGTTGATGTTCAGTTGGTGGAAGCTTGATTTGTTTTCTAAGTGCTGCAATGTCAACATTATTTTTCTTCACCAACTCTTCTGCAGCCTTCACATTAGCAGGGTCATATCCTACTTGAATAACCAACTCTTCTAAAGACTTAATCCTAATATCTTTAGCATATGAGGAAGCATTTTCAACTTTCATTTCATCTTTCATATTTATTATTGTATTCTGGAGCTTTTGGGCACTCATTTCCTTTGTATTAATGGTAGAATAATACATCTCAAAAGTTTTTCTGTGAAACTCAATCTGATCTAATGCATGGATACTTTCTGTAGAAACTTCAAGGTCAACTTTTTTGTAATATGCCACTGTTTTGGGAGTCTTAACTGTTGGTTGAAGTACTGACATAATCAAATTCTTGTTTGAATAATCAAAAGCTGATGGAAGTCTATTCTAGATCCCTAGTGTTTGTTTTAAATACTGAGAATAAATCTCATTTTTGATTTCTTCATTCTTGGCCTTTATTTGCTTATATTTCTCTTTGATGTCAATATCTTTGTCCTCTGCTAACTGTGAGGAGGATGCTTCCATATTCTGCTACTTCTCAACCATTTGTGTGTCTGAAGTATCTTTATCCTGCTCATTTATAATGGCTGTAGCAGCATCTGTATTGGTTTCAGGAACATCTGTATCTTCCACTTCTATGGTCTCTTTGTCTTTATCATCTGGATTGAGATTAGGCTTTTTATTATATTTGCGTTTAAACCTAGTCTCTGTAGTTGTTTCAGGAGTGTAAATACCTTCTTCTCTGACTCTTTTGGTAACTTTATCTTCTTGTTTCATAGTTTCCAAGGTGTGACTAGTATCACCTTGTCTTACTGCATCTATCAAGGAATTTGCTAGCCACTCTGCTTAATTAGCATATTGTTCAATCTCTGGCCTTTTGTCATGAATATAAGGTGTCAGTTTGCATTTAACCCTCATTTTGCTAAGAATTCCCTGAGGGTCATGATTCCATAATAAGCTAAATTTAAATTTGTACTCCAACAACTGTTTTGCTGCTTCTATTGCTGCATCTCTGTGATAAAAAATGAATGGTCCTATATGATTTTCAACTTAAATTGGGTCTTCTTTTTGGCTGACAAGAAATTGATTGAATCTGAATTGAGAATTTCCTGATGTAATCTAAGGAAAAAACTCTCATTGGCACATAATTAGGTAGTGGTAAAAGATTGGACCCAAAAACTCTGATTTTTGTATGGTTCTGATATAGGTACCAATCTCCAGTTTTAATTTGTTCTGATAGTTGTAGAACATTCTTTATCTCATAATTGATTCTTGGTTGTACCTTATCTGTAAGCATATTAACTAATGGATGAACGAAAGAGTCTATAAAATCTGCATAACTGAACTCTATGGACTCTTTTCTGATCAAAGATGTCCAAAAGATGACTGAAAATGGATTTCCCTCTACATCAAGCTTTTGAAGTGTTATTGGAAACTTGTCTTCTTGGAAGTATAAGAACATATGGAAAAGAAAGGAAGTATATCTAAATACTCCTTCAGTTGGCAATTTGACAAGATGATCATGGATGTTCTCAGCTATGTATTCAGCATAATTGTAAATGATAGAAGGAGGTTGTTCTGGTACAAATGTAGATAGAAAAGCTAGGATGGAATCATCTGTATGCTCATATGTAAAATACCCTAGGATAAAGGAAAACATGGATATGACATGCCTAGACCCTTCTGGAAATTTTGAAGTAGAATAAGGAGGGTTTAGTTTTGGGATTTCAACATAAGCAGGCATGAAATTTTGGAAAATTTGGAACCTTTTATGAAAGTCCAGACCAATGTAAAGCTTGGTGAGTGCTTCTATGGATAAAGGAATTGCATTGGGATCTGGTTTGAACTGTAGCATTAGGTTTATTGACTCAGCAGTAATTGTGAACAATACTTCTTTATTTGCATTTACCATGGCTCTTTTTCAAGGTGCATAATAGGACTGACACAACCTTATAACTTTTGGACATTGATGAGTGATTGGAACTACATACCTGGGTAGATTTGACTCCCAAATTTGGACTTCATCTCCTTGATCTAATGATTTTTCAAGAATCCAGCAGTGGAGTTCTAAAAGATTAAATTTTATCACTGGATCAGGTATTTTGTAATCCACATCAGCCAAGGGTGTATGTTCAATGTCTACAATAGGAGGTTGTAGAGGGTTTACAACAATTGTGGTTTTGGAAGACACTTCTAGGTTTGATTTTGACATTTTAGACCTTCTGGGTACTTGAAACTCTGTGTTTTGGATTTTTGAACTCTTCTGTAAGGTTAAATTGTTTACAGAAGTGTTTTTGACTTTAATAGAGGATTATGGATAAAAATAGGCACAAATTGGCTTTCTTTTGATTTTAGACCTTTCAATTTGGCTTTAAACTGATCTTCAGACTCTTACAGGTTCAAGAAATGATAAAATAAGGGTTTTCTGCTTTTTTGGATAAACTGGACTGAAAGTAGTTCAAATTGGGCACAGAAAGACTGGGATTATTTGCAAAGGGTTTCTAGATAAATTAGGATTCTTTTTAAAGTCTGCAAAGGCTAAATATATTCAATTTTGCTTAAAAAACCATATGCAGTATCCAAACTGGGGTTTATCAGAGTTTTTACAGTTAATTCGTTCTTTGTAGGTAAATATGAGGGTCTTTATATGGGTAGATAGACTTCAAAAGTTTTTATTTCTCAGAAATACTCCTTTTCAAATGATAAATAGGTTGTTTTTCTATGAAGAATACCTATTTTCGTAGTTATTTGGTCTTTAAAACAGTTTCTGCGACGTCGGACATGTTTCTAATGTCCATGGAAGTCTTTTGGAAGCAAGTTGGACATTTTCAATGGTCTTGAAAGTAAATTCACTGGCTTTTTCTATTTCTTTGACGTGAAAACAAGGCTATGGATATTTTTTCCTCAGTCGGGAGGATGAAAAACGTGCAGAGAATGCAAAAAGGATTTAATAGGCGCATATGGGATTTTATGGTGTTTTTTTAGGTTTAAACAAGATCGACATTAAATGGCGGTCATATCAGAGCGGAGGGATTTGGCACGTGAAGGAGAAAACTAGGAGTGGTTTATCACACGGGCTTTGGGTGGTAAGTAGTTTTCTTGGATCGAATGCGATCCAATAATAAGGTGCCGTGTGGAGGAGAGATAAGGGCACAAAACTACCCATTTCACAAATCTTGAAATGGTTTTTGATCGTGCAAGTTAAAATGCTATATATAGTTTGGATCGTCGGATCGGGAGAGATAAGTGCGAACGATGGAGATTAGATGAGGGAGTTGCTCGGTGGATGGGGCGTGGGGCCTGGATCTTGTTATATGCTGGACTTTAATTTAACGTTTAAAATGTCTGTTTTTAATGTAAATCAAATAGATTAATATCATAGGCGGAGACTAATATTATATGTTTTTAACCTATGGGGATATGGGCGGGGTTTTATTTAACACATGGGTAATATAGACCATAGGTTAAAGTTAAAATAATGGGTTTTGGAATATTTAAATAAAATGAATTAATATATATACAGGAAGGGTAATTTAAAAGGATTTAATACATTATGTTAAAAATTAATATGAAATGAAATGAAAATAAAAAAAATAAACTAAGGAAAGTGTAAAAATAAACTTTTTAAAGCACAAATAATTGTACAATTAAACATTTACACTTAAACTTAGGATAAATTGTATTTTATGGTTTTTTGAATGTTTTTTTGGATGAAATGAAATTAATTAAGAGGGGATTTTACTTTGTCTAAGCAAAAAAGGTGTTTTACTTAGGAAAATGGATTATGGTTTTGGAAGAGGGTGAATATACTGAAGAAATGGGCTTTTATGAAGGGAATCCAATATTTTTAACCAATCAATTATTAAGCCTTGGGTTCGGTCCCAACATATGTCAAATAAATGCTATGAGCCTCTTTAACTGAAGGTTTTGAATACTGGATCATTGTGGGGGAGGGGAAATTAGTAATTTGCCAAATGATGCTTTATTACATGCCTTGTGCAACTGCTTTCTACCTACTCATCATTATTCTATCATTTTTTACTTTATTTGCATGGGTGCATTTAAGCTTGCAACCCTAAATCCATTTTTCTTTTAAAGCATAAAACTATCTAATTCTAACCTTATTTCATCCGGGGGCTCAGATTAAACTGTCGAACTCCTCCTTTATTATCTAACTATCTACTGATTTGTCAAGTTTAAATTGTTTGACATATCTTTATTCTCTATCTAAAACATGAAATTTAAATCATGAAAAGTAAAGATTAAACTATTTAACTGATCATGGATTATGGCATTTTGAACAATCTGCACATAATCATTATTTTTGCAGTAAAAGTAAATAGTAGTGGCATTTTGACTTGATCACTTTCATGTCTTATTCTTATCTCTTTTTTCTTTTGGGGTCCATTTTTTATTCTTTTTGACCTTTTCTTTTCAAGTCCTTTGATCTTTCGTTTAGGACTTTTACCCTCTTTTAATTTTTATTATTTTTCAAATATGGGAAAACAACTTACAGAAAGCAAGGTATGTACATATTTACAAGACTATCAAATTCAATTAAAAAATTATGAACCCTATTATTATAGGACCCTAACAAGCTCTACAATATTTTACTTGTGGTGAACAACTTTGACTAGATCTATCTCACGATCTAGGAGGCCATTTTCAAACTTTTTCATACCACTAGAAATATCTTCCTGAGCGCGTTTTGGTTGAGTGGGTCCGATGTGGTCTTTAAGCCAAACTTCTACCTAAAAAATGGCTTCAAATTCTGCTATTCCTTGCACTAGTCCTCTTGATATTTTCTTCAAATTCCTCCTTGGATATTCCACAACATTTCTTTCCTTTTTAATCCTGTTTTGTTTTTTTCTGGAGTTTGTAATCCATACGTGCATACAAGAACAAATCTCCCATGTTGTATGAAAAATAAAAAGGGGGGATGAGGAGAGTACAATAGTTGTTATCATATTTTTGTTTTCCAAGATATCATATAACAAATTCGCTTTTATTTTCATTGTATCATCTACCAAGTCAATTGGTTCAAGGATTTTCATGCATCTCATGGGTGGCATTGGGAAATTGTATCTACAATATGAGTTTTTTCTCTTTTTAAAACTTCTTGTATAGTGGTGTTCATGTATTTTTGCAAGCTCTAGATCAAGGTGATCTATGTTACAAGTCAAATAATTATCTATGAAGTTTTCAATATCAACATTACTATTGAATCCATATATTGGTGCATTTACTACCCATAACAAACCATGCTCACATTTGCTTCCTCTATTTTGGATTTTAGTTACGAAGTAGTGATACATTATCTCTCCGAAGTGTTATCACCAAAAAACTGAAGCATCATTTGAAAAATTTAAATAGGTTCATGTGTGAATGGTAGGGTTGTAGGATTCAATTTTTTATATTCTTGGTCAAGGGAAATATTTCTTGTTTAATCTTACCCTAAGGTCTAAACCCACTCACTTTCAAATCCCCTCATGTCACATCACTCATAATTTTCTGACAAATTTCAATTCCCAAGGTTTTTGTACGAAAATGGTAATTTTAGCCAAGAAACCACAGTTTCGTAGCGAAATACACTGAGAAATGTCACTTTTTTTCTACGAAACTACTGATAATTTCGTAGCGAAAACACCCAGATTTACACTAAATATGCTACAAAAGCATGGTTTCCTGTCTGTCTTGTCAAGTTAGCTGTTAGGTGTCAGAAAATCATTGGGAAAGGGTAAGTTAGATACCATTCGAGTCATTGAGGGATAAGATCAAGGTACATGGTCAGGTCTGAAGTCATCATCACCATTTTAGGCATGTATGAGTCATCATTGTGTTATGAAGTGGACATCAAACTTAAAAATCTTTCCTAATTCAGTCATTTACCATTATTCATTTCTTATTTGCGTGATATCGAGCTCTGGAGAGCTATTGCATTGAGCCAAAGCTATGGCTGGTGTTTTCAAAGGTTTATCAAGCGAGGCTGAGCAAACTATCAAGCGAGGCTGATAAGACATTAAAGAAATCATGGTAGAAAATAGAAGGAAAAATAAGGGTGGAAAATGTCTGAGATATGAACCAACAGATATGAATATGATCAATGAAGACCCAACAACTGTGGAAGTCTCTAGAAGGACATGTTTTTTACATTTTTGTGAAATATTACAAGGCTGCCATGTACATGTTTCCAAAGAATTTTCCTTAAACTTCAGTGGAACAACTACCAAAGTGGGGATGCTTAATCTTTCCATCACACCAGAGGTCATTGCAGCAACAACAGGGATTCCAAGGGGACAAGAGAAGTGGTTCAAAGGGTTCAATTTTAACATGGAGCAGTGCAAAGAGTTTATGAAGCCTGAAAAATAGTGAAATGGACCTCACTAATGCCATTCCAAGGAGCTGCATGAAGGATAACTATTCAAAATTGCTGCTCATCATCCAAAAGTATTTTACTTGTGAAGGAAGATATCATAAAGTCTACTCATACCATTTCAAGTTACTCCTTCACTTTACTGGTAAGATATTTCTTGATCTGCCTTTCTATTTACATAGAAGTTCATAAAAAATGGCAGATAAGGTCCAAGAAAAATATGAAGGGAGTGAGACTTCATTGTTTCATCATGGTTTAATGAAACTGCTGGTTTTAGATGAACTCCAAAGACTAGGCAGAGATTGGTCTTCATTTTTGTTTGTTAGTGGTTTTGAGTTGGATGCTCTTACTCCTTCAAGAACTCCTAAACCTAGGAGAGTTCCATCACCCTTAGTAGCAGAACAGAATGAACCATTGGTGGCAGAACCAAGTGAACCAGCAAGAGTAGAACCAAGTGAACCAATCATGTTGGAAACAAAGCAATTGTAGAGTTTTGATATACCAAATGTCCCACTTGCAAAACAAAAGTTAAAAGTGGTCAAAACCGCAAAACAAAAACAAGCTGTGAGTAAACAAGGAACCAAAAGGATGACAAGGAGCCAAACAATGGCTTTAGAAGAGAAAATAGTGGCTATAGAATACAAAGCAGTAGCTAAAGGAAATCTATAAGACATATTACATGCCATTGACATAGAAGAAACTCCTATATTCTAGGCTGAGGACATAGAGGAAGGTGAACAGAAGCTAAAAAAGGCCAAATCTGCAAAGAAATTATAATTTAAAGGAGAAGATGCAGGTTTTATGTTCCAAGTGAGAAAGCCTATGACAAGGCATGCTATAAATCTATTATAGAGAAGTAAAGAGGTTCATCCACCTACTAACACAGTCCAGCCACCACAAGACATCATTGACCTTTAATCACCTGCAGAGAAAGATACAGTTAGCAAATCAAAGAAAGGAAAAGAGAAAGTGATGGAAAAAAACAGAGTTTCAAATCCTTGAAGAACAATTGAAGTTGTCCAACCATGGAATTGATGTTATGAATAAAGAAGTAAGGAAACACAATGTAGAGAAGGTTCAGTTTGAAAAGATGAAGGAAATTTGGGAAGAGTAGGTTGACAGTGTTTCCAAGACTCTAGATAATACACAACAGCTTATCAAATGGACCATTCCATTGAGGAAAGAGGTCAAACATGTCAGGAAATGAACATACATTTGAAAGCCACCAACAAAAATTTGAAATATTAGTTTAAGGACCTCTAGGAATAGCTTGAACTAATCCATGAGGAGTTGGAGAAAAAGGGACGTAAAATGACAGTAGTTGAGGAGCCAATTGCTCAACTCATCATCAATGAGGAAGAAACCCCTGAAGAAACATAATGTGAGATGGCTTATGATTTTGAACGCTAATGGCAGGTCAGAAACAAGGTTTTTTCACTTAGAAGGTATATTTTTGAACCTACACAAAATTCTGGAATTTTGACTGTTTTCAGCAGTTTCGTAGCGTGCCTGGGCTTGAAGAACAACAAAACGCTATGAAACTACTGTATCTTTCCTTTTTTAATTTTGAACTGGCTTTTGGAGCTCCCAAGAGATTAAAATGGTATGGAAGATGCATTAAGGCATAATGAACATCATGTAGGAGAAAAGAACCAGAAATATTGATGGCAAAAGGCATTTTTGTAACGCTACGAAACTGTCATACTTTCGTAGCGTACTGTTTTGAAGCTATATGAGCAGGTTTTTGTGAAATTTTGGACAACTGGACACTTTCTAAGGTTCAATGGATCTTTGCAACAGTCATCCAAAGCTTAAAGACCACGTGGTGAAGCCAACTCATCAGCCAAACCCGTCGTTGAAGATAAGGACCAGTTTGCCTAAAAAAAAGGGTTTGTTTCTAGTTTTAGAGGAGGTCAATTAAGATGTCATGTAGTGATGAGTCTCATCACACCCTATTCGAACATGTGAAGTCATATTTGTCAAAGATGTAATTATTTTAGGAGATAAGGTTGTTATTATAATAATGAACAGTTTGAGTCCTATTAGGAAAAGGACTGTCAAGTAGGATAGCTGTCATTTTCTCATTAAATAGATGTTTTATGGTTATGCAAGGTGTCATTAGGAAAAATTCGATGAATCGAGCCAGGATGCATATCATCTCATCATGTAACACGTCTATTAAAAGACAGAGAGTCGAATTTGTCAAGGGTTGGAGATTTTTTGGCAATACTGTAGCTTTATGTAAATTGACTGTTTTAAATAATAAACAGACTTGTTTCTTGACCAACCTGAGATTGTGATTGAGTTTTTAGTGCCTATCTTATCTATATCTTTGATGTGTACTATTTCAGTGGTTTTCATCTTTAATACTCAGAATTCATTCATGTAATGCTCTGACTTCCTTTATAGATGAATTGACTGTGTGATTTCCTGTTTCATGTGTGTGTACTTCTGCTAAAAAATCTTACCTGCCTCAGCTTCCATGTCAATTGAAATTACTACTGAATCACTGAAATTGTTGACTCCATAAGCCCAATGTTTGTAGATTGATACTATTTTCAACCTATACTCATCACAAGCAAGTTGTTTTCCAAGTAGCGTTAGCCATATAAATACATGTTTATTCAATATCATTAACCCTTTGAGAGAACCCTCTCGGACTGAAGAGGCTAAGCTTTAGTCACAAGATTGGTTTGAAACAGTTACATGAGATTGTCTGATTAGCATCCTATAAGGTGCAATTTGTTGATAACACGAAGAATGTTTTACCCTGATATTTCATGTTCTTTAAGGCTTTAATTCTATGCCTATAATTAATGAGTACATGTTACTACATTTTTTTCTTATGAGATAGTCAATGTTACAATATTCTATTGTTTCAATATGTTTTCTTTTTCCCTTTTTGTCATGTAATTTGGTCAATGTGTTGATCAATTGAGTCCATTTATGTTCAACACTTGTAAATGTGACGAAGAAAGTTGGTGGTCCTTGCTGACGTACCATGTAAAATATATTTTTCTTCATATGTTGTAGGAAATCAGGAGAATTTCTTATGTGTTTGAAATCCATGTATTTTAAAGAATGTTTCCCAAGTTTGGTTTGTATTTTAACATCTTTTTCTAGTAGCTTTCTTCCTTTTAATTTCCCTTTTCTGATTCTTATTGAAATGCATGAAATAAAATTTTCAATTATTATTCAAAATGTTTTGAAAAACAAATTAGTTGCGTGGTAAGATATATCACCACTATAGTGGATTAATTCTCACTGCATGATTTTTTGGTAGCAGAATCTTTTTACAATGTCACTATCATGTGGGTCACCAAAGAAAAGGGTTGGAAATTTCATTTCCTCTACATATTTGTCTCTTAAAATTCCAAGGGGGAATTTCCCTTCAGTTGAAGCAAGTTCAATCAGCTTGTCTTTCAAATCATGGATGCATTGGGACCCTATGTATCCATGTACCAATGTTTCAGTTGGCATTTCATTTTATAAATATCTAGTTGCTTCATTTTTGTCTTGAATGTTGACATTTTCATTTGTATCATTCAAGGCAGTTGATTGTAGGATGTTGTCACAATTTCAATTTATGCTAATAGTTTCAGCTTTATAAAGGTGTCGAGAATATAGTTCTTTCAATGCCTTCATGAAATTGTGCACATGAACTTTTCCCGTTTGAAATGCATTTTTATATTCCAATCGTATTTTCAATGCAACAACAAATGTTGTATTTTCCATAGATTGTGGTAATGCAATTTAAACAATGTATGTTTGGACAAGAACATTGATAATTGATCCTGTTAAACCCATTTGTGATCGTTTGTGATCCCATTGTCTTATTTGTGCAAATTAAGTTCTTAATTCCAGAAGACATTCCTAAAGTTCCGAGAGTGCGGTTATAATTGGCAATGGTTTGTTTCGCCTAGTATTTTCAGGTGTAGCAAATTATGTCAATTTTTCATTTTGAAGTGCCCTTTTGCAAATTTTTCATATTACTTCCATGCGAAGATATCTATGGTTGTTAGATAAGTTTACATATATTTTTTCCAAGTCTTGTCCAATGCTTCCCATATTCTTTTGAAACTACAACTATTTACATATTGGACATTTCTTTTCAGGTGTGTATTTTATCTTGCCTAGGTAATACGTTAAAGGATGTTTTTTGGATAAGCAACAATGTTGACTTTGTAACTTTTGTTTGCATGATTTTTTATGGTATTTTGTTTCTAAACACAATAGTTGTTTTAATCTATGGACATTGATTTTATTATTTTTATCTCTTTTCATTAGCACCATACTATCGTGCAATTTGCCTTCATGGCTATGTGCATTTGTTGACATAGGTCCATGTTGCATGTGAAAAGGGGTCATTTCTACTGGGAGTATCTAAAAATGTACATTTTATTTTTTGTTACATCCATATATTGACAAAGGTGTATAATGGGTGTGCAATGCATCTGTTTCAAATGACACTATATTATATGTTTGATGTGAACAACTGTTGCATTAGCAATAATTCACATTGCCCCTACCTAGAAATGACCATTCTTGTATGTTTACTTTGAATATTATTGCTGCGCGTCACAAACAAAATGGTTCGCCTTCAACCCCACCTTTTTCATATCGCATTTCCATATTAATAAGGTATTCTTTCCAGTTTGAAACTTTTTTTAAAATTTTTTATGACATCATTTGATATATATTTTTGTAAACAATGCAATGCATCTTGTGCATTGCACATGATTGAATTGAAAAATGACTGAATAGTGTAGAGTCTTAAGGATTCTACATCAAAACCAGGTGCTATCATATGACAAAGTGCAGAGACATGTTATCTCCACAAATGGATATAGTATTTTTTCCTTTATGCAATCCATGGAATTGCATTTTGTTATTCTTTGTTTGGTAATAAATTTGTATATTGTTACAGGAAGGAAAGAAGTATTCATGGCATGATACAATGTATCGACCTATTTTTTTGTAGAACAATGGTTCATATTTCTCGTTAAGAGGGTTCTCATCATGGAATAATATATGTAGGGGTTTGTTGTTTTTCTTGAATTGAAGAGAAAATACCTTTTTTTTTTGTAATTGACCATATTCCTATTGGTAAATTCAACCATTTTCCCAGCCAACGTATGAAAAATGTATCTCCCCATAGTCTTAATTCACTGCCAGTAGGACCATTTGAAGTAGGAAGACACATTCTTCAGAAATATGTCTGGACGTCATGAATTCCATGAAGCTGATACATGAAATCATGTGCTAGTTCCTATTTAAAAGATTCTATTGCCCCTATGTGTCGTTGTTCGAGGCATATCAAGAAGTGGTCTTTTGTGCCATTTCGCAATTCAGTGGACATATAATGAAAATGAAAAAGTACTTCAATTACATTAAGAAGACAATAGCCTGGACTATATGAAAATTCCTGAAGTCTAAATATATTATTGATGTTAAAGACAATCAACAATAGTCACATCATTTTCATATTGCTTCTTCACTTGGTAATTTTCAACATCAATTATTCCAGCCATATTTTTATAGTTTTTTGGTTAAAGTTTTCGTTGAAATTGGCTAGCTAAATGCAATTGTCTTGTGTTTTCAAGATTGGGAAAGTTTGGATAGGAAAGAGAAATTGTATTTGCAATGAAACAAAGCAAAATGGACGGTATAGTGCAGCATGCAACTAAATTGACATTGTTCTTCCAGATATTTGTAAAACACCTTTGAAAAAGAAGACAATCAAGTTTCCATATGAGTCTCTATCAATGAAATACTTGAATTATGACATATAACAAAAGAAGTAGGAAAGTCCAAGTAAGGATAATAATGACCAATTAATGGACTAAAACTGACATGATTTCTCTTGTTTGTGTTCTCTGGTAGACTAAGTTAATGAGGTATTATTCATAACTCCTTATTGCGTCTATAAAAACATGTGTTTCTTGGGAAATTCAAAGTTATTTATGGCATAATTTTTTGATACTTTCTTGGTTGTTGCTGTTTGTATTTTTCTATTGCTCGAACTGATATGGATATGTATGCAATAGAGTTTAGCAAACTATCGAGAACAACAATATTGTTTTCCACATCAATTTCCAGTAAAGTGACATGGTACCAATTCGACTATAACAATAGTTTGCAACAACCTAATTAAACACAATGTCCAGACTATGAATGTAGTTTAAAAATGTTCTCTATGTTATATAAGATTAACACTAAAGTTTTTTAAAAGGAATTTCGTCTAAATATTCATATTAGCTAATGTTTACAATGCTTTTTAATGAAAATGCAACAGTCAAAGAAAAAACAAATATCGAGAATGTTTCTATTTAGGAACTTGAATGCAAGCTATATAGAAGTGGATTTGAAAGAATTATTAAAGACAATGTGATCACGATTGGAAGAAAATGAGACAAATTTGCATAGATGTTTTTATATATCCTAAAAAAAAACACTAATGAATTTAGAAAGAAGCGGTTGACCCATCACGAGCTCCAGTCCACAAATTTGAAGCTCTTATCTAGCCAAGTTCCACACCAAACTAACCAAATGGAATGTAGTTTTCTATCTACAAATTGACACTTCAGATATTAGTTTCATTCTAAACATGTGAAATCATATATATAAATTGAAATAATGCTTACTAAATAATTAAACATAATACTTGCACCATATATAGCTTAATGGTGTTTTCTATAGGACATGGAACTGACGACTTATTCTTACATGAAATTATATAATTGCTGGCATGGGTGAAAAATGATGTAAAATGTGGGAAATTGTAGAATGTGAGGGGAATTTTAGATGATACCCAATAAAACTAAATTTCAAGCACAATTCATAGACTAAGGTTATTAAATCTGGACCATTTACATAACGTGTACTTAGAATTTGAGCTCCTTCAGGAATTTTCTTTAAATTTTAAGACATTTGTTTGCTCCAATAAATGTAATTATATAATCCTCAGATGATGCCAGTGCGACGTGACCTCTCTTGCGGAGTTGAGTTCATATTTTAATAACTTCTGATACTTTTGATTTATCCCAGAGAAGCTTTACTTAAATGGCATATTACTGTTGTGTTGTATAGACATTCACGAGCATGAAAAAATAACATGGCACTTTGTAAATCGTTTAGGAGATGTTTTTTTAATGGATTTTGTCAATATAATTTTGACAAAATTGCTAAAGTATGATTGGTTTGGTGGTTACAGTGGAGAGCGTTGCACAAATATGAAGGAAAACCATGTAATTTCATATACACATATTCTTCAGAGCAGGAATTGAACCGTAAGAACAGGAAAGGGTTGAAAATCATGAAAAAATGATTAACTAAAAAGTCATCACCCTTTCAACTTTGAAAGCAAAGTAGGTAACTAATCAACCTTTTTTAGTTCGAAAAAAACAAGTTGGAAGAGTCACATACATTATTCGCAGTGTCTTTCCACGGTACATATTCAATTGCAAGCAATTTCCCAAAGTTATCGTTTCTTGAAAATCCCTTCTCCCAACACCTTCAAGTGTTTTCAACTGATAAACTTTATTGACAAAGTTGAAATGCTATTTCAAGTATTCGTAACGAAAATGATCGTAATAGGAATAAATGTTTACAAACTTAATATTTTATTTTCTTGGCAATGACACAAAATTTGATCAAGTGTTAAATCTATAACTAATATCATTCAATGGGTAAGATTGCATGAAATTTAGTGAACACCACAGTACAATGCAATTTTCAAAAATATTGATATTGTCATTGTTATTATTATTATGTTATTATGAATTTTTGTGTAGCTATGAATAACAAATTTATAATCATATAAAGTAGGTGAAAATATGAACGTGTAAAATTATAATGTTTTCTTGATTAGTTAAAAAGATATTTAATCTCTGAAAGCCATTTGTTTCACGAAGATTCCCATAGCCTAAAATTATTTACCATGTAAGAATTTGGTTGCCACGATAATTCAAAAATTAGCAACATTATCTTCTTCAGATAATTTCAATCATACTTAATAATTTTATAATATGAAAGCCGAGTTTTATGCCTACATCCACAACTACAATCAATATTATATGATATATTTAGCGTGTAAGAAAGAAACAAAGACACGTGGAGATATTTATTTCATTTAAACCTTTTTCAAAGACAAATAATAATATATATATAATGAATATGCTCTCGACTTTGCTCTGTCAGTTCTACTGGCTAATCGAGAGTCGGGAGTGGGCAGAGAAACAACTCTGCCACCATAGAAAAGTCTCGAGCCCCGACTCAGTTTTGGGAATTGCATGTACGCCATTATTGTTTTTTTATCTATGTCATACTAATAACATCCTCAAATATTTTTCCCTTGAGCTCGCACTTTAATGCATACTGTCAACATGATTCGAATAACACAACTGCTAATTTTGGTTCAAATATTTAGGTTTTCAGTGAATGAAAAATTTAAACAAAATAAATGGAAATATTAAAGCACTATTAGGACAGAGGTTGTTATGCAACCAAATCATAAAATAGAAGAAAAATTAGTTCAACGATTGAAAAATTATCCTCTTCGAGGGGGAAAACTCCTTTACATTACATAAATGAACAATTATTGGATGATACAAATGACAATACCTCTTTTATACATATAGGAGTCAAAGGGGTCACAATATAATCTGATCCTACATAACAATAATAATGTAAGGGAACAAAAAGAACAACAATGGGCTTCTATGGGGCACAACAATAACAATATGGGGGCTACATGGGCACAACAATAACAATAATTGGGACACACTAACACTAACAATAACGAGGCTGCACTAGTATTAGAGGGAACTAACATGCCCCTCTCCTTAAAAAAAGTGTTGTCCTCAAATCTTGAGTAGTTATGGATGCCTCTGCATAAAATTTTGATCCTCCCATGTTGAATCTTCAATGGGTAACTTCTCCCTCTTAATGAGATACTCTGAAATTGATTAATTCTGTAGCTATCGGGTTCTTGTTTATGTGACTGCATCAGGCTCACATATGATTTTTCCTCCTTCGTCAAGTTTTGGAAACATTGTTTGAAAGAGAAGCTTGTCACCAATAATGTTCTTTAAGCATGAAACATGGAAAACTAGGTGTACTATGGAAGATGCATACAACTCCAATTTGTATGCCATAGTACCAATCTTTTGCAAAACTTTGTAAGGACCGTAGTACTTGGGTGATAATATATTATCCTTCTTAGCTTGCTTGAGGGACATTTGTTTGTATGGTTGTAGTCGTAAAAATATCCAGTCACCTACCACAAAAATTCTTTCAATGCGATGCTGATCTGCTTGTTGTTTCATTCGATTTTGTGCCAAAGTGAGGTTATCCTTTAAGAGTTGGATAACTTGTTGTTGATGCTCGATGTGATATTCCTTTGCTTTAACCTTGTAATTTCTCTTACAGATGATGTGATGGATGGTGGATGATATCCATAAAGTGCCATAAATGGGGTCATTTTTGCTGAAGTATGGAAGGAAGTGTTATACCACCATTTAGCTAGAGGTAACCACTTGATCCATTGTGTTTGTTTATCATATACAAAGCAAAAAATATATCCTTGCAAAAAATTGTTCACTATCTCAGTTTTCCCAATAGATTGAGGATGATAAGATGATCTATGAGCTAATTGGGTACCAAGACAAGAAAATAATTCCTTCCAAAAATTTCCAGTGAAAATGGGATCTTTATTGCTTACAATAATCTTTGGGTTTCCATGAAGATTTTGAATTGTTTCCATAAATGCAATAGCAACTGTACTGCCTTTAAAAGGATGAGATAATGCACGAAAGTGTGCATACTTCGTAAGTCTATCAACTACCACCACGGTTACACTCTTTCCTTTAGACTTGGGTAAAGATGTGATAAAATCCATTGAGACCTCCTCCCAACGCTAACTTGGAATGAATAAAGGTGTTAATATACCCATCGTATTAATTGTATCAAATTTATTTTGTTGGCAAACCAAACATTCTACCACAACTTTTGAATATCAGATTTAAGGCCATCCCAAAAAAATTCCTTCTTTACCCTGTGGTAAGTTTTTAAAAATCCTGAGTGCCCTCCTAATGGGGAGGTGTGCAATTCCAAACTAATCTTTTGTTTGAGTTGGGAATTATTAAAAATATATAAGCAATCTTTGTAGCATAATGAATCATTAGATACATATGTATTGGGATCTTGCTGCAAATTTTGAATGAGTGTCCACACCTCTTCATCATTCTTCCATTCATCCCTTGCTTCTGTTATCCACTCAGGTTGGATAACAAAAATGGCACAAAGAAATTATTCCACATCCTCATCATTTCTTGAGAGTGCATTTGCAACAACATTTTGCTTCCATTTTTTGTAGACGATTTCAAAGCCATAACCCAACATCTTTGTGACCCATTTTTGCTGCTTTTTTGAAGATAATATTTGTTCCAAAATGTATTTAAGACTACTATGATCTGTTTTTACCTTGAAGTGTCTTACCATTAGGTAAGGTTGCCATTGCTTTAGTGCATGTAGTATTGCTGACATTTCCTTCTCATAAATAGGTTTGTGTAAAAATTTTCCTTTGATTGGACAAATTTCAAAAGAATGGGTCTTCCTTCTTTCATTAAAACAATACCAATTCCATTTCATGAGGCATCACATTCCACAATAAAGGTTTTTGTGAAGTATGTCGTAGCTAAGACAAGTGCCCACCACATTGCCTCTTTAAGATGTTCAAAGGCCTTAATTGCTTCTGGAGTCCAAGAAAATGCATCTTTATTCAGTAATGATGTTAGAGGTGCCACTATTCTCCCATAATTCTCAACAAACTTGTTGAATCCTTAGTTAAACTGAGAGGGGGGGGGGGGGTTGAATCAGTTTAACACATACATGATATTTTTAAAACTTTTCATCAAGCTTATTTACAACTTAATTTTATAACCAACTTAATATGTGAACAATCTTAATATGTAGCAGCAAGTATTAAGATAATGTGACACCAAACTTATTATGATAGCAGCAAGTATTAAGCAGATTGGATAGAACATATCAACACATAGGCAACACACACAGAGACAACAGATGTAAGTGGAAACCCATAAAGGGAGAAAACCACATCTTATTATTGTTGTGATGCAAAGGCAAGCTCCAACTCCCTCTCACCACTGATTTTATGTAGGCACCAACCTACAGGAGGCTCCAACCTTAGTCAGCTACAACTGACATCTATCAAGCTTCAACTTGATAGGGAAGCTCCAACTTCCTCATTCTATCAAAATAAAATATTTGCTGATTTACCTTGGATATCAGCTCTCGACGATATAATCATAATAGACCATTTTAATATATAAAATGCCTTTTCGGTCTCACAAATCGATCTTTTCTTATGCTCCGATGTGATTACACCTCTTGTGATGGTTCCGATGCGATTGATCGCAATCAAAACTTTCAATTGTATGTTCTGATATTCTGCTTTACTCCGATGCGATGGTTCACTGTTCACTTGCACTTCATTGCGCTGATGCGATTGGAGTTCTCTAATGCAATTAGAAAAGGCCCCACCATGTAATCAAACAACTCATATCCGTCATCCATCCTTCAGCAAATCTGACGACTATCATCCGATCGCTCAATCGCAATCGGAACTTTCAGTTTGTTCGTTACTTTTTCACCTCCGATGCGATGAATCACTTCGATGCACTTTAAGCTGGAACTCAAACAAATATGAGTCACCGTTTATAACATATCGGGTCTGCAATCGCAATCGGAACTTTTAATTAACATGTTCCGCTGTTATGATTTTCTCCAATGCGATTAGTGAGGGTCCCACCTTATAATACATCGTTTGTTTCAAACCCGAACAAAAGAACCTTTTGTTATTTTAATCTCACGCACAAGAATATAATACATATGATGTATACTGTAACCTTGGTCCCTTGTATATAAGGCGCTACATACATATATATACTTTGCCGCTTCAGCTTTTATGTATCCTTCAGCTTGGGTTAAGATTCTCGGAATAAGCATGCATTGAACTCTTCCGTTTTACATGGGGTCTCACACTACACATATAATATCCTCCATCAACATTATATTAAGTCTTTGACTCAGACTTAAACCCAACACTAATATATATAGTTATATAACCTTTTGGGCTCCAGAGTTGTTTTAACTCGCCTTGTTTATAATTATATAATGCACTATCTAAAGTTTGGGTTACCTCTTCGTTAATCTGCAACATAGTCGGGGTCCACAATTAATATATATAAACATATCAATCATTCAACATTTTCTCCAATGCTTAATCACTAACCATTAATGCGATAATTCAACTGGGCCCACCGCAACTTATATCCACATATACAATGCTTTATATGCCTTGTATTACAATCTTGGTCCCCTTTTAACACAATGCTCATATCATATTGAACCCCTTCCTTGTTTATTATCTCAAGTGTATTAACCCGATGCGCAACCTTCTTAGCCCGCTCTCTAAGGTTTGAACATGAAATAATAAAACACTTTCATATTCCCGACCTTATCACATAACGCTATAACAATGGATTTGATGCCCTTGATTAAACACACAAGCGTTTATAACCTTCCAACCATGGCTTATAACATTAAACCAACACTTTATAATGTATTGCATTCACGGGCATGTAACCTACCTTCCGCCTGTTTATTAAATTTTGTAATACACACAATACACTGAACTTCGCATAAAATTTGGCCCCACAACAATGAATGTAGGTCCCACAACCTTGGTTCTCTTCCCCGCAACTTCTCTTTTGATCAGACGGTCAATCTAATCTCGCGCTCCAACTGAGCTTTGGACCCCCATCCGACGAACGACGTACAATATCGCGCAACTTATATGCTTGTCACATAATTCTCCAAAATTACACGAAAAAATTTGTATTCGAAAATCACTTTAGGACACGTGGCAATCAATGATATATATCGTGTTCTTTTTGACAATTCTGCTTACCACTTTAACTGTCACGCAAACCCACTAGTTTTTGAGTGCCGGTTCCACTGTTTGCTCAGGGTTTTGTCTAGCACATGGTTCCGCTTCATCAAATTTTAACTATTATTAAAAGAATTCCCGCTTTCGCTCCTGTTTCCTCTTGCATTCTCGACATTATAATACGGTGCTTCCATACGTTGAACGCCCGACTTCATTAGGTTTTCACTGTGTAATTACGGTTCCTTTCTTGGTTCTGCGTCCTTATTGGTTCCACAGTCGACTGAGTTATTCCTTTGAAATGGGGTCTCATTGATTGTTTAGTGTCATTGCCATATAAGCTCTGCCTCTGTTATTTTTTTTTCGGTTCCGCCCTTTCTGCATGGTTCCGCATCTCCTGTGTTCATTTCACAATGGATTTGTTAACGACTCTGCCTCTATATTCCCTGTCTCTGTTTCACTGTACTCTCTGCAACCTTTCTCTGCCGCTCGACCGTTTCATTTCACGGCTCTGCCTCTGTATTCTCTGTCTTTGCATCCTCTATCTTGTGCATGATTGTTTCACTATTTCACTGTACTCTGTATTCTCTGTCTCTGCATCCTCTGTCTTGTGCATGACTGTTTCACTATTTCATTATACTTTGTCTCTACATCCTCTTCTTTTACTACCTTGCTTCTTTTGCTGCTGCTCGACCCTCTCTACATCTTGCTGCCTCTTTTTCTCTCTCTGCTTCTATGCTGTCTCCTTTGCCATCTCCTTTGCCATCAATGAAAACATTTCCAACAGTCTCCCCCTTTGGCATTGATGGCAATACACTTCCTCTGCTTGCCTTTTAGGACCCTTTCTTCTGTTGCTTACTTTTCCTCCCCCTTTGACATCAATGGCAAAAGGTTGCTCATTTCCCAGTGTGCTTTTAAATCTCGTCCATGTTACTATGATCTTGAGGACCTATTTCATGCTCTTCTTAGTTGTTCTGGCTCTTTTGTGACTCTCTTTGTTGACTGATCTCCCCCCTGGAATGATGTCTTCTTTTCTGTTCTCCCCCTGGAATGAAGCTTTCTTTTTCTGTTAGAGAGTAGCATCTGAAGACACGATCCCTAGTTTGTTTCTCAGATATTCGAATGGCTCTCTAGCAAGAGGTTTTGTGAATATATCTGCTGTTTGTTCTTTTGTTGGCACATATTCCAACTTCACACTAGTACATTTGGCAGAAATTCCGACACTTTGTTCCGACACTTTTGACCAAATGTCGGAAATTTCCCCAACTTTTTTCAACTTTTTCAAATCCCGCCCGAAACCGTCGCTATACCGACGTTTAGAGGAAAGTGTCGCAATACCGACACTTAGAGGCAAGTGTTGGTCTTGCGACGTTTGCAAAATAGCATCGCTCTTGCGACGAATTTCTGAAGTATGTCGTTATTGCGACGTTACAGAGACAATGTGTCGCTATTGCGACGTTTGGAGGAAAATGTCGCTATTGCGACGTTTAGAAGAATGCGTCGCTATGGCGATGTTTGGTGGAAAAGTTTCTCTCTTGCGACGGTTGGTGGCGATGTGTCGCTCTTGCGACAGTTAGGCGATATGTCGCTCTTGCGACGGTTGGTGGCAAAGTGTCGCTCTTGCGACGGTTGGTGGAAATGTGTCGCTCTGGCGATGGTTGGTGGAGGTTAACTTGAGTTGTTAACAAACAAAGGCGTAGAACTGTGAAAAAAAGGTGGAACCAAGAAGCAGAACCTTGACTAGAAAATAGTGGAAGTGGTTTCGAAATAAAAAACCAGCTGTATCGCGTGGGTAAGTAGGCTGTAAGCAGATTTCAAAATAAAAACGCGATATGGGCCTACGATGGACACATGGCCATAAGTGGTTTACGAAAACCATTTATATCGCGTGATGTTGGGAAATTAACCCTCATGCAATAAATTAACGCGATATTAGTTTACATTCGTCGGATCACTCAACCCTACGCGATAAGCTGTCCGCCGTTGGATGCGAGTGGCTTATTAATGGAGGTGGGCCATATGTAATGTGGGTTCCACGGGACGTTTGAATGGTCGAATGTTAAGTCCACATAGGCAGAGTTATAATTTGGGTTTTAATCCAAGAGCGATATATATATATATATATATATATATATATATGTGTGTGTGTGTGTGTGTGTGTGTGTGTGTGTGTGTTAATAGATATATATATATATATATATGTTAATAGATATGCTATGTCGAATGTGAGGTTTTAAAAGCCGTGATCGTGATTATATTTGGATTAAACAAATGTCAAGGTTGAACTTAAGTAATGTGGCGAGTGCGAGAACCTAAGGCAACCATTGAGTTATGATTCGAACTTTTGGTCGTGAATTGTCCCATAATTGAAATGTGGACCGGATATTAATTTATGTTGGCGCTGGCATTTAAATTAATGCCGCGGAGGTTCCATGTAATGTTTGTATATATACAGTGGTAAGTTCATGTGAGTGTAAATTAAAAGAGAAACCTTGGATACAGGATCTATTTGGGCTTTAATAGAAGGGCAGTTATAGGTGTAAATGAGTTATGTTATGGTTTGAACCATATATGTAAGCTCCGCATCAAGAATTGAAATTCTGGGTTGGTTGGTGTTATAACCAGTGAAAAGAGAAAGGGCTTCCGAAGGGAGTATTGAAATTGTCAAATTTATGTTAAACTGGAATTAGAATATTCATTCAATTTATTATAAAATGGGCTATCGTAAGGGAGTAAAATAAAATATAAAATTGATTCATATACTTTTATTCATTCAATATTAAATATAATTCAATTTATTCATTCAATATTAAATATAAAATTGATATACACTTTTTTATTGGGAGTAAAAAGCCCACAATTTTATTAAAAATACAAACAATTTGTAAAAAGCCCACAATTTGCAAAAAGCCCACTTTTATTTTCTTTTTGTTTATTGAGCTCCCATTGAGTTCAACACATCTTGGGTTTTCTACATCATTGAGAGAGATAATTGCTAAATATAATTATTAGTTTCTTTATAGGATAATTTGCATCAATGGAAGAAAACATTAGAGGTGGAAAAAAAATTTAAAAGGGTGAAAGGGGTGATGGTAGAGTTTATTGCCCTTGCAAAAAATGTCGTTTGAGAAATAATGTTAGAGTTTTAATAGCAACAACAACAATGCATTGTAGGAAATATGGGCACATTGATGGTGGATCAAATGACTATCGTCCCGTGGTAATTAATTATCTATCTTCATTTTGATTATATCGTAAAATTTTATATTATTTTAATATTTTTTATATGTGCACTAATGTTTAATGATTAATGTTTGTAATTTTCATAAAGGCACAGTTGCCCCCCAACTTTTTGCAGATGATCAACTAGCTTCCACAACTAAATAGTAGTAGATTAGATGATGTTGCACCAGTACAAGAGAATATTGCAGCAAATATTAGTATTGGAAATGATGTTGTACAAGGTGAAGAACATGAAGAAAATGATGAAGGTAATTTTAATGATCCCATGGAGGTAGATCATGATGACAGTAATGAGACAGTTCACATTAATGATGGGACAAATCAAATGCTCCAAGACTTGTATGGTGAGTTAGATGATGATGGTGGAGATAGCAGTGACGATATTTATGATGTACCTTTGATTAAAAGGTCAAGTGAATGACTTTTTGAACACTCAAATGTAACTCTTCTCTCTGCTACATTGTTGCTGGTGAGCTTAAAGGTTATGAATAATTTGTCGAACAGATGTATGACACAACTCCTAAGGTATGCAATATGTATATATGATCACATATATGTAAATGTTGATTATTTTCCCTTTTTTTAGTTGTAATAAATGTGTAAAATAATAATTCAATATATATATATATATATATGATTAATAATCTTTACATTAACTAGTTTTTGTTTATGTTGTAGATTGTTGGGTGAATATTTGTTACCATCGCCAAATACTTTACCTCGAACATATCGAGATCTATGTGCTATTATGAAACACTTTGGAATGGAATATAACACTATAGATGCATGTCCTAAAGATCATATTATATATTACGGAGAACATGCGTTGAAAATAGAATGTCCGAAATGTGGTACCAATAGATATCGAACAGATCAACTAACCAAAAAGGTGCCTCAAAAGGTTCTTCGTCATATTCCCATAATTCCACGTTTGCAGCGAATGTTCAGGTGTAATAGCATAGCACAGTTTATGGATTACCATTCAAAGAATATAAGTGGAGATGGTGTTCTTCGAATGCCTGCAGATGGTTATGCATTTAGAGAAATCGAGGAAAAATATGTAGATTTTAAAAATGAACCTCGTAATGTCAGGCTTTCATTGGCAACTGATGGTGTTAATCCATTCGGAGAGCTTAGATCTACTTACTTAGTGTGGCCTATTTTCGTTATCAACAATAACATTCCTCCTTGGATGGGAATAAAGAGGGAGCACATAATGTTGACTATGATTATTCTAGGTATTTGATACATTATTTTTTTGAATGTAACATTTTCATTTCTCTCGTTGTTTGCATAAATATATATTTTATTTATTTACTTACTTATATATACATATATCATGGTAGTAATTATTATGTACCGTAATTTTGAACAATTAGGTAAGTACCGGGTCAAAGATATGAATGTATATATTGAGCCTCTTATCGATGAGCTAATACAATTATGGCATGGCATCACTATGTATGACATCACTAAACCAATCAAGCAGAAGAGATTTCAATGTCGTGGAATGCTTGTATGGACAATTCATGATGCCCCTGGACTAACACATGTTTGTGGTATGTAATATTTCGTTGCACTTTAATACAATACATAATTATCTAAATTAGATATACCATATTGCATGTTTTAAAAATGATCTCATAGTATAATTGTTATTGATCCATCTATTGCAGGTCTTCAAACAAAGGGTAGATTTTCATGTCCA
Organism: Pinus albicaulis; assembly: GCA_034641835.2. NCBI lineage: Eukaryota > Viridiplantae > Streptophyta > Pinopsida > Pinales > Pinaceae > Pinus > Pinus albicaulis. The sequence goes on from CM076580.1 coordinate 1,683,145,645, forward strand.
GTTTGTGGCCCTAAGATGAAGTATCTTCATTCGCCAGACTTAAGAAAGATGGTGTTTGATGAGTTTAGGCACTTCCTCTCCAGGAACCATAAGTATCGTACTACTGAAAAACATCTTTTCAATGATAAAGAAGAAACTGGATTAAAACCACGAAGAATGACACCTCAGTTGTGGACGTTGTAATATAACATAATTAATAATAGTCAAGCAGTTGGTACGTAATTTGTGTATATATATATATATATATATATATATATATATATGTAATTTTTTTATGTAATGTTTGGAATTTTTGTTTTAACTAATGAATTTATTTTATTGTATTTTATAATTATTGTTCTGATTTATTTTATTCTTTGATATCAAGGTCATCGTCATGGTGAAGGTACTAATATTGTACTTCCACCTGGAATGAAATGTTATCCTTCTCAATTCGTGAGGTTGCCCTACTATGAGGACCTAAAAATAGCTCATTTGTTTGATACAATGCATGTCGGGAAGAATGTGATAGAAACGTTATGGCGAACCATAGATGGTGCACATGATAGAGATAAAATTGACAAAATTTGTGCTGACATTGAGAAATCGAATCATGCAATGAAAAGTGTGATCGAAAGATCAAATAACAATGGAGGTCGAAATTATAAATGGTTATTAACAGAACAAAAAAGCAATGATGTAAAAGAGGTCGTTAGAAGAATTAAATTTCCAACAGGTTTTGCTTCAAACATAAATAATATCTTAACGAAGAAAGGTGACTTCAGTGGGGTGAAAACACATTATTGGCATACCTTTGTTAAGGTAATTTTTTTGGTATAAGTTTTTATATGTTATTTCTTGAATACATATTTTAAATTTTCCTTTTTTTTTGTTTAATTTGGAAACTAATAACGATTCATTTTTTATTGTTATAGTATGTTCTACCTGTATCTCTCCCAAATGACTTCGACAACAATGTCAAACAAGTTATACATGGTCTTAGTAAATACATGAGGTAATTAGTTTTGATTTATACGCAAAATCTAATTGCTACAATTTCTTTTCGTACTTAATGAAATGATGTATTAATTTACTTGTAATGAAATATATATTATGTTTCATTGAAATAACCTTGCGTAATGATTTTCATATGGTTGTCATTGAAAGAAATCCATCAAGATGAAATAAAGTATTGGAAGAAAGAAATTCCTCGGCTAATGTGTGAAATGCAAAAGTATCTACCTCCAACATTTTTCAATGCACAAGAACACTACTTGATACACCAAGTTGAGGAGATTGAAATGTGTGGACCAGTACACACAAGGTCAATGTGGATGGTCGAGAGGCACCTGAAATCCTTGAAGGCTTGGGTTAGACAAAGAGCACGACCTGAGGGTTCTATGGTGGAGGGCTATGTGGTATATCAATCCATGGTGTATATTAGTCATTATCTTCCTATATTAACTGCGCCAGCTATGAAGGCCGTGGATTGCATTTGGGATGTGAAATCCATCAAAAAATTTGAAGTGGAGCACCTGTTGGGAAAAGGTAGAATGAAGAAAGTGAGAGGTAAAAGATTTATTATGTATAATACATATAATGTTTCATTTTTTTACATCATGTATATGATCATTATATTCATTTAGGTCTTATTCTTTCATAGTTTATTGATTAATATAATTTACCATGGTTATAAGTAATATTTATTAATATTGGTGAATTATTGTTTTTTTATTTAGGTGCTCAAGATTATGAGGCACTACTTTTATACATTGCAAACAATCTTGAGTGGACGAGTGAATGGATTGAAACATGTAAATCACGTAACGACGGTAGGTTATCATGGCAACTACTGTCTGAATTGATTATAGAAGCGTATCGTAGTGGAGATGGAAATGTTACAGATAGGGAAATCGATTTAGCATATGGTTTGAAAGATAGAAAGGTAAGCAATTAATTCACCTATTTTATTTATTAATTATTTTATGCTATATTTATAATGTGACAACAAGTTTGATTTTTCAGATAATTTTCATGCTGTGTAAATTATATGATTAATTATTAATTGAGAATGCATCCTTTTCATGTTTGGCATATTGCAGTTGAAACACCACAAGGCTATGTGGTGCAATGGTCGTAAATTTCGCGTTAAACAATTGGATGATAATAGGAAAAATTCTGATAGTGGGATAACTGCAATATTCCAGGTCACTAATGTTTCCCCCAGGAGTGACAGAAATCCTCGAGAATCTGAAAATAGATATTATGGGTTTTTAGATGATATAGTTGAGTGTGACTTTAATTCCTTCAAAATAGTTTTGTTCGACGTCAAATGGTATAGGCTACGAATGAATTTATGTGATGATGATAGAACACTTATTCAACATGACAATGGATTTCCAATGGTTAAAACATCACAGTTTGAAGTAGGAAAAGATCGCTATGTTTTTCCAAGCCAATGCGAATAAGACTTTTACTCAGAGGTTCCAGGTGAGAACGAATGGTCATTTGCTATTAGATATGATCCAAGAGGAAGGCCAGTAGAGTATACTGTAGAGGAAGAAGATGATATTGATCAAGAAGAAGATGATGCAGTGGTAGATGAGCAAGAAGATGCATTGACAGAAGAAGAAGATATATTAGAAGATGAACCAGGCATAGGAGATGAGGCAAAAATTATTGATGATGATGTCGATGAGGATATTATTGAAAATGACATAATGATGACATGGTCGATCATTTCAACACCGTTTCTGAATCATATGTTAGTATAGATGTCGATCAGTTGGATGAAGATCAAGAAGATATAGAAGAAGAATACTGATACAGATGTTATGTTCGAGTATGAGCTGGTATGTTATAACTTTATATTTTAATATGTAGAAATTATTGTCTTTAAATAATTTACTAATTATGTGGGTTTGTTGCATGTTGTTTATTATTTCAAACCAATAAATAATGGCCTTACTATTGTACAAGATAAAACAAAATTATATGCCATTTTTAAATCAAACCTAAGTTGGCATTTGAAAGGTTTTAATACCTATTTATATGGTGGAGCATTACCGCCATAAACTATGGTTTTAATAGGAATTTCAAACGAATTAAAAAGGTTTCGGATTAATCATGGTGAGCCTTTCAAAATTTTACATTAATCACTATAGCTACCCTGCATGTAATCAGTGCTACAACTCCTTGCCTTTTCTAATCGACTCAAACCCTACTGGATATATGCCTCCTACTACAAAGAACCGCCTGTCGCGCAAGAAACTCCAAAAAGCAGGCCCTTGTTGCAAAGAACCACCCATCGTGCAAGAAACTCCAGAAAGCAGGCCCTTGCTGCAAAGAACTTCCTGTCGCGCAAGAAACTCCAGAAAGCAGGCCCTTCCTCCATCATCAGGCAAAATGGTATGGCCAAACAGAATTTTTCCAGATTTTGAAAAGCGATTTTACAATTTAGAATGCCCAAGATTTGAAACAAAGCAACAAATTGGGCTGCTTGTTTTCCTTGAATAGGGCATGCCTGTAGATTTAGTTTTGTTTTTAATAAAATTCAATGTAAGACATAATGAATTCCCCAAACCTCAGTCTCCAGCATGCTTTCCATAAAATTTGGCAGTTGATTTCCATCATCACAATTTGGTCTTTACAAGAAGAAAAATTGATCGCCATTTCCTACCATTTTCCTTCAAACAATATTAAGCACATGCAGTCATCATCCGAATTTGATAGATCCATCCAACTTTGATAGTACATCACAACTCACACGAATTGCATCTTCATTTTCAACCATAGGACAATCAATAAACTCACCCCCATAGCTTTCCAGGGCTATCATGCACAATTGACTCAATCCCATATTTGGCATAGTTGTAAAAGATGAGGGAATAGTTTCCCTGTACCATGGAAAATTAACATCCCAGAGGCCTGATGTTCCTGTAGCCAGTACTTCAGAAATTGCGTTTTTCTCCATGGCCATGTTTTCAGGGTTGGTCTCTTTCTTTGCCTTGCCATTGCCGGGAAAAATCTCTGAAAAGCTATGTACTAGTGCAGGGTGAAAATTAAACCCACATCTGTTCATATTATAGTCACACATGAACATACTATTGTAATAATCAGGTGCTTGTAATTGGAAAGTATCAAGAAATCTAATTTGTGATAATTTATCAGCACAATCACCACCCCAAACATTGGCACAATTTCCACGTGGCATGGATGATACATCTCCCTTGACAGGAGTCATACATTCAGCATAAGGGTCAGATAAGTTAGCCATGTGGATATAATTATAGCTAATGCTAAACCTCAATCTCCAACATGCTTAAAACTAGGATCATATCAAAATCTGGCTACAACTATCATTGAATGTAGACAAGTATGCGAGAGAATTTCTATTTTTATTTTAAGCTGGCGAAGCCATCTTTGTGCTTTTTAGGCAGCATTCACTTTCTCATTATATCTTGGGAGTTCTGCAAGAAACACCTAGTCACACTGGGGTCAAACCCAGTTCACCTTTTCCTGCTGATTAGCCTCCAATCTATTCACTTTTACCTGGAGAGATTTAACATATCTAATAGTCTTATTAAGGACAACAAAAGTGTCCATGTAATCTTCACCAGAGATTATATTTCTCAAAAGTTGGACCATTCCTTTAATTCTCTCTTTTTTGGATTTCTTGGCAGAAGCAGATTTCCCTGAAAGAGATTTATGTGACTGTCTGCATCTAAGTGAGCTATTATTTGTACTTCCCTCAGTCAACATGCTAACAACACTCAATGCACAGATATTCTTGTTGTTGCATTCATTCTCATTGGAATTTTTTCAATTATTAGTTTGGATGTCCACTTCCTAGGTCAGAGTGACCAGAAGGAAGCTATCAAACAAAAAAACTGGATCCTTTTGACAAGAAAATGCTACAAAAAAACCCACAGACAATGACTGTAGCTGTCATCTCGACTTACAAACAGTAGTCAACCCATTCCTATCCATTTTATATTGAATCAGCTGATTCAATTAAAACCAACGAAGTTACAATACAAGTCTGTAATGCCAATTTCTAGGATAGTTGGACCCTTTTCCTGAAGCAAGAGTTATTAAAATTAAGAAAAGAGGAGGGTTTCAAGGTTTCAAGAGTTTATTTCTTGACTCTAGCTGAAAACATGGAATGAAGGGAAACCAATGAGCCTTGTTATATTCAACCTATGGAGGAGATGCCCTAAACAAGCTAGTCAGGTGATGTAGCGCTTAGCCCCACACACACTATTTTTTAGCTTCGATCACCTTTGTATTTTTCCAGAGTATCCTGGGCAGGGCAACCTTGCCACTTTATAACACTTGTATATTTCACATTTTCTTTAATAGCAGTCTCCCAATCATTCACTACTTTCTTGAATACCACAACAAAGTTGTCCATATCCAAATTGAGGATCAATAACATTTATTCTTGGCCATTTACACTCTCACTTCTACACTTCCTCCTCCACCTCATTATAGATCATGACATCTATGTTACTAAAAATTTTGTTGATCGATTGATATTTTTGTGAAGCAGTCAACACAAATCATTTGATTTAACTCTCAATTTTTCTACAACAACATATTCTAAGAGACACGTGTTTTCCAAGATCCAAAAAACTACATCATTCATCCAAATACATATTTTTAATCACCTATAGTCATATAAGGGACCAGTTGTATCTGAAATGAAGCACATGAGAATGATGGTTGATTAATATAGGGTCATATATAGAGTTTTTTTCATATAAGGTCTTGGTTTTTCTTCCTTCCCAATCTGCATGTGTTTTATGTTGTGGCTCTAATGTATCAAAATTTATATAGAGGTTGACATCCACTAGGTGTTCCAAGAGGATTCTTTACTACATCAAGCTCAAACCTCTATCTCATTTATTTCTTGAAGCTAAAATGTTGTGTGAACCTTAGGCATCATTTCACACTAAAGAAGCCCCAAGCAAAGGTAATTAATAGATACCAAATAATTATCTCTACATGGAGTTACAACACAGGAGAACAAAAAACATATTAAGATAGGTCTAATGGGAAAATAATGTTAAACAAGAAGAGAGGCAGGTCTTAGCGATAATAATGGAGTTATTAGAACCACCAAGGATTTGATATCATGTCATATAAAGGTGTAACTCCAAACTTGGATCATATTCCATTAACATGAATCCATATTTAATATGGTAATATGACTCTTGATTTCATATTTCAAGAGGTTAATTATGAAGCTGATTTTTTTCGATAATTAATATACCTTTTGAGATTTTAAAATTTCACTACAAATAACCTAGTTTAGTATCATTGTCAACTCATCTCTTGTTTGGGTGCCTTAATGTGCAATGACATGTTTCCAGGACTGAATTCAATGCAAGGCATATTTGAAACTCTAACTCTGTCTTCTGGTGTCTTATTAGAAATTATTTCAGTTTTCATTTTGTGTTTTCAATTTAGATATTGTTTTCAAGTTTTTACATTTATAATTTTATTGCAATGTGACAGACTGATCAGGGCAGTACAGGAACAACCCCGAGACGGGATGATCGCGGAAAGGGGCCAGCGGAAGAACATGTAAAGTGCCAGCATTTCTCTATCTTCAGGTATTTTAGTTATTTACATAATTGAAATAATATTAATTTTGTTCAAATATGCAGACAGCTGGCCATGGTACGCCTGATGATTCCCTCTATGAGGAAGAGATTTCTTCATCCCTATCTCCATTGCTCTTGCTGTGAAAAAAAGGCGCGAAAAGCAAGGTCGAAATTTGATACTTTGATAGACGCGCCTCAAACACCTAAAACAGAGGAGAGGATAAATCAAATTATGACCCAGCTAGAAACATATAAGGTAATAATAAAAAATCAAAAGGATATTTTTTTTGTTCTGCATGAGATGAATTGTGATAGTTTGATTTTTAATTTTTACATTGACTAAACTAACAAAAAGTTATCTTGTATGTAGCGTTATCTGACACTTGCTGAACCCGTGTTGGTGGTAGTGGGACACAAGGGAAAGAGATTTCCTAGCAACCCTCTCGTACACCTTCTACTCCTTTAGGTGCCAGCCAAGAAACACACCCTGCCCAAGCAGACACCCATCCAACCGCTGAACGGGTTGGCAGTGATGAGGCTAATATGGCCAACTTCATTATTGTGTTTCCTGGAGCTACGCGTGTCAGCTCCACGGGGACCATTAATGGCACGTTGTTGGTGAACGATGAAGGTGTCCCTATAAAGCACGTACAAATCCCAGGTAAGTTTTAATATTTTAACTATTTCATGTACTCTATCTAAAACATATTTGATCATGATTTTTATTTTTAAATTAATGATAATATCATTTTTTTTTTTGTGTAGGAAACAATGAGTTCTCCAGGTTTTTGGAGAGCCATGCGTTGGTAATTTTTGGCCCAACCATACGCACAAGGTGGAATTCCTAGAATTCCAACCTGAAAAAATAACTTCTAGATTATCTAGAAGCCCTTTTTGGGGTGGGCACATTTGACAGAACAGCGGTGGTTCGGGTAGCTGGAAAATATTTGAAATATACCAGGGACACCTATAGGATGCAACTGAAATTTAACCCTAGATACGAGCATTCTCTCACAGTTCCAGAGAGTGAGTGAAGAGCACTCATCCATGACGAAAAAGAGAAAAGGGCAAAGAAAGAAGGAAAAATGCCAACTGGACCCGCAAGGTAAATTACAACTTTAATTCAATAGCTTTAATTTTCTCTATGTCTAAAATAAAAGTGTGCTACGTCATATCTGACTTCAATCTTTTCATGATAGGTTGTATGACACCTCGAAGGCAACCAAAGCTAGGATTGAAAAAAAGGGCCATCACAAGCTAGGCCAGGGCGGCTACTTGAAATTAGCTGCAAGAATTGTAAGTAGCTAAACATATTATAATTAATTGTATCGCCTTCCAATGTTTTTGTAATCCTATCAAATAACATTAAAAATACACAATCATATGTAATGTAGGGTGATGAATTCGGAACAGAAACTACAGAGGAAGATAAAAATATCGCTTTCCATTTCGGCTATCAAGCCGTAGTTGAACGTTGCAGAAGCTTGGGGCAGGTCCCAAGATCCAGAATGCCTAATAAGGTAAAACTTTAACCTTTCAATATGTTTGTTTTCGTCCATAAATTTAATGTCTAACAACTTTGTTTAAATTAGGGGAGCAACACTACCGACGAGGCAAATAACCCAGTTGTAGAGCCAAATGTAGATGTTCCTCACGTGCAACCTAATCATTGTAGTGGGGACCAAGCCGATAATGCTACTATCAGTGAGGGCCGTGACGGTAATTAATTTCCACTTATAATTTTTTCTAATTATACCTTGATGGTTGTCCTTATAATGTTTTTTGTTTAAATGAGAGAGAATGTTTCCCTTGAGGATCTTACCACCAGAGAGGAAGATAGGGCAACAGTCCCAACGACGACAACTGGTGCACCAGATAAATAATCTCATTGCAATTTTTTTTATTAATATTACCGAACTAGTTCAATGATATTTAAAAAATGACAATTAAAATTTAATATTATCTATTTTTGTAGGCGATGCCCCGTCACTGGATGAGACCAGACATCGTGAATACGCAACTAGGTCAACAATGCGGGTCGAAAGGCACGAAACAGGAGCAGAGCACGATGATATTGATGATGTAATTAGGAGCTTTAGAAATAGGAAGAAGAAAAAGAAAATTTGATAATGTAAAATATTGTATTATTATAAGACAAACATTACCATACTTGGAACGTTTTTTGCGTTATATAAAAAAACTCATTTATCATACTATTTTTATGTCAAGCATTAATTGCAATGTTTCCTTGCGTACTTTTTGTTGAATTGTTTTTTTATTAGTTATTGAATATTTTTTTTAATGCTCATGAAAGTAAAAAATGAAATATAGATTGGGTATTGGGGAATTGAGAGTGATGTGAGGGGGGGGGAGAGGGGCCATAAGAGCTTCCACCTTCACGTGGTTGGCCCTGTTTAGTAGAGAATAATTTATTGGAGCGATTTAATCTTGGAGCAAACCTCCCTCGATCCAACATAGCAACAAAAAAGTCACTGTTGACTTAGTTGCTACTCTTTCAGATCGTGGGAGGCTTGTTCCAAGTTCATGCGACTCCAATAAATTGTTCTTGAAATGAAGAGGAGCTTATTCGGGTATGTTTTGACATTTTCAACATATGTTCTAACATTATCATAAGAATGCATCTTAGAGTAAAAAATACTACATCAATTACTTGTATTTATTGTATAGATAATGATGGATTTTGATTGACTTGGCAGTGCAGGTACAAATCCTCTTGCATCATGAGCAATACAACTTGTCAACGAGGGTCATGTCCAGGATATTTTTGCTTGTGCACTTGACCAGGTTCATAATGTCACATTTTGTAAGTTCCTTTATAGTTCATAATTCAATATTAAACTTGTTCATGATTATTATCTAGGTTTTTTGTATGTGTTTTTTCATCTATTTGATTGTAAGCAACTCTGCATGTTTCATGTTGTTCACTATGATTTCTCCATTTACCACTCCCAGGATGAATCTGACTTTATTGTTACATAGGTTACTTTATTGTTACTATGATTTCTCCATTTACGATTTCATAGGTGACATCATGTAAAGTTGTTGATCTCAGGTTGGTTATGAGCTTTAGTTCTCCAGATTTGGGGCTTTTCTGATATTTTCTCCCTCATGTCATTCCTGCATCACCTTGTTGTTTGAGCATGCCAATTGTCTACCACTTGTACCAATTGGCACATGTCAATCTCTGAGTGGTGCCACATTTCACCTATTTTTGGCCCACTTGACCACCTAAAAAACTCAAATCCACACACCATGTGTCTTTATCATGGAGTGCCACATGTCCTAGATATTTTAGATGCTAACATCATGCTTCTAATGTGTTATGTCAACCAATCACAGTGTTCCATGTGTCCTTGTGCCATGTCACCAGTCTGGAAGAGAGATTTGAGACTTTTCTTTTCATGATTTTTCTATTATAATTTTTTTCTTCAGGACGGGAAATCCCTTTTGCAATAGATGGGGATTTTCCCATTTCCCTGGAGTCATCTCCTAGGACACCCTTCAAGCCATCATCCAAGAGGAAATCTGCAAGTCTCTGTTGTTGCCCTCTTGCCCTTGAATTATGCGCTTCTAGAAGACCAGTTAGGGCACTCTTCTAGCCCTTATTCCATTGCTTCATCATTGTATCAAATTCTCCCACAGGCTGCTTCTATTTTTTGTCCACTTAAAGGAAGAAAACACTACCCTAGGGTGAGGTTGCTCCTCAACTATTCCTACCGCACTTATGGACCAACCAACAATATGAACGTTTCCCTTACTTATGGAGACACCCCCTATGCTACTGCACATTCAATTCCAGGAGCTACTTGCTAAGGACCACTCCTACACTATGCCTAACGACCCTCCAAACAATCCCTCTAACTATTGTTGTATAATCCCTTGTGTAATCCCCTCTCTTTCCTTGACACATCTGGATAGAGGGCAGCTATTCTGAGTCAGTTAATTTGATTTGAACCCATGATTAATGCGTTGTTGTTTGCCATAAAATTGCATTGTCCTGACAGGTCTATGTGAGATGGCCTTTCAACGTGCCTTTATTTCTCATCTTGCAGGTCCAAGCTAGGCATTGAGTCCAGTTTTTATTCCTTTATTTCTCATCTATTCATTTTTACTACTATTTATATGTACCAAAAGTGCCATTGCCAATGAAGGTAGGTGTTACTGAGAATTTTAGGTGCAATTTCTTTAAATTTCTCAAGTTTTTGCCCTGAAAGTTGAACTCCCGAGCATGCATTTCATCCTTGCCTCAGCTCTGTCTGGCAGAGCAGACTAAAAATGTAATGGCATACATGTTTGTTCAAGTGAAGCCTGGCCATATAGAACTACCACCTTTATGGACTTTGCAAGAGGATTGCCTTTTTTTTGTTGCAATTAAAGTTTCATTTTGTTCATCAGGTAATACAAACTCTTATAAAATTGCAAGGTGTAATTCCAATCTAACTAAGATGGGGCGGACAACATGCCATGAACATCCAATTCAAAAGTGCTTGTTAGGGTTTAAGTAGCTTACAGTTCTTGTTCCTGACATTAGTTTTTGAAATATCAATTTGCTAAACTTTTTTAACCCAATTTTCTCTTGATTTTATGGAAATTGGGTGTTTGGATCTAGAAAATTTAATCTCTATTATTTTGGCTTCTCTTAGTATGAATACAATTTTAATATGTAAAACCCATTACGGTAAGTAATCAAGTGTTCACTGGAGAAGCAATACCCAGTTTCAATACTCATGCTCTCCTCCTTAGTATGGTAGTTCATTCAAGTCCTCCGCCTCTTGCATACATCCTGACCTCTGAATCAATTAATTGTGAGACTATCATGCTGGGATACACCATGTTCAAACTCTTTTCCAAAAGAGTAGAAAAATTCATCTCCATATGGGCAGAGAGGAAGAAATTGCAGGTTTAAGGTTTAGTCATTGCAAATGGAATCACCGCACTTTTGACTATTTTTCAATCCTCCCAAATGCTATTGAGGAAGCAAAAGTAAGTATATTGTTGATCCATGGACACCTGTTAAGCCTTTCAGATAGTTGGAAGAAACCTACTATTTGAGAGGCTGAAGGTATACCTCTCCTATGCTTGGCGATCTCTATAGTTATGACCCTATATGAGATTCAAATGATCATCTCTGGGGTCTATTATATACATTAACATAGTAGTCAAGCAAGGGTGTCGACTGCCTCACATTATTTGGACTTCATATTTATGGATGAGAGTTTCTCATTTCAAAATCCATGGGTGGTAAAGGTGGAGGCCCTCTATGGGATCTTCATTTGACTATTTTTTGACAACATTGTCCTTCTATTTCACGAATCCAAAAACAAAAGTACATTTTGAGCTCATTCTGGGATGAACATGGTCTTCAATTCCACCTTGCAAACACAAAAGCATGTAAGTTAGCTCTCCTTCTTTTCAAGGATAGCAGGTAGAAATGGTGACATCCTAGTCTTTCCTTTGAATGCTATTATTTGGTTCATCTTTTAACTTGTTTTCGACATTTGTATCAATGTTGAACAGAGGATTGCAAAATTAACAACCTTGGAGAGACAATGTTTCCAACTTTAGTTTTAGGATATTCAGGCTAAGTTCTGGTTTCTTGAAGTCTTTTCATAATACTTTGTTACACATGACTTTCATTTTCTTCTTGTAGAATTTCTAGAAATGAATGGATATCTTGTGGACTTTTGTAAACAAATTTAGTTCTATTACCATGCTCAAGAGAATTTAATGTTTGTCATTATTGCAGGACAGAGATATACCATAAGATCTCGGTTCTGTGTTGTAGCTTTTTATTAAGAATTGAATCAGTTAAACCCTCGGACCTACTGCAACCCTATATTGAGGCTTGGTTCTATTGAAGCCGCCATACTTTGGACCTCTTTATTGTAGTCTCAGGCCAGGGATATAGCTATAGGATTTTGACATATTTTATGTGGTGAACATCTATTAAAATCTCAGATTATCTACTATTTACTAATGCTTGGACAAAAATTTCGAATTAGCTAAGTCACCTATTTACTTAAAACTAGCACATTTGGCAGAATTTAAAAAAAAAAATATTTTTAACCAAGATTGAATGTTATGTACTACATATAGAAATCTGGAGGGGAATGGAGCGTTTAGGTTGTACAATGTATTACTTCAGTCTTATGATTTATCAATGTTTTGTTGGAAACTAAGTTGATTGCTGGTAGAGTTCTGTTGCATTATTCTATTGTAAATTAAGCATGCATTTCATCCCATTTGGTTATTTTGTCATTTCTGAATCCTGAACTCATCAACCCTTTCTGTCAAACTGATAAACCCTACATAAAAAACTGATAACCCTTTCCTCATAAAAAACTGATAACCCTTTCCTCATTGTATTGTTTGTATAATTCTCTATTTGTTACAATAGCTAGCATTCATACATTAAGAATTACTTACACAGGTAAGAATTAGTTACTTAGCTAGAATTACTTACATAGGTAAGAATGACATATAGGAAGGGATATAACTGCAGGGAAGAAGCAAGAGGTTCCTTAGCTTCTCATATGCAAACCAACCATAAAGATGTTCGTCCCAGGACTTAAGAATAAGGTCAATAAAGGAACCTTATTTGGCACAAAACTAACACAGAATCTCGAAAATCTTCTCTAGCTCCCCAAATCAATCATGGTATTGTGGATAAAATATAACCCTATCCTTTTCCCTTGATTTGTCTTATAGTTCCTGGATCCTTCTTGAAGCTTATCAATGAGTCTTTTACCTTGTTCTTGACCTACAGCTTCTGAAAATTCAACCTGAAGATCAAGCCAGGACCAGGGAAGGTTATGTAATTTGAATTTATTAAAAGAATGGATTCAAAATTTTGTATGCTTTGATTAACCAAAATTTGTGTGAATAGACTCTGTAATTTGGGGATTTTGACAGTAGAAGAGTAAGTCGAGAGATTTTTCTCGCTGTGTTCAATAAAACTATGGACTTATTGATATCTGGGTATGTTATTGAAAATATCCCAAAGGAGTTGTTAGCCACCTATAAAATTTGTTATATCAAAAGGTGGCTAAGACTTTTTGAGCCTTCAAGGAACAAATTTTATTATTGAAAAGTGTTGGCTCTTGAAGACTCTTGAAGGCCTCATGCCTTTCCTCTGTCCAAAACTTCACTGTTGTTTCCCTTCAGAACTCAGAAATCCTGCTGATTTCTAAGAAAGAATACTGACGCAAGACCCTTTTCCCCCTTTTCCCCTTTTCCAAAACTAACCTCAGTTTTTATCCCTCCATTTCCCATGAAAATCCCTCATTTTCATACTTTTCCCTTTTTTTCCCCTTCTTCAGAATCCCCTTGACAAGGTTGAAAACTCCGTCTTTGCCTTATTGGAACCCCTCTAACCCTTTGAAAATCATTCAAAAACCATAAAAATCACATTTTTTATGGTGTGGACTTAAGCCCCCTCGGGCTAAGTCTTTAGTCCCTTCCTGCATAAACCCCCAGTCATTTCACCCTTCATATAACCCCCGGCCCCACAGTCGGGCGCCAAGCCGCATCGTAAATTAATATAAACCTTTGGTTATGTTAATTTTTCGATTTTTTATTATGTCATAATATTTCCGCCGGTTCCATTTTTTAAATCGTTTCGCACCGTCGATCTGATCTGAAGATCGGACGACGCGGATTCCATCTCTCCTGTGGTCCCCACATTCCACTCACCATTTTGAAAACCGCGTGGTATCTATCGCACCGCCTTTGGGGTGAGGGTGGTTTTTTCCGATCGACAGTGATTCCATATGCTGGCCGACACGCGTCTTGGGCATTGTTCATAAAACCACCGTCCATCGCGCGTTAACGTTCGGACGTGGACCCCGCGCGATATTGGCATCCACCGTCCGATCTGGGTCGGGCCATCCAACGGCTATCGCTCACGGAAGATGCCTGACAGTTAACCGGGCTACGACGCGGCATCCAATTAATTTCGACCGTCGATCTGATCTGCAGATCGACAGTTCATATTTCATCGCCCACTTCCGTCACCCAGTCAACATTTCCCGTTTTGACTTTCCATTTTCCGCTCTCGACCATCGATCTCTGCGCGATCGATTCAAAATTTTCTTCTGCCTTCACTACGCCTTCTCTCGATCAATCCTGACCGTTGGATGATGCCATCCAACGACCACGCTTCCTCCACATGTCCTTCGCAGCAATAAACCTATATATGCAGGATTTTCTAATAGTTTTTGTATTGTGCAGGGTTTCTATGGTTTTTTCGCCATAACTCAGGAAATTTCAAAGGCGGAGGGTGACGATCCTCCCGCCCCCATTTCAACAAAGAAAATCCTTCGCAGGATCGAGATTCACGTTTCATCAATGTTTCTTCAGGCATTGATGCCATATCGCCCCTGCGCAGCCCTGTACATCAGCAAAAACCATGAATCGGGCACAATCAGAGAGTATCAGTGACGAAGACCAAAATTTATCAGAACAGAGGATTAAAGACAGATTTTGTGGGGATCACGGCTAAGAACAATTATCAAAAGCCTAATCCCCAAGTAAAACATAGTTTAAATACAATCTGAAGTGTTTTATCGACAGGAAAATCTCCATCGCCACATCTGAGGAAAATTGATTCCTCCTAGCTACTAAAATGCCACCTGTGCCTCAAAGTACTCAATCAGAGGCTGAAGTTATTGATTAAATGAAGATATTTGCCTCAGTGCAGCCAAAGAGGAAAATCTGCCAAGTAAATTAATGACAAACATCTGCAAAGTTACTTCGACGCCACATAGAGCCTCAAAGGTAACCAAAAGCTCCCACCGAGCTTAAAACTTTATGTAAAACATTTAATACAGAGTGCACCCATGTAAAGTTTCTTCATTGAGCCCCTCAAAGGCCAAGAAGCCATTAAGTCTGTATTAATTGTAATTGGAGATCTTTTATCAGATCTCACCTCCTCATTCTTGTATATATACTACTGCAGAAGATGAGTGAGGGGTTGGTTGCAGAACTTTGAAATACACTTGAGCTTAAACTTCTGATTGTAAATAGTGTTAACTGGCCCTTGGAGCTCTGCTTGTGATAGATTAGTTAGGCTGAATAGTGAAGATGATTGCTGAACTGAAACATTGGACCTGAGTACTATAACTGGTTTGAAATCAATAAAAAGCTGTTTCTTGGGATCCTGGTCTATATCACTGGTGAAGTGCCCCTTTCTTTGTTATTGTTTTCCTTCTATGTATGTCATATTGTTCACTATTCTCTGATAAAGAAAAACATTTATAGAGTTAGGACCTACTGTACATCAGTAACCTTCTCTAACTGAAAAGCTTTATCTCAATGTTTTCCTCCGATTTGTTTGTTTAAGAATGATTTAATATAGTTTAAGCAGTTAGGAATGCTAGAGTTCCCTCGTCCTACTATTTGCTTTAAACATTGTTCTTGAAAGTTATTTTCCTTATTTGCTTATTAAAGTTAGACTAGAAAAGTGATGGTTTGCCCAGTTTCTAGATTCTATTCTCCAAAAGCAGATTCTGAAAGTTTCCCTTGGTGTTCGTGAAGAGAGACTGATTTGAAAATGCTTTTATTAAGTCTTAGGTTTCCCTAACAACTACTCTTATATATTTTCATACTTTCGAAGGTAATTATGTGGACTACTAGATTTTTTGTCAATTAAGCTGCTTTAATACAAACCTACCCAAGAAGTCAATGGTTAGCCCTGCACTTGGTTGGTTTTAAACAGTTACTTAAGAGGCTTTTCTTGTTTGGACTGACTATAAATCCTTTGTGAAATTATTATCAGTTTCCACCATCTCCAACACTTTATTGTTTCCATTCCATCATTTTAATCTCAATAATCTTGTGATGTAGATGACTTGCCCCTTGGATCACTCTTGATGTTGTTGTTCAATTAAAGCCCTGTTATGACTCCATAGCCCAATGGACTAAAAACAAGCGTTATATCTATCTTTTTAGCCTAATTGTTCCATTCAATTGCAACTTCTCACCTTTGAAACTCTTTGCACTTAGGACTTTCCACCTCAAGTAGTATTCATGCTCAACCATCCAAAAAACAAAACAAACCCTTGGCCTTAATAACTAGCCTAATATCATTACCCAAAATTTCAAAGACAAATCCATATTTGCACTTATTGGAGAGATCCCTCTTCGGATTTAGGAGGGTTAGATCCTAGAATCCCAAATTTGGTTGAAACGATGTTGTTTCTGTGATTGGACTTTGCCAATATTGCTAATTACAGATTCCTAAAATTTCTGGCGACTCCGCTGGGGAACGAAACCCATAATCTTTTTCATTTTTATAAAACTTTGAGAGTAAAAGCAACCTTTTCAAGCACTACCAAAGAAATTTAATCATGATAAAACTATTTTGAGTCAGTGACAAACTAGGTAAAACCTAGGATTCTCTTAAGACTTTATCTAACCTTGAAAGATCAACTGGCTTAGCCATAAGAGTAAATTGTCCTTGTCTCATAACCGTAGCTAAGTTTTGAAACAAAGTTAGGATATTATTAAAAACCATACAACTAAAAGATAACTCAGAAAACACCAAAAATATTTCAGATCGGTATCCAATAAATATGGTGGTGGACCATAAAACCTTTTACCTCCTTAGGAGCTAAAAAATTCCACTTGGCGACTCCAAAATCCTTAGCAGACCTTAAGACTCCACTGGGAAGAACCCTCAGCATTCTAACTTTAGTCAAATTCAGTTAGAGGACTGTAGGATTGAAATTTCTGTAAACAGATTAGTTAACCTCTCAAAGATTGTAATACCTGGTTGAAATTTTCTTGTTTATTTGGGTCTAAAAAACACATCATAGTGGCTCCTAGAAAGATTCACACTAGAGCCTATCCTGACCCTGATCCACCTGAGTTAGTTGATAACCCAGAAAGTATCCTTAGGAAGTCTCCTAGGATTAAATTATCAACTATTTTCAGATCACCCTTGAGAGCTAATTCAATCCCTGAAAATCTTTCAGCTCTACAACAATCACAAGCTGACTTAGTAAACCCATTTAGAACTAGGCCTCTTGGTGATTTAGATCAGTTAGATTCTGAGTCTTCACTTTCAACCCTGGAGACAAGTGAAAATCTTGGTAGCCGAGAAACAACACCTCCTGATTTACATTTCCTTCATAATTTAGGTGTCTCTCATCCAAGATCAGCTCAACAATCTATTCCTGGTCCATCCACTTTTGCTCACCCTACACCCACTGTTCAAACCACTCCACTTCAGCCCACTTTCCCTTTTGTTAATCCACCTCTTGTAAATCCACCCCCACCACATATCATGGCAACATGGTATGCTCCCTTAGTCCTTCCTACACCACTAGTCAATCTTCCACAGGACTATCAGTCCAAAATTCCATTATACGATGCCAGCAACGCTACAACTGCATCAAAACATGTGGATAAGATGAATGAATACTTTGACAGAAATGAAATTGATGATGATTCTGTCAAGCTTAGATTATTTTCTCAAAGCTTTGGGGGAGAAGTAAAAAAATGGTTCAAAGGTTTAGCCCCCCATAGTATTAATGATCTCCAAGCCTTCCATAAAACATTCTTAAACAAATGGGAAGTGAAGAAAAACCCTCTCCAAGTCCTTTCTGACTACAAGAACCTCCATAGAAACACTGGGGAAAGTGTGCAAGCTTATTGCAATAGATTTAATAGTGTGTATAATGCACTTTCCCCAGAACTAAAACCTCCACAGGGCTCATCTTTAAACAAGTTTCCTGAAGGGTTTGACTCTGACATGACCTATCAACTGAGAGAAAGAGATTTTTAAACTCTCGATGATATGCAGAAAGGAGCTCTTTCTGTAGAAGTCAACTTAATGGAGAAGAGAGCAAGAATGAAAACTAAAAAGAGAGTATCCTTTAGAGAGGAATCCGCACCTTCTACTTCTAACTCAAAGATAGAAAAAATGATGGAATAAATGATGAAAGAAATGAGCATAATTAAGAGAGCACAACCAAGCCAAAACCAAAATGCTCCTCAAAATAGAAACCAGAACCAAAATCGGAATTTTAGACGAAACCAACCTCCAAACAGACCAAGGGAAGATGATCAACAGATCACTCCTCCCTTTCATCAAAACTATGTAAGTGAGGTTGAGGAAACAAATGAAATAGCAAAGGAGGATGATATTAACATGCTGGGGATAGACAATGATGACTTTGAGATTCATTATGATAGAAAAAAAGGTCTATACACACCTTATGATGACAGAAGAGATGACGATGAAAATTATTATCAAGACATGGAAAATGTCATCATAGAACCTCAAAAAGAATATGACCTTACAAGAAAAACCAGTCAACAAACCCCCAACAAAAAAACCTCTGATAAATCTTCACAAAACAGCACTACAACCAAGCCTAGAGTTGTCAAACAAAAGGATAAAACAGTGGCTGTGAATTCTGACAATGGAAAAGAGAAAGGCACTCAAAACAATGAAAAACAGAGTGTAGACCTTAGTAGTAGTAACACTTCAGCTAGTACTCCCGTGAAAACAATTTTGTCAAGTATAAATAAAACAAATCAGTAAGTTGATATTACTGATAGAATGATAGCTAATAAGGCTGAAACCAACACTTTAAAGAGTCAAATTCCTTTCAGCCTGGAGCAGGAAATTTCAAAGATCAAAATCTCTGTTCCCTTGACTGAGTTAGCTGCCCAACATGTATATAGAACCCAAATTTTGAAGGCTTTAAACATTGAAGAAAATGAGGACACAGTCAATCTTAATGATGACCAACCAGAGTTGATTTTTGGTCCTAAGATTGAAGGTAGATATCAAGAGGGACCTGTTCCTCCCTTTTATGTAAGTTTAAATGTTCATGACAAAATTTTGCACAACGCTATGCATGATTCTGGGGCTTCTCATAATTTAATGCCAAAAGCTGTAATGGAGAGCCTGGGTCTAGAAATCACCAGACCTTACAAAGACCTTTACTCCTTTGATTCCAGCAGAGTAAAATGTTTAGGATTAATCAAAGACCTCTGTGTTAACTTAGCCCAAATTCCAGCCAAATGTTTAGTCATGGATATTGTTGTGGCTGATGTGCCCCCAAAGTATGGAATGTTATTATCAAGATCTTGGGGGGCTAAGTTACAAGGAACTATGCAAATGGACATGACCTATGTGACTATCCCTGTTTTCAATCAAACTAGAAGACTTTATAGGGAGTCGCATATGAAATTCACAGTTACAAGTCAAGACAGACCACAAAACTCTCTTATTTATTCTATAAATACAGGCCTTGATTCTTTTATCATGTTTAATGAGGAAACACTTGGTGAAAAAGTCACTTTAATAGGATTAATGGCCGATAGGGAGGAAGAGGCGAACACCACAGAACTGTCAAAACAATTTGCTGAACTGTTAAGCATTAACAAACTAAACAAAGGTCTTGAACTACAGGTCATGCGTCCTTTGATTTTAAACCTGGACACTAAAGAAAACGACCCTCAAATGAACACAAATCTTGGGGAATCAAAACAAATACAACTAAGTGATGAGATTCCACAACAACCCTTGAGCACGTTAGTTAAAAAGGACACCAACCAGGATAAAATCGAAACTAGTCCTCTGTGGAGTATGTATTTTGATGGGTCATGAACTAAGAACAATGCTGGTGCAGGTGTCTGGATTACCAACACTGAAAACAACCACACAGAAAGCATTTCCTGCAAAATAAATTTTCAGTGTTCCAATAACATAGTGGAGTATGAGTCCCTTCTCTTAGGTTTACATCTATTGAAAAAGTTAGGAGCTAGAAGAATTAACGTGTATGGGGATTCAGAGTTAGTCATTAGGCAAGTCAATGGGGAGTATAACGCAAATCATCCCAGACTTAGAGCCTACTGAAACGATGTCATGGAACTTTTGAAAACATTCGAGGAGTCCAAACTTTTTTTTGTCCCAAGAAAAAGAAATATTGCGGCTCACAATTTAGCCTTTGCAGCTAGAACATGCTTAACACCATATAACACCAAAGACTGCACAACTCAGATAAGATCTAGACCAACTGTGCTTGATAATGAGAAGTATTGGTAGGTGTTTGACAATGACAAACAAATAGAAGACTTCAAGCAATTCAGAAATGAATTCGAACTAAACAGTTCAGACTCAGACTATGAAACAGATTGCAAGGAAGAAAATTTTCTTGATGAAGAAGAACTGTCTCCTGAACTTGATAATATAAACCTGTTATCTAACAAAATTGAAAGCGAAACGGAAGTGGATGCAGAGTTAGAAACAACGGAGTTAGAAACTTTGCACTCTAAAGATGAAAGTTTGCCAAGCGGTCTAGCACCTTTAGAAGAGTTGTTTTATCTTAACGATGTGGCCAAAAAGCCAAAACTGGAACCTATAGAGACTGAAGTAGAAGAGTGCAATATAGGCAGTGAACTTAAACCTATGATGATTAAACTGTCTAAAACTTTACCAGCTCACATTAAACTTAAATACATAGAGCTGTTTAAAGAGTTTTCTGATGTTTTTGCATGGAGTTACGAAGATCTTAAATCCTATGACACTGAAATAATTCAGCACAAAATTCCCCTCAAAGAAAACCAAAAACCATTCAAACAGAAATTGCGCAGAGTAAACTCGGAAAGAAACTAAAGCAATCAAAATTCATAGACATCACCAGCTTGGTAATTTTTTTTTTTTTTTTTAAATTTAACCCGCCGTTGGTATACCGATGATTTATAAGCGTCGGTATTGCGATGCCCTATAAACGTCAGTCTTGCGATGCCTTATACGCGTCGGTGTTGCGACATTCAATTGTACGTTGGTATTGTGACACTTCTTCCTAGCGTCGGTCTTGCGACGCTTTTGCATAGCATCGGTATTACGACACCTTAGTAATCGTCGGAAGAGTGACGTTCACGTCGGACCACATATCGTCGGAATTACGACAGCTTACACACATCGGAAGAGCGACAGA
This sequence comes from Pinus albicaulis, assembly GCA_034641835.2. Classification (NCBI taxonomy): domain Eukaryota; kingdom Viridiplantae; phylum Streptophyta; class Pinopsida; order Pinales; family Pinaceae; genus Pinus; species Pinus albicaulis. The sequence goes on from CM076580.1 coordinate 1,683,167,207, forward strand.
TTACGAACGTCGGAAGAGTGACAGTAAAGACGTCGGACCACATATCGTTGGAATTACGACAGTGTACACATGTCGGAAGAGCAACAGTTTACAAACGTCGGAAGAGCGACGGTTTGGAAAGCGTCGGAAGAGCGACGACTGTTTGGAAACGTCGAAAAATGTGTCGGTATTGCGACGTAATGGCTAACCATGTTTTGTCCATCCTCGAACTGTCGCTCTTGCGACGACTATGTGTCGGAATAGCGACGAACTGGCCATCGGAAATTGGGCCAAATTTTCTAGTGTCACTACCTTCTGTGCTACTTGTTCTCTTAGGAAATGGTACTTGATTGGGATGTGTTTAGTTTTTGAATGAAGTACAGGATTTTTTGATATACTTATTGCACTTGTATTATCACATTTGATAGAGATAGGTTCATAAATGCTTACCTTCATGTCTTGGAGGGTTTGTTTCATCCACATGACTTGTGTGCAACATTCTGCTGCTGCTATGTATTCTGCTTCTACTGTAGATAGAGAGATAGATGTTTGTTTCTTGCTTAGCCACGCTACCAGACTTTTTCCCAAGTGGAATGCACCTCCACTTGTGCTTTTCCTGTCATCCACACAACTGGCCCAATCTACATCTGTATATGCTGTCAAAGTGAAGCTCTTGCCTTTTGGATACTATCGCCCATACTGTACAGTTACTTGTAGATATCTGAATATTCTTTTGACTGCTAGAAGGCGATTTTGTTTTGGTGCTGCTTGATATCTAGCCACAAGTCCAACTGCCAAAATAATGTCTGGTCTAGATGTTGTTAGGTATAGCAGACTTCCTATCATGGATCTATAAAGTCTTTGATCTATATCAGCAGATCCATCATCAGCACATGGCTTGCATCCAGTGATCATGGGAGTTGAAACAGGTTTGCAGTCTTCCATTTTGAACTTTTTCAACATCTCTTTTAAGTATTTTTCTTGTGAGATGAATGTACCTGTGTTCTTTTGATGAATTTGAAGTCCTAAGTAGAAGGTGAGCTCTCCAATCATAGACATCTCAAACTATGATTTCATCTCTTTAGCAAATCCTTTTGCTAACTCATCTTTGTTTCTTCCAAACATAATGTCATCAACATATACTACAACAATTAGGAGTTCATTTTCATGGGCTTTTATGTATAGATTGTTGTCTACTCCTCCTCTCTTAAAGCTTTGTTTTTTCAAGTACTTATCCAGCCTTGAATACCAAGCACGAGGAGCTTGTTTCAGTCCATATAGAGCCTTCTTTAGTCTACACACATAGTCTTCTTTATCTGTTAATGAGAATCCTTCTGGTTGTTCCATGTAGACTTCTTCTTCTAGATCTCCATTTAGGAAGGCAAATTTCACATCCATTTGATATACCTTGAAGTCATGGTAGCATGCAAAGGCCATAAAAATTCTGATAGCTTCCATTCTGGCTACAGGGGCAAATGTTTCATTATAATCAAGACCTTTAGTTTGTGAATATCCCTTGCATACAAGTCTGGATTTATTCCTGATTACCTGTACTTGTTCATTCATTTTATTCTTGAATACCCATTTTGAGCCTATGACATTTTTCTCAGTGGGTCTTGGAACTGATTCCCAGGTATTTTTCTTCTCAATTTGGTCCAATTCTTCATTCATAGCATTCACCCAATACTTGTCCTTGCTGGCTTCTTCAAACTTCTTTGGCTCTATTTGTGATAACATAGCTAGGTATACCTCTTCTGTCTTTTTAGTTAGCTGTCTTCTTGTCTGGAATCCTACATTCTTGTCTCCAATGATTTGATATTCTGGATGGTTCTTTTGAGTGTATCTTGAGGGGGCTTTCGAGCTTAGTTCAACATCTTCTATTGTCTTGATTATTTCATCATTACCTTGGTTCTCTTCTTCATAATCTTCTGGAGGATTGTTGCATTCTGTACTTCTTGTCTCGTTTGGTAGTTCTTCATCAAATCTGACATCAATGCTTTCCACAATTTTTCGAAGAGTCTTGTTGTAGCACCTGTAAACTTTACTCTTGGATGCATATTCTAAAAATATTCCTTCATCTGCTCTTGCATCAAACTTCCCCAAATTTTCATCATTATTCTTTATGTAACACTTGCTTCCAAAGACTCTAAAGTGCTTGATTGATGTTGGTTTACCATGCCATATTTCATAAGGAGTCTTGTCATTTTTTGGTCTTAAATGAGCTTTGTTTAGAATATGCACAATTGTGTGTACTGCTTCTGCCCAGAAGGTTTGGGGAATGTTACTTTCTTGCATCATGGATCTAGAAATTTGTTGTACAGACCTATTTTGTCTCTCTGCCACTCCATTCTGTTGAGGTGTCCCTGCAATAGTAAACTATTTCTTTATCTCATGTTCATTGCATAGGTATGCAAAGTCATAGTCTGTGAATTCACCTCCTCTGTCTGATCTGATGCATTTTAGCTTGCATCCTGTTTGATTTTCTGCCAATGCCTTGAATATCTTGAATTTATCAAGTGCTTCCGATTTATATTTGAGAAATTCAACCCATGTCATTCTTGAGAAATCATCTATTATCAGCATGAAGTAGGATTCTCCACTTGGTGTTTTAGTTCTTGAGGGTCCACACAAGTCCATGTGTACAAGCTGAAGTGGCCTACTTGTTGATAGCTCATATTTGGTCTTAAAGGATGTCCGGGTCTGTTTTCCCAATTGGAAAGATTTGCATATGGTATTTGAAGGCCTTTTTATTGCTGGCATATCTCAGACTGCTTTCTTCTTGCTCAGTCTGATGATATGGTCGAAGTTAAGATGTCCCAATCTCCTATGCCATAACCATGACTCCTCAAGTTTGCTAAGGTGGCATGCTTCATTCTCTTTTTTCACTATGTAGACATTACTCTCGGTTCGAACACCTTTGATCAGAGTCTTCCCTGTGGTGCTTGATCTCACTTCACAGTCTTGTGCTCTAAAAAGAACTTCACAGCCTCTATCACACATTTGACTGACACTCAGCAAATTTTCTTTCAGCCCATCCACAAATAGTACATCTTGGGCCTTTCCTCTACCATTATCTAGGCTAACTGAGCCTTTTCTTTTGATTTTCCCTGCTTTATCATTGCTAAAAGCAAAATTTCCATATTTCTTTTCATCAAAGGTTATAAAATTGCTTCTATCTCCTGTCATATGCTTTGAGCAACCATTGTCCAAATACCATTGGCTTTTCAGGTCTTGAGCTGTTAGAGCCAGATCACATTTATTCACCTTCTTTTTCCACTGCATGCATCCTTTTGTTTGGTACCTTTTCTGAGATGATGACCCACATTCTCTGAGAGGACATTTGGAAGGCATATGTCCAATTTTATTGCATACACAACATTTAATCATATTTTTAGCAGGATTATGAGTATGAGTAAACTCTCCCTGTGTTAGCCCACTATGAATTTTTTGACAAGAAAACAAGGGGCTAAATTGTTTGTGGAGCCTTCAAGGAATTCATTTCTCCTAAAAACACATCATCCTTGAAAGCCTCTTCATGCCCTCTGCCCTTTGATTAATTGCCACTGCTGTTCCTAGTTTAAAGGCCTCACTAATTGTAAACAAACTGTGCTAAAAAAGGCTTGCATTTGCCCTTGTATCCCTGCAGAGTGTCCCATTTTAACCTTTTTCCTTTCTATCAAAGTCCTTTTTTTCACCCCCAAATCCCTCCTAAACCTTCTAAATCATCCCAAATTCGTTCTAAGCCTCACAAATACCCTTTGTTTGGCCAAATAACCCCTTTTTCCCTCTATCGTTATCCATTTTGGCCTTAAATTCCATTGAAAATGGGCCAAAAGACCCATATTCTTCACATTTCAGGTTTAGCCCCTTTCGGCTCAGCCCCAGAACCATTTCCCCCCACATGATCCAGTGCTAGAACTAGGCACTAGCCCGAAAAGCGCTTAGCGCGATTGGATATTGGGAGCACTATTAACCATCGATTTCCCGGCATCTGACAGCCATCGCAAGCACCTTTCATTTCACGTTCGCCCCTTCGATCATATCGCAACTGTTGATTTGATCTGTAGATCGACGGTCCATATTTCATCCGCCCCGGTGGTCCTTGCGCCAGAACACCATGAAGAAACCGACGGTTTCTATCGCACTGCCTTTGAGAGGAGGGCGATAATTTTTGTTTGGCAGCGATTCCACTCACCAGCTGACACGCGACTGCATGCACTGTTGGGAAACCGCCCTCATCGCACGTTATAGTTTGACTGTGGACCCAATGCGATATGCACGTACATCTTTTGATATGAAGCTTTCCATCCAACGGTGATCGCGCCACGAAGATGCTCGGGAGTTAGCCCGAGGCAAACAGGACCCCTGGCCCACCATCCGTCGCCCTCCGATGCATGTTCCACCGTCGATATCCTCCTGAAATCGGACGGTCCGGATTTAATTTACACCTTGCCATTGACCCGGTCTCGCCACGTCACCTTTCCACACGTTTTCATCGCATTTTCATCTGTCCCCTATATATTTCATTCGAAGGTCAAATGTTAATGTTTTACCTTAAAAATCCCTCTCCCTTCGTCTTACAAATGCATCTCCACAGTTTCGCCACCTATCCTCCAGTCCCCCATTACGTCCGCCCACCCCATGCATGGATTTCTTAACGTGTTTTCGTGTTTTGTAGGGTTTTAGGTGGCGAAAGCCTCCTCTGTTCACAGTCACTGTTACAGTGGCACAAAACGCAGGAAAAGACCATTTTCAGGGACTGAGATTATGGAGAAAAGGCCTGAGAAGGCGTTAAGACATGATTCTCATTAAATGAACAGAGTTAAAATCTGTAAAACCTGTCAAGAGCCATTAAAGCGCAGTTTTCACAATCAGAGACAGTAATGGAACGAAAGTGAGCATAAGTGAAAAAGCAGAGAACTTAAGGCCTGTAATTGAAGATCATGAGCCTTAATCCAATAATTTAAAGGCAGGGTACCAGATTGAAGACCTCGTCAAGTAACGCAGAGGTCCCGATAGGGCCTTGGGCACAGAAAAAAACACCAACAGTGTTTCACCATCAACAAAATGTTCTTCCCCATGAAAGGACAAAGTGCCCATACATTTTTCATTCTATGTCGTGTTCTAGAGAGGTTTTCTGCCCTGACAACAGTCCTGATGCTACCAGTGCATTTGTTTCATAGTATGGCAGACCCAAGCATCATTATTATACCTTTTGTTTATTCACCAGAGTACTGTAGTGGCACTACAACAAGTACACCAAAGACATACCTGGAGTAAATTGCAGCCTGACGAAGACCACTCTTTCATCCAAAGAGTACAAAAGTTCAATGCTTAGACACTTAAAATAGAATGGGGTCTCGGCCCCCTTCCTCTTCTAAGTTTTAATGCTACATTTAGTTTTCCATCTACCTCCTCAGCCTCTTTTCAGCTATAAAATTCATGAAGAAACTCATTGTAAAGGTTGTTGATCGGCTATCTGTGAATTGCAAGCTGTTTCTCTTGAGACATGTTCTCTGTGTAAAGTTGTAAGATAGGCCAAGGAAGATGTTTTCAGATTGAATATCAAGCTATTGGTAATGTTTTACTTGACTGGTGTTGCTCTCTAATATGACAAGAACATTTCTTTGGTTATTGATTTAAAGCAGCGGTGATGTTTTTCTGTCTTTGTCTATGTTTTCCTTTTTAGTTCATTACACTTCATTTCTTCTGGCACGCATCAGAAATCTGGCATAGGATTTACCCTTGTTAGGTACCCTATGTTTCTGCTCTCCCTGCCTTCAATGTTTTCTGCTGTTTGTGTTATCTGAGGATTGATTTCAAGCTAATTTAACCAGTGTAGTGGTAAGATATACTGCTAGCTGATGTATGAATTAATGAATTAGTTCTTAGATGTGCTTGGAAGGTTTTAAGTGAATGAATTGGGATACTGGGAGTCTAGAACTCTGTCTCTGTCTCACTAGGATCTTTTTCAATTAATTGAAACCTTCCTAAGTTCCCTTAAGTTGGATGCCAAAGCATTGAGAGTTCAAAGTCTCTCTCTGATCTCAGGTTTTCACCTTTGTGTTTAAATATTTTATGTTTCCTTGTCTGAAGAGTTAAAATTTTAGGTTCTGGATCACAGTTTGTCCAATGGCATGTCCTGTCCTTGGATCTGATTCCTGAGAGGTCACCTTGGAGGTTTCCTTGCTTTCACCTTCTCTCTTACCATTTCATGCCACACTATCATCTTTAAGATCCAATGCTTTAGATGACTAGCCCAACTGAAAGCCTGCATATTGAATAGAAAGTAAACCCTTTCCTGACCCCATTGCCCAATGGTCTTGAATGTTCTCTGAATATTTCTCTCCTTTGCCTAAAATCCTCTTTGCTCATCCTTGTCTTATATTGAACCCTTCTTTCCTAATTCCCAACAATCAAACATAAATCAAACAAATCTCGTGCCTATAACTAGCCTAACATCTTAACCTTGAGCTTCAAGGACATAAAATATTTCCATACATATAGAGATATCCCTCTCTGGACCCAGGAGGGCTAGATCCTGAGGTCTGAAAGTGGTTATGATGTTGTCTCATCTTTTGGTCTTGCCAATCTGGCCAAAACATGGGAACCCCAACATAATGTCGACTCCACTGGGGAACTTCTGAGTATTTTCCATCTTACCACATCACAACAGCCTCAGAAACCTACAATCTCTGGTTAGGTTGGCAGTTAAACATTCCTATTCGCAAATCAACTTCTATACCACTTGTTGTGTTTTCTCCCACACTCTTAGACAGAGTCTGGAAAGGGTCAGACAGCCTCCGGATATCATCCTCTTTCAGAGGTGAAATATCTGGTAAATGCCCTCCCAGTCCATCTCTGGTTAGAGTTTGCTGTGTTTTAAGGATTTCTTTAAAAAGGACATTACATAAGCACTGTGGTGGATAGTGTACCTCTTAGAAACATCCTAAACCTTCCGCCTGGCGACTCCACTAGTGATGAATAGGCCTGCTAATTATCTTGGTTCACATAAGACTCGATTGGGAAACCAGAGCCCATTACAACATCAGCCATAATAGAAGTAACAAGTAGGGTTAAGCTGCTTTGTTGGAAAAAAACATTCTGGCTTCAAGAACCATTCACATAAGAGCTTATCCTAACCCAAACCCACCTGAAATAGTTGACGACCCTGAGAGCATCCTCAAGAGATCTCTTACACCTAAAAGACCAACTATTTCCAAGCATATCCATAGAGCTAACTCTACACCGAAATATTTTACAGCTCTATCAGACCCACTTTTTGACCTAAACTCTCAAAACAGTTTACCAAGAACTAAGTCACGCAGTGCTCTAGACCAGCCAGACCTTGAGCTACCTAGTTCACCACCCCAAAGTGGTAAACACATTAGGGATAGAGAGACCCCTCCATCTACTTCTCCTAATTTTCACTTCATTCAAAACTTGGGGCTCTACCACCCTAAATATGCTCAACAGACTTCTGCTGGTCCTAGTATCCCTATCATCCACATACCAGCTGCTCAAGCTAACCCTTTACCTCACTTGAACATCATCATGGTAGCCTGGTATGCACCTATGGTTTTACCCCAGCCTCTAGTGCCCCTACCCAGTGATTACCAATCAAAGATCCCACACTTCACTGCAAAAGAGTCCACCACAGCTTAGCACCATGTAGACAGAATGGAGGATTCTTTTGACTACATGGAGATAGATGATGATACAGTCAAAATGAGAATCTTTGCACAGAGCTTAGGGGGTGATGTGAAGAAATGGTTTAAAGGCCTACCCCCTAATAGTATCCAAGATTTACCCTCCTTATATCAGACCTTCATAAATAAATGGGAAGTTAAGGCCAACCCTCTCCAAATCTTAGCAGAATACAAGAACCTGAAAAGAAGCGTAGGAGAGAGTGTCCATGACTACTCTACAAGGTTTAATAGCGTTTATAACGCTCTTCCTCCACACATGAAACCTCCCCAAGGTTTGGCCCTAGTGAAATACCCTGAAGGCTTTGATGCTGACATGGCCTACCAGCTTAGGGAGAGGGATTAAAACACACTGGAGGATATGCAAAAAGGAGCAGTGAGTGTAGACGCTGTTAGCCCCTTATGAATTCCTTGACAATGTAAGCAAGGGGCTAGATTGTTTTATGAGCCTTCAAGAAATGCATTTCACTTGAAAACACATCATCCTTGAAGCCTTTTTATGTTCCCTGTCGTTTGACTATTCCCCTCTGCTGTTATGGTGTCAATGAGCCTTACTGATGAAAAATTACGCTCCAAAAGGCCTTTACTTGCCCCTTGCACCTCTGCAAAATGTCCCATTTTACCCCTTTTTCCCCCTTTGAAAAAGTCCCATTGTTCCCCCTAAATTCCCCTTTACTCCCCTAAAACTTCCCAAAATCCCCATGAAATCCCACCCTTACCCTTTGTTTTACCAAATTCCCATTTTTCTTCCCTATCGTTACCCGTTCCCAACCTTAAATTTCATTAAAATTGGGCAAAAACCCACTTTCCAACCTTATAATAGGGCTTAGACCCTTTTCCCTCCAGCCCCTTTCACCCACTTCCCCACACATGCCCTTGCGCTAAGACCGAACACCTAAGTCTTGAGCGCTAATCGCAATCGGAGGTCGTCGGAGGGGCGAATTCCTTTGTTATATCAAAAAAATTCCGATGCGATTGGTTTAATACACTAAGTCCCGTGATGTGTTATCAATCATTGATCTTCTTTTTGATCTAACGGACGAGCGCTGACTGCACCACCCGCCCCAATCGCAATCGAAACCGTGGTGTGTGTCACCTCTTGTCCCCCCCCGATTGCGATCGCCCGACTTAATCCCCACCGTTGTTTCCCATGCAGATCGGATGACCCGCGCTAATCGTAGATCTTTGTAATCACAGTGTTTTGGTTAAGTCCCCCGATCGGTTCATCACAAGAATTTGCGATGCGATTGATCGCAACCCCCCTTTGATCATCGCAATCGCAACCTCCCTTCCGATCGTGATCACAAGTCCTTCCCTCCGATCCCCGATCATGCCATCTCCCGATTTCATCCCGACCGTCCATTCCCCCGCTGATCCAATGGCCATCGCACTCCCCACCTAATCGCAATCGAAAGTTTTGATATGTGTCACCCCAGTCCCCCTCCGATTGCGATTGCCCGACTTAATCACAGCCGCTCGTCCATTTCCAAATCAACGGCCCAACGCTCCTCCCCTTTTGCCCTCCGATCAGATCTCCACTGTTGATCTCCTTGTTGATCCAACGACTATCGCTCATCTCCGCCAATCGCAATCGGAAGTCTGTTGGTGTCATCCTTTGTGTTCCCTCCGATTGCGATCCCCCGATCCACATCTCCACCGCCGATCCCCGGGTAGATCCAACAGTCATCGCTTTTCCTTATTAATCACAAACGGAACTTATGTATTGTGTTCCCCCTATTTATTCCCGATTGCGATGCCCCGAGTTAATCACAACCGTCCATTGGATTTGAAGATCTGACGACCCAGATCTAATCTCCGTCCACCCCGAATGGGTCCCATTTGTACGTCCATTTTCACGCATTTCATAACACTTTCCTCCATTTCCTGTGTATTTCCGGTTTTAACCAAAGTTTCATATTTTCATTAAAGGTCTCGTGTTTCGTATATGTTCCATTCTGTTTCATAAGGCCGTCCCTCCGATTGATCTCCATCGTTGATCTTTATCCCTGGACCACGATCCAATGGTCTGCGCTGCATTCTACTGCCAAACCCTATTGCTCATTGTTTTCACCATTACAATGCATTTTCGCCGTTTTTCATTTAAAAATCACCACCGCCGCGCTATCATTTCTTCCGCCCTTCGTTCCATCCGCCCTCATATGCATTAAGTTTCTCAGTCCAGTTGCGTGTTCTGCAGGATGTAGGCGTTGAAATGCCACCATGATTCACAGTTGCTAAGCTCAGTAAAACAGGTTTCAGAGCCCGATAGCGCAGAGGAGGACCTGAGAAGGCACAAAAGCCTGTTTTCATCAAAGTACAGGGCAGATACATCAGCAGAATGTTTTTCCCAGGAAAGGATGGGTTGCCCATACTGTTTTTATTCTATGCCGTGCTCCAGAGGAGATTTCCACCCAGAACACAGCCCGAAGCTATCAGAGCATTTGTTTCACCAGCATGGCAGAACATCTAGTCATTTATTTACCATTTTGTTTATTCACCAAGGTACTACAGAGTACAACAAACCAGCATGCTTCAGAGACATACCTGGAGTTAATGAAGCCTGACGAAGGCCACTCTTTCCTCCAAAGAGTGCCAGAGATTAATGCTGAGAGTTTAAAACAGAATGGGCTTAGGCCCTCTTTCTTTTCTGAGTTTTAATTCTTCATTTATTTCTCCACCTACCTCCTCGGCTCATCTTTCTGTTATAAAACTCATGAGGAAATATTGTAAAAGGTTGTTGATGAGATATCTAAGAATCGCAAGCTTTCTCTTGAGACATGCTCACTGTGTAAAGTTGTAAGATAGGCTGAGGAGTATGTTTTCAAACTGAGTTTCAAGCTATTGGAAAATGCTGTACCTGATTTGTGTTGCCCTTAATATGACAAGCACATTTCTTTGGATCCTGATCTAAAGCTGCGGTGATGTTTTTCTGTCTTTGTGTTTTATTTCATTCCATTTCAGTTCTTCTGGCTTGCATCAGAAATCTAGCATAGGATTTTCCCTTGTTAGGCACCCTATGTTTCTGCTCTCCTTGCCTTAATGTTTTCTGCTAATGTGTTATCTGAGAATTAGTTTCAGTTAATTTAACCACTATAGTGGATGTTATTGCCTGCTAGCTGATGTATGAGTTAATGAATCTGCTTCTTAGATGTTCTTGTTAGAGTTTAATTGAATGAATTGGGAACACTGGGAGTTTAGAACTCTGTCTCTGTCTCACTAGGATCCTTTTCAGTTAGTTAAACCTTTCTAAGTTCCCTCAGTTTGTTCCTTGCATTTCTTTGAGAGTTTCCTAAGAGTATGTCCAAGCAGGTCTGGAGTTAAATGACCTCTGACCTGATCTATAGACAGAAATTGGTTTACCCTCACTCTTTCACCTTCTTTCCTTATTGTCCCATTCCACCAAATCATTTTAGGATCCAATGCTTTAGATGACTAGCCCAACTGAACGCCTGTGTATTGAACATCAAGTAAACCCTTTCCTGACTCCATTTGCCCAATGGTCTTGAATACTATCTAAATTTATCTCTCTTTGCCTAAAATATTCTTTGCCTTGCCTTGTCTTATATTGAAACCTTCATTCTAGATTCCCAACAACCAGACCCAAACAAATCAAACAAACCAACCTTGTGCCTATAACTAGCCTAACATCTTAGCACTGAGCTTTAAAGTTACATACCTTTGACATATCACAGAGAGATCCCTCTCTGGACCCAGGAGGGCTAGATCCTGAGGTCTGAAAGTGGTTTGATGTTGTCTCATCTTTTGGTCTTGCCAATCTGGCCAAAACATGGGAACCCCAACATAATGGCGAATCCGCTGGGGACTTTCTGAGTTTTCCTCATCTTACTATATCATAAGCCTCATAAAACCTACAATCTCTGGTTAGTTTGGCAGTTAAACATTCCTATTCACACATCAATCTCTATACCATTTGTTGTGTTTTCCCCATACTCTTGGACAAAGTCTAGAAAGGGCCAGGTAGACTCCAGATCTCACACTCTTTCAGAGGTGACACATCTGGTAAAAGCCCTCCCAGTCAATCTTTGGTTTGAGTTTGTTGTGTTTTCGAGAGATCCTTGAAAGAGGACATCTCTGAGACACTGTGGTGGACAGTGTTCCCTCCAAAACATCCTAAACCTTTCCACCTGGCGACTCCAAAATTCTTAAACGGTTAAAAGACCCCACTGGTGATCAATAGGCCTGTTGATTATCTTGGTTCACATTAGACTCCACTGGGAGACCAGCCTCCATATCAACATCAACCATAGTAGAAGTAACAAGTAGGGTTAAGCTGCTTGGTTAGAAAAAAACATGCTGGCTTTCAGAACCATTCACACAAGAGCTTATCCCAATCCAAACCCGCCTGAAATAGTTGATAACCCTGAGAGCATCCTCAAGAAATCACCTACACCTAGAAGATCAACTATTTCCAGTCGCATCCATAGAGCTAACTTTGCTCCAGAAAACTTTACAGCTCTATCAGACCCACTTTTTGACCTAGGCACTCAAAATAGTTTACCAAGAACTAGGTCATTCAGTGTTCTAGACCAGCCAGACCTTGAGCTCCCTGGTTCACCACCCCATAGTGGTCAACACATTAGGGACAAGGAGACCCCTCCATCTACACCCCCTGACATACACTTTATTCAGAACTTGGGGCTCTACCACCGTAAATCTTCTCAACAAAATTCTGCTGGTCATAATATCCCTGTCATCCATATACCAGCTGCCCAAGTCAACCCTTTACCTCATCAAAACATCATCATGGCAGCATGGTATGCACCTCTGGTTTTACCTCAGCCTCTAGTACCCTTACCCAATGACTATCAATCAAAGATTCCACACTTCACTGCAAAAGAGTCTACCACAACACAATATCATGTAGATAGGATGGAAGATTATTTCGACTACATGGAGATAGATGATGATACAGTAAAAATGAGAATCTTTTCCCAGAGCTTAGGGGGTGATGTGAAGAAATGGTTTAAGGGCCTACCTCCAGGTAGCATCAATGACCTCCCAGCTTTGTATCAAACCTTCATAAACAAATGGGAAGTTAGGGCAAACCCTCGCCAACTCTTAGCAGAATACATGAACCTTAAAAGAAACGTAGGAGAGAGTGTCCATGATTACACAACAAGATTTAACAGCATTTACAATGCTCTCCCTCCACATATGAAACCTCCGCAAGGTATGGCTCTAGCAAAATACCCCGAAGGTTTTTATGCTGACATGGCCTACCAGCTTAGGGATAAAGAGTACAACACATTGGAGGACATGCAAAAAGGAGCAGTGAATATAGAGGCAAACCTGATTGAGAAAAGAGCAAGACTGAGAGCTGAGAAGAGGGTAACATATAGAGATGACAATGTAACTTCCTCATCTGACCCAAATTATGACAGATTATCCAAAAATGTGGAAAAGTTACAGCAAATGATGGAAAAAATGGTTGTCACAGTTAACAATCAGAACAAAAATCAGAATCATAACCAGAACCAAAACTTTAGGAGGAACAATAACACTCCCAATAGACAAAGAGAATCAGATCAACAAGTCATTCCCCCATTTCAAGAAAAATTTCTTGATGAAGATGAAGGAATCATAGAAGAGTCTGAAGGGAATACAATAAACATGTTTGAAGTGGAAAACTTGATCCATAACTGTTCCATAGAAGAATATCAGTCTTCTCCCTCATGTTGGGATGAAGAATGTTTTGAATATGAAGATTACAGGTTAGGATTTGAAAATGCTATGATGCAGGTCAGAGAAAAATATGAACTCAGAAGCAAGAACAATCAAGACAATTCCAAAACAACGACTTCTGAGGTTACCATCAAGAAGAGACCTGAGAAAACTTCTAAAGTGACTCCTGAAAGTAAAAAATCAGTAGCTGAGAGTTCTGGAAAGAACAGAGAAAAGGACAACCAAAACACTGACACACAGGGTAAACCAACTAGCAGCACTGACACTACAGTAAGTGCTCTTGATAAAACAGTTTCTAACATTGTACATAGTGAGAATCAACACACTGATTCAGCCACTAAGGTAGTAGCTAACAGAACAGAGTTGAACATTCCAAAGAGTCAGTCCACTTTCAATTTGGAAAGTGAGATGGCGAAAATTAAAATCTCTGTCCCCCTCTCTGAGCTGGCCACTCAGGATGTATATAAAGGCCAAATTTTGAAAGCATTAAATTTAGGAGAGAAAAGTGACACTGTAAAACTGAGTGATGATCAACCTGCCCTTCTTTTTGGTCCAAAGATAGAAGGAAAGTTTCAGGAAGGAGTAGTGCCCCCTTTTTATATCAGTCTTAATATTCATGACAAGATTCTCCATAATGCAATGCATGATTATGGAGCATCACATAACCTAATGCCTAAGGTAGTCATGGAAAGGCTAGGCCTGGAGATAACCCGACCTTACAAAGACCTATATTCATTCGACTCTAGCAGGGTAAAATGCCTTGGTCTGATCAAATATTTATGTGTGAGCCTCACCCAGTTTCCAGCAAAATGTATGGTCATGGATGTTGTCGTGGCAGATGTGCCGCCCAAGTATGGCATGTTATTGTCTAGATCATGGGGAGCCAAGCTGCAAGGAACGATGTAGATGGATGGCGCTTATGCCACAATCCCAATCTTTGGCCAACTGAGAAGACTGTACAGGGAAGCACAAATGAAATTCCTGGTTAGTAGCACTGAAAAGCCTGAAAATTCTCCTCTATACTCTGTGCATACAGACCTGGACTCCTTTATCTTATGCAATGATGAATATTTGGGGGAGCCAGAATATGGAAACGTAGATACAAGCAAAGGTACACATGATGAAACAGAGCCAATGGACTTAAACATAATGGCCACCCTAGACTCAGTAGAGGAAGACGTAGAAAACTTGGAACAGTGCACTGAAACAATGACGCAAAGTGAACCGGAAACAAAATGCAATTAGCCAACTAGTCATCCCTCACAGACTCATACATCACGCGAAGAACTAAACAGCCCACAGCCTAGTGCGGCTCCTATAATGCAACATAATGGCGGACCGAGCTGTAGGGAAAGAAATGATAACAAAAACGAGAGTGAACCCTTGTGGGAGATGAGTTTCGATGGGTCCTGCACAAGAAGAACTTATGGGGCTGGGGTATGGCTACGTAACACAGAAAGTGACTACGCGGAGAGCCATGCCTGCAATCTGCATTTCAAATGTACCAATAATATTGTAGAGTATGAGGCCCTTATCCTGGGTTTAAATCTGTTGAAGAAAATAGGAGCCCGTAGAATAGTCGTGCAGGGAGACTCTGAATTGGTTATAAAACAGGTGAACGGTGAATACAAAGCCAAACACCCTAGGTTGAGAGCATATAGGAACGATGTTGTGGATATATTGAAAACATTTGTTGAATACGAATTAGTGTTTGTTCCTAGAAATCAGAACGCCATTGCAAACAGATTGGCTTGCCTGGCTAGTTCCTACCCTAAGACTCCCAATGACCAGCAGATCATCATTCAGACCAAATTCAGACCCGTAGTGCCAGACAATGAAAAATATTGGCAGGTTTTTGAAGGAGATAAACAGATCGAAGATTTCCTGATAGGCAGGAATGAGTTTGAATTTCCTGATTCAGACTCTAAATCTAACAGTAGCTGCCTAAGTGAAGAATCCTCAGATGAGAAAGAGACACCCTGTAACATAGAGATAAACACTTTAAATGAAGAAACTGGAAATTCAACCACGGAGGGTGAAAACGCAGACAGTGAAGAAGTAGAGGTGCTTCAGGCCAAAGATAAGAACATACCTCGAGGTCTGGCGCCGTTAGAAGATATTTTTGACTTTGATGATGTAGCTAAAAAGCCTACCATAGAGCATGCGGACTCTGACGTAGAAGAATGCAATATAGGCACAGAAGATAAGCCCAAACTGATTAAATTGGCTAAATCCTTACCCACAGAGATGAAAAGGAAATACATTGACCTATTCAAGGAATTTATTGATGTGTTTGCTTGCGGTTATGAAGACTTAAAGGCTTATGACACAAGCATCATACAACACAAAATACCTTTAAAGGAGAATAAGAAACCCTTCAGGCAAAAAATTCGTAGAATAAATCCAAAACAGTTGCCTGCAGTGGAAAAATAGATTAAAAAGATGTATGAGGCAGGCATAATAGTTCCCGTAAGGTTCTCTGATTGGGTTTCGAATTTAGTGGCTGTGAGAAAGAATACAGGTGAGATCAGATTATGTATAGACTTCAGAAATCTTAATAGAGCCTCACTCAAAGACAACTACCCTCTGCCAAAAATGGAACACATTCTTCAGAAAGTAGTAGGCTCCAAGAGAATCTCCCTGCTAGATGGTTTCTCAGGTTACAACCAAGTCCTAGTTCTCCCAGAAGATCAACTCAAGACAACCTTTACCACTCCATGGGGCACCTTTATGTATGTAAAAATGCCTTTTGGACTAATGAACGTTGGTGCAACCTTCCATAGAGCGATGGATATAGCTTTTTCAGATGATATAGGGCATTTCATTGTTATTTACTTGGATGACATAAAAGTCCATTCCAATACTGAAGAAGAACATCTAAAACATCTGAGGAAAGTGTTCTAAAAATGTAGAAGGTTTGGTCTGTCATTAAATCCCAAAAAGACTGTATTTGGGCTGCAAGAGGGAAAGCTTCTTGGCCACATTATATCTAAAAAGGGAATTAGGATAGACCCACAAAGAGTTGAGGGAATACTACAAATCACACACCCAAGAAACATCAAAGAATTACAGTCCTTCATTGGGAAAATCAACTCCTTAGGAGATTTATCCCCAACCTAGCCGAACACCTTAGGAATGTGACTAACATGCTGAAGAAAGGTGAAGGAGTTAAATGGACTGTTGGAGCTAAACAATATTTTGAAACAGTAAAAATTGCACTCACCCAAGCTCCTGTTCTGATCAGCCCAGATTTCTCAAAGGATTTTCTGATTTTTTCATTTGCTTCTGAGCATACAGTGGCTGCAGTCTTACTGTAGAAAAATCCAGAGGGTATGGAATAGCCAATAGCCTTTTTCAGCAAAGCATTGAGGGATGCACCACTGAAATACAACATAATGGAAAAACAGGCCAACGCTCTCGTTAAGGCTTTAAAAGAATTTAGGGTGTACATATTGCATTCCCACACCATAGCTTATGTGCCTAACATAATTGTCAAGGATATTCTGTCCCAAGACCCAGATGGGAAGAGGGGAAAATGGATTGCTGTGATTTTAGAATACGACCTTGAAATAAAACCCACCAAACTGATCAAAGGTCAAGGATTAGCCAAATTAATGGCTGAATCAAATCTGCAGGCCCTTGACATTAACATGGTAGCTGCCTTAGATGAGCAGGAAGGATTGCCTGACCCCAATTTTGAAGAGAAGTTTCAGAACTCCCCTTGGTACACTGATATCCTTTATGTGCTCACCAACCTTAATGCTCCACCTGAACTGTCAAAGACCAAGGCCAGATTCATAAAACTAAAAGCCAGAAACTACTGCATTTTGAATGAAAACTTATATTGGAAAAACCCAAATGGCCTATTTCTTAAATTTTTGCCTGAAATAGAGGCAGAAAGGATTAAACAAGAATTCCATGCAGGAGAGTGTGGGGGCCACCTGAACTGGAAGGCCACTGCAAACAAAATACTCAGGGCTCGTTATTATTGGCCCACACTCTTCAATGACATCCATAAGATGGTAATTTCCTGCCACAAATGCCAGATTTTTGAAGGCAAGAGAAAACTCCTCCCCCTCCCTTTACATCCCATCACAGTTGAGGGTCCTTTTATGAAATGGGGACTAGATTTCATTGGAGAAATCCACCCTGCTTCTTCTGCACAACACAAATGGATCTTAACAACCACAGACTACTTCACTAAGTGGATAGAGGCCATACCTACTAGGAATGCCACAGATTCAGTCATCATTAGGTTCCTAGAAGGTCATATCCTCTCTCGTTTTGGTTGCCCAAGGAAAATAATCACCGATAATGCTGCTGCTTTTGAATCCAAGAAAATGGTTTATTTTTGTCACACGTATCAAATAGCGCTTGGTCATTCAACTGCCTATTACCCGCAAGGTAATGGTCTAGCTGAATCATCAAACAAGAGCCTCGTGGCCATCATCAAAAAGCTGTTAGAAGAGAACAAAAAGTCATGGCATAACAAGTTGGTGCATGCCTTGTGGGCTGATAGGCTTACAACGAAGAAATCCATTGGCATGTCACCATTTCAACTTGTCTATGGTTCAGAAGTAGTTTTTCCCACCAGCCTTGGGGTACCAGTAATCAATTTGGTCCAAGAGATTCAAACAGAAGAAGAAAGTATGGTGAGAAGGATAAACCAGATAATTCATCTCCAGCAAACAAGGGAAGAGGTCTATAACAGAGCTATCAAAGTTCAGGAAAACATAAAGATGTTGTTCAACAAGAGAACCAAAGCTGCTGATTTCAAAATTGGGAATAAAGTTCCGAAGTGGTACTCAAGGAGAGAGGATAAAGGAAATCACGACAAGTTTGACAGTTTGTGGCAAGGTCCATACATCATCCAGGCCACTGTGGGTCCAAATACCTTCTTCCTACAAGAATTAGATGGTACAGAGCTGTTTGGGGGTCCTGTCAATGGCAGGATGCTCAAACACTACTTCTGCTGATTTTCAATTTCCAGTTTTCATTTCCATTGTACATACCATTGCAGTATTTTTTTTTCGAGAAAAGAGAAAAATGTTTCAAAAAACAGAGAAAAAGGAGAGGTTCAGACAAGCTCAAAACATGAACCTCTGCAGTGCAAAGGATTGGCTCTAATATGCTCAAAACCTGAGCCAAAGAAGTAAAAGGCTGGTCCTAACATGCTCAAAATCTGGACCAGCAAAGAAGAAAGAAGAATCAACTCTAACATGCCCGAAACCAGCGCTGAAATGAAGAAAAGGAGTGACTCTAACATGCTCAAAACTTGAGTCACAAAGAGAAGAAGGACACCTCAAGCTTCAGATTTCAAACCTTCGCAGTTTTGTTTTCAGTTTTCTGCAAATTTCTGTCCATGTGCAACTGTCTTTATGCCTTGGATCAACAACAAACTAAACTGTCTAATCCTAGTTTGACTGTTTTTAAATTTTTGCTGTAGAATGTAGAGAAGAAATCTGCTGGACAGTTTAATCCCAGAAGATATTAGATTAGGTAGAGAAACAGGTGAGACCAATAGTATAATCTGGTCTCATGGAGCAATAAGGGTAGAGTTAGAATAGGTTTATTTTATGTTATAAAAATAAATGATGTAAAGTGTCTGCTAGTTCAAATGCACCCTAGAAGAAAAAATGCTAGGATTGTAGAATGGGTAGGTAGATTGTTTGGGATTTTTTCTGCTGATCTATCATATTTGTGGCAGCTGAAAATCAAAGAAGAAAGGTGGCTCAAGCAGCAGGCATCTCGCCTACACCAAAGATCATTTTTTGAATTCTTGACTCCTTCAAGAAGAAGCCATCCCCATGTGGAGCCACTGTTAGCCCCTTATGAATTCCTTGATAATGCAAGCAAGGGGCTAGATTGTTTTATGAGCCTTCAAGGAATGCATTTCCCTTGAAAACACATCATCCTTGAAGCCTTTTTATTTTTCCTGCCGTTTGACTGTTCCCCTTTGCTGTTATGGTGTCAATGAGCCTTACTGATGAAAAATTATGCTCCAAAAGGCCTTTACTTGCCCCTTGCACCTCTGCAAAATGTCCCATTTTACCCCTTTTTCCCCCTTTGACAAAGTCCCCTTTGTTCCCCTTTACTCTCCTAAAACTTCCCAAAATCCCCATGAAATCCCACCCTTACCCTTTGTTTTACCAAATTCCCATTTTTCTTCCCTATCGTTACCCGTTCCCAACCTTAAATTTCATTAAAATTGGGCAAAAACCCACTTTCCAACCTTATAATAGGGCTTAGACCCTTTTCCCACCAGCCCCTTTCACCCACTTTCCCACACATGCCCTTGCGCTAAGACCGAACGCCTAAGTCTTGAGCACTAATCGCAATCGGAGGCCGTAGGAGGGGCGAATTCCTTTGTTATATCAAAAAAATTCTGATGCGATTGGTTTAATACACTAAGTCCTACGATGTGTTATCAACCGTTGATCTTCTTTTTGATCTAATGGACGAGCGCTGATCGCACCATTCGCCCCAATCGCAATCGGAACTGTGGTGTGTGTCACCTCTTGTCCCCCCCCGATTGCGATCGCCTGAATTAATCCCCACCGTTGTTTCCCATGCAAATCGGACGGCCCGCGCTAATCACAGATCTTTGTAATCGTAGTGTTTTGGTTAAGTCCCCCGATCGGTTCATCGCAAGCATTTGCGATGCGATTGATCGCAACCCCCCTCCGATCATCGCAATCGTAACCTCCCTTCCGATCGCAATCGCAAGTCCTTCCCTCCGATCCCCGATCACGCCGTCTCCCGATTTCATCCCGACCGTCCATTCCCCCACCGATCCAATGGCCATCGCACTCCCCGCCTAATCGCAATAAGAAGTTTTGATATGTGTCACCCCGGTCCCCCTCCAATTGCGATTGCCTGACTTAATCACAGCCGCTCGTCCATTTCCAAATCAACGGCCCAACGCTCCTCCCCTTTTTCCCTCCGATCAGATCTCCACCGTTGATCTCCTTTTAGATCCAAAGGCTATCGCTCATCTCCGCCAATCGCAATCGGAAGTCTGTTGGTGTCATCCTTTGTGTTCCCTTCGATTGCGATCCCCCAATCCAGATCTCCACCGCCGATCCCCGGGTAGATCCAACAGTCATCGCTTTTCCTTCTTAATCGCAATCAGAACTTATGTATTGTGTTCCCCCTGTTTCTTCCCAATTGCGATGCCCCGAGTTAATCAAAACTGTCCATTGGATCTGAAGATCTGACGGCCCAGAACTAATCTCCCTTCGCCCCGACTAGGTCCCACTCGTACATCCATTTCCACGCATTTCATAACACTTTCCTCCATTTCCTGTGTATTTCCGGTTTTAACCAAAGTTTCATATTTTCATTAAAGGTCTCGTGTTTCGTATATGTTCCATTCTATTTCATAAGGCCGTCCCTCCGATTGATCTCCACCGTTGATCTTTGTCCCCGAACCATGTTCTAACAGTCTGCGCTGCATTCTACCACCAAACCTTATTGCTCATTGTTTTCACCATTACAATGCATTTTCGCTGTTTTTCATTTAAAAATCACCACCGCCGCGCTATCATTTCTTCCGCCCTCTGTTCCATCCACCCTCATATGCATTAAGTTTCTCAGTCCAGTTACGTGTTCTGCAGGATGCAGGCGTTGAAACGCCACCATGATTCACAGTTTCTAAGCTCAGTAAGATAGGTTTCAGAGCCCGATAGCGCAGAGGAGGACCTGAGAAGGCACGGAAGCCTGTTTTCATCAAATTACAGGGTAGATACATCAGCAGAATGTTTTTCCTAGGAAAGGACGGGTTGTCCATACTGTTTTTATTCTATGCCGTGCTCTAGGGGAGATTTCCGCCCAAAACGCAGCCCGAAGATATCAGAGCATTTGTTTCACCAGCATGGCAGACCATCCAGTCATTTATTTACCATTTTGTTTATTCACCAAGGTACTACAGAGTACAGCAAACCAGAATGCATCAGAGACATACCTGGAGTTAATGAAGCCTGACGAAGGCCACTCTTTCCTCCAAAGAGTGCCATAGATTAATGCTCAGAGTTTAAAACAGAATGGGCTTCGGCCCTATTTCTTTTCTGAGTTTTAATTCTTCATTTAGTTCTCCACCTACCTCCTCGGCTCATCTTTCTGCTATAAAACTCATGAGGAAATATTGTAAAAGGTTGTTGATGAGATATATGAGAATTGCAAGCTTTCTCTTGAGACATGCTCACTGTGTAAAGTTGTAAGATAGGCTGAGGAGTATGTTTTCAAACTGAGTTTCAAGCTATTGGCAAATGTTGTACCTGATTAGTGTTGCCCTTAATATGACAAGCACATTTCTTTGGATCCTGATCTAAAGCTGCGGTGATGTTTTTCTGTCTCTGTGTTTTATTTCATTCCATTTCAGTTCTTCTGGCTTGCATCAGAAATCTGGCATAGGATTTACCCTTGTTAGGCACCCTATGTTTCTGCTCTCCTTGCCTTAATGTTTTCTGCTAATGTGTTATCTGAGAATTAGTTTCAGTTAATTTAACCAGTGTAGTGGATGTTATTGCCTACTAGTTGATGTATGAGTTAATGAATATGCTTCTTAGATGTTCTTGTTAGAGTTTAAATGAATGAATTGGGAACACTGGGAGTTTAGAACTCTGTCTCTGTCTCACTAGGATCCTTTTCAATTAGTTAAACCTTTCTAAGTTCCCTCAGTTTGTTCCTTGCCTTTCTTTGAGAGTTGCCTAAGAGTATGTCCAAGCAGGTCTGGAGTTAAATGACCTCTGACCTGATCTATAGACAAAAATTGGTTTACCCTCACTCTTTCACCTTCTTTCCTTATTGTCCCATTCCACCAAATCATTTTAGGATCCAATGATTTAGATGACTAGCCCAACTAAACGCCTGCGTTTTGAACAACAAGTAAACCCTTTCCTGACTCCATTTGCCCAATGGTCTTGAATACTATCTGAATTTATCTCTCTTTGCCTAAAATATTCTTTGCCTTGCCTTGTCTTATATTGAAACCTTCATTCTATATTCCCAACAACCAGACCCAAACAAATCAAACAAACCAACCTTGTGCCTATAACTAGCCTAACATCTTAGCACTAAGCTTTAAAGTTACATACCTTTGACATATCATAGAGAGATCCCTCTCTAGACCCAGGAGGGCTAGATCCTGAGGTCTAAAAGTGGTTTGATGTTGTCTCATCTTTTGGTCCTGCCAATCTGGCCAAAACATGGGAACCCCAACAGACGCTAACCTGATTGATAAGAAAGCAAGATTGAGAGCTGAGAAAAGGGTAACATATAGAGATGACACTATAGCTTCCACATCTGACCCCAATTATGACCGTTTGTCTAAAAACATGGAAAAGCTACAGCAAATGATGGAAAAGATGGTTGTCACAGTTAGTAACCGGAACAGAAACCAAAATCATAACCAGAACCAGAACTTCAGAAGAAATATTACCACTCCCAACAGACAAAGAGACTCAGATCAACAAGTTATTCCCCCATTCCAAGAGAACTTTATTGATGATGATGAGGGGATCATAGAAGATTCTAAGGGAACCACAATAAACATGTTTGAAATAGAAAACTCAATCCACAACTGTTCCACAGAGGAAGATCAACCCTCATCCTCATACTGGGATGAGGAAAGGTTATAATCTGAGGATTACAGGCTAGGATTTGAAAATGCCATTATGCAGGTCAGAGAACAGCATGAACTTAGAAGCAAAAAGAGCCTAGACACTTTCAAACCAAAGGCTTCTGAGGTTACTATCAAGAAAAGGCCTGAGAAAACTTCTAAAGTAACTGTTGAAAGTAACAAATCAGCAACTGAGAGTTCTGGGAAGAACAAAGAAAAAGACAACCAAAACACTGATAAAAAAGTCAACCAACTAGCAGCACTGGCACTGCAGTTAGTGCTCCTGATAAAACTGTCACAAACACTGTACATAGTGAGAATCAACACACTGATTCAGCCACTAAGGTGGTGGCTAACAAAACAAAATTTAGTGTTACAAAGAGTCAATCTCCCTTCAATTTGGAAAGTGAGATTTCAAAAATTAAAATCTCTGTTCCACTCTCTGACCTGGCCACTCAGTATGTATATAAAGGCCAAATTTTAAAAGCATTAAATCTAGGGGAAAATAGTGACACTGTCAATTTGAGTGATGATCAACCAACCCTTCTGTTTGGTCCAAAGATAGAAGGAAAGTTTCAGGAAGGGGTAGTGCCACCTTTTTATATCAGTCTCAATATCCATGACAAGATCCTTCACAATGCAATGCATGAATCTGGGGCATCACACAACCTAATGCCTAAGGTAGTTATGGAAAATTTAGGCCTAGAGATAACTCGCCCTTATAAAGATTTATATTCATTTGAATCTAGCAGAGTAAAATTCTTGGGCTTAATTAAAGACCTATGTGTAAACCTTACCCAGATCCTTGCAAAATGTATGGTTATGGATGTTGTGGTGGCAGATGTACCACCTAAGTATGGCATGTTACTATCTAGGTCATGGGGAGCCAAGCTGCAAGGCACAATGCAGATGGATGGGGAATATGCCACAATCCCTGTCTTTAGCCAACTCAGAAGACTGTATAGAGAGGCACATCTGAAATTCCTGGTCAGCTGCCCCGAAAAGCCTGAAAATTCCCCTCTATACTCTGTGCACACAGATCTAGACTCCTTTATCTTTTGCAACGATGAATCCTTGGGAGAGCCAGAATCAGAAAACATAGATACGAACAACGAGGTTGAGACCATAGATTTTAACATAATGGCCACTTTGGACTTAGAGGAAAACGAAGAAGAAAACTTTGGACAATACACTGAAACAAAAATTCAGAGCAAACAAGAAATAGAATGCAACCAGCTGACTAGTCACCTTTCTAAATTTCATACA
Source organism: Pinus albicaulis (assembly GCA_034641835.2). NCBI lineage: Eukaryota > Viridiplantae > Streptophyta > Pinopsida > Pinales > Pinaceae > Pinus > Pinus albicaulis. The sequence continues at coordinate 1,683,191,480 of CM076580.1, forward strand.
CATCAGGAAGAGAAAAACCATCAACAGACCAATGAAACCCACATTAGGGAAGAAAAGGATGATAAACATGAACACGACCCCTTGTGGGAAATGAATTTTGATGGATCCTGTACTAGGAAGACTGAAGGAGCAGGAGTGTGGATACATAACACAGAGAGTGACCATGCAGAGAGCCATGCCTTTAATCTGAACTTCAAATGCACAAATAATATCGCAGAGTATGAGGCTCTTATCCTAGGCTTGAATCTGTTGAAAAAATTAGGAGCTCACAAGATAAATGTACATGGAGACTCTGAGTTGGTCATTAAACAAGTGAACAGTGAGTATACAGCTAAACACCCTAGGTTGAGAGCGTATAGGAATGATGCCATGGATTTATTGAAGACCTTTGTGGAATATGAACTAGTGTTTATCCTTAGGAGTCGGAACGTAATTGCAAATGGATTAGCTTGTGTGGCTAGTTCATATCACAAGCCTCCCATTGATCAACAAATCATCATTCAGATGAAATTCAGACATGCGGTACCTGATAATGAGAAATATTGGCAGGTTTTTGAAGGAGATAAGCAGATCGAGGATTTCCTAGCAGGCAGGAACGAGTTTGAATTTTCCGATTCAGACTCTAAATCCGAAGATGACTTGAAGAAGAACCACCCTGTAACATAGAAATAAACACTTTAAACAAACAAATTGGAAATCCAACTGAAGAATGTAAAAACGCAGAAAATGAGGAAATAGAGGTGTTGCAGGCCAAAGATAAGAACATACCTCGAGGTCTGGCACCTTTAGAAGACCTTTTTGACTTTGACGATGTAGCGAAAAAGCCCACTATAGAACACTCAGACTCTGATGTCGAGGAATGCAACATAGGCACTGAAGATAAGCCCAAGATGATCAAATTGGCTAAGTCCCTGCCTACAAACATGAAAAAGAAATATATTGACTTGTTCAAAGAATTCATTGATGTGTTTGCTTGGAGCTATGAAGACTTAAAGGCCTATGACATAAAAATCATACAACACAAAATACCTTTGAAAGAGAACCAGAAACCTTTCAGACAGAAACTTCGCAGAATAAACCCAAAACAATTTCCTGCAGTGGAAAAAGAAATAAAGAAGATGTATGAGGCGGGCATAATAGTTCCTGTGAGGTTCTCTGATTGGGTCTCAAACCTTATAGCTGTGAGAAAGAAAACAGGGGATATCAGATTGTGCATAGATTTCAGGAACCTTAACAGAGCCTCACTCAAAGACAATTACCCTTTGCCAAAAATGGAACACATTCTTGAGAGGGTAGTAGGCTAAAAAAGGATCTCTCTGTTAGATGGTTTTTCAGGTTACAACCAAGTTTTAGTACTCCCAGAAGACCAACTCAAGACAGATTTTACCACTCCATGGGGCACTTTTATGTATGTAAAAATTCCCTTTGGACTGATGAACGCTGGTGCAACCTTCCAATGAGCAATGGACATAACTTTTTCAGATGAAATAGGACACTTCATTGTCATCTACCTGGATGACATAACATTCTACTCCAAGACTGATATAGAACACCTAAAACATCTGAGGAAAGTGTTTGAAAAATGTAGGAAGTTTGGCCTGTCATTGAATCCTAAAAAGACTGTATTTGGGCTACAAGAAGGTAAGATTATCAGCCACATTATATCTGATAAGGGGATTAGGATAGATCCACAAAGAGTTGAGGGAATACTACAAATCACACACCCGAAAAACATCAAAGAGTTACAGTCCTTTATTGGGAAAATCAACTTCCTAAGGAGGTTTATTCCCAACTTAGCTGAACACCTCAGGAATATGACTAATATGCTGAAAAAGGGTGTAGGGGTTAAGTGGACTATTGAGGCTAAAAAATCCTTTGAATCTGTTAAACTTGCACTCACCCAAGCTCCTGTCCTAATCAGCCCAAATTTCTCAAAGGATTTCCTGATGTTTTCATTTGCCTCCGAGCATACAGTGGCTGCAGTTTTACTACAGAAAAATCCAAAGGGAATGGAACAGCCCATTGCTTCCTTCATCAAAGCTCTGATAGATGCACCCTTGAATACACCATAATGGAAAAACATGCCTATGCCTTGGTAAAGGCCTTGAAGTACTTTAGGGTGTACATATTGCATTCCCACACCATAGCCTATGTGCCAAACATAGTGGTTAAAGACATTTTGTCCCAAGACCTGGATGGGAAGAGAGGCAAATGGATTGCTGTGATCTTAGAATATGACCTTGAGATAAAACCCAAAAAACTGATCAAAGGTCAGGGCTTAACTCAACTAATGGCTGAATCAAATTTACAAGCCCTTGACATAAACATGGTAGATGCCTTGGATGAGCAGGAAGGATTACCTGTTCCCACTGTTGAGGAGAAGTTTCAGAACTCTCCTTGGTATTTTGACATTTTTTATGTGCTCACAAGCCTTAATGCTCCTCCTGAACTATAAAAGACCAAGGCCAGATTCCTAAAGCTAAAATCCAGGAACTATTGCATTCTGAATGAATGTTTATACTGGAAAAATACGAATGGCCTATTGCTTAAATGCTTGCCATAAACTGAAGCTGGGAGGATTAAACAAGAGTTCCATACAGGAGAGTGTGGAGGCCACCTGAACTGGAAATCCACTGCTAACAAAATACTCAGGGTTGGCTATTATTGGCCTACAATTTTCAATGACATCCATAAGATGATAATTGCCTGCCATAAATGCCATATTTTTGAAGGCAAAAGAAAACTCCTCCCTCTGCCTTTACAACCCATCACTGTTGAAGGTCCCTTCATGCAATGGGGCCTAGATTTCATAGGAGAAATACACCCTGCTTCTTCTGCACAACAAAAATGGATCCTTATAGCCACGATTACTTCACAAAGTGGATAGAAGCCATACCTGTTAGGAATGCCACAGATTATGTCATCATTAGGTTCCTAGAAGACCATATCCTCTCTCGGTTTGGCTGCCCAAGAAAAATAATCACTGATAATTCTACTGATTTTGGATCCAAGAAAATGGTTGATTTTTGTCACAGATATCAAATAGCACTCGGTAATTCAAATTCTTACTATCCACAAGGTAATGGGTTAGCTGAATCATCTAACAAGAGCTTGGTTACCATTATCAAAAAGCTGCTGGAAGAGAACAAAAAATCATGGCATAACAAGTTAGTGCATGCTTTGTGGGCTGACAGGCTTACAACAAAGAAATCCATTGGCATGTCACCATATCAGCTTGTCTATGGAACAGAAGCAGTGTTTCCTACTAGCCTTGGGGTACCAGTGATTAAACTTGTCCAAGAAATTCAGACAGAAGAGGACAACATGGTAAGGAGGATAAATCAGACAATTCATCTCCAACAAACAAGGGAAGAGGTCTATAACAGAGCTATCAAAGTTCAGGAAAATATAAAGAAGCTGTTTGCCAAAAGAACAAAATCATGTGACTTCAAAATTGGAGATAAAGTTCTGAAATGGGACTCCAGGAGAGAAGACAAAGGAAAGCATGGAAATTTTGACAGTTTGTGGCAGGGTCCATACATCATCCAGTCCACTGTTGGTCCAAATGCCTTTTTTCTGCAAAATCTAGATGGTATAGACCTGTTTGGGGGTCCTGTCAATGGCAGGATGCTCAAACACTACTACTGCTGATTTCCAATTTCCAGTTTCCATTTCCATTGTAAATACCATTGTTGTGTTATGTTTTCAAGAAAAAGAGAAAAATGTTCAAAAACAAAGAGAAAGGAGAGGTTCAGACACACTCAAAACATGAACCTCTGAAGTACAAATATTGGCTCTAACATGATCAAAACCTGAGCCAAAGGAAGTGAAGACAACTGGTTTTAACATGCCCAAAACCAGAGCTGAAATGAAAAAGAGAAAGTGACTCTAACAAGCTCAAAACTTGAGTCACAAAGCAAGGAAGGATGCTTCAAAGTTTCAGTTTTCAAACCTTCAATTTTTTGTTTTCAGTTTTATGCAAATTTCTGTCCATGTGCAACTGTCTTTATGCCTTGGATCCACAGAAAACTAGACTGTCCAATCCTAGTTTGACTGTTTTTAAATTTCTGTTGTAGAATGTAGAGAAGAAATCTGTTGGACAGTTTAATCCCAGCAGATATTAGATTAGGTAGAGAAACATATGAGGCCAACAGTTTAATCTGGTATCATGGAGAAATAAGGGTAGAAATAGAATAGGTTTATTTTCTTGTTTATAAAAATAAATGATGTAAAGGGTCTGCAAGTCCAAATGCACCCTGGAAGAAAAAATGCTAGGATTGTAGGATGGGTAGGTAGATTGTTTGGGAGTGCTCCTGCTGATTTATCATGTTTGTAACAAATGAAATCAAAGAAGAAAGATGGCTCAAGGTACCAGGCATCTGGCCTTCTCCAAAGATCATTTTCTGAATTCTTGACTCCTTCAAGAAGAAGCCATCCCCATGTGGAGCCACTCTTAGCCCCCTATGAATTTTTTGACAAGCAAACAAGGGGCTAAATTGTTTGTGGAGCCTTCAAGGAATGCATTTCTCCTAAAAAAACATCATCTTTGAAAGCCTCTTCATGCCCTCTTCCCTTTGATTAATTTCCACTGCTGTTCCTATTTTAAAGGCCTCAGTAATTGTAAAAAAACTGTGCTAAAAAAGGCTTGCATTTGCCCTTGTATCCCTGCAGAGTGTCCCATTTTAACCTTTTTCCTTTCTATCAAAGTACTTTTTTTTTTCACCCCCAAATCCCTCCTAAACCTTCTAAATCATCCCGAATTCCTTCTAAGCCTCACAAATACCCTTTGTTTGGCCAAATATCCCATTTTTCCCTCTATTTTTATCCCTTTTGGCCTTAAATTCCATTGAAAATGGGCCAAAAGACCCATATTCTTCACATTTCAGGTTTAGCCCCTTTTGGCTCAACCCTAGAACCATTTCCCCCCACATGACCCAGCGCTAGAACCAGGCACTAGCTCAAAAAGCGCTTAGCGCGATTGGATATCGGGAGTGCTATTAACCGTCGATTTCCCGACATCCGACGGCCGTCGCAAGCACCTTTCATTTCATGTTCGCCCCTCCTGTTGTCAATCCTAGAGGCAACCTTGAGTTGTGAAAGACCAGTGCTAGGACATCTTATATAGCAAGGAGCAATACGATATGACAGTGATAATTAGCAGAACAAAGCTCTCATGCTATTTCTTGTAACAGGAAAATTAGCTTGAATGGGACCAAAACTTTCAGAAGCTTGATACAGAGAAAGCAGTATTGCAGAGGCAAGATGTGAAACTCTAACACGAATTGTATCAGACAATTCAAAGGCAGCTTCACTGTAAAGAGGGCTGGGTTCTAAACACTTCACAGAGATTGATAGTCATAAAATATCTACTGCATACGTAGAATAAAGAAAATACTAACTGTTATTGAGACAACATCCAGAAATATATACCAGCATGTAGTGGGCTTACGAAATTAAGAATCCACACATGATGACGACATTTGTAAATAACATCTCATAGCAGCTAGTATAGCAGAAATATGGGTGAATTGAAAATGAGACAACATATCACGCCTGAGCCATATTTAAAGTGCCAAACAGGTTATGACATAAGTATAAACCATGATAAATTTATATAAAAAACAGTCGGCTACTCGCATTCCAAAACGTGATACAAGATAAATGGACGTAAATGAAATGAACGGCTAAACTACAACATATAGGAGAGAATTACACACTGTAAAGCACCAAGACCAGAATCCTCGTCAAAGATAAAACTCCTTCTCATTGAGACCCAACGGGCTCCTCACATTTGTATTAAAGCTTCCACAAAATGCATACAAGAAATTCTTCTACAGTCAATTCTTAAGAAAATTTGGAACCTCCTTTCCTCTTCTGATCTAGCTTATATAGAAACCTCCATACATGAGCGAGAAGATATTTTTTGGAAAAATATCTTCTACACGTGCCAAATTTTTTTTAAAGGTCCTTATCAAAATAACCAAAACTTATGATGAGGAATAAAGGCCTCTCATCATTTACAGTTAGGCACTGGCCATTCTGAAACAAAATGCTAAATAACAGTCTTAGCAGAAAAGTAAAATGCTGGAGTGAAACATAAATTCCACTTGAAACTTGAAAATAACTAACTAAAGTAAAAGCAAAAAGGCCGCTAGGACCGGATCATGAATTAACAGTGTTTCAATTGGCGAGATGGGGTCGAGGCGGTTGCTAACACAGGTGGCGGAACATTTGCGGACGAGCTGGCGATCTGGTTGACAAATTGGGTGCACCTCTGCTGACTGTCTGCTGAAGGTTCAGGGATAGCAGCAAATCCTTCCACCTTGATAAAGGCCTCAGTGAGATCAATTAGGCTTGCCTTGGTAGGGATCTTATGTTTTATTAGATGAAGGAGGACGAACTCTGGGCGGAGCACTGAGACAATTGTTTCTGCTTTTAACCGAGCGGTTTTATCTGATAAGGTGTCTGTCCGATCCCTTTCTTCGTGGAGCCGTGCTTCATATTCGGGTAATGATCGCAGTATGGAAGGGGTGGTAGGGTCCCAGCATGACGAACATATAAACACTTTTAAAAACGAAAGGAAAGCAGAGGGAATATGAGGGACGGAATACCTGTGCAGTAGGGAAATCTGCTCAAAAAACAACGCAGGGTGTTGATAGTGATTGGGTAGACTTTGGCACTAGCTCCCACTTAGTTTATACCGTAGCTGGAAAACCTGCGAATTTTACTGCAGTAAAATACGGGAAGACTGTTATCTATGACTGAGCATTTTGAGGTAAAAAGGTGGAGAGGTGGAATAAACAAGGGGAAGTGTCGTAAGGACACTGACAGTGGAGCACGCGGCGCATAGGGATTGGGTGTCAGCTGGAAGCAGGTGAACACTGCGTGTCGGGTTTAATACTAGTATGGGCTTCAGTACCAGTTCGCCTAGAAAACTTACCTTACCTCTCTGCCGTGTAAACCATACGATTCTTGAAACACATTATTCGCAAGACGAGTTAAATACACAACATACCAGTCTCTAGGGCCTGGCATTCCGTTCTGCCACGTCACTGTAATTCCGCGCTTTGCTCTGCCACGTTGCCTTTACCTTGGGTCCACCCCATGGCACGTCACTGTAATTCCGTGGGGGTATGGGCCTCTTCCCTCTCCCGCTTCTTGACCCCTGTGGAAATCCCATATGGGGAGTTCCCTCACTTGCATATTATGGTTGTGGCAAGCCTTTTAATTATTTCGCTTTTTATTCTTTGTACCATACCTTTGCGCTTTTTGCATTACCGTTACCCTTTTGCTTTATATTTTGACCCTTCTCGTACATATGTTTCATTTCAAGTGCAATACTTGTCTCATCATCGTTTCCCCTTAATCGACCTTTTAAATGTTTCACCATCAGCCATAAAATTCAACACATGTCTATCCAAAGGTTAATTCGGAAAAATGAATGGTGTTAATTAATGATCAACACCTCCGATCATATCGCAACTGTCGATCTGATCCATAGATCGACGGTCCATATTCATCTGCCTCGGTGGTCCCCGCGCCAGAGCACTATGCAGAAACCGGCGGTTTCTATCACACCGCCTTTGAGAGGAGGGTGGTAATTTTTGTTTGGCAGTGATTCCACTCACCGGCTGACACGTGGCTGCATGCACTATTGGGAAACCACCCTCCTCACGCGTTATAGTTCAACTGTGGACCTGACATGATATGCACGTACACCATCCGATATGAAGCTGTCCATCCAACGGTGATCACACCACGAAGATGCTCGGGAGTTAGCCCGAGGCAAACAGGACCCCTGGCCCACCATCCGTCGCCCTCCGATGCGTTTTCCACCGTCAATCTCCTCCTGAGATCAGACGGTCCGGATTTAATTTACACCCCGCCATTGACCCGGTCCCGCCACGTCACCTTTCCACGTGTTTTCATCGCATTTTCATCTGTCCCCTATATATTTCATTTGAAGGTCAAATGTTAATGTTTTACCTTAAAACTCCCTCTCCCGCCGTCTTCCAAATGCATCTCCATAGTTCCACCACCTGTCCTCCAGTCCCCCATTACGTCCGCCCACCCCATGCATGGATTTCTTAACATGTTTTCATGTTTTGCAGGGTTCCAGGTGGCGAAAGCCTCCTCTGTTCACAGTCATTTTTATAGTGGCACAAAATGCAGGAAAATACCATTTTTCAGGGACTAAGATTATGGAGAAAATGCCTGAGAAGGCGTTAAGACATGATTCTCATTAAATGAACAGAGTTAAAATCTATAAAACCTGTCCAGAGCCATTAAAGCACAGTTTTCACAATCAGAGACAGTAATGGAACGACAGAGAGCATCAGTGAAAAAGCAGAGAACTTAAGGCATGTAATTGAAGATCGTGAGCCTTAATCCAATAATTTAAAGGCAGGGTACCAGATTGAAGACCTCGTCAAGTAACGCAGAGGTCCCGATAGGGCCTTGGGCACAGAAAACAACACCAACAGTGTTTCACCATCAGCAGAATGTTCTTCCCCATGAAAGGACAGAGTGCCCATACAATTTTCATTCTATGCCGTGTTCTAGAGATGTTTTCTACCCTGACAACAGTCTTGATGCTACGAGTGCATTTGTTTCACAGTATGGCAGACCCAAGCATCATTATTCTACCTTTTGTTTATTCACCAGAGTACTGCAGTGGTGCTACAACAAGTACACCAAAGACATACCTAGAGTAAATTGCAGCCTGACGAATACCATTCTTTCAACCAAATAGTACAGAAGTTCAATGCTTAGACATTTAAAACAGAATGAGGTCTTGACCCCCTTCCTCTTCTAAGTTTTAATGCTACATTTAGTTTTCCATCTACCTCCTCAGCCTCTTTTCAGCTATAAAATTCATGAAGAAACTCATTGTAAAGGTTGTTGATCGGCTATCTGTGAATTGCAAGTTGTTTCTCTTGAGACATGTTCTCTGTGTAAAGTTGTAAGATAGGCCAAGGAAGATGTTTTCAGACCAAATATCAAGCTATTGGTAATGTTGTACTTGAATGGTGTTGCTCTTTAATATGACAAGCACATTTCTTTGGATCCTGATTTAAAGCAGCGGTGATGTTTTTTTGTCTTTGTCTATGTTTTCCTTTTTAGTTCATTACACTTCATTTCTTCTGGCACGCATAAGAAATCTGGCATAGGATTCACCCTTGTTAGGTACCCTATGTTTTTGCTCTCCCTGCCTTCAATTTTTTCTGCTATTTGTGTTATCTGAGGATTGATTTCAAGCTAATTTAACCAGTGTAGTGGTCAGATATACTACTAGCTGATGTGTGAATTAATGAATCAGTTCTTAGATGTGCTTGGTAGGTTTTAAGTGAATGAATTGGGATACTGGGAGTCTAGAACTCTGTCTCTGTCTCACTAGGATATTTTTCAATTAATTGAAAACTTCCTAAGTTCCCTTAAGCTGGATGCCAAAGCATTGAGAGTTCAAAGTCTCTCTCTGATCTCAGGTTTTCACCTTTGTGTTTAAATCTTTTATGTTTCCTTGTCTGAAGAGTTAACCTTTTAGGTTCTGGATCACAGGTTGTCCAATGGCATGTCCTGTCCTTGGATCTGATTCCTGAAAGGTCACCTTGGAGGTTTCCTTGCTTTCACCTTCTCTCTTACCATTTCATGCCACACTATCATCTTTAAGATCCAATGCTTTAGATGACTAGCCCAACTGAAAGTCTGCATATTAAATAGCAAGTAAACCCTTTCCTGACCCCATTTCCCAATGGTCTTGAATTTTCTCTGAATATTTCTCTCCTTTGCCTAAAATCCTCTTTACTCATCCTTGTCTTATATTGAACCCTTCTTTCCTGATTCCCAACAACCAAACATAAATCAAACAAATCCCGTGCCTATAACTAGCCTAACATCTTAAACTTGAGCTTCAAAGACATAAAATATTTCCATACATATAGAGAGATCCCTCTCTAGACCCAGGAGGGCTAGATCCTGAGGTCTGAAAGTGGTTCTGATGTTGTCTCATCTTTTGGTCTTGCCAATCTGGCCAAAACATGGGAACCCCAACACCATGATTCATAAACCTCCTTGAGGTTTTGAACATCAATCTTTGTCCATATTTTCCGCATTCAATGATTTTATGGCCAAATTCCTTACAGTAAAAACAATACCCATAGAAACAATTTGCAGACCTGATGAGAGGTTGTCTTCTCCATTTGTTTGCTTGAGACAGTCTCTTCATTGTTTGCATCCTTTGCTAGTTTGAATTACTCCTCCTTGTATGACAGTATGCAACAATATGTCCCAGCTTGTGGCAGGCATAATAGGTGGCATTTTTCATAGGAGGGAAGAATCTCCTTTGATGGCTTCCAAATTTGACATACTCAGGGGTATAGGAGCCTTTTTCTGTTGGCTGAGTATTTATTTCATTCTTTGTTATTAGAGGTTCCTTCTGGTTTCTATCTCCTTCATTGCATGTTTCTTCTTTTGTAGGAATCATTTGTGCTGCTTCATCATCCTTATTTTCTTTTACAAAAATAATATTTTTGTTTTCCTTTTCTTTGCCTTTACTTGATTCTCCTTCATAGCCTATCCCATTTTTTATCAGAGGAGATCTTTGAGCATCCAGGATTTCATTCAACTTACCAGATCTTGTCACTTGAGAAGAATTTATTGACACTTTCCTTTGGGCATTTTCTAATTTCTTCCTCAAGCATACTACTTATTCTTCCAACTTCTCTTGTTCCCAAATTTTATCCTTGATTTGATTAAGTAAAATGTCTTCTATCTTCTTGGCTTCTTCAAGCTCTAATTTCAGCTGAATGAGGACTTCTTAATTTTTTTCTTCTCTTACATACTTGAGGAGAATGTATTTTTGTTTTCTGCACTTCAGTTTGAGTCTCTCAATCTCCTCCAGGGCACTTCTTAGCTCCCCCTCAAGATCAACTTCACCTTCTTCTTCATCTTCTAGAAGGAGTCCTTCAAGTTCTTCTATGGCCATCAATATAAATTCAGAGGTTCCTTGAGGGTTCATCTGAGTCTTTAGATGCACTGCTTTCTTGTTGAGCATAGAAATACTTTCTATTGAATTTCTTTCCTTTTTGCCAGTTCTCTGATGTAGTTTTCTCTGATTCTTCAGCCTGATTCCTTGCTTTCTTATGAGGACACTTAGCAACATAGTGTCCAACTCTTCCATAGTTAAAGCATTTAAATGGAAGTTTACCTTTATATTTATCTGAGCCTCTATCCAGTTTCTTGACAAATTTGGCCTCTTCTTCATCAGAGCAAGAGCATATATCTTCCTTTTCTTCTTTCTTCTTCTCTGTCTTAAAGGTTTCCTCCCTCACATTTGACTTCTTCTGTGGAAATCTCATCTCATAGGCCATTAGATTTCCAAGTAACTGGTTCATGGTCAAGGTTTCCCAATCAGCCGTTTCTTCTATGGCAGAAACCTTGGGGTTAAAGCTGGGTGGAAGAGATCTCAGAATATTTTGAACAATTACAGCTTCTTTTATGGTTTCCCCTAGAGCTTTCATGTTATTCACTATTTCTGCAACCCTTAAAAAGAAGCTGGCAATGTCTTCATCATCATTCATTTTTAAGTTCTCAAACTGGGCTCTATAGACTTGAAGTTTGGCAGTCTTCACCTTCTTGTCTCCCTCATGGATGTTCTCTAGAGTATCCCACATCTCTTTGGTAGTCTTGCTGTGCATTACTTTGAAAATTCTGCCTCACACAGTCCATTTAAGATTGCATTCATGGCCTTCACATTGGCTACAAAATCTTGTTTAGCTTCTTTCTCTGAGTCAGTTTCCTTTGGGGCATATCAAAATTCCATAGCAGCCCAAAATTCTATTCCTAGAGACATTATGTATGCTCTCATTCTGATTTTCCAGAAGGCATAATTAGCACCGGTGAAAAAAGGGGCTTTATTGGTTGAGCTTCCTTCTTGACTAGCCATTCTGGGGACCTAGGATCTCCTTTCAGTTGTTAAACTGGTACAAAAGGAACCCGTTCTGATACCAATTGTTGAATCTTTAGTTAAAATAAGGGGGGGGGGTGAATCAGTTTAACACATACATGAGCTTTTTAAAACTTTTCATCAAGCTTATTTACAACTTAATTTTATAACCAACTTAATATGTGAACAGTCTTAATATGTAGCAGCAAGTATTAAGATAATGTGACACCAAACTTATTATGAGAGCAACAAGCATTAAGCAGATTGGATAGAACATATCAACACATAGGCAACACACACAGAGACAACAGATGTAAGTGGAAACCCATAAAGGGAGAAAACCACATCTTATTATTGTTGTGATGCAAAGGAAAGCTCCAACTTCCTCTCACCACTGTTTTTCTGCAGGCACCAACCCATAGGAGGATCCAACCTCAGTCAGCTACAAATGACATCTATCAAGCTTCAACTTGATAGGGAAGCTCCAACTTCCTCATTCTATCAAAAGAAAATATTTGCTGATTTACCTTAGATATCAGCTCTGTTTTGTAGCATCTCTTTCTGCTCCTCCTTTTTCTTATCTTCTCTGCCTCAATTCTTCATACTCTGCATTCTCCAACCGCATATCACTATGATATCCTTTATACAGTTTTCCTCATAACTGTTCGTATTCCACAGGGAATCCAAAGTGAATAGCCCTGACTCTTCACCTTTTGCCTCCTTACTCCTTTATCCAGCTCATTTAGAAAACTACAGCAATTTGTACAATTTTCAGTTTTACAGTGGAGTTTTGTTTCCTACGGAGACTTTCCAGTGCATCAAAAACAATATAAACCAATTAAAAAGCGTTTACATTCAGTTACAATATGGCTTACAAATCAACCCATTCAGTTTTTGATCATCGGGTGTTTGTCTTTTTTGTGACTGTCTCTGTCTTTTTCGGCTCTGCTTTCTCTCCTGTTCACTGCCATGGTGTAATTGCTGCATATATGTAACTGCGCTTTTTATATAATGCAATTCAAATCTCAGCGTAATAATAAAGCACTTTTAACATATAAACTTCCCTTTCTGTATAACGCAAATTCCTCTCGGCGATATAATCATAATAGACAATTTTAATATATAAAATGCCTTTTCGGTCTCACAAATCGATCCTTTATTATGCTCCGATGTGATTACACCTCTTGCGATGGTTCCGATGCGATTGATCGCAATCAGAACTTTCAATTGTATGTTCTAATATTCAGCTTTACTTCGATGCAATGGCTCACTGTTCACTTTCACTTCACTGCACTGACGCGATTGGAGTTCTCCGATGCGATTAGCAAAGGCCCCACCATGTAATCAAACAGCTCATATCCGCTGTCCATCCTTCAGCAAATCTGATGGCTATCATCCGATCGCTCAATCGCAATCAGAACTTTTAGTTTGTTCGTTACTTTTTCACCTCCGATGCAATGAATCGCTTCGATGCACTTTAAGCCAGAACAAAAAAAATATGAGTCACCGTTTATAACATATCGGGTCCGCAATCGCAATCGAAACTTTTAATTAACATGTTCCGCTGTTATGATTTTCTCCGATGCGATTAGTGAGGGTCCCACCTTATAATACATCGTTTGTTTCAAACCCGAACAAAAGAACCTTTTGTTCTTTTAATCTCGCGCACAAGAATATAATACATATGTTGTATACTGTAACCTTGGTCGCTTGTATATAAGGCGCTACATACATATATATACTTTGCTGCTTTAACTTTTATGTATCCTTCAGCTTGGGTTAAGATTCTCGGAATAAGCATGCATTGAAATCTTTCGTTTTACATGGGGTCCCACACTACACATATAATATCCTCCGTCGACATTATATTAAGTCTTTGACTCAGACTTAAACCCAACACTAATATATGTAGTTATATAACTTTTTGGGCTCCAGAGTTACTTTAACTCGCCTTGTTTATAATTATATAATGCACTGTCTAAAGTTTGGGTTACCTCTTCGTTAATCCGCAACATAGTCGGGGTCCACAATTAATATATATAAACATATCAATCATTCAGCATTTTCTCCAATGGTTAATCACTAACCATTAACGCGATAATTCAACTGGGCCCACTGCAACTTATATCCACATATACAATGTTTTATACGCCTTGTATTACAATCTTGGTCCCCTTTTAACACACTGCTCATATCATATTGAACCCCTTCCTTTGTTTATTATCTCAAGTGTATTAACCCGACGCGCAACCTTCTTAACCCGCTCTCTAAGGTTTGAACATGAAATAATAAAACACTTTCATACTCCCGACCTTATCACATAATGTTATAACAATGGATTTGATGCCCTTAATTAAACACGCAAGCGTTTATAACCTTCCAACCATGGCTTATAACATTAACCCAACACTTTATAATGTATTGCATTCACGGGCATGTAACTTACCTTCCGCCTATTTATTAACTTTTGTAAATACACACAATATGCTGAACTTCACATAAAACTTGGCCCCGTAGCCATGAATGTAGGTCCCATAGCCTCGGTTCTCTTCCCCGCAACTTCTCTTTTGATTGGACGGTCAATCTACTCTCGCGCTCCAACTGAGATTTGGACCCCCATCCGACGGACGATGCGCAATATCGCGCAACTTATATGCTCGTCACATAATTCTCCAAAATTACGCGAAAAAAGTTGTATTAGAAAACCAGTTTAGGACACGTGGCAATCAATGACATATATCACATTATTTTTGACAATTCTGCTTACCACTTTAACTGTCGCACAAACCCACTATTTTTTGAGCGCCGGTTTCACTGTTTTCTCAGGGTTCCGTCTAGCACATGGTTCTGCTTCATCAAATTTTAACTATTATTAAAAGAATTCCCTCTTTCGCTCCTGTTTCCTCTTGCGTTCTCGACATTATAATACGGTGCTACCATACGTTGAACACCTGACTCCATTAGGTTTTCATTGTGTAATTACGGTTCCTTTCTTGGTTCTACGCCCTTATTGGTTCCACAGTCGACTGAGTTATTCCTTTGAAATGGGGTCTCATTGATTGTTTAGTGTCTTTGCCATATAAGCTCCGCCTCTGTTATTTGTTTTTCGGTTCTGCCCTTTCTGCATGGTTCTGCATCTCCTGTGTTCATTTCACAATGGATTTGTTAACGGCTCTGCCTCTGTATTCCCTGTCTCTGTTTCACTGTACTCTCTGCAACCTTTCTCTGCCGGTCGACCGTTTCATTTCACAACTCTGCCTCTGTATTCTATGTCTCTGCATCCTCTGTCTTGTGCATGACTGTTTCACTGTACTCTGTATTCTCTATCTCTGCATCCTCTATCTTGTGCATGACTGTTTCACTGTTTCACTGTACTCTGTCTCTACATCCTCTTCTTTTACTACCTTGCTTCTTTTGCTGCTGCTTGACCCTCTCTACATCTTGCTGCCTCTTTTTCTCTCTCTGCTTCTATGCTGTCTCCTTTGCCATCAATGACAAAATTTCCAACAAAACTTGCAATAGTACCCTATCAACCATAGAAATAATCGAATATGATTTAGGGTTTTGAGGATTTTCCATTTCTTAATGGCTTTAACTTTGTTAGTGTCTACATTAACACACTCATGAGATACAATATGACCCAAATATTCCACATAATGAACTCCAAAGAAACATTTGGAGGGTTTTTCATATAATAGTTTCTCCTCCAATAATTTTAGCACCTTGTCAACATGTTGAACATGATCATGCCAGGAATTGTTGTAGATTAGTATATCATCAAAAAATACTAACAATTTTTTCTAAGGAAGGGTTTGAAAATGGAATTCAGCAAACCTTAATGTGGAAGGTGAATTAGTAAGGCCAAAAGGCACGAGAAAAAAATCATAATGACCCTCACGAGTTATGTATGCTATTTTCAGAATGTCTTCATTCTTCATTCTAATTTGATGATATCCTGAACGAAGATCCAACTTGGTGAAGTAAATTTCTCCATGTAATTCATCCAACAGTTCATCAATGACAGGAATGGGAAAATGATATTTAATAGTGAGCTTGTTGAGCTCCTTATAATCTGGACACATGCGTCGTGATCCATCCTTCTTGTGCACTAATACTACTTGAGCATAGAAAGAACTTTGACTAGGTTGAATTATACCAACCTCTAGCATTTCTGCAACCATACGTTCAATTTCACTCTTTTGGGCATAGGGATATCTATAAGGCCTGATGTTTGGAGGAACACTTCTTGGAATCAAATGAATAACATGATTATGATTGTGAATAAGTGTAAGACTTTGGGTGTCTCAAATACCTTTGAATGATTGATCTGTATATGAAATATTGAGGATTATGTCAAAAATTGCAAGTGAATGGATTAGGGTTTTTAACCTATTATGTCAAATTCATTAACACATAAACATGATTTAAAACTCAGTTTTTACAGAAATAATGAAGACAATAACACCATAACAATGAACACAACAAAAGTGATGAAGGATTTCACCCCTCCTGGGCTACATCTCCTGGTCCAGCTTCCAATGGTTGGGCCTCTTTCATTATGCTAAAAAAAGTGTGTTTACATCAATTTACAGTGCTCAAATGCTTAAACAATGTCTCTAATGGCTCAAAAATAGTAAAAAACCCCTAGTTGGGCTCTTTTTGTTCCAAAAAAGGCTAAAAAATAAATGAGTTATGCTCCAATCAAGTTATGCACTATCTGTCCTACAATTCGCACTTTCCTGCAAATCATCGTACAAAATCCGACTTTTTCGGCCACATGGGGCGACAATTTCACCCCGCATCGGCGAGATTCCTACCGTGCTAGGTAAAAATTGTCACCTCCTTAAATTTCCTATGTTAGCCTTTATCCAGCTAATCAAGCACGAAGTGGCTTCATTCACAGTGTTGATTTCGAATAGGTACAACTTCACGTCAGAATAAACTTCGGGTTGACTTAACCTGGGTTCGTTGGTGGTTGGGTTTCAGAATCCACCTTGGTTTTGTTTTAATTATGTCGCGTCATTTAACTAAACCATATAACATAAAAATTACCGTGACATGTGGCCACCTCATTCCCTGATCATCAATTTATAAATTCTCCCTCCGGTTTGACGATAACATTGACATTAACCATTAACAATTAGCACATGTGAACGCCATAACCTAATGGTCAGGTTAACCACCATTGAAATCACTATACATTTTCCACCCAAGACTTTAGCATATGGTTTATTAAACATTTTTTCGTTGGTTTATATATTCATTGGTTCATACATTTTCAACTTTGAGTTATACCATATCATATGGTTTGAATATGATTCATGCCATTGAAATAACTGTGTTGCATAAAATTTGGATATGGGTTTTGTATTATGGTTTGGTGGTGTTAAATCTATCCGCCCACCGGATAAAACTTTATGTTATCAACTTTAGACATAATACATTTGGGGTCGATGTTATCCCTTAACCCTAATTCATGGACAGGGGTCAGGGGTTAACCCCGATCCCCACCCCCTATTTCCAAACACATAAACTTCATATAACACATAAGGACTATAGAGGTTAAGCAACAAACTAGAGTAGTTGGTTAGAGGTTTCGTTGGTTAGTTGGAGGTCTCACACTTGAGTCCGATGGGTTGCTCAACCTATACAAAAATTTTACATGGCGACCAGGAGGCCACGTGGCAGCTTCTGTTTGGCCCACGTGGTCCTATCTGGTTGGTCCAACACATCAACACTTAAACCAATAAAATAAAACCAATTTAGATCCACTAAAATTCTTCCAAATGTCAAACAACCATTGGCCAATGAAATAAAAGTCACCTGCCCAGTCATGGTCTAGTCAGCAGTAAAAACTGCTAACTATGCACACCTGTACAACCAAATAAAATTTTTTGTTGTTTCCAAAAATGGATATAACGTGATATCGAGAGCATCAGATGTCAGATTTGAGCGAAATGGGTTGCGCTGGATTCAAAACGACAAGATCTACGCACTGGTGCTAGTTTCGAGTCATTCTGAGAGGTTTGAAATTTTAGAATTAAATTGATCCACCGGATCATTCCTCCCCATCGGAAGTTTTTAGACCGCCAAAATCTCTTTATCCATCAAAAAATAGATGACGGTAAAGCTCCTTCACCCTTCCAGTCTTAATCCAATGAAATTTTCTTGAATTCGACACTTTGAGATTTTCATGAAAACACAACATTTTCCCTGATTTTGTAGACCTTGTCTTGCTGTCATATATAACATATTACTGCATTTTACCAGAATATGTAGAACAAAAACTTTCCCTTGAAGGAATAAACACATTCCCTCCTCGGCCGTCAATCAAAGGAAACTTAAATAATCTAAAATTCTTCTCACCTTGAACACTATCGACATGACAATGTTGAACATTTCTAGCCTTACTCTTGGCTCGACCCTTGACCAAATGTGATTGCCATCGCCATTCAACATCTCTTTTCAAAGGCAACACATCATGAAAACCACAAGAATAAATTTTGGAACCAATTCCTTCTTTGTCAAATTTCTTTTTCACTTTCTCTTTTGCCTCCGCATTCTCTAACTCTGGCATCTTATTCACACCATTCAACAATGATGCATGTTTTTTCAAATTTAACTCATCTTGTTTACCTCTTTTAGGAGGCAACATGTTAGAATCCTGAAACATATTATCACATTCATTAGAAACATCTATGAAATCAGATTTTTCTTTTGATTAGTTTCCTTAAAAGGATTCATTCACAACATCTTTATGCTTGAATATTAACAAAGCAAAATTCTGACTAGCATTAACAATTGTCTTAATTTTTCCAACATTCATAAGAGACAAACTCATATTCTTACTATGCGCTCTAACAATATACTCAATCCCATTGTTAAACAAGTGTGAATTATTCTCATTTCAATGAAATATTTCTCTCCTAACCATAAAGATAAGGGATTCCCAAAACTATACCACAAATATCAAGCAGAATTACATCAATTTCAACTTCATCAAGAAAGTTTGCAGTGATTGCAAGTCTAAGGATGCACCTCCTTGTAACCTGCAATTTTTCATTCTCACATATCCAACCTAAAGGATATGGTCTAGGATTTGGAATAGTCTCTAAATTTGACTTCTTGAAAATGTATTGAGAAATAAGATTCGCTTGTGAACCACTATCAAACAATGTGTCTATCTTGGTATGCTTTGAAACAACTCTAATATGGAAAAGCTCAATTCTTGTTTCTTCATCTTGAGTATCATTAAGACAACTTGAATAACTAGTACTTGTAATGTCCTTACCTTTCAAACCCATCACTGTGATATTTGTTTCATCTCCAGAATCAAAACTTAAATCATGTTTCGTGTTGTATAGTTGCAGTTGTCTTCTCCTTCTCCTTGTTTTACAACTTATTGGTCTCGTCTCTATATGAAGTTTCCATCAATGATATTCATCATGTCCATCTTTGGAACAATGTCTGCATGTGAATTTTTATTTCTCCATCTTGATGGAAGAACTCTTCTTTCCTTTTACCTTAAACTTACCGTTACCTTTTTCTCGAGAAAAGGTATTCTCACTTGTTTCATATGAAACATATTTCCCTCTTTCCTCTAGATGTGTGGCCTATCCAAAAACTTGAACTAAAATTGTAGGGTTAAACATGAGAATTTCATGTCTTAGATAGCTATGCAAACCTCCAATGTATTTCAAAAAATTATCATGAGATGTAAAATCTACACCCAATATTAATTCTCTTCTTTTAAACCCTTGAGTATAGCTTTGCACACTTTGTCCCTTTCCTTGCCTAAAGTTTTTCCAATCCATTATATATTTCTGCATGTAAGGTAATGGATAGAATTATCTTCTTAATGCAGAAACAAAATCATTCCAAGAGGTTAATACCTTACCATGTTTCTTCACGTCCTCTTGAGTTTTGGCTTCCCACCAAATAAGTGCTACACCTTCCAATCTTAATTAAGCAAGCTAAATCTTGGTGTCATCATCCTTGATCCTTTGTATCCTACAATACACTTCAAGCCGACAAACCTAATTATCTAATACCTCAACATTTACCTTTCCATCATATTTAGGCATATCAAAATTTATGTCAATTTTCAAAAATGGAGTTTTACCATTTCCCTTTGGAGACTGTGGAGGTGATTGTGAAGGGCTTGTTGTGGAATATGATGATGGTGAAGATGGTGGTGTAGATGGAGGTGAAGAGAGTGGTGGTGTCAAAGGTGGTTTGTCACCATTCCCTCCATTAACTTTTGGATTCTTGTCCCTACCTCCTCCATATCCTCTTGAAGACTTATCTCCCTTTTGAGGATTAGAGCTCTCACCTTGCAACCTTGTGTTTCTCTCTTCATAAAGAACTTTCACCATTTGTGTCATGTCAAAGAATGCTTTTCTGAAAGCCTTTTCATCCTTTGACATATTTTCAGGCTCTCTTTTATGTGACATGACTGTTGAAGCTTCAGGTACAATTTGAGGTGAAATTTGTGGTGGATATTGTGGCAATTGTGCTCTCCTTGTCCTTGACCTAACCCGAGGACTCGAAACTACAATCTTTCCTTCTCCTCCCTTGAGCTTCAACCTTGTAAGCATCAGAAACACTTGCAAACAAATTAAACCCTCAAAGAAACAAATAACTAAAGAATCAAAGCTTTGATACCAAACTGATCTGTATATGAAAGCTTGAGGTTTATGTAAAAATTTGCAAGTGAATGGATTAGGGTTTTTAACCTGATCTTATGTCAAATTAATTAACACATAAACATGATTTAAAACTCAGTTTTTGCAGAAATAATGAAGACAGTAACACCATAACGGTGAACAAAAAACAATAAGTGATGAAGGAGTTCACCCCTCCTGAGCTACATCTCTTGGTCCAACTTCCAATGGCCGAGCCTCTTTTATTGTGATAAAAAAAAGTGTGTTTACATCAATTTAAAGTGCTCCAATGGCTCCAGAATAGCAAAAAAACATAGTTGGGCTCTTTCTGTTCCAAAAAAGGCTAAAATTTGAATGAGTTATGCTCCAATAAAGTTTTGCACTATCTCTCCTATAATTCTCACTTTCCTGCAAATCATCCTACAAAATATGACTTTTTCGGCCACGTGGGGCAGCAATTTTTCCCCACGTTGGTGTGATTCCTGCCGCGCTAGGTGAAAATTTTCGCCTCCTTAAATTTCCTATGTCAACCTTTATTCGTCTAATTGGGCGCCAAGTGGCTTCTTTCGAATTTTTTATTTCTGACAGGTACAAATTGCTGTCAGAATAAAATTCAGGTTGACTTGACCTGGGTTCATTGGTGGTTGGGTTTCTAAACTCACTGTGGTTTTGTTTTAACTTTACCGTGCCATTTAACCAAACCATATAACATAAAACATTACTGTGACATGTGACCACCTTGTTCCTTGACCGCTGGTTTCTAAACGCTGCCTCCTGCTTGACGGTAACCTTGACATTAACCGTTAACAACGTGCACATGTGAGCACCATAACCTAACCGTTGGGTTAACCACCATTGAGTCCACCATCCGTTAACCACACAAGACTTTAACATATGGTCATAGTTTCATTAGTGTATATATCCACTGCTTCATATTTTTGTCACTTTGGATTATACCATATCATATGGTTCAAATATGATTCATGTCACTGAAATAATTGCGTTGCATAAAATTTGGATAGGGGTATTGTATTATGGTTTGGTGGTGTTATATATCTCTGCCCTCCGAACAAAAAATTGGGTTATCAACTTTATACATAATACATTTGGGTCTGGGGTTAGCCCTTAACCCTAGTGCATGGACGAGGGTCGGGGGTTAACCCCGGTACCCACCCCCGATTTCCAAACACATAAAATTCATATACCATATGAGGACTATAAAGGTTAAAAAACAAACTAGCGTAGTTGGTCGAAGGTCTTGTTGGTTAGTTGGAGGTCTCACACTTGAGTTTGGTTGGCTAATCAACCTAAAATTTTTTTTATATGGCCACCAAGAGGCCACGTGGCAGCCTCTAGTTGGCCCACGTGGTCCTCTCTGGTTGGTCTAGCACGCCAACACTTAAAACAATTTTGAACCAATAAAATGATGCCAAGTGTCAAACAACCATTAGAAAATGAAAGACAAGTCACCTGCCTAGTCATGGTCCAATCAGTAGTACAGACTTAAGTGAAAATTTCCGCCTCCTTAAATTTCCTATGTCAGCCTTTATCCCACTAATCGGGCACCAAGTGGCTTCTTTCAAATTGTTGATTTCAGGCAAGTACAACTTGCGGTCAGAATACAATTCGGGTTGAATTGACCTGGGTTAATTGGTGGTTGGGTTTTTGAACCCACCGTGGCACCATTTAACCAAACCACCATTTAACCAAACCATATAACATAAAACATTACTGTGACATGCGACCACCTTGTTCCCTGACCACTGGTTTCTAAACGCTGCCTCTTGCTCGACGGTAACCTTGACATTAATCGTTAACATCGTGCACATGTGAACACCATAACCTAACCATTGGTTAACCACCATTGAATCCACCATCCATTAACTGCGCAATAATTTAACATATGGTCATAGTTTCATTAGTGTATATATCCACCAGTTCATATGTTTTCCACTTTGGGTTATACCATATCATATGGTTCGAATATGATTCATGTCGTTGAAATAACTGTGTTTCATAAACTTTGGATAGGGGTATTGTATTATGGTTTAGTGGTGTTATATCTGTCTTTCCGCTAAACAAAAATTTCGGTTATCAACTTTATACATAATACATTTGGGTCTAGGGTTAGCCCTTAACCTTAGTCCATGGATGGGGGTTGGGGGTTAACCCTGGTCCCCACCCCCGATTTCCAAACATATAAACTTCATATAGCACATGAGGACTATCGAGGTTAAAAATAAAACTAGCGGAGTTGGTCGGAGGTCTTGTTGGTTAGTTGGAGGTCTCACACTAGAGTCTGGTTGGCTTATCGGCCTAAACCAAAATTTTACATGGCCACTAGGAGGCCACATGTCAGCCTCTGGTTAACCCACGTGGTCCTCTCTGGTTGGTCCAACATGCCAACACTTAAAACCAATTTTGAACCACTAAAATGATGCCAAGTGTCAAACAACCATTAGACAATGAAAGAAAAGTCACTTGCCCAGTCATGGTCCAATTAGTAGTACAAAATCAGGTGAAAATTTTCACCTCCTTAAATTTCCTATGTCAGCCTTTGTCTAGCTAATCAGGTGCCAAGTGGCTTCTTTCAAATTGTTGATTTCAGGCAGGTACAAATTTCCGTCAGAATAAACTTTGGGTTGACTTGACCTGGGTTCGTTGGTGGTTGGGTTTCTGAACCCACCATGGTTTTGTTTTAACTTTGTTTCGCCATTTAACCAAACCATCTAACATAACACATTACTGCGACATGTGACCACCTTGTTCCCTGACCCCTGGTTTCTAAACGTTGTCTCCTGCTCGACGGTAACCTTGACAATAACTATTAACAATGTGCAAATGTGAACACCATAACCTAACCGTTGGGTTAACTAAAATTGAATCCACCATTTGTTAACCATGCAAGACTTTAACATATGGTAATAGTTTCATTAGCTTATATATCCACCGGTTCATATGTTTTCCACTTTGGGTTATACCATATCATATGGTTCAAATATGATTCATGTCGTTGAAATAACTGTGTTGCATAAAATTTGGATAGGGGTATTGTATTATGGTTTGGTGGTGTTATATTTGTCCGCCCGCCGAAAAAAAATTTGGGTTATCAAATTTATACATAATAAATTTGGGTCTGGGGTTAGCCCTTAACCCTAGTCCATGGATGGGGGTCGGGGGTTAACCCAGGTCCCCACCCCCGATTTCCAAACACATAAACTTGATATAGCACATGAGGACTATAGAGGTTAAAAAACAAACTAGCAGAGTTGGTTGGAGGTCTTGTTGGTTAGTTGGAGGTCTTGTGCTCCAGTCTGGTTGGCTGATCGGCCTAAACCAAAATTTTACATGGCCACCAGGAGGCCACACGGCAGCCCCTAGTTGGCCCACGTGGTCCTCTCTGGTTGGTCCAACACACCAACACTTAAAAAAAATTTTGAACCATTAAAATGATGCCAAGTGTCAAAAAACCATTAGATAATGAAAGAAAAGTCACCTGCCTAGTCATGGTCCATTCAATAGTATAGATTGCTGACTACGCACCACTGTACAACCAAATCAAATTTTTTGTTGTTTCAAAAAATAGACAGAATGTGATATCGAGAGCTTTTGATGTGAGATTTGAGCAAAACGAGTTGCGCCAGATTTAGAACGAAGAGATCTACAAAATGGCGATGGTTTTGATTCATTATGCAAGCTTTGAAATTTTATCATTAAACTGATCCACCGGATCAATGATTGTCCGATACTTTTTGGATATATGGAGAAGTAGATGATTTCGATGTTTGAACATCTAGTGAGCATAATTCTGCAAGTACTCCAAATTTTTCTTTCTTTAGAATATTTGTTATGCCATTAGAGATGATAATGTTTCCTATTTTTCCTGTGATACCCCTTGATTCGAATTCCTTTCCTTCCCAAAAAAAAATAAAAAAATACTTGAAAATTAAAATCTATCTTCTCCAAAGATTGCAATGATTGGACTCTTAGTACAATAGAAACACCACCCATTGGAGTGGAAAACATTGGAATTTCAATATATATTCAACCATGGATAGCTTGGTAATATGGTACTTTCTAGGTCAATTTATAGTTCCTCCCTTTGCAACCATCACTCAACACTCTGGTGCTGGATATAAGAAGAAATTCAATTCCTTGGATATATTACAATGAATAAAATTATGGGTACTACCTGAATCAGTCAACACTATTACCTTTTTCTTCTTGATATGTCCTTCTATCTTGAGAGTTTGAGGGGTGGTAATTTTTGCCAATGCATTACAAGATATTGTCGAAATCATTTTTTTCTTTCTTTGGGTTGGTTCCAGGTGCATATCCTCTTCTTTTGACATTTATTTTTCCTTTTCTTCTTTATGTTCAAAATATATATACAATAATTTCTTCTCAGCACACTTATGAGAAGAAATTATTACACGAAGTTAATCAGGATTTTGGTCCCTCGTGGTAAATTTTTTAGCTTCTAAAACTTAGAAAAAAAATTATAGAAAAAAATCCACGATGACCTGCTTGCAGTAGTGAAACCCTTGAATCCAAAGCTATGATACTAAATGTTATGCAACCAACTCATAAAATAGAAGAAAATATAATTCAACGACTTAAAAATTATCCTCTTCGAGGGGGAAACCTCCTTTACATTACATACACGAACAATTATTGGATGATACAAATGAAAATACCTCATTTATATATATAGGAGTATAAGGGGTCACAATATAATTAAAGCCTACATAACAATAATAATTTAAGGGCACAAAAATAACAATAGTGGGCTTCTATGGGGCACAAAAATAAAAATATGGGGGCTACATGGGCACAACAATAAAAATAAGAGGGATACACTAACAATAACAATAAGGGGGATACACTAGTATTATAGGGACCTAACAAAGGTGTTGTTATATTAAATTTCCTTGAGGTTTTGTACAAGAAATTTCTAATGCCTTAGTGAAGAAGATAGAGTCTGTAATTAATAGAAAGCAAGTGTAATTAATACAAAGCGAAAGCAAAGTGGCTCACCATGATTCATATTGTTTCACCTTGGGAGAAAATCTCTGGTTGGGGAGAAATCAGTGCCCAAGAAATTCATGTAAAACTTGAAAAGAATTAATTGTTTGTCCATTCATTTTGTAAAACCACAGAAATATAATTTAAATCCTTCAACTTTTCATATGAGAACAATTCTTTCACAAATTCCTTCTGATGTTGAATACAAATGACAGAAAGGACAAAAATAAATGATAGTGGAAAGTCTCATATAATGTGTTGTCTTACACATAATCTACTATATTGAACTTTAGAAGAAAAATGAATACCATGAAATGAAATATAGAATAAAGGAGTGCATCATTAAGGCTTCTAACTCTAACTCACAAGATTGTAACATTAGAGGCCAACAACTTCATTATTCAATTATGAGAGAATAACATTAACAAAAGATGAAATAAGAAAGACAAAACATATCCAACAAGTTCTGGAAACTCTGTGAAAAATTTATTCATCAACATATGAAAGTAAAGTACAAAAATGTAGTGCTCTGAGGTCCAAAAATACGAAACCTCACTTCTTCTTTCCAAGTATTTTTATACAAAATTTCAAAAGACAGTTATGAAACTGTCAACTCGCTAAACTACTTTGGAACTAACTATTCTCAACAAATTACATTCGGAAAATGAAATTACACAGAAAATAGAGTATTTCTGCCAAACAAAATAAAAATTGAACTTCACATTGGAATATTCTCTTTCATTGAACGATTTGTACTTCAGGAACAATGGAAGGTCCTATTCCTGTATCAGTTGGTTGAGGAGACATCCATTCTCTGCACCTCTTCCACATTTCTGCATTTTCATTTGGGCTTTTCATGAACTTGATGTGAGCCAATATAAATTATGTGATTTTGCTGTAGGTTGGCTTCTTAATAAATAGAGTTCTCATCATCCAAAGAAGTTGGAAGTCTCTATGTTGTAACATTATTTGGTTTTGATAAGTTAGAATTTTAGAAAAAAATAAAAATAAAAAATGTTAGGACTCATGATAAATAAAATTATTCATATCAAGAAAATGATAGGAATAATTTTCCCTAAAAAATGAAGGCAAAATTGTCAAAAAATGTTAGGAAAATAAATAAAAAATGATGGATTAGCTTCAAAATAAATTCGGAAAAAGGTTGCCTGTTTAAATGCGCTAATTATTTTAAATTAGGAGTTAATTATGTTTTGAATTTTGATTAAATTGCTTCATTAAAATATTAATCCTTATTGTAATATATGAACACATGTTTTTATCCTAAATTTTTCTAAATGACGAAAGCGTTTGTCGCTTGTGTTATCGTTCGAGCAATTTTGAAGGGTGGATCTTTTCTCGCCCAGATGAATGGCGTGGATGTATTTTCCACCCCCCTTGCCCATTTCCCGTTAACGGGGGGGGCGATAGCCCCCCCTGTCGGGGTCCAAGGCAGCGCCCCAGATTTTTTTTTTTGGTCCTTATTTTCTGGTGGGCGGATGCGCCCATGGTTTTGTGCATAGAGATCAAGAAATTTAATGGTTAGAGTTTTGAGTTGTGGAAGCTCAAGATGGAGGATTTGCTGGTGGATAAATATTAGTGGATCGCGGTAGATCCGGGTACTAAACCAACAAAAATGTTAGATGATGACTGGAAGAAGCTGGATCGGAAGGAAAAGAGCACAATACGGTTGTGTGTCTCAGATTCAGTATTGTTGAATGTATCTGGGGAAGCTACGGTGAAGACCTTGTGGGACAAGCTAGGGACTTTGTACCAGTCTAAGTCTCTGGTGAATAAATTGTTCCTGCGGAAATAGCTGTATAAATTGAGGATGAAGGATGGAGACTCAGTGACAGAGCATCTGAACGCCTTCAATACTGTGGTAAGTCAGCTATCATCTGTTGATATTAAAATCTCAGATGAAGATAAGTGCACCAATTTGTTCTATTCTCTACCAGATTCATGGGACAGTCTGGTTATTGCAATAGGTAGCAATACAACTACCTTGAATTTTGATGACATTGTCTCAGCCTTGCTGTCGGAGGAAATGAGACAGAGAAATATGGAGGGTCAGAATGGATATGCCTTATCTATACAAGGAAGGTCCCAGAATAGAAACAAGAACAAGGTTTTGAGTGGGAGATCTAAATCTCTTGGAAAGTTTGTAAAGGTCTGTTGGAAATGTGGAAAGGAAGGGCACTACAAAAAGGACTGCAGATATAAAGCTCCTGAGAAAGTAAAGGGATCTAATGATGCTCCTTCTGCAGAAGAAAAAACCACCTCGGATGAAGGTGGGGATGTGTATTTGGCTTATTCTTCAAATACACATGTAGATCATGAGTCATGGTTGATTGACTCGGGTGCATCCTTTCACTTCATTCCCCATAGGGAGTGGTTCTGCGAGTATGAAAAATATGATGGCGATGATGTCTTCTTAGGTGATGATAGGAAGGTCAGAATTTTCGGACGTGGAAAAGTCAAGCTGAAGTTGCAAGGTGGAAGGATTATAAAACTTCCTGCTATTCTGCACATTCCTACATTGGCCAGAAATGTGATTCCTGTAAGCAAGATGGATGATGCAGGTGTAAAAACAGTGTTCGAGAAAGATACCTGTAGGATGGTTTGGGGAGCACTGGTATTAATACAGGGAGTTCGGATTAGAACTCTGTACAAGCTTCAGGGCAACACTGTAATTGATGGGTGCAACAGTTCTGTGGTTCCCGAAAGTGGAGCGGAAAGCCTAGCGGTCTTTGGAGAAAAGACCATGCTATGGCATCAAAGGCTTGGACATATTGGAGAGAAGGGCCTTCGGATACTGCATGGAAATGGTATGGTAGAAGGTATGTCTAATAGCTCTATAGATTTCAATTTCTGTGAAAATTGTGTATATGGGAAGCAGAATCGGGTGAGTTTTCCTTCTGGTGCTAAGAGGGCGAACAAGATATTAGAGCTTGTGCATAGTGATGTGTTTGGACCTGTGTCGGTTCATCACTGGGTAAGTTTGTGTACTATGTTTCATTCATAGATGACTTCTCAAGGAATACATGGATATATTTCTTGAGGAAGAAATCTGAATTCTTTGACATATTTAAAGAATTTAAGGCTCTGGTGGAAAACCAAACATAGAATAAGATAAAGGTGCTGCGGACAGATAATGGTGGGGAGTTCTGCAAGAAGGAATTTGAAGAGTTCTATAAGAAGTGTGGTATATCATGGCAGAAGACTACTCCATACACACCTTAGCAAAACGGAGTTGCAGAAAGAATGAACAAAATGCTGATGGAAAAGGCAAGAAGCATGCTTAGTGGCACCAGGTTAGGACAAGAATTCTAGGTAGAGGCAGTGGATACTGCATGTTACTTGGTTAACAGATCACCTTCATCAGCGTTGGAGGATAAGACTCCACATGAGGTATGGACTAGTAAGAAACCCTCTCTTTCACATCTGAGGGTATTTGGATGTGATGCATATGTACATGTTCCAAAGGAGAAAAGGAGCAAGTTGGATGATAAATCTGAAAGGTGCATCTTTATTGGGTATAAGGATGGTTTAAGGGGTTACAAGCTTTGGAACCCGAAAACAAGGAAGGTTGTGTACAGCCGAGATGTGGTGTTTAGAGAGGTGAAAGATGTTGTTAAACATGAAGTCCTACCAAAGGAACTGAGAAGATAGAGAAGAAGATAGGTTTGAGCTAAAGGAGGATGAATCGGCTCTAAGACGAAGACTCGGAAGAGGAAGGCCAAACTCAGTGTGATAAGATCGGCTTGGGAAAGAAAGCAACCCGAAGGTATAGTCCATGCTTTCTATTCAGAATTTTGCTTTAACTATAACTGATGATGATCTTAGAACCATCAGGGAGGCTGTAGATTCAGAGGATGGAAAACTCTAGAAGGAGGCCACGGTTGATGAAATGGAATCCTTGCATAAAAATGAGGCATGGGATCTGGAGGACTTGCCGGCTGGAAGGAAGCCCATCAGGAGAAAATGGGTATTTAAGAAGAATATGAGTGTAGAAGGAAAGGTGGAGAAATACAAAGCTAGGTTGGTAGCAAAAGGTTATTCCTAGGTGTCGGGAATTGATTTTGGTGATATTTTTTCTCCTGTTGCCAAAGTTACTTCTATTAGATTACTTTTATTTTTTGTTGTTGCATTTGATTTTGAGGTAGAACAGATGGATGTGAAGACAAAATTTCTTCATGGGGATCTGGAAGAGGAGATCTACATGAAAGAACCTAAAGGCTTTATGGCGAAGGGGAAGAAAGAGCTGGTATGCAGGTTAAAGAAGTCTTTGTATGGGTTAAAACAGTCACCAAGGATGTGGTATCAGAAATTTGATACCCATATATGGGGACTTGGATTCACCAGAAGCAAGGAGGATCACTGTGTTTATTTTAAATTAATTGGTGACCATGTTATTTATTTGGTATTGTATGTGGATGATATCTTGTTGATTGGAAATGACACAGAAATTATCCAAGATTTGAAGACCCAGCTGTTCTCCAAATTCGACATGAAGGATCTTGGTTCTGCAAACTATATTTTGGGCATGGAAATTAAGAGAGATCGGGAAAAGAGGAAGCTCTGGTTAAACCAGAGGAAGTATGTCGAGACGATATTGCAGAGTTTCAATATGCAGGATAGTAAACCGGTGAATGTTTCGATTCCTGTAGGTACAAAGCTGTCTGTTGAACAGTGTCCCAAGACACAAGAAGAAGAGGAGGATATGTCCCATGTTCCATATGCAAGTGTAGTGGGTAGCCTGATGTATGAAATGGTCTGTACTAGACCAGACATTGCACATGAAATGGGAGTATAGAAGGTTTATGTCAAACCCAGGGAATGAGCATTAGACAGCCGTGAAGCGGGTTTTCAGATATTTACGTGGCACTAGTGATTATGGCTTGTGCTACCAGGGAAGACTAGGATTGGAAAGAGTGTTGGATATTCATGGTTTTTTTGATGCAGACTGGGCTGGAGATCTGGACCAAAAAATATCTAAAAGTGGGTATGTGTTTAGCCTATTTGGAGGTGCAGTTAGTTGGATGATTAAAAGACAGTCTGTAGTGGCTCTTTCAACTACAGAGGCATAATACATGGCAGCCACTCATGCAAACAAGGAAGCAGTTTGGTTGCAGAGATTGTGTTCAAGTATGGGGTTGGTGCAGCAAGCTATAAGGATAGATTGTGATAGCCAAAGTGCAATTTTCTTGGCTAAGAACCCTGCTTATCATTCAAAGACAAAGCACATTGATGTTCAATATCACTTTGCGAGAGATATAGTTGAGGCTAAAAGGGTGTTGCTGGTAAAGGTGGACACTTTGAAGAATGTTGCATATGCATTGACAAAGTTTGTAAGCACTCATAAGGTCTCTTGGTGTAGAGAAACAATGGGTGTTGCAGAACTGGGCTAATGACTATGCTCTCTTGTGGCCCCCTGTGGAAATAAAACAACAAGTGGGAGAATGTTGGGTATGTGTTATATTCTTTCCACGACTAATCACGCGTGGGGGGGTCACAGGGGGGGCGGGAGTCCCCCCTGTCGAGGTCTGGCGTAGTGCCTCGAAATTTTTTTTTTTGGTCCTTATTTTCTGGTGGGAGGATTCGCCCATGGTTTTTTGCATGGGTTTGCCCATGGTTTTGGGGTACGATGGTTTTTGGCCCCTGGTATTTTGTAGATCCAGTCAAGGGAACTACGGTTATGTTCTAATCCAGGGTTAATGGATTGGGGTTTATGTATGCTTCGGCATGTATATATATGTGTTGTAACACTAAAAGGAATATAATGAAAAATCAAGCTGGTCGTCCCGATTTGGGATCCAGGGGAAAATCTCTGTGTTTATCTGTTTTATGTTTTATGCTCTTGCTATTGTTTATTTTCTATCTTTAAGATTAGTTTGCGAGATAATTTCTATACGGGGGTTAAAACCTACGGGGGGGGGGGGGGGGGGGGCGGTTTGAAAAGTTGTTTTATTGTTGGAGGGCCCTCCCTACGTGTCACCTACATGATAGTTCGCCCCCCCCCCCAAACTTCCGCTTACCCCATCCGAAATCCACTTTCTCCCCAACCGTGGTTCCCACTCCCGCCAATGGTCGACTGAAAATTCTCGCTGACTATTTCCTGACACCAAATGAGACACTACCACCTCATATTTCCGTTGCAAACTCGTTCCTTACGATTATGCCCTTTGTCTCGTTACACCCGCTCCCTAGCTGGTGATTAGTCGTTTTATTTCCCAGCTCCTGTATCATTGGAATTTAACTACTATGGTCATATTATCAAATAGTCACCTCATAATGACATTTCAATCACTGTATAAATGAAGCCTCTCCCTTCCTTTTACCACTTTTGTTGAATTCATCATTTATTGTTGGATTACAGGTCTTCTGAGCTGAATTACACACTATTTTAGATGTCCATTATCATTTCATAGAGAATCACCATTCTCCTTCTTATTATTTTCCTCTGAGAACATGGCCCCAAAGAGAAAGAGCAAAAAACATATCTCTGAAGAAAATCCTCCCACTTCTACCCTGGTCGACCTCGACCACGTTCCCCTTGCTGATTCTTATTATAAAATTACTGACACATAGTGCAAATTCGAATTCCATGAATTGAAACTGTGGCTCAAGCAAAAATATCTTGATCAGGAAGATGAAATCAAGCTGTGGGAATCCCTTCTGCCCCATTTTTTTCATTCCCTCAAAGCCATGACTTCCCAAATCTGGTCATCAGGTGTCAAACCAGTTATGCCCCTATCAAAAGAGGAGCGGTGGCTCAGAATGGAGACATTATGATATCCATCACTACAAAGACCATTAATAATATGCTCTTAATCCCTCAAAATGATTCCTTAAGCTTGTTCTCTCAAGCAAATCTTATGGTGCTATACCATAAGCTTAATTTTCCTTTAAGAGCCCAAATATTTGAAACCTTTTTACCTGATGATGCTGAATTACCAAAAATGAATCCACCCTATCCATCTCTAATGTTCCTTGAAGCCACCAGACATATCATCTCTCTACTGTCTTGCTTGATAGGATATCTAGATGACAAGACAATAGATGAACCCATCCTTAGATATTTCTCCATTTTTTCCAAAGATCATCAACATGCCTTCATGTATAATTACAATCAATTTTTGGTTGATAATATACATGAGAAATTAATGAATTTGACAACCCAAAGTATGTTTAAGTACACCTTTTTACTTATATATATATTTTGTTTTAGCAAGGAGATTCATTTCCTATCACACTCAACAAGCAGAATGAACAGGGAGTCAACCAGTCAGTAATTCATTGGATAGAGATGGTCAGGTCCATTTAAGCCAAATTCTCTTTTTCAGATTTCATTGATTCATTCATCCATCCAGTAGCACAGCTTCTCAGCAGCCAAAGTGAGCCTAGAATTGGTCAAGATATTAAAAGGATCCTTCACTTAAGTGACCAAGTCAAAACTGGAGACTGGTATTTATACTAGAATTACACTGAAATCAGGGTATATGGTTGTGAGTTAGCACCATATATGTTGCAAAAATATTTTCCAATGAGAATTTTCTCCTTGTAATATATTAGGTAGATGATTAATATGGACGATCTACATTTTGTTTCTGGGAAAAGGAAGTCACAGTTCAAGATCAAGTCAAAAATTAGTTCCTTCATTTGCAATACCAAATCGGCTGGCATTGAGGAAGATACTATTTTGAAGAAATGAATTTTTATCCAAGCTTCACCTGGTCTTATGACCCCTTCTATATTATTTCAAATTTAAGAGTTGAATTAAAAACAACTCCATATAAACATACACCAAGGCCTGAAATTGAAAAATTCATGAATCAGGAGCAATTGAACAAAAATACATTGCAGGAAGCAGAAGAACAGATCCTTTCTATCTCCACTTTGTAGAATCCAGTTTCCCAAAGCAAATAGCAGAAAATAACAAGGGAAGAAACATCATCTCCTATGGATTTGATTAGGGAATTTATAGTCCAACAAAAGAAGTAGAAGACCGAATTATCAGTTTCTACAGAACAAAATCAAAAGAACCATAAATAATAGACTTAGGATATCCATAAGTGTCTACATCAACAAGAGGGAGTGTCCCTAATACTCCATCATCTACTTCACCTTCTCAAGAACCTCTAGAGATCATCCAAACCATGGGAACCAGTTCATCAGATGACCAGAATATATTCTCCAAATTCTTGGAGATTAAGAAGAAAAATGAAACATTAAAATCTAATGTATACAGTCAGTTCTAGAAGTAGACTTCAACCTCACAACACATACTTCTCTTTTCTTTTGATAGTGAAAATGGTAGGATGCAAATTGATTTCCTACAAGCTCAAGTCCCTTTTCCTAAGTCTCCATAAGTTTACAAGAAAACCATTTTCTCATTTGATGTTAACCAGATTCATCCAATAGATCAAATGGACATGCATAGACAATTTGGAGAGATGCTTTTCTCTACCATGAATAATACAACTATGACTTATCTAAGCTAAGAATAGCATTATCAAATGTACAGTATCAACTTAAAATAGATAAAATCTCTTCTTTAGCTAAACACAACAAGTTAAAGTCTTTATAAGACCTTATGGTTAAGATTGGGTATGACCCAAAAGATTGTAAATTTGTAGAGGAAATTATGAAGAAGAAAAATTCAGACATTGCAGCTCTGCGAAAAAAGCTTAAGTTACCTTCCACAGAATACCCACAGACAAAGGAAATAGAAGAGAGTGAACAAAATAGAGAAGAGATGCTCAAATTGATCATTGAGTAGAATATTTAGCTAAAGAAGATGGAGGCGCAGATTGAAGGACTTCTCAAAGAAAAAGAGACAACTCAGCCTTCCATGATTCCAGTTACATCAGTACCAATAGCAGTTGCACAGACAGAGCCTAGATCTTCATCAGCAACTATAGAATATACATCAAAAACTGGGGATTTAGTCAGACTAGTGCAGGAGTTGGCCATACAGAAACAGGAAAATGAGAAGCTGCTAGTGAAATTTAAGAACTTGGAAACTCAGAAGATTAAAAATGACACCTTATACATGGAAGAAATGCAGAAGTCTCATAGGTTGGGACTTAAAGTTCAAAAATCAGAAAGTGAGTTACTAATGGAAGACACCTTGGCCCAAGCCAAGGAAAGTATATGGACAGAAATCAGTCAAGCAATGACAGAAGTATGTCCTTCCATACAGATTATTTTTGAGTAGCAAGAGTTAATTAACAGATGTAGAACAATAATTGAAAAGGAAAATGAAACACTCAAGAAGAAACCAACATAGGCATCATACATGATTAAGGTGTTGAATTCAAAGAGCAGAGCAGAGTTGGAGTAGATCAATATTTCAGATAGAACAACTACTATCCTTGAAATCAAGAAGTTATTGCAGAAGAAGAATTTACTGAACCAATTGGAGACTGTGTCAAACTTTGGACATTGTTTTCCAAAGGTTTCACACTAAGTTTAATTTGCTGAACCAGAGAGTATTGCATGGACTAGTAGTTCCAAATGAGAAACTGATCAACTTGGAGGAGTGCTGCAAAAAGTTGTACACTATTGCAATTGACAAGGCAGAGTTTGCAGGGATTAAAGGCCATGTGACAAACAAAGATTTTCTTGAAGATTTAGATTTAGATTTGATTATAAAACATGAAATCAAAAGCCCACGTGGTGTAGAGCATTTTCTGATGGGGTGCATTGTTAAGGCACTCCGTCTACAAGGTCACAGGTTTGAAACCCGTGGGTGGGATGGGAGGAGAAAAAAATGGAAAGATTAGGATTAGTCTAAACTACCAAAAAAAAAAAAACATGAAATCAAACATCTCTTCCTCAAAAAACCTACATTTGAAAGATACAAAGAGGTAGATGAAGTTTTCATAAAGTTAGTAAATCTGGAAATTCTGAGTGAGGAAATATGGGATAACCTATGTGAAACCATCAAGTAACTTTTTGTCTCCAACAACGAGCCAACACAACAACAATTTTTGGGCCACATCATCAATTGTTTTCTCAAAGACAGTGATAGATCACTCATCATTTTTGTTTTCCTATAATTTGATACTATTTTTGTAATTAGTTTTAGATACTTCTAAGTGATAGAAACTAGTATAAATAACTCTCCATTCGAGTTATTAAGGGTTGTACCCTTGGATGAGAATGTGTAAGCAGAAGTGTATGAGCTTTGATCATTGATGATAATAAAAGGATTCTAGATTCATTTCAATCAGTTTGTTATCTTTTAAGTTTTCCAGTATTCATTACATTTTGTTTTCTGCATATATTTGATGTTTATGAAGATAATTAGGTATGAAAAAGTCGCGTTTCAATCTATCTTAAATCCTTTGAAGTTATAATCTATATTAGAGAATGACTTATCAAACTATATGTTTTTATAAGTCCCTCTATATTAATTAATTGTGAGCATCTTCATAAAGTTAAGTATGTTTTGTTAAGTTGTTGAACTTTTCTTGACAATCTTTCACACTTATGATGAATTAAACATTCAATCTAAATATTCAACTCATCATAATTTCTTACATTTTCTGCCTTCACATATGCAATCTTAAATCACTGTCTGAAGTAAAGCAACAACCCTTTTCTTAATAATTAACATTAGCTAAAGTTTAAATACATATTTATGAAATTTATTTATACATTGGTCATCAAAAAACCCTAATTCAAAACAAACAAAATATTATAGATGCTCTGGCATGATTAATTGACCTAGAATTATCTCAGAGGACAACACTCTCTATAGATAATTAACAATAGTAGCCCCTTTCAACACTGCTGTCTTTTCATAAGTGGTGCCAATTTTTCTTTTGGATTCTACTAGCATTGTTTCAAAAGTATGCCAAGGAAATAGATTTCCATGATGATCCCAACAAGATGGCAAGCCTGCCCTGTTTCTCTTATCAAAAGCAATATCAAATTTTGCTACCAATTATTTCACCTCCTTTAATCTCTTCTCAGCCAATTTCCTCTGCAAATTCCTTATTTTCATCTTGTTAATCTCAACCACATACTCAATCTTGTTTTATATTCCAGCTTCCTTCAATTTATATGCAGATTTGGAATTCAAAAAATCAATCATCTTTTTTTGCAAATTGTGCTCTTTGTTGTAACTTCTATTTAGAGGCCATAATTTCACCCTCCAAATCTCTGATAATTGTTTTCTCCACCTCCATAATAATTAAAAACTCCTAGATGTTTTTGATAGTAGTTATAATATCATTCCATAAGATCTCTCTTGCTTGAACAAGGGACATATTCCATTTCACTTTTTCTTTCAATTCCTTGATCTCTTGGTATGCATCTTGAAAATCATTTCTATATTTTTCAGTAGTCTCCTTTGTCATGGACAATTCCTGTTCAGTAACATTAATAACTTTCATTACTTTATCAAAGTCACTCTGTATTTTCTTCATCTCATTCTCATCTAGCTTTAACTCAGTCATCACTTGAGTTAATTTAGTAGCTGGGTCTTCTGAATCAGTGTCTACTAGAATAGTGCAAACATGTGAGTCTATCTGTTGCTGTAAAGCAACATTTATTTTCTTCAACATAGTTACCTCCTCATTTCTCTGCAATAACTCATTAGTTAAAGTTTATTTTTATTTTCAACTTGGGCTACTTCTGAAGTCATTGTATGCTCTCCAGTAGGTAGTTTTAGCTTCTTCCTGAGTACAAGAATTTCTTCTTAAGCACCTTGCAACAACTTTTGAATTACACCCATGTCTTCAAGATTCACTCCAACCTTGATTAATAGCTTCTTCAATTCTTCATTCTGATTTAACATGGCTCTTGAATTTTCATTTTCATACTTTATCTTTCAAACAACCTTCTCTAACATGGATTCAACTTTGTTGGCAGCTAATAATGCTTTATTCAAACCATTGTAAATTAATTCTCCAATTTGACTATGGAGATTAATCTTATTAGGCAGGGGAATATTTTTGGCATCCACGGTCAAATTGACAGTTCTAAAACCTGTTGAAAAAGAAACATATAATGCAGAAGGATGAGAAAATGAAATTTTGAGTTGATTCCTTTCTAAATCCATGGTTGACAGTAGCCTGGTTTGATAATCAGAAAAAAATTGAGCTTCCAGCTGAGCTTCCATGTTTTCTTTAATCTTCCTGTTTTTGTCTTCAATCTGTGAAAACACTTGTTTAATGATTGGTACTGAGCCCTGAGAAGCCTCATTAGGATGTGGAGAAGATGGTGTACATATTGTCTCTCCTAACTGCAATTTAAAACCAAGAGTTTGTGTTGTGTTACCCTCATTAGATAGCTTTTCCATTTTTTTTGTTCCATCTGCATATTCATCTAAATCCCTGGTTTTTTCCTCTACCTCTTTTGAGGTTATTTTTAGTCTGCATTGGATTTTCAACCTCTAATCCCATCCTTGAAACTGATTTTCCTCCATTTTCCAGCTTCTCAATTCCAGTTTTTGCTTCATGTAAGAATGAAGTATATCCATTTTCTATTCTTCTGTTTGAAATGATATGCAGGGGATTTTAAGCCCATTTCTCTCCCAATAAAAAATCCACCCCTTTGAGAATTCTCTGAACCTCCTCTGCAACTTGCCTGGTGTTAACAACTAAAGGACCTACAGTCCTTGGTAATATGAATAAAACTCCCTTCTTAGCTGGAACAAAATGAATTTTATCCACATTTAAACTCTACCTTTTAATTCTAAAGGAAACAACCTCATAGGAACAAAATTTCGCAACCTGTAGGGTTCAATGTCTGCTCCATATAATCAGATCTCTGAAAAATCTTCAAATGAGTACCAGTCCCCCACTTTCAAATCCTTGATTAGTTAAAGAAAAGACTGAGATTTTGGCAATAAAGAAGGTGCAAGAGAACTATTTATGATTGAATACACCACAAAAAGAAAAGAGGCAACAAACTCCACCAAGCCTTCATTCTTAGGACTACCTCTTAGTACAACATTCTAGAAGAGCACTAAATGTTTGTTCTTATTAACATCCATAATATTGAGCCCCAAGTTCATAAACCTCTCCACATGAGTATATAAGAAAAAATATGTAATCAAAGATGAGAACCTAAAACATCTTGTAAGTGAAAAATTCATAAACTAGGAATTAACTATCCCTTGCCAGAAATATGGAATGTTTAGGACAACCCCAAGTTTCATCACTAAACTAAAAATACCCAGTGTGACTTTTTCAATGACTCGTGAATTATCTTTCCCCATAATTTTGTTTAAAATTTGAAGTATGGATTGAACTTCTTCAACAAAAGTATCTAAGGGAAAATTATTTGACTCTAATGACAATGACCTGCTCACTAGGAATAAAATAAAACACAGTTTGGGCATACTTCTGACTAGTTAAATTCTCAAAATAAGCTAACAAGGTTTCTTCTGAGAAGGAAGTATATGAGTCTGAAGATGGAAAATAGAGATATTTCTGGATTAAAGTAAAAGATACTTGAGAAATATTTTCCCCTAACTTATCCATCACAAAACAATTTTGAGGATACATAGCAGACACTAGCCAGCTGATAAAGTCTCGAAAAAGATGAGTTTAATTGATAAAAGCTGATAGAACCCAAGACTTGACTGCAACAACATAATATGGGAAATTGGACTTGTTCACAAGGATACACTGGTATATTTTAGTATGATTTAAGGAACAAATAATATTAAAATTGTCTGCTTCTGTGTCCATTAACGGAATATGAGATGATGAACCAGCTATAACAACTTTCTTGGACATTTTGTACAAATGAGAAATGGCTGACTGTGATAAATACCTAGCAGTGACTAGGATTTCTGATTGGGAGATGTCGCTGATAAATTTGATGTAGGTTGACAGCATGAAAAGACAAGGAGAGTACGAGAAAATGGACTAGAAACTTGATTTATATGAAAATTATGCGAAAGAGGGGGAAAAAAGAAAATTAAATGCCTATGTATGAAATTAAATGGAAGTTGATAGGGGGCATTAATGGTGGAAATGACATGCATGATTGACAAGTGGCGAAGGGAGGAATGACGTGGCAGAAAGAATGTGGGGTTGGGCTCACTTGCTGACTTAATTTGGCTTGTTGGCTGACATCATTATGGGAGAAACCTCTAGTACGGTTCATATTGGGAGGAGTGCCCCCGTATACAATCCAGGCCATATATCTTACGATCAAAGGCACGTTGAAAAGTCTTTGCAGAGGCACCTCCACAGTTATACATCGAGCGGTTAGTGCCATCAGGTTTTCCCCATCTCGTGGGCCCTGACATATAACTCATCTGCGCCTCTGGACATGTGTGGCTTTTAAACTTTAATGATAATTCCAAGGTCCCACCAAAATACAATTTCTACGCTAAATGGTGATTAGCACATTAATCATAATCAAAACATTGTAAAAGAGCTTTTATCCCAAATCAAATAATTTGGAGTGCATTCAAGCTTTATTATTTTTCACTTGTTTTTCTTTCTATTTGATTTTTTTTTTAGCAAACTATCCTAAACAACTTTATAAATCAAAATTAACACTGGTTACAACACATATCACACTCACGAAATAGGGAATCCATGCAACCTCCCAATAGAATTTACATTGCTTTCATTTAGCTTGCATCTCGCTCATGCCATTTTTTTTTGTAATTTAAATCATAACCAATTAACATCTGTAAAATTATTATTACCTATATTTTCAACGTTAAGCACGAAAAAATCAGCTAAATATAATAAATTAACATATGTTTTTTTAATATTTTACACTTGATGCTTATGCGAGAAAATATGATGTGATAATTTACTATAATTTTCTTTTATATTGAATTATATAACATAGATATAACCACAAAGACAAAGTAGCATATAAACAAATTAATTTATTTTTAAAAATAGATATAATTACAATAAATAAATAATAATAATATAAATTGCAAAGTGTGGAAGCATTGATAGAGTCCATGAAGACCTGAACTAACTACGACAATGTTAACAAAGGACTCCTTTTATTGTACTCAAGAAGTTACATCGGTGACAATCTGTCAACCCAGTCTGTGAGCTCATGAGGGGCATAATCTCGTGTTACATAATGCGATCGCCCATTAGGAATGTTCAAGATATTATTATCAATTAGATTTTAGGCTGTAACTTCACATGGGGGCTTCTGTAGCATGCAATGGAATGCACTCTCTTGAGTAGGGCAAAACCTCATGGGAGGAATTGATTTGCATTGCATTGTTGTTGAGATAACTGAGGTCGGAAGCTTTACCTTGCCTAATACCTCAACACAAAGTTCACGGGTTATCATATCACTTAAATGGCTAATAGTAGCTATGGAATTCGAGATGAAGGCATCCCACCCATGAACAATGCGTAACACATCCCTGTTATTGGAAAGAGAGTTGGAGGTCCTTCAATAACCATCATGTTCCTAGCTGGGGTGGATGAAATATTGCCTGTGCAAACATGCCTAGAATTCCTTGTCCCCAAGCAGAAAATGTTTATAAACCGAGAATTCACCCAATGCACCCATGCCCATAAGGATAAAACAAATATTTGAACCTTCAGGAGAATTTAGCCAACTACATGAGGAATTCCAATCTTTGTGTGTCCTTTTATGTACTTTGAGAACACGCTGGGCTCAGAAAGAGTAGCCTTGTTGTAATCTCAGGAGGGATAGCAGCAGTCGATGCTCTAGTGAGCCGTTGTGACTTTGAAATAATGCTGATGTAGGTCTAGCTGGTTTCAAAACCATTGTAGCCAAACCATAGCTAAATCCATGCTGGATGAGTACAATGCACAAGAAGGGAGAAAGACTTGATAAAATCCACCATATCTAAGATCGAGTGAACTTCTCATAAGTTTCCAAGAACTCCTTAATCGGACCATGGTAATATCCTGCAGAGAGTCACATCACGAAAAATATAGGCAGGAATCAAACCTTATAGCTCTACTCGAATAACCCTTATCCATCGAGCCTAATGATGACCTAGTTGTGGGAACTTCATATTGGACACCTACGCATAACCCTATCAATATACGACAAAAAGGAGTGATGTGGAAAAGAGCAGATTTCGTGAGATGAGTAGACGAGAAAAACGTCGAAGCTCAGATAGCCGGGTGTAACATCAGTGAACCTTCAGCCTACTTTAATTGTAGAAAGTCAGAGTGCATCCCAGTCGGAGGATGGGTAGTTGGGGTCGAGACTGCCATTAGGTCCAACACATTGATGTACAAAGGAAGGGGACTAACCCTGACTAGGTCAAAGGTCGGGGATTGGGCCTGGTAATAACAAAATTGGGCAGGTTTACAGATAGGGCCGACTCTAACTGGCCTTTGAACTGACTGCCATCTAGGATGTCCATTGTGGTGGAGCTGCAACATCTGCCATTTGGGCCATTGAGTTGTTGCCGCATGGAGGATAAGGGGGTGTGTGAAGGTAGGAGGTCTTGTTACAATGATAAAAAATAATTTCCCAAAAAATATTGTCTTCGTTAATTAATGGTTTTGAATATTTTATTATTTATGTTAAAATTACAAATCAACATCTAAAATTATTATTTTATTTTTAAAAATCAATAATAATATAAATTTCAAATTCATATACATATACATATACATATACATATGCATCGCAGTCCAAGGATATGTAGTTGGGGTTGGCACTGCCCATGACTCCAACATGTTGATGTCCCAAGCAAGCGGGCCTACCTCGACTAGGACAAAGGCCGAGGGTCAGGCCCAGA
This sequence comes from Pinus albicaulis, assembly GCA_034641835.2. NCBI lineage: Eukaryota > Viridiplantae > Streptophyta > Pinopsida > Pinales > Pinaceae > Pinus > Pinus albicaulis. Next base: position 1,683,233,847 of record CM076580.1, read on the forward strand.
ACTAAATAAATGGGGCACGCTTACAGATAGGGCTGACTCTGACTGGCGTTTTAGATCACTGGCGCTTGGCCTATTCATGATAGTGGATCACCAACTACTGCCATCTGGGCCAATAGGAATATAAAAATAATTAAGAATAATATAAACTAAAAAATTATATATATATATATATATATATATATATATATATATATATATATATATATATATATATATATATATATATATATATATATATATATATAGCTTTATTTATATTTCTATATATTTATGGGGAATTAAATCCTTAGCATAATGTTGAAGGTATTGAATGGGACCCACATCCAAGAAAAAATTACAAATCAACATATAAAATAATTATTTTATTTTTAAAAATAAATATATAAATATATATATATATATATATATATATATATAAAATTCTTTGTAGTAGGAAGCAGTGACATGGCTGGAAGGAGATTCCTGAGACTAGTAGCCAAGGAGAGCATCGAAGGTCGGAAGGTCTAATAGCTCGATGTAAAGGGTAGTCACGTACGGTACTGCCCACGATTCCAACAACATTATGTACCAAGGAAGCGGGCCGACCCCAACTAGGTCGAAGGTTGGGTGTCAGGCTCAGAGATAATAAAATAAGGCACGCTAATGGATATGGACGACTCCGACTGAAATTTTCGTTGATTGGCACCTGACCTGTCCACGCTGGTAGAGCACCAATTACTGCCATGTGACCCAATAGGAATATAAAAATCCACTTCGCATGCAAAGTTTCAAGGAAAGTCCAACCTATGAATTCTAGTTGGTCTCTAGACCCATGATAATATAACCTTAAAAAGGTTTGAAAAATGAAAAGTGAGATTAATTGGGAATGGAGTTGTCTTTAGTGCGACTTTTTGAAGTTTTGGGTGTCGGAATCCAGTGAAAATGTTTAGGTAAAATTTTGATTTCTGTTATTTAAACCGGTTTTTTGACTGTATATATGGATTCAACACCCTAAAAAGCCCCTAGAGAACTTCTATTGTGTAAGGTTACCCATCAAACTTCTGTTTTCAATAAATTCCTACCGAATTTTAGAGAAATTATACCAGAAAGTCTACCAAAAAAACCCTTCAAAAAGTCACACTAAAAACTACTCGTTTGGAAATCTCGCCACCATAGCCATAGCCAAAACTGTTGTAATCAGGAGTTCATAAAGAAATGAAGTATCAACACCCGTCCTCGACGTCAAGACGAAAACAAAGTTTAATTGGGAATCACACGATTGATATTTCTTGCCAATCCGTCATTACTATATCAAAATCATAATATGATGACTGCACGTGTTGTGCAATGTAAATGTTCTGACAGGAGTATCCCCAACACCATCTGGTGACACAAATAATCATTGTGAAACAAGGCTCAAGCCCTCGGCACCGTAAATCCAATTAAAAGATTTAGAAAAATAAATTATTTTTTCCCTAATGTAGACTTTAGATGTTATTTGTTTAATTTTTAGTCAACACAGGATTGATATAATATAACGGTCAACGCATATCGAATGCGCAAGTTCAGCCTCTGGACGAGTCAAGCGAGGGCATATAAGGAAAGGAGGATCAAGGCGAGACCCCGACATCAAGTCGTTCCCAACCTACCTTCCTACGGATCCATTGGAAATTTACAAACAACCACGATAATATAATCTTAAAAAGGATTGAAAGGTGAAAATTGAGTTTAATTGGGAATCTTGCCACCGTTTCGAGAACTGTTGGAATCAAGAGTTCATAAAGAAATGAAAGATCAACGGCTGACCCGGACCTCCCTACTGCACCATTGGGACTCGTTCTGTTGAAAGACGAATACCGAGTTTAATTGGGAATCAGACCATTGGTATCGCTTCTTAATTAGTCATTATTATATCAACGTCATAATATGTTTCTTGCACACGTTGTACACTATACATGCTCTCAAAGAAGTACCTCCAACATGGCAACTAATAAATCATAAGTTATATGATATTAAATGCGATGCCGCAGTATATGTTCACTATTAGAGTTAATTTGGTTTAAATTTAATGGTGGGCATATACTGCCTTACGGCATTTAATATTGTATAGCTTACGATATATGACTTATTCGACGATACAACTAATAATTGCACAATAAGACTCAAGCCATTTTCACCAATCACAATGTCAATAAATACACTTCAAAAATTTAGAAAAATAAATTATTTTTGTTTCCTAATGTAGAATTTACATGTTATTTGCTTAGTTTTTAGTCAACACGGGATTATTATAAAGGTAATCGAACGCGTAACATCTTGCCAATGACATGGATAATAATAATAAAATCAATATTCATACATTTTCTTAACAATAAATGAAAAAGGCATAAAATATACTTTAAAAATAAATAAAAGAGCTAATTTTAGGGGGAGGTAGGGAGAGAATTCTCTCCATTTACTTTGAATTTCAATAAAAAATAAAATAAAGGAAAAAGAGATTTTGAGAATCACACCTCTCAATTTTGTTCTTTAATTTATTATTCCTTTCCATTCTAGGGAATCAAAATCAATTTTTGATCAAATGTTTTTGACCTTTCAATGCAAATAAGACGTTTTTCTATTGTTGTCAAATGTGTTTTTTTTAAGCTTGAAAGATTCTATATATTAATTTATATATAAAAAAGATACATATAGAGGTATGTATATGTTTATTGGTTTGTTGCTTGTGAAACCAAACTAGTAGCACAACAAAAATGCTTTAGGACAACAAACTATTCTAAATAGTATCAAATAGTGTTTCAAATATGAAAGTATAGAATAGTGACTACATTTACTAAAGGCTTGAGTGCCTTCTTGACATAAATTAGCAACAACAATACAACTACAAAACAAGACAATTGTGACTAGAAACAGAGTTATTTAGTATCCGAATCCCCCTAGATAGTATCTACTGGCCCTATCTCCTCCTTAACGTTTGTAAATTCTAGATCGGTTATAATTTTTGCTAGCACTAATACCTTGTTGTCCATCTTTTGTAATTGTTCCTACACCTCATTAATACTTGGAAGATTTTTTTTGTGGATCTTCTAAATGTTGTATCATAACTTTTCCCATTGTCATTTCAAGATGTCAGTATATATCTATAGTCAACATATATATTGGTTGGCAGCCTCTGGTGCTCCTTGTGTCAGGGACCCAACTTCCCACGTTCTTCCATGTTTGCATCTAAAATGAGTCTTCTCTCAATTTTGGATTTTTTCTTAGCATCCTATATTTATCTTCTAATAGTTGGAGGGATGTTCTTTACAAAAGTAGTTGCAATAAGGGCCTCTTTACGAGGCCTCAAGTTTGTTAAAAAAAAGGATTTATTTCTTCTTTAATCATCATAAGAAAAATAGTTTTATACATCTACAAATTTGTCCTTTTCATTTTTGTTCAACAACACAATCACAATGTTAGCAAATTTTAACATCATATTTTAAATGAACATGGTAAATAAGAATACATACATGGTTATTGTTGCCCATTTTTTATGCTTCTTTTGAGACCACTCGACTAAATATGCCACCCTACCAACCATGAATAGCCTATTTAGCTTCCTTGCCTAAGGAATGCCCACAAATTCCCTAGCCCTCTGAGCCCAAGTCTAGAACCACAATCATAGTGTGTGTCCAACCTTTAGATTTAAAGCACCTTCTCGACTCCCAAATCGAAAATAAATTGCTAAGTTTCCTTCCCCCAACTCCTCTCTAGGATTCCTCTACTCCAAAACCCCAATCTCCCATGCATTCCTCCCCTCCCAAAACAAAAACCAACAAAAAATTTCTGAGAGATGGGCCTTTCTCCCTTTTTCCCTCCCATTATCTCCCCTACAAAAAATTTCTGAGAGATGGGCCTTTCTCCCTTTTTCCCTCCCATTATCTCCCCTTTCGAAATGTCCACATATTCCCTGTAATTTTCTACCTACCTCATTTATGAATCCCCCCTTTAAATTTATAAAGACCCACTTCCCCCAAACATTTTCCTCACCTACATCACAGTTCCCAAGTTAAAGAGCCTTAGGAGGTCAAATCATCCATCCAACTACATTGCACCATATAATAATAATAACATAATACAATCTCAAAATTCTGTTCAAAATCAAAGTGTTACATAAGAATCCCATTTAAATTTAATATTAAATTAATCATAAGAAATTATACTATTAAATCAATGATTTGGATTGGATCATTATATTATTTTTCATCCACCTTGATGCTTCCAGAGTGGAAAAAGTGTAGGAATCAATGCACAAGACCATTATTGACAACAGTCCCAATTTGGAGAATTTCAGGTCAAAAAATTTATAAGCCATTTGAGGCCTTAAATGAATTTTTTTTTGTGGTCTTAATCTTTTTATGGACTCAAATTTCATAATCTACACGTTCATACATTTCCAACAGTGCAAGAATCACCTCAATTGGAGATCATATTAGAAAGTTATGCCTCTCGGAAGTTCACTTATCGAAATTGACCACCATAATTTGAGAGGATGCCACATCAACACCCATTATTCATGAAATGAGGGGCTAGCCACATGATCATGACGAAGAAAACTCTAGAAGAGTCAAATTATAACTCTAGTTAAGAGTTGAAGTATTCAAACCTAACCACTAGTATGTTATTGGGTTGTGTTATAACTGAGCCACTAGGAGGAAAATGGGTTCCATTCTATTCAAGTGCATTTTCTTCCATAGATGAGAAAAGTAGTCGAGAGTGGATAGGGAGATAGAAAATAGAGAGGGTACACTATAGTGACTCACCATAGGTCTCACTTCTTTATGCTTGCATCCATTTCTATTCAGATAAAGAGAGAGCAATGCAACCACACCATCTAGCTGGATTTTCTCCTAAAAGGTTTTACTAGGTCATATCTTGCGTTTTTGTGGGTTGTGAGTGATTGCTCTATTTGTTTTCTATTTTTTGCATAATTATAATTTGCATGCGCACACAATAAAATATAATTAATAGATCCATAAACTGAAGTAGAAATAAATCTTCATAGTGTAAGTTTCATATTTTCTAATATGTCTTAGTAGATCTCTTGTGATGAACTATCCAATGGAACATACATGACTATTTTCGAATCATATTGGTATCAAAGAAGGTTTCTTTGGGTATATTGTGGGGAATCACATGGGATCCATATCAATTAAGCCAACAATCACAAAACCCTAGTCATGGATGTCAAACACACATGGAATGTAAACAATATATATCGTGTGATGCCTTTATTATTCACATGATGTACATTTATAATACATTTTACATGATCGTTGGATTCGATATTCCAAGGTATCTTGGACTCCCTTTGAATTCTTACATTACACACCAACCCTTAGAGGATTAGGTGTCCAACATTCCCTTCTTTAATCCAAAGGGGTATGTATGAGTCCAAGAAGAGAGCTGTAATAAAAAATGTGCAAAAATGCATGGCAACACTAGGATGAATGTGCTCTCTGAAATGTTGGTGTAAGGTGGTGGTTTAAGGATGACCACCAACAATGGAACACTTAGTACAATTTCAGGAAATCTTCCAAATCTAGCAAGAAGCTGAGGTCTTCTGCTAGAGGAAGTGCTCCTTAATGCTTTGAAGAAGGATAAATTAAACCTAGAAGAAGGGAGGTCTATAATCTGCATAAAAAGGGAAAACCTCAACCTGAAAATGGAGCTCTCAACCTGCGATGGTTTAAGGATGACCACCAACTCTGGAATGCTTAATGCAATTCCTAGAACTCTTCCAAAACTGGGAAGAAGCTGAAGTCTTTTGCTAGAGGAAGTGTCCCCAATTTTTTGAAGAGGGAGAATCTCAACTTGAAAAGGGAGGTCTCAACCCCACATAGATGGTTTAAGGCTGATCACCAACCCAAGGCATGCTCAGGGGCATCTCTATCTCTGGATGCAACTCCTAGAACTCTGAATTTGGTATGGAAAGTTGTGGCTCAGGCTTGCTTGATGTGGCTTTGAAGCTTGTATATGACCAACACTTCCTCCCCTTTCAGATACAAGGTGAGAAGATGAAGAAAAATCAACTGCAAGACTATTCAATACACTAGAACAAGTTATGAAATATGACTGAAATAACTTATTGGCTATTGAAGCCCATTTCCAAGAAACGATCCATCCATGATGAATATTTGTTCTTGTAGGAGGCTTGTTTTTGAAGCATATTTTTTGAAGAATGATTGTGATGACCACAATGCTTGCACAGGTGAAGATAAAAACAATGATCTTTCACATGGCCAACTCTTTCAGAATGTTGGCATCTGACATTCTGTTGTGGCTGTTGTGGAAGAAGAGCGGGAATAGGTGAATATGAACTGTCATGAAGAAATCCAACACTCTGAAATTTGATGGGCTTTGAGTAATTTGGAATATGAAAGGACGCCTCCTTATCATATCCAAGACCTGTTTTGTGCTTGTTGTTGGAAAGATCTTTGCAAGGTTTTATGATTGGCTTGGAAAGTGCAGGCTGAATTTCTACTTTTGCATGAAAATATGTTCTTGCACTAGGCATTGAGTATGAATAAACCTCAACCTTACTGATTCCATCCCTTGCTGGTTGTTGATGTAATATCCCAAAACAGGGATTTTCTACAACAAGTAGAATACCCTAAGGTATTTCCAAGTTGTAGATGCAGCCATATAACTCATAACAGATGTTAAATCAGATGTCTTTCCATAATATGTTCAGCAGCAAGCAATATGGTTCATTCTACCCACTAAAGATGGGGAAAAGCAGCAATTTATGCCCTAAAAAGGTGAATTTCAGAGATGTGCGTAAAAATAAGGGCAAAGGATGGTGGCATCCCTTAGCTTAGGTCATATGGAACTTACATACCAAATTTGAGCTGAAAAAATGACTAGCTATAGTAAACAAATCTCCCACTCCCGATATGGCCTAAAAATGCCCAATCCCGATTTACTGAAGCACATAAAGTGTGATTTTATGAAGGTGTTGGATGCAATATGGTATGGACATCAAGAAATCGGTTCTACATTATGGCCCATACACTATAAAATAGATAAACATAAAATTTACATGAAGAAACCCTCAAGATTGAGGTGTTGCAACAACATATTGAGACTGCAAGGCTTGACAACGTTATTTTATTGATGCTACAACTGGTGTATATTACACTTCAGATCTGGAGTAGATCTGTACACAAAAGGATAGATCCAATACAGATCTGTGTACTAGATGGGCTCCTTAATACATTCCCCTCGGGGATCTGAGAAAATCATGAACAACAGTGAGTAGATCTGGGATCTAAGTTGCAGTCCTACAGTAATATTCAAGAATTCTGCAGTAAAAAGAACCATATGAAAATCATGTCTGAAATTAACATGGATTGGATGGCCAATCCATGGATCACCACAGTGCAAGGAGAGCCCCTTAACACTAAAGATCACTCCTCAAAACGTTGCTCAAACACCTTGCAACTTCTCTCTTGCAGATAACGCAGTTATGGGAGAGAAACTGCGATGTTAGCTTCAATACTGAGTAGGATTGATGCCTTGATCTGAAAATGCAGCTCTAATGATCCAATACACTCTTCCAGGAGGTTAAAAGACACACTCATTGAGAAGAGGCACTAGATTGGCTTAGATCTGAGTAGATCTAGCCTCCACTACTGCAGCTTCCATAGAAAAACAAATCCTAAACAGGATCTGATTGTAGTTGGAAGAAGAAGCTTGGCCCAAAGCCTGATAGTGGACAAGATAGAACAAGTCTCCTCCAAGAGCTCCTCAATGGAGGAGATGGGATTCCCGACCAGGAACACCCAAGTGCTAAACAACACTATTCTCAGCTAAATAGCCAGAGAATGAGGAATGTCTAAACATACAACACCTTTAGAAATATCAAACAATCAACCCCGTTCTTGGTGTCCTCCTCTTCCTTTTATAATATGGAAATCTTGTCAAACCCTAAACCATCTTGATGATTTAGCTTCATTCACATGAGTGGCCTCCAACATGAATTGCGCTGTGCCTTTAGGAGATACAATGCATGTAGACAACGTTGTGGATTTGGTCCTGTTGACCTAGTCAATTGATCCAACCTCTTTCACACTTAAGTGTGTTTATGAAGATAGCTTAGATTTAGCTTGTTTCACATTGAGCATTGATTTATTTTGTTGTTTAGTAGTTATATTGATCCTCCTTTACAATTTTATTCATGAGACAGAAAAAGTAAAACAAAATTGAATATTCCTATTAGCTTGGGCTAATTAGGAATATTACCGTTGATGGGTGTTTGTTCTAATATTGAACAAATGATTGTTTTGAGTAGAAAATACTTTAGAATGACAAATCTGCTGAAGCTCATCTCACTAGAGCTGAGATTCTAGTTGTAAAAAATTAATCTTTTCTTATGCATTATGTAGGCAAGTGTGAATATCAAAGAGTGTGTCTTTGGTGACGTTTACCATCCCATCAACACTGGAGACTATCAGAGCATTTAGAAACTCTAATGTATCATCAAGTCTCACCATTTTCTTAGCAAAAATTAAAGGCTCAACAAATAAAGTGAGTTAATTCAACCAGAAATGCACCTGCTTACAATGTAAAAGTATCTTCATATAAGAATTAGAGACAACTACAACCTGTAAGTGCACCCTCTATGACGAGGAGTATCTGCCCACAATTATTTTCCTCATGCTTTTGTTCAACAATTGTTGGGGACTAAACAACCTCAATTTAGCTTCCCATAGACCTTTCCATAATGATATTCGACTTTAGGAAATTTCAAATACCAATAAAAGGATAAATGTGCACCAATATCTCTCGAACTTCGCTCTTCAGATTTGCAATTAAATTTTTATCTCATGACACAATTATTTATAGAAGAATTTAAGAGATTTTGACCTCAGTGAGTACCAAATCCTCCCCAATCTACATCTATGTCAATGCACCCAATGGTGGAACCTGGATGATTCTGCTCCAACACTAGGGTCTACAATCGAAAGGGATGTTGTGATGAGGACTGCAATGCTTGAATGCCCTAAAATATTAGCTACTCTCTTAGCAAATTTTATAAATATATGAATATAAAATCAATAAATACAATACAATACACAGTCAAAATTGAGCTCAAAATATGACCGTTTTGTTGCCTATGATGGATTTAGGTCGACGGGCCACCAAATATTGCATACATAAAGTTTCCACAAATTTTATCGCTGAAGGTGCTTACTAATAGGTTGCCGGTCCAACAAGAATTTTGTAATAAAATTCCAACTTCAATACTGAGTAATGAACCATCGAAACGCTGTCCAAGAACCTGGGGCTCACTAATGACTGGTCTATTCATGAACAAATGAAAAGGGAATATAGATATCACATTTTCGGTCCTCATACAACCGACAGTATAGCACTGATTGCAAAGCAATGTAAGGCAAGAATTTAAACCTTGTTGCCTAGAACAAATGATTATTTTGAATCAATATGTGTATTTAATGCAACCGGTATGTTCCAGGACTTATCTTGGTTATCCAAAGCGATTCCTTCGATGACAAGGTTTGCAATCCTCATATAGAAGAATTTGTTGAAAGAAAGAAAGAAATAATTTTTAATGTCCACGAGGCTAAAAATAGCCTATGGGACAAATTGCTTCTCTATCTGACTCTTGTATTCGGCCCTTTTCCTGTGAAGTTTTACAATGAGCACTCCCAGCTTATCGACAAACTCTTCGTTGAATAGATTATCCCAAGAATTAGCTGCCAGAATACCTGCATAGTTTTCTCTGGTGTCCTTGAAGGCCTCACATTCTAGAATGAAATGCTTTTCTGTTTCCACTTTTCCGGAGGAGCAAAAAATACATACTCTTTCTTCCCACATTTCTTTTGGCCTTTTCCAGCGCCCTGTTTCACAACGGAGTTGATGAAAATTAGTCCTTAATTGAGCAATAAGAATTTTAGATCTCCAAGAAATATCGGCCCCTATGTATGCCTTTTGTTGATGGTTATGTGTGGGGTTAAACTCTTCTATGTAGTACTTCTTCTTTCTCTCAAGCTCTTTCTTCCAAGTATGTTTATGGAATTTATCCATAACAAAAGTTTTTATCTCTTTACTGTTTGTAGGACACATGCTCAAGCAAATACCCCATTTACTAAACCATTTGTTATTTTTCCGCATCCAAGTCTTTTGTCTTTTACACAATCTGTCACTGAACACAACCTTAGGCCATCTATCCTCTTCCATTTGCTCAATTTTTTTCAGATACCTTATGACTCGCACCATAGAAATTGCTTCAATAGGAGCAGCCCCTGTTTCACTTAACAGGATAGCATAAGGAACTGCACTTTTAATTTTGAATTTGTTTGTAATCAAACGTTTCTGAATTTTCTCAATTTGTTTCCACTGCATCTTGGTTGTACTGCTGGCCCATAGTTCACAACCGTAAAGAATCACTGGAATTACTAGAAGCCCAAAAAGAGTTAGGGTGGTTTTCCAGTCCCACAGCTCTGCCTCTCTACACCTGTTTTGAAGAGCATAAAATGCTTTCCAACCCCCTAAAGTTCTTTTCTTTCTACAACCATCCCAACTTAAATTTCTGTTGAAGTAAATTCCGAGGTATTTGTAATCTGCAACTTCTTCCAGAATGCTGCCTTCAAAATAGAACTTATGTTGGTTATGCTTTCTTTTGTTAGAGAAAACCACTACTTTCGTTTTGCTAATATTGACTTGCATCCCAACCCTTCTACAAAAATGCTCAAGGGAATGTAAATGCTCTTGCAAACCAAGAGCCGAATTAGCAATCAATATAAGGTCATCTGCGTACAAAAGAAGCCTGATAACGAACTTGCCCAAATGGATGCCGTCACCCCCTTGCGAATTTAGCCACTCTTCAAGCTTGTCAATATATAACCCAAAAAGGGTAGGAGACAATGGGCAACCTTGCTTGACCCCGATATCGCTTCTAAAACTTTCAGAAATGCCAGCTAAAGTTCTGATTTTGACTTTCACCTCTTCGTACAACCTATGCACAGCTGCTCTCAAATGCTTGGGAACCTCGAGTTCCTCCATTCTGCCCCAAAGCTTATTCCTAGGAACCGTGTCAAAGGCTTTTCTGAAATCAACAAAGCAACAAAAAACTTCTTCCTTATTTTCCCAACCTTTTTCAATGATGTGCCTTAAAGTTATACAATGATCAACTGTGGAATGTTTAGGTCTAAAACCTGCTTGCCCTTTAGCTCGTTTATTTCTTTCTTCTGCCCACTTGCTAATTTTCTTTTCCAACATGCTTCCAAATAACTTTGCAAACAAGGGGTTTATCATTATGGTTCTATAATTGGAAGGATTATTGGCGTCACCACTCTTGAAAAGAGGTATTGCCATACTAGTTGTCCAATCTGTGGGGAACCCCTGCTGTAAGATGTTGTTGAAAATTTTTGTGATGTGAGGTGAAAGAAATTTTAAGCCCCACTTTAGATACTCTGCTTGGAGTTCATCTAAGTCTTTTGCTTTTCCAGCGCCCAACTTCTTGATACCCATCTCTACCTCTTGCACCGTGAAGAGTTTTGTGTCTGTGTTGACCAAGGGAGGAGGGTCAACCTTGGGATCCTGCTCATAAAGTTGTCTTGCATAGTAAAACCATTTGGAAGCTGTAATGTTGTTTTCAGTTTGCACCTTTTTCGATTGGAGCTCCTTCCAAAATAATTTGGGGTTATTTTTCCCGAGGAAGATTAGTTCTTCTCTCCTTGAAACCATAAAATCGGCTTTTTTCTTTTTTACTAACTGCTTGTAAGCTTTGAGCTTTATGTTATCCGTGTCTGATTCCTTCCACCTTCTCCTTTCCTTTTTGCATTCCTCGTCAAACCAAGCATTAACCGGAAAGCAATTTTTTTCGGACTTCTTAATTTTTTCTCTTTTGCACTCAGCAAGTGCGCTTTGAATTAAATGTGTTAATCTGTGACTATGAAGGCCATGAGATGGGATTTCCTCCTTCTTGAAGAGCCTCTCTAGCATTATTTTGAAGGTATTACAATTCTCTGGATTCAAAATAATTCTGCCCTTTGAGGGATTTTGTTGAACACATTGATTTTTCGACCCCAATTGCTTTTTTCCGGTCCAAGAGAAACTTAAATAGATTGGCTTGTGATCTGATTTTAAGTCCCAAATTTGATCTCCAATCAACACTTCCTCCATTTTCTCACACAAACTATGCGAGCAAATTACATAATCTACTACACTTGCTCCATTGTAAGTATTGCCAGTGAAATTACCGGACTTTTCCCATTTAGTCAACCCATTACAAATGACTAAATCGAAAGCCCCACATAGCATAAGCAATTGTTCTCCAAAGATATTGCAGCCTTTATCCTCTGAAATTCGTTTCCACTGATGATTACTCTCTTCTGTAAGCCAGATAGGGTCACTGTCTTCTTTACAACAAAGAATGCTACCTTGTTCACTTGCAGTTCTAGCATTGAAATCCCCCACTATAAGGACTTCACCTAGCTGAGAATATATTGCAATATCTGTTTTTAGGGCTGCAAAGGGATCTTTGTGGTCAAGCCCTCTACTTTTGTAGATTTTTGAAACTTGCGGTGCAAAATAGCATGTTGCAATTCTAATGAGATTTCCATTTTCTGATATTTTAAGCCAAACAAATTGTTTATTTGGGTCTTCTTTTTCTAGCTGAATGAAACGACCTTCTTTTTCTCTTACTAATACCATGATACCCCCGTGCCCTTTGCCATTACCTGCTGCCTTGTTCCACACTGCTATCTTCCAATACCCTTCAAACAAAGGTGTCTTACACCCTTCATGGTCATGTGTTTCTATGAGGCAAATTATGTCTCTACCTTCCGCAATAGGCCCTAACCCAGGTCCTCGTCTCCATGGGTAACCCCTGCAGTTCCAACAAACTAATCTTAAGGAAACCTGGGTAAGACTTGATTGCTATTTGTTTTGACATGCAAGACTCACAATTGAGTCTTTGTCCCTGCTTGCCCATAATGACCTTTCTTCCTCATTTCTTGCTAAAGAGTTTGCTGCCTCTTCTTTGTTATCATTTTGTTGCATTGTTTTGGAAGGAGGTCCAAATTGCGCAATCACGGCTTTACCTTTATAAATCCATGCTCTTTTTCCCTCATCTCTTGCTGCCCTAACTTTTTTCATTTCATCCCTCCTTTCCTCTTGCTGTCTTACAGTTAAATCTTCTTCTATAAAAAACCGAGAACCCCTTAAGAGTTGCTTCTTTCTCAGAATGATATCTTTATCATGCAAGTTGGGCAAGATGACTTTTATGGGCCTGGCTCTCTCACCATTGAGCTTACCTACTCTCCATGCTTGACATACTTGTCCTTGCCATTGGAGTTTGTCTTTCAAGAAGTCTCTTGCAAGGTCAAGAGTACATTCATTTTTACCATACTCTTTCACCCCTTTAATAATTATGTTTGTTTCTCTATCCAGTCTTTCCTTGCTTTCTCTATCTTGCATGTTGTTAACCTGGATGTTTGTTTCTCCTTCCCTCTTAGCAGAATTGCCAACAACTTGAGCCCAAGTTTTGGAAAGTTTTGTGGGATCTTCTTTCCTCCCTTCTCTTGATGTTTCTTTATTGTTGTCTATTTGAGCAACTGCTTTCCCCTTATCCTGGGGTGGCTTCGCATTCATCACCTTTGTGTTTTCCACTGCAAATTTCTTCATGTTCTGCACCTCCGCTTTCATGCGTTGCCATTCTGTTTTCCTTATTCGGAGAGCTTCCTGCAGTAATGACACTTGCTCCTTCAGAACTTTGTTGCTTTCTGCTAAAGCCTGATTTTTAGCTGTTATTATATGGATTGTACAATCTCTTTCCAGCGCTTTAGCTTCTACTACTTCCAACCTTTCTTTTACATTTAAGAGTTCTCTCACATAAAGGTCGGATGACCAAGTGAGAGGTGTGGATGTGGGACTATATAAAGCATACTCATCACTAACTTTTCCTTTTCCTTTGGACTTGTTGCGACATGCTTGCGAAGAAAACTTGTTTGAATGTTGTTTCTTGCGAACAATACTCTCCCTTTGAGACTTTTTCTTCTTTGTCTGTTCCCATTTTAGACGAGCTAGTCTCCTTTTTAAAATGCCCTGATATTGTTTGGCATTGACCCAAACCCACTTCCCAGTTTTCGTTGATGAGGCAATTTTCACTTGCCCTATATCATTTGTTTCTACGGGTTCTAAAGTTTTTTGTTCCATTCTCATGATGATATTAAGGGAAATCAAAATCTCTGCCCAAAACTGACCCTTTGTTTTATGCTTAACTCTTCAATCTCTGTTGGTCTGACCACTGAAAACTTGTTGCTCTGTCCTTGCTCCTCTGCCCGCTATCCACTGAAAACTAGCTGCTCTGCCCTTGCTGCTCTGCCCACTGTCCCTGTCCTCTATGCTCTGCCCTTGCTGCTTTGTCCCTGTCCTCTATCCTCTGTATAAAATTGACGAAGAACCATACATTAAAAAATCCCATTTCTGGATTGCATATTCTTTCCAGAAGTGCCCGCTGCCCCAGAATGGCGGATTTCTTCTCAACTAGATGGATGTTGCCAAATCCTTCAAAAATTCACTGGGTTTGAACAGAAAACAGAAAACTAAAATCGGCCTATTCACCATGTTCGACGTTTCTGAGAAATTTTTCGGAATTTAGAGATGGATGAATATTATAAGAAATCTTTTGGAAGTAGGCTGTGCGTTTCTGTGCGTTTCCGATCTTCTGTCTTTGCTCGGATAACTTTCACTTCACACTCTCAGCGCCATTCATTTACCAGACAACGCCCCACAAGAAAAGCAAAGCTATGCAGCGACAACACGAAGTTATGGTTTTCTTCTGTATGATACGTTTAGCAACAGCCACAAGCTGAACACGGTCGGACGGACAAAAAAAATGCTGGTAGTTGGTATTTGTTGCAGTCGGACGGACAAAAAAAATGCTGGTATTTGGTATTTGTTGCAGTGTTGGTCTGCCCAAATGCTGGCCCGAATGTTTTATGTCAAAAAAAAAAAAAAAAAAAAAAAATGACTGCATAGTTATCGATCAAATTAATAAATATGGCACTTCATACAAATTTTTCGCTGTAGGGAACAACTAGAGGGACAGACGGACCAACTTCATGTAAATAGACAGATCCAAAGACAGACGGAGAAAATTTATGAAACTTCACAAAATATTTGGAATATCGCGGGATACATTTCAGAGGATTTAAATTGAACAACACTTAAAATCCTCTGATAGCTCTAAAGACTTGAATCTCTGATTCCCTTTCTGAAATTGCTTGTAGAAATCTATGGCAATTGAAACAATTTTCATGCATTGTTTTGTGATTCCTAGAAAATTGTAGCGATTGGAGGGAAATCAACAGATAAGATTCAAAAGAGATGGCAATGAGTCAGAGTCTGTTAAAAATTGCAGGTGTAGTTACCTCCATTGGAGATTGCTACGCATTCGAAACTCATCACCATCCATCAGCAAAATTAGGAACATATCATAATATTAATTATATTCGGTAGGGGGACGAATTGAATGGAAGAGAAAAAAGGGAGAGGATGGAAGCAAGGTTTTCCCCTCAGTTTGACGCCTTGCACTGCTTGCTTCGAGATGTTGGTAAGGGATTGATAACACTAAATTTTAAGAATTTCCTCTCTTTCTATGTCCTCAATAAATATTTACAGGTCCTCAAGTCTTGCTAGCTGACGTAGAGATGTGCACACAATATGATATTGGCACTCTCACTACTTCAAGGAGATTCAACGTAGATAGGTCATGACTTCACCACAATACATTCCCTCAGATGGTGCCAAGCGTTGTTTAGTTTCTACTGTTGCTCATGAAAGGAAAAGAATGACGACAATGATGATTTGACGAAGACTTATCAAATCTTGGCCATGAAATGGTATCCCAAAAAAATCCTAAACAAAAAAAAGAATGTGGAATCCAAATTCAAACAAAACTCTCTAATGTATAGGCATCTATGTTGCACAGGTCCGTTGCAGAATTGATAGGGGTGGTTGAGGTAACGCTTCTACACGAGGAATAAAGCAAAGTAGTAGAGAGACAGTCCTGAGCGTTACAACCAATAGATTAAGGACGTTACCAACAACATTTTCATGTTTGTTTTCCTCGAGAATGAAAATCAGGGATTTTAGAACTTATAGAAGTAATTGATTTTCACTCTAATGTATGAACATGATGGAAAGAATGGTAGGGAATATTTTTTTAGGGTTGTGGAAGTAGTAGAGGCAAAAATCATTGGCAGAGCGTTAATCCAACAAAACAGTCTATCATTCACCAAGAGCTAAATGTTCTAGGTAAACTATGAAATACAACCCTAGCGAGTTATGGAACGCCTTGGTTGATGATGAGAACAATATTAATGATCAGGGAAGGCCACACAATGTGGCTCTAATACCATGTCAAACACACATGGAATGTGAGCAACATATATCATGTGTTGCCTTTATTTTTCACATGAGGTAAATTTATAATGCATTTTACATGATCGTTGGATTCCATATTCCAAGGTATCTTGGACTCGCTTTGACTGCTCACATTCCACAACAACCCTTAGAGGATTAGGTGTCCAACAAAAGCTATCAAATCTTTGAATAACCCTCAATATCCCACAAAGGAGAGGTTAGTGTGGCTGGAAGCACAAGTTGCAGATATAAACCATAACTTGAGTCTCCTCATGGTGGCCCTAACAAATAAGTTCAGAATTTCTGGAGAAGATGGAGTTTCTAATGCAGAGGTCGGATCAAAGGGGAAATCGATAGATCATGAATAACTATAGAGGAAGTCCAAGAAAGAACCTAAAAAGGATCAACCCAGTTCGAGTGTCATCAACCATTCACAGTCCCTATTCAAAATGGAAGTGAAGCTCGACATCAAGTTATAGCAAGGTGAGATTGATGCTTTGAAGCTAAATCACCAATTGCAAAATTTAGAAGTTGATTTTAATGGTCATCATATAGAGCAAGGACAAAAGATTTTTTTTGCTCCACTAAAATTTGAGGGCCATGCCCCCACATGAAGACATTGAGGTAGGAAGTTGATCCTCAAATGAATAAGTGGGAATATTTCAAAACCCTCATAAAGTCACAATTTTACCCAATTAGGTATGTAGAGGACCAATGGATCTACAAGAATTACTTCAAGCAGAGATAGGGTCAAACTGTATAGGACCACACCACATAATTTAGAAAGAGGACCATAATGTTTGGTATCTCCCCAAAGAACCTAGACATACTCCTCAAATATCTTGGGGGTATACACAACCGTTTGCAGAAGCAAGTGATGCTATTTAAACCCAAGTTAGTGGATGAGGCTTGTGTATAGGCACAATACGTAGAGAAAATAGGCCAAAACAAAGGGAAATTGAGTGGGTCAATGCAAAAAGAGCCCTAAGGAGCTTCTAAGGAGGGGAACAAGAAGTGGAAAAGGTGAAAGGAAAAGAAGACAACAACCTCAACACACTAGTGCAAAGATCCCAAGAACAATTGTGACCACTGTAACATTGATGATCATATAGAGGAGAAGTGTTGGAATTTACATCACATCTCAACTCGAAGAACACAAAGAAAGATACTAAGAAGAAAAATATCATGGCCATAAATTCAAGTAATCAACTGGAAAGCAACTAAAATGTGAATGATAAGATTGTCTATATATCATTACAAAAGGGAATGAATTTAATTAGCCTTTAGCAAAAGGAAGAGAATGAAAAGACCAAACTCTTCCATATAATGATACATGTCAAGAAGATAATGATTGATGCTCTATTTCACTCAAGATCACAAGAAAATCTCATTGTATCAGAGATTGTAAATAAATTTGGAATGAAATTTCATGATCATCCAAGCCCATATCCATTGGGATGGGTAAATAAGGATGCAAAAATAAAAGTAATCAAAAAGTGAAAAATCAAATTTGCTATGAATGCCGATTTTATTGATGAAGTTGAACTAGATGTAGTTCTCCTTAATGTATTTGGATTTTCCTATATGTACATGTGAGATGCAATGTTCATGCAAAGAGCCAACCAATATTTCCCCATCAAGGATAGAAAATCCTTCTCCATCAACTCACCTAAGGGAAATTCCAAAAATTCAATGGTAAGTGCCAACCAAGCCAAGAAACTGATGTTCTAGCAAGAAATATGTTTTATTATTTTTAAGAGAAAACCAGTTTGAAGAAGAGTCAGTAAGAGCAAAGTCATCCCTGGAGGGTTGCAGTGAGGAAAAAAAAATAAACATAAGAGTTTATTATAGGGGTGTGTTCTAGGAGCCTAAATGGGTATTGCCCAAGAGGGAAGTGGAGCATGAGATCCAATTGTTGTCGGGCTCCTTGTTTCCAAACAATGGGCTATACGGGAAATTCATTATAGAAGAAAGTGAGGTGAAGAAGCAATTCAAAAAAATATTGGAGTAGGGCGTCATTCGAACAATCACCTCACCATGTGGGTCACCCATCATCATTGTGCCAAAAAAGGTTGGGAATTAGTGGATGTGTATTGATCACAAGACATTCAAAAAATCACTCTCAATAATAGGTACCTCTTACCCAAGATGGATAATCTATTGGATCTATTGTAGCAAGCCACAAACTTCACCAAGATAGACTTAGCGTTGGGATAAAAATAGTTTCGTTTCAGGGAAGAAGATGCTTGGAAGATTTCCTTCAAAACTAGGCAAGATTTGTATGAGTGGTTAGTCATGTCATTTGGCCCATGCAATGCACCGATTATGTTTTTAAGGTTAATGAATGATATATTACTACATATTATAGATTCATTTGTTATTGTGTATTTCGATGATATACTTGTATACATTAATACATAGGAGGAGCACATCTCACATTTGGTGCAAGTGCTAGAGATATTAAAGAAGCACCAAATGCTAGAAAATCTTAGGAAGTGAGTTTACACAACAATTTTTGGTGTATATGGGGTATGTGATAGGAAAATAAAAGCTGAAGATAGGTCTTGCTAATATGGTTGCCATTATGAAGTGGCCGACGCCTACTAATATTTCTGAGGTTAGGAGTTTCGTTGGTGCAACATAGTGTTAGGCCCCCGTAATTTGCAGATTGGCAAGAACAAATGAATAGGGGTAACATCAAACCAATATTTGGAGTCCTAGGACCTAGCGTTCATAGACCCAGAGAGGGCTCTCTCTATGCTTATGTAAAGGATTTAACTTGTTTGATTTTAGAGTTTTATTTTAGGCTAGTTATAGGGATTAGGGTTTGCTTATTTGTTTGTTTGTTTGGATAAGTTGTCAAGAAGAATAAGTAGAGGAAGAGAGGATCAATCCATTGGGCTATGGAGTCTGCAAAGATTTTGAAGAGTGAAAAAATAGTTAAAGGGTGTTTCATAGGGCAAGTAAACAGGGCCAAATGGATCTAAGTAGGTTTTGAGTGAGTGAAATGAACATGGAGGAGTGAATATAGCAGTTAAGGGGAAATCAAGGATCCTTTAACAAACTAATAACAAGGAAAAGCTTTCAGCATGATTAGCATAATAAAAACTTGAAGAGCAATGAAGGATTCTTCAACCAAACAATACTAAGCAGATGTTAGAGAAACATATGAGTAAACTTAGAGAGCAGTTAAGGATTCTCTGAAACTTACTTGCAAAAAATTAGATTTTTAACATAAAATCTCAGTAAAACTAAAGAGCACTTACGAATTCATTAGTTAAACTTCAAGGAAGAAAACATAAATATCAAAGGATGCAGACAAAGCAGGGTGCCAAAAAGACATGTCCTACTCTAATATTTCTATCCCATGATCAAAGAAACATAATGATAACTGAAGAAAACATGTATAAAAAGGTGGAATACATCACCATTCAACAAAGCTTTATGAATCCTAAGAATGAGCTTAATCCACAGCTGCTCAGTCCAAAGCCATCACAAGACACCAAAGCCAATTTCACAAATAAACTCAGAGTCTATATCATGTTATGCTCAGCAACCAACCAACAATTACAATGAGGCCTCAATGCTCTATTTAACCAGAAAATGAGGAGGTGGAAACCCTAAGAGGCTTCTAGAAACCTTAAGTACACCATAAATGTCATTTATGTCCAAAGAGGCCATGCAAGGCCCAAGGCACATAATATCTATTACAATAAATAAAAGATAACTCAAACTTAACTCCTCAACCAACTCTGGAGTGATTTTCCCAAAAAATCTCGAAAGAATCTTTCAGTGTATTTTGTTGACTTTTTTGCAAGGGGGCAACTTCAGGGGTTTGAAGGCACAGTGCTTGCACAGGAAAAATGAGTCATCTTGCAGCGAAGTTTTGAAGGCCTTCCCGATGTCAGAATTGGCTCCGTGATGGCTCGTTGGAAAGCCTGTTGAGTATACTTTCCAAAAATTTGGTTTTCTGATTGGGATCCATTAACCTATTCAAAAATAAATAAATCTCCCAAGGCTGTTGAAGGTGCAGTGCTAGCCCTGAGGGACCAAAACTACTCCAAATGCTCTGAAATTTGGTGTGCAAGATTTCCTTGGACTGATGAATCCAAAAATGTAAACTTTACCTCCATCGAATTCCTGTAGGAAAAGCGTAGCACCAAGGGTGTTGCGCTTTCGACCCTTAATATTAGTCAAAAAACAAAAAATGTAAAAAACTTGCCAAAATTTGCAATTATCTTCCTCACGAGGTTTGGGAGGCTTGTAGAGAAGCTTCAACAAGGATTCCAAGGTTTTCTTGGTATTTTTCCTCCTTGAGTGCTTGAATTTCGGCAAGGGCTCCTTTGAGCTTGGCCCTTGTAAATTTGTTCCTCAGGGCACAGTGCTTGGCCATATTTTTTTGTAGGCCAAGGCCCCTTTGTGTCTTCTTCAGTTGCTTATTATCATCCTTATAATACTTAATGATATAATTTTCCATGCCAAGCTTTATTTATAGATCCATAATCTTTGCATCTTTGCTCTAGAGCAATATGCTAGTGGCCCTCTCCTCATCTTCATTTTCACTTTCAAGGTCAATGAGTTGGTGCTCTTGTTTAGTTTGATGCTTGCCTTTCTTATCTCCAACAGTGACCTTTTTCTTGCTTTTGTCAAGCTTCTTTGTTGATGTAGAAGGCATGGCCCCTTAACTTTTAGAGGCAGAAAATACATGCCTACTCCCTCTTTGATAAGTGAAAGAAAAAGGTTTGATTGTGCTAATTTTGGTGTCCTCATTTTTGTTGCCATCTGGAATGTCATTATCAATGATATTCATGATATCCTTATGGATTTCATGGTTGCTTTCCTCATTGGCATCACCACTATCATGAGCCTCATTGTGTTCAATGTCATATCTGTTGTCCTTGCTATTTTGATCGGTGTCAACGTAATCCTCATCATCATCATTAACTCGACTGATATCATGATCATCATGATTGTTGCTGTCCTCTTCATTTGCACTGCTCTCTGCACCATCATCATTTCCACTGTGGGCCTCATTGTATTTAATGTTCTCATGGCCATTATGACTGTTGCCATGACTGTCACTTCCATCATCAGTCTCATTGATATTTTCTTTACTGATATCAACCTCAATTTCTTCTTTTTCACTGATACCTGCCTCCTCTGACCTATTTTCAGCATGGCTTATTTCCTCACTGTCTTCTTCTGTCTCTTCATTGTTTTCTGTACTTTCATTTTTCTCACTGATTTGTGGGCTGTCCTTATCACTGTTATTGGCATTATCAACCTCACTGCCTTCTTGGTTCTGTGAGCTATTTCCAACATCATCATCATTATCTTGGCTGCCTTCTTCATTAGTTTCCTCATCTTCACTGACATCTACCTTCATGTCTTCTGCTTCATTGCTGACCTCTACCTCTTCATTTTCCTCATTACTGCTTGTTTCATCATCATTGCTTGATTAATCATTACCTTCTCCTTCATGGTCACTTTCTTGTTAATTGCCACTTCCCTCTTGTTCTGATGCATTGGGAGAGGGTTAGGAAAGAGGGTCTTCTAGAGGTGAGGGTATATGTGTAGATGGTGAAGCTGATATGAGAAAGGAAATTGGAATGGGGGTGAAAAGGCAGTCTTTTAATAAGTGAGCGAGAGGGGTGAATGAAGGTGTAAGTGTATGGAACAGAGCCTTTAAGCTTTGATGGATGGTCAACTTCAAATCACTGCACCCACACTACATTATCCCTATTTGACTGATATCTTCTTGTTTGCAAATGAGGGAGGCTTAAACAGGGTTTTTAACATGAACACTTAGTTTTCACTCCTTTAGGGTTTTTTCAATTTCTCTTGAATTTAAACCATCAAAATGCACTGGAGGGAAAAGGTATGACATCCACCTACCAATTAGAAATGCTTTGAAGACCCTTTGATGGCATCTTGGAGGTATCCTTGATGTAATTTGAGTGTTTGTAGGTGCAGGAGGAGCTTCAGATCCAACGCGCAGTGCCTGAACGCGTATTCGGATGGCCTGAACGCACAGTCGGGCAACCTGAACGCGTAGTCGAGTTTCCTGGGTGAACGCGCAGCGTGTGCCCAGGGTGTCGGGCCTGTCGGGTCTGTCAAAAACACAGCGTCGGAATGCCTCTGCATGGGCCTGTCAGGCTTCCTAGGTGAATGCGCAGCGCGCCTTTGAACGCACATCAAATGCCTCTGAACACGTAGTGTAGTGAAAATTTCCACAGGAAACTTCTCCCAAGGCGTAGTGCCCGACCTTGAACGCACAACGTTGCCCTGAATGCGCAGCGCCGGGTAACTTGCTCGAAATTTGACTAAAATTCACAATTTTCTCTCTTGGATGTTCTGATGATCTTTGCAAGTGCACAATAAGTTATGTGAAGAAAAAAATGATCCTTTATAGTCTAGGAAATTAAATTTAACTTTTATAACCCACTTTGCTAATGTTTTTACTCCCTTTCTTTTAACTGATATCCCTTTGACCTTTTTTATTGTAGGTGATAAAAAACATTGAAATAGCCTTTTCCATTTTCTCTTTGAATCATGACAAATTCACCTTTGAAAATTTTGGAGAGGGCTGCACACAGTGGTATTTTCAAGGCTGTGTTTTTTTTCAATATAGTTTTGAACTTGTCTTTCTTCCATTTTCTCACTAACAACCTTACAGTGTTGGTATGAAGGTTTGATAAATATGGTGAATTTGAACTCTTTAATCTTGGAGGCTTGATATGTTTTCTTTTGACACCTTTGAGACAATCACTCTTTTGCCACTACCATGGGTTTTAAACAATTTATTTCACCTCCCTAGGCCACTTCTGATTTGCATGTGCCTAAATTTATAATTTAAAACTTGTCCACTGATACTCTTTACCTATTTCACTGATCCTTAGGCATTGTAATCTTAATTTTGACAAATTTTTGGATGTCACACACATCAATCTCTTCAAACCTTCTTTTTGTTGTCATCATGGAGGCCTAACCTTTTCGTTTTACCTCCTTTGACTATCTTTCCAAAACCCTAGGTTTCTAGGATGTTTGAGAACAATTATCAGTGTTGTCTTCTAAGTTCTCTATAGCCCTTTCAAGTTCATTCTTTTATGTTCAGTTCACCTCATTCCCAATTTTATCTGTAATGTCTAAAAAAATTATTTTCAGGTTTGGTTTCTTGGTGTGCCTCCTTCATGTGATTTGCTGCATTGGATCTTTGCTTGGCACACTGCTGGCCCATTAAGCCCAAAACCATAATTCTCTTCAAGCACAAGTGCTTTCCTGTCTCTTGCCATGAGTTGTCTTGATTCAGGATCAAACCTCCTACCTCATAAAATTTTTGCTAATGGATCTCTTAACACTCTTGCAGAAGTGTCAAAAACTTAGCATTCACAAAACTTGAATTTTGACAAGGTAATCTTCTTTGGAGACTTTCAGATCTTCTTTGAATAACCATGTCTCAATATTCCAATACATTTGAGTCAGCCTTTTGCACAAGAAAAACAATATTTGGAACGCTTAAAACCTATGAAACCCTAATGACTTAGTAAGAGGATCCTTTGACTTGATCTTTGACTAAATCCTGGTTTAGGATATTTAAGTGTAAAAACATATTTTTTGACAAATTGATAGATCCAAAATCCAATGTACTTGATTTATGTAAAGAGCCTACAGAGATGGTTTTGAGACCATCAACCCTTAAGGAACCTGGTGAACATGGAAAGGTGTAATATCCCAATATAGGGAATTTCTACAACAATAAGAATATCTGAAGATATTCTAAAGTTGGAGCTTCAGAAATCCATGCACATAGTAGTGTAAATAAGATCATAATATGTAAAGGAACATATACCTAGCAAATGAATGATAAGCAACAAGAATATGACCTATACACTCCTTCCAAAGTGGGGAAATGCTGCAATATAGGGCATAAAACGACTATATTCAGAAAATAACATTATATATGTGAGAAATGGGGCTTGGATCTCTTAGAATATGTAATATACAACTCAAATCCAGAACTGGATCAAAAGCAAATGCTTCTAGCCAAGTTAAACAGGTCTCCCCAAACCAATGCAGCTCAAATAAGCCCAAACCCCATGAATTTTCTTAACAGAAATTGCTGAAGCATTCAAAAACGTTATTTTAATGAGGGTTTATGCAGAAAATAATGATAAATAACATATTTGGAGTGTATAATCATCCAATGGCTGAGAAAAGGGGTGATCTCTTCCTTTTTATACAAAATAAGGATAACCCGGCAAGGGCTTCATGAAAATACAAGTATAAAATGACAGATCTGCAGATCTAGATCTGGAAAACGTAGTATACTGCAGCTCTGTATATATGTAGCTGAAAATTTACAAGAAAGATAAGGAGAATGATGTGCAAAGCTTTCCGGGAGAAGGGTTGGCCCTTCCTCCAAGGAATAAGCTCACAAGCAATGGTTCAAAGCCTGCTACTACAACACAGAGACAAAGAACACAGTTCCTACAAAGGACTACGCAGTAGATGATGGAGAATGCTTTGGCCACATGCCAAGATGTCCAATATGCTTAGAAACCTTCTTTACAGATATTGCAAAGGAAGGGAAGCTCCCTCCTCTGAAAGATAAGCTCAGAAAGTGGTGTTGGGGACTTTCCACTGCAACACAGCACTATACTTGTTACACAGTAATTTTTCACCGTCCCTGCAATCCCCATCTCGCCCATTGGAGGGTTGTTTCTGTGACCAATAAGCAGTGTCATGCCTTGCAAATACCATCATTGCATCCCTTTCCATGAGGACAACATTCCTTCTGTTGATCATTTCCTGAGCAGACCCCTAAAAACACCTGTTTTTGCATTGGCGCTGGTAGCCCTTTATGTACTCGCGCCAATGGGGGAAAATTAACACTGAGCCCGCGCCACTTGGCGCTCTGTCCCAGTGTTGCACCCGCGCCACTCTGTTTATGGAAAGTTTTTTAAAAAAGGAGGCGAAGTTTTGATTACAACAACTTCGTGGATGAGTCATCAGGAGTGGTTTCGACTGAATAACCACGGCCTTCCTCCTTTGGCCTCTTGTTTCCACCATATGGGGAACCTCCCAAAGGATAAGGCCTCCCTTCCACTATTGTAGGGATCCCAACCTCCTCCTCTCCTTTATAAATATAGCCTTCATCCATTGATGAAGGGGATGAAAGGCTGATAGTCTGGAAGTGCCTAAGATTTGAATCTCCAAATTCCCAAGAGCCTTTGTGATGTAAGAGCCCTCTTTCCTCCCTTAAGGCCGACTCAAGTAAGGAGACTATTGTCGAGAGACTCAGGAGAGGTTTTCCCTTTCCCTGGCGAGCTTTGCGAGACGTGAACGACTGGAGACACATCCGAAGGAGACCACGACGTCAGAACTTTGGTTGTAATCTCTTTCGATCGTTATTTAATGAATGATTACGATTATGGTTCCACTCTGTTTTCAATGATGTTAATATGAGTAGTATCCTTTGTGACTGATATTGAGTTACGTATGCCGGATTTTATGCTTGTATCTGTTTGTTTCTTGCATGTGCAGGTGTCCACCCACGGAGATCGTTGGAGGATCGTGATCTGCCGAGGCTGAGGAACGGGAACGCTCTCTTCTTCAGATTATAGCATTGGAATCCAGGTAGGCTTCTATCTCTAGTCTTTTCATTCGTAGCTAGGAACTTGCGTCGTAACATTTCTGATCGTTGCTAGACCCCTGCTGGGCTAGTATGGATTGCCTCTATCCGCAGAGGGGATTTACCTCCTCAACAATTTGGCGACTCCGCTGGGGATCGTCTAGTTTTAATTGTCTCGTTTTGATTGTTTCGTGGTTTTCCTTGCTTGGTTGGCCTTTTGGGCTGGCTCTTCTTGTGTTTTGGCTTTTGGTTCAACCCCAGAGGATCAGATCTGACCTCTGCTTTTCCGAATTGTGACCTTTTAATGGTTGTCTTGATTGGCGCAGGTTGCCAGTTTATCACTCGCGCCATCCCTTGTCTGGCGCGGATTACAGCCAGACAGTCGCGCCATTTCTTGTAGGTGGTAGGGTTACCCTTGTTCGGAAGTTTCTTTTGGTCAGTATTTTGCTTCTGGGTTTGTTTTAGATTCTGCTTGAAGTGGTGAGTCTGGTCTTGGTTGGGAAAAATTCTTTGTTTTTTCATTTTCAGGCGTTGGCGCTTGTTGTCAGTTAGCAACCCGCACCAATTGGCCATTGGCGCTAGTTGTCAATGTACAAGTCGCGCGAGTTGGCGCTAGTTGTCAATGTACAAGTCGGGCCAATTTCAGGGTGTATGAAAATTGAGTTTTTTTTTCCCTAAATCCTTCACCAGTGTGTCTTTCCCTTCCGGTCTTTTCACTGTATGAGCATAGATTACATTGCTCATTGTTTGGGATGTCTTATTTCCATGATTGTTTGATGTAAAAGGGAATGAATGCCTTGTTTTGATCTCATTCTTTGGAAGTCATCTTTGTGTTTTGTCAACTTTTGAGGAATTTTGTCACAAAGTATTTTGAAACAACGATTGCATTCTTAGTGTTTGTTTACATCTCTTTTGCATTAAGAAGATTTGCGTTGTTTTAGTTTTCGTCTGATAGTTTGCTTTTTCGTTAAAATGCATTAGATCACATTGCATTGAAAGGTAGTTTTGAGATTTATCATTGAACTTAGATCACATTGTTTAATGATTGAAAGCTAGAAATCGCTCTGATTGCATTCTCTTTTATTAAAAGCGTGCATTAAGTAGATTCTCATTTCATCGAAAAATGCATTGAGTGCATTCTTATAATTTGAAAAGGAAAAAGGAAATTGTGCATAGATTACAATTGCATAGTTTTCAGAAAAGAGAATTTTGCATAGATTACATTGCATAATTCGCCTCGTTGAATGTTTTAGAATAATTTTGGATAGTGAAAGTCATATAGTTTGGAAAAGTTTCATTTTCAGTTTTGCTATTTGTTGCATCATTGTTTGAAGCTCTTCCCTTAACTAGATAGCATTCATCGAATTAAAAGTTTTCTTTTCTCATATAGCTGCATATAGGAGATTGTCATATGACATACGGTAGGGCCTGAAAATTGAAACTTAATCGAAGATCAACTTTAAAATCTATTCAATTAACCTAAGGCAGCATTGAAACTTAACGAAACATTTTTAGAGGTCTAGGCTAGAGACGTGTTCCGGCGTATTTAAACCTAGCAACTGTCGCTCGCCGTTTGGCTTTAGACAGCGCTAGTACGGACTTGTGCTCCCCGTACCGTCGCGTATATAAAGGGAGACCCCTCTAGGTTTTCAATCCTTTATCCACAGGAAGCCGAGTCTGCCGCCCTATACCCGTGATACACCGAACACAGCATTCGGGGAGACTACCTGCACGTACAGAAAGTCCTTGGTCGATTTCTGTTTCATTATTGAAACCAAGGTGTATATTGCAGTTCACGGTTATTTGGTACACCCTTTGTGCCTAGCATTCTTGAGTAGTCATTTTGATCTTTTCTGACTCTTTAAAATTGAAAAGGATCATCAAGCGCTTGTCCTTTCATGCTTGTTTCCAATCTGAAAGTGATAGAGTCACCTTTTGCCTGTTTCTCGACTCTTAAAATATGAAACGATAGAGTTTTGTTTCAATGTTTTAAAAATTAACTGCCCATGAAATATTCCTGGTTAAAGTTAGTTTCCTTAGGGTGTTGTTCTGAAGATCGTTTCTGATGGCAACTTTTCCGGAGTTCACCAACCAAGGAATCCCCTCCGATGGGAATCCTGGTCCTTTTCCTCCTTTTGGAAATGTTGGCACTCCTTACATGGCAACGTTGTCCCTTCCTGGGTTAACTGTTGGGTTGCCTGTTTGGTTGTTTTCAACCTCTGTGGTACCGAATGTCTCGGCTACTGGTCAATTAGTTCCTCTGCCTGAACAACATCATGTTGATTCCAAGGTGGGCCTCTCCCCTTCTTTTCCTGTTTCTGCGTCCTCATCTTCTACTTCGCCTGGCGAAAGTATGGATTCGAGTAACCAGGTGGCTAAGAAGAAGAAGAAGAAGACAAAGAAGAAGAAGTCTGATAAGAGAGAGGCTAAGGCTGCAGCTGCTGTTTCTGAAACACCTCCTCTTGATAAACCTTCCAACCCTCCACGGAAAGTCAAGTTCCCTTGCCTGTTGTGCATGGGAGACCATCTTCTTCGAGACTGCCCTGGCATCCCCAAGGTGCTCGAAGCATGGTCCGACGGCCGTCCGCCGTTGCCTTTGACTTCCGGGAGCCAAGTTGGGGGCACGTCTTCAGCTGCTGTTGATAAGGCTCCTAAGAAGCAGGGTAAGATCACCAATCCCTGCAAGTTGTGTGAAGGGCACCATGCCATTCACCTTTGTCCTTATATGGATGAAGCCAAACTAGTTTTGGACAACCCGACCGGTTCTACACCACGCCTTCCACCTGGTTATAATCGGCTTTCTTTGAGTCCTCCGCCAGCTGATCCTATGATTGGTCAAGAGTCATCCTTGGTCGATCCCACTCCCCCAGAAATTCAAATTCACGAATCCGTCCCCGACCAACCATTGGTCGTCGGATCGGTTGAACTGGCCCCGTCCGCGGTGCACCAGGTCTTTTCTGTCGAGAGTGGATCTCACACCCCCCATGTCCTTCTGATTTCTTCAGATTCTTCGGACTTGGAGAAAGATTCTCCTGTCCCTGTATTTCAAGAAGCTGCTCCTCCGCCTCCCATGATGGAGGCTCCGGAGGATATCCCTCCCGCCTTCGAGATGGAGGTTATGGAGGATGCTTCTTCTTCCGTAACATCAGGGGAAGACCTTCGCGTGTCGATGGTAGCCCCTCCGAGTAGTTTGGTCGCTTCCTTTGATTGGAACCGATTTGCAGGATTTCGCCTTCCGTCTTATGTGCCTTTCGAGATCACAGTACAGGCTCTTGGTCTGGTTGTACCCAGCACCATTATAGACGAAGGTGCCTCTGTTAGTATTCTATCCTCAACTACCTGGAAAGATTTTGGTTCGCCACCGCTTGCGCCTGTTACGCAGAATCTGTTGACTTTTAACAAAAGGACGAGTCAACCGTTGGGGATCCTTCCAAGGTTACCGGTTACTTTGGGAGGTAAAACCGTCCATATGGACGTGATGGTTGTTCCAGGCCCCTTGGATTTCAATCTGCTTTTGGGGCGCGATTACACCTATGCCATGGGAGCGCTTGTCTCCTCCCTCTTTCGCGTGATGTGTTTTCCACATGAAGGACGGATCGTGACCATTGATCAGCTTTCGTTCTTTGGTCCTAATGTGGCATCTGGCCCGCCATCACCCCCTCCTGGTTTCTATCCACCCGTTGTATCTACCTCACCGCAGGTCAACTATGTGGCCACCTACCCCGTGCTGTCATCGGTAGAGAAGGCAGCGAGAGGGTACACTTAGTGTGCGGGCATTGGAGTCACGACTTCCCGGGATGTTTTCCTTCCATCGGGAGTGGAACTCTTGGAAAGATGACTTCTTGTTCATTATGATGAATTCTGTCGAAGCATAGTTCTTGTCTTGTGTCAAGCTCCTTAAAAAATGAAACAAGGTTGTCGGAGCATAGTTCTTGTCTTGTGTCAAGCTCCTTAAAAAATGAAACAAGGTTGTTAGAGCACGGTTTCCTCCCTATCTCAAGCTCTTTAAAAAATGAAACAAGGTTGTCGGAGCAGAGTTCCTTGTCTTGTGTCAAGCTCCTTAAAAAATGAAACAAGGTTGTTAGAGCATGGTTTTTTCCCTGTTTCAAGCTCTTTAAAAAATGAAACCAGGTTCTCGGAGCAGAGTTCCTTGTCTTGTGTCAAGCTCCTTAAAAAATGAAACAAGGGTGTCTGAGGATAGTTCTTTTAATGTGTCAACCTCGTTAAAACAATGAAACACGTTCCTGTTCAATTCGAGTCTTTGTTTAGTTCTCGTAAAATCCCAGTCGAGTCTTTCTTAGATCTCATAATTTGAACCTTCACTCCATCTTCCTTTCATATGGAATGAAGCTTGGGGGGCATGTACCTTGAATTGAGTCACCATGCTGGGGGCATGCTAACTTTTTCAAGCATAGTTTGTTTCCGTTTCAAGCTTGTGTAAAAATGAAACCGGTTTCAAGCATAGTTTATCTTTGTTTCAAGCTTGTGTAAAAATGAAACCAACTTCAAGCAGAGTTTTCTGATTTCAAGCTTGTGTAAAAATGAAACCTTGCCCATTTTACCTCTTGTGATTGCCTTTTTATCAGCCTGTTTTACCAGATGAGCCTTGGTTTTTCATTCCATCGCCACTATCTGCTTGGCCGATTATACACCTTCACTTGATTGTTTTACCCATTCCTGAAGAACCGCTGCGATGAGTGGTCTTGTTAGCCAGCCTCTTAACCTTTACTTGTTCTGAGCAGTTCCACCATTACCGGAACCAGTTGCTACCTTTTATACCACTCGTTCCTCCAGGAGGAGTCATCTTTCAGCTCTTTTATGACTCTCTAAACATGAAAAGATTGCCGAGTCGCTTGTCGTTTTGATCTCGTTAAAGTGGTTGCGAAACGACATCTACCCAGTATACGTTTACCCCTTTTTCGGGCTGGGATGGATTATTTACGAAAAAGGAATACCCTAGCCTATCGCAACTAGGAGGTTTTCACGGATATTGTTTTCTACCTTTTCGGATCTGAGGAACTATTCACGAAAAGGGACCCATGGAGTTTAATTTTCTGCTGTCTTTTCAAACTCTCTAAACATGAAAAGACGCCGAGTTCTTCCTTTGTCAGACTCGTTAAACCTTGATGACATCGGACTCAGTCGAAATGACGTTCTCCGAGTTCCTCCTTCCTAGGAATCGTTAAATGCACTAGGATGGATTCGTCCGAAGGACGGATTTATATGACAAGCATATGGTATCCTCTTCAAGCTTGTGTAAAAATAAAGAGGTACTCACCGAGATGGTGGGGAAAATGGAACCATTATCGTTGTCGTCGGCAGTATGTCGCTCTTGAACATGGCACTTGTCTGCATTCGTGTCGGGTTGGGGACATCTCATCTCGTTTTTCACTTGCCTCCGTGGGTTTGGGTGATCCCTTTTGACCTCTCATCTGCTCTTTGCTTCGTCACTATGACCTCTGATCTGTTGATGTCAAATATGCTGCCAAAGCCACTATTTGTGCCGTTATATGTTCAAGAGAAGTTGGCCTCTGCGAATATCAACCTTCCTCTGATTCTCATACGATCCTGATTCACAACAAAACATCATGTTCCTCTGTCTCGTGTCGATGATGTGGGAATCATTATGGCCCACCTTCGATCGGGTCACTTCTGTCGACATCGGCTCATTATCTAGGAAGCTGATCTAGAGACTCCTTTATGGTACCTTGGAGCCTGCATGCCTCAATGGCAAGTTCGTCGCATTCGATGTGAGGTTTTCATCATTGGCCTCCGATCGAGTGATTCTACGGGTGTTCGACACCAACTCATTGATTCACACGTCGTAGATTGTACCTGCAGTACCTTGAGGGCCATTGTCATTATTGGTGGTTCCTCTCGCGTCTGTTAACAACTTTCATCATTGGCTGGTAATCGGACGATGTTCCTGCATGTTCGACTTCAGCTCACATAATCACATGCTCGAACTTGTACTTTGTTAAGATGCAGGTAAAGGGTGAGACCTGAGTTATCTGTGCCGAAACCAAGCGCTGATTTGTAGTTTATTGTCATATGTGTTAACATATATTCAATAGAAATTTGGATGGCTTTGCATTATTACTTTGGGTCTATTTATTTGATCCTTGGCAGATGGTTGCACCCATACCACGGATCGGATTATAGTATACTCTTTTTGGATGGGCTGCGCCCATACCACATATACATCATGTATTTGAGATATCGGTTGTATTTCTCTACGCAGGTTTTCCGACGACGGTGTTTTCATTTGGACACGTTCTCGTAAAGAATTTCACCGCTCTCTCTCTCTCTCTCGGGCCTCATGCTTTAGGGGGCATCTGTTACACAGTAATTTGTCACCGTCCCTGCAATCCCCATCTCGCCCATTGGAGGGTCGTTTATGTGATCAATAAGCAGTGTCATGCCTTGCAAATACCATCATTGCATCCCTTTCCATGAGGACACCATTCCTTATGTTGATCATTTCCTGAGCAGACCCCTAAAAAAACCTGTTTTTGCCTTGGAGCTGGTAACCGGGTGTACTACAAAGCGCAGTAGGGAAAAATTAACTGCTTGAGCAGGTGTCGATTGACGCTCTGTCCTAGTGTTGAACCCATGCCACTCTATTTATGGAAAGTTTTTAAAAAAGGAGGTGAAGTTTCGATTACAACAACTTCGTGGATGAGTCATCAGGAGTGGTTTTGCTTGAATAACCACGGCCTTCCTCCTTTGGCCTCTTGTTTCCACCATATGGGGAACCTCCCAAAGGATAAGGCCTCCCTTCCACTATTGTAGGGATCCCAACCTCCTCCTCTCCTTTATAAATATAGCCTTCATCCATTGATGAAGGGGCTGAAAGGCTGATAGTCTTGAAGTGCCTAAGCTTTGAATCTCCAAATTCCCAAGAGCCTTTGTGCTGTAAGAGCCCTCTTTCCTCCCTTAAGGCCGACTCAAGTAAGGAGACTATTGTCGAGAGACTCAGGAGAGGTTTGCCCTTTCCCTGGCGAGCTTTGTGAGACGTGAACGACTGGAGACTCATTCGAAGGAGACCACGACGTCAGAACTTTGGTTGTAATCTCTTTCGATCGTTATTTAATGAATGATTACGATTATGGTTCCACTCTGTTTTCAATGATGTTAATATGAGTAGTATCCTTTAAAATTTGTGTGCAGGATCGTATGCAAGATTTCTGCCTGTATCTGTTTAATTGCTCTTGCATATGCAGTGTCACTTCTGAAGATGATCGTCCAGGCAGAGAGGATCGTGATCTGCAGGGGCTGAATTGCATGGGGACATCTCTTCCCAGGACTGTGTGTCCATGAGAATCCCAGGCGTCTTCATCTCTGCGTCTTTCATGGTTTTAGGAACTTGCATTCAGCACTTATTTCTGATGTTAGCCAGACCCTGTTGGGCTAGTAGGATCGCCTCTTCTTGTCCGCAGGGGCAGTTTTAACCTCCTCAACTGTTGCCAAAATAGTTGGCTGGAAGGTTGCTGGCTGCGCTTTGAATGTGGAAAACTGAAGTAGAATTCTCCTTCAAGAGGCCTCTCAAGAAAGGAGAAGGATTCCTGAACATCAGATCCTTGTGCTAAACAACACTGCAGCTCTGCTAAATAGCAAGAGAATGCCAAACAGTCTAAATAGAAACAAATGAATAATATCCAAGCTAACCCCAAATGGATGCCTTCCTCTTCCTTATAAAATTTGTGAGCCTCCTCACCTTGGGTCCCACCCATTAGGGTTTCCAACTCCACATGAGCAATCTCCCTCCAAAATTACGCTGTACCTTCATCAAGGCCACTCCTCCATACTGTGCTGTTTGATTTGGTCAAGGTTGACCTCTTCAATCTGCCTCATCCCTTTTCACACTCAAGTGCCTTCAATCCAACTCACAAATGTTTTTCTATGCTGATCCTTGTTCACACTGAACTGGTTACATTGATGATCTCCTCTTCTTCATGCATGCATGTTGACTTAGTCAAACTTGACTTTGTCCACAAGCAAAAGTCCCTTTTCACACATGAGGGTGTGAAATCCAGCTACCATAATGATCCCCTTTCACACCAAGAGGTTTTTTATGCTAATTCTTAGTTAAGTATGGGTCTCCTCCCCCATTTATTCACCTACTAGGTGCAAAAATAAAAAATTAATATTTCTCTTAGGTGCTTGCTAAAGTAGGAATATTACAGTCCTCCCCTCCCAAATGTTGCTTGTCCTCAAGCAACTACAAGGATAGAACTGAAAAAATTCCTCCCAAGGCATGGAGTCTGAAATGTGTTTGGGAGCTAACATTCCCATGTAAAACCTCCACCCCCAAGCTATCATCCATACAAGATGAGTCAACCTCCAACATGGCAACTCATGAAAGATCTCCTCCACCCTTAGCTCCTGTAATGCAGGTGAGCTGAATAACTGAAAAAGGTAGAAAAAATGGCCTACCCCATGATGTATTTCTCTCCACTCATAGTAAGTGTAGAGAAAATTCTGATTTGTGGCTGCAATGAGGTTGCCCTCAAGTGGCAAGAAGAAGAATAGATCTCCAAAGATCGTCTCTCCTATGTCATGAATCATGCTGGCCCAAATCATCCCATCCAAAATGAATGTCACATCATCACCATTTGGAATCCAAATCAGAAAAATGCTGAAGGTTACATGATACCAATGGTTTATCAAGTGGATACAACGCAGTTTTCCCAACTGCTGCTTGAGAATATCATGTGGCAAGTTGTCCTCCAAAAAAGTACTAGCTGTGCATGAGTGCTCATCTACTATGTGATAGTAAGCAACAATATATATCAGCTGTACATGATCAAAATGACAAGAAACTTGCCCAAGGTCATGTATAGATGGGTTATTATCATTACAAAGGTTGGCCCTAAAGTGACCATGTAACCCAAGAATAATCTTGCTCTTATGTAGAGCAATGCACTGTCCATGAATGGTGAAAGGATACAGATACTCAATGGAACAATCAATAAGTATAGGAATGTATCTTTTACCATGCATAATGAGTAAACTGAAAGTGCGGTCCTTGCATGAACCCTCCCATGAGAATCTCCTCATGAAAATCTGCAAAAGGGAAGGATGCATATTCCCTTTGGAGTACCCCATCAAAAGATACTTACTCCCATGTGACAATGTTGTTGGCCTTAGTGTTAAGGCTCTTGTCACTCCATGACTTCTCTCTTTGACATCCCACATGCCAAAGCCATCCACCAATATGCTTCTATGTGAGAAGCTCTTCCTTCTATGTGGAAGCCTCTCCTTCTCCTCCAATGCTGAAGGATAGCCTCTTTGCACTTTGAATGTGCCATACATTCCTCCTGAAATACCATGATGAGTATGAAGAAATTTCATCCCATACTCTCCCAATAGTAACCACAGCAACAAGGACTCTTGCTGCCTCCTTGCATTCTCAAGATGCAAATCATGGAGCAATAATACAATGATGGACATGTGAGATGTCTCATCAACATAGTACAAACCAACTCCCTTATACATCGTGGGGAAGTTATCCCTCCTCCAAAAACAATGTTCATACATGAAATATATCTCAAACATAAATTCATGTGAATATATGAGACATATCTCAAACAAAGGTAAATACATGGACACAAGATTTGACATATGATGTCCAAACTCTCTTATTAATAGCCACAACAACCATGCCTTCTTCTTATACATCCTATAATTGAGACTTAAGGCATGAGATAAAGAAATAGAAATTTTTGGGTAGTGACCAAACTCACCCAAAAACAACCAGCACAACCATGCTTCTTGCTGGCCTGTATCATAGATCTGCAATGGGTTTGGAAACCTCTTGCTCCATACTGCCATCCACTCATCCCAATGTGGGTGATGGATCTCATTCTGCAAATGCTTGGTATCCTCCCTTGGTAGGACACCATGCTCCTCCAACCTTTGAAGAAATTTGCACTTCATGAAATGTTGAAGTGCACCTCCAATGGGATCTCCTGATGAGACCTCCTCCTCTTGCATGGCCTTCCAAAACCAAAGAGGCCTTGGATCTGCTACAAGTAGAAGTCTCTCTTTGAGTTGTGGCATGCTCATTGAGAGAGTGTCATCTAGAGAGGAGAAAAATTTTCTCATCTCAAGATGTCTACCCTTTGACATCTCTTCCTCCATGGCTTCATGAATGAAGTTGGCATCTGAATGTTCCCATGAGGAATGGGTCCTTATTTCTTCACTGCTGCTTTTGGACAGCGCAATGCAACCTTGCTGCTCTAGATTAGCAGTAAGTGATGATCCTGGGTCATACAACAATAGATTTCCACAATCTTCTGAAATATTTTCTGCAATAATAGAAATTGGAAATGCAATCATACCTTGCTAGGCTTTGGGAACACCTTGCTTGATTGCAAGAGTTCTTTCTTCCACTATGTTGGCTCCCTCAACTGTTGATGTTGAAGGCTGCTCCTCCAAGGTTGTGTCAGTGCTGATATAAGCCTCCTCAAGAGGTGGTGAGGGCTCCTCCCTCTCTAATTGTTCTCCATCAAATCTCTTGATCACACTCTGAGTGAAATCTACAAGAGTATATACTCTTGCATGACTTATGTGACTGAACCACCAAGTGCTTGCTTTTCCCTTCATGTCTAGCGCTGCAATCTCTACTGCTTCTCTCTCTACCACTGGATGTAGTAGGAAAAATGCTTCAAGTCTTCTTGTCCAAGCATCTGCTATAGATGTTCCATCAAAAGTGGACAATAGAAACCTATTGCCCCTGATTTCTCCCTTGTTGCAGGGTCTCCTCTCTTCCTCCAGTTGAATGAACTGTGGGAAGGCTAGAGTCTCTT
This sequence comes from Pinus albicaulis, assembly GCA_034641835.2. Taxonomy (NCBI): domain Eukaryota; kingdom Viridiplantae; phylum Streptophyta; class Pinopsida; order Pinales; family Pinaceae; genus Pinus; species Pinus albicaulis. The sequence continues at coordinate 1,683,270,702 of CM076580.1, forward strand.
TGAAGGCTCTAGGTTGAGACTTGTACTAAACAAGGTACTCACTCAGAATATGATGATCTAAGTGCCTTCCATGCTTTTGGTCTTTTTCTTCATGAGAATAGGAAGTGCATGGTTCTTCCTCTTCTTGAAACTCTCTAGGAGTTTCTTGGCATCTCTTCTCCTTCATCAGCTTAACCTCATGGTAGAGGTTCTTTCTGGATCTGAAAAGTGATGAGATTAAACTCATCCTCTCCATCATTCTGATCTTGCTCCTTTTGATAGCTGGAACTCACAGGCTGAGCCAAATATCATGCTTTGATACCACTGTAATATCCAAAAATAGGGAATTTCTACAACAATAAAAATACCTGAAGATATTGTAAAGTTGGAGCTTCAAAAATCCATGAACATAGCAGTGTAAATCAGCTCATAAGATGTAAAGGAACATCTACACAGTAAATGAATGATCAACAACAATAATATGACCTATACACTCCTTCCAAAGTGGGGAAATGAAACAATATGGGGAATAAAATGGCTGTCTTCAGAAAATAACGCTATATCTGTGAGAAATGGGACTTGGATCCCTTATAATATGCAATATAAAACTAAAATCCAAAATTGGAGCAAAAACAAATGCTTCTAGCTAAGTTAAACAGGTCTCCCCAAACCAATGCAGCTCAAATAAGCCCAAACCCCATGACTTTGCTTAACAGAAATTGATGAAGCATACAACAACATTATTTTAATGAGGGTTTATGCAGAAAATAATGATAAATAACAAATATGGAGAGTACAATCATCGAATGGCTGAGAAAAGTGGAGATCTCTTCCTTTTTATACAAAATAAGGATAACCCGACAAGGGCTTCATGAAAATACAAGTATAAAATGACAGATCTGCAGATCCAGATCCAGAAAACACAGTATACTGTAGCTCTGTATATATATATATAGCTGAAAATGTACAATAAAGAGAAGGAGAATGATGTACAAAGCTTTCCGGGAAAAGGGTTGGCCCTTCCTCCAAGGAATAAGCTCACAAGCAAGGGGTCAAACCCTGCTACTACAACACAGAGACAAATAATGCATTTCCTGCAAAGCATGGAAAATTTTAGGGGCTAATATTCGCAGGTGGGCTAATTTTCCATGATTTTTCCAAAAAAAAGATTCGTCAATTTCCATTTTTTAATAAAAAATGATTTGCCCAAATTTTACAATATAAAATTATTTTAGGTTAAAAATCGCCAACATTATATAGACAATATATATAATATCATTATAAATTTGAATAAATTTACAGATACATCAATAAAAATTTCATAGTTTGCATATTAGGGATTGGTGAGATTCACCAATTTTTTAAACTTCAAGATAATTTTCCATCCTTAAAATTTTCCTTGCTGCAAAGGACTGCACAGTAGATGATGGGGAATGCTTTGGCCACATGCCAAGATGTCCAATATGCTTAGAAACCTTCTTTACAGATATTTCAAAGGAAGGGAAGCTCCCTCCTCTAAAAGATAAGCTTAGAAAGTGTTGTTGGGGACTTTCCACTACAACACCCTACAACACAGCACTATACTCTGCAGAAATAATGTTGTGGCTGAAGCAGGATGCTTGGCAAGAAGGGAGAAGGATTCCTAAACAGGTGATACTTGTGATAAATAACACTGCAGCTGTGCTAAACAGCAAGAGAATGCCAAACAGTCTAAACAGACCAAAATGAATAATATCCAAGCTAACCCCAAATGGTTTCCATCCTCTTCCTTATAAACTTTGTGAGCCTCCTCACCTTGGGTCCCACCCATTAGGGTTTCCAAATCCACATGAGAAATCTCCCTCCAAAATTACGTTGTACCTTCATCAAGGCCACTCCTCCATACTGCGCTATTTGATTTGGTCAAGGTTGACCTCTTCAATCTGCCTCATCCCTTTTCACACCTTCAATCCAGCTCACCAATGTTTGTCTATGCTGATCCTTGTTCACACTGAACTGGTTACATTGATGATCTCCTCTTCTTCATGCATGCATGTTGACTTAGTCAAACTTGACTTTGTCCACAAGCAAAAGTCCCTTTTCACACACGAGGGTGTGAAATCCAGCTACCATAATGATCCCCTTTCACACCAAGAGGGTTTTTATGCTAATTCTTAGTTAAGTATGGGTCTCGTCCCCCATTTATTCATTTTCTAGGTGCAAAATAAAAAATTAATATTCCTCTTAGCTTCTTGCTAAAGTAGGAATATTACAAAAGGAAGGGTTGTTTGGTAACCCTAGATGGGAAGTGGAGTGGTCGACAAAAGAAAAACAGGGTACTAAGGTTATAGGTGGGAAAATAGGATATAGATGAGTGGCACAAGCCCATGAAGGGTATTTTAGGAGTGGTAGGCTAACCATGGAATGGAAAAATAGTAGAATAGTGAAAAATTTGGTATAAGGATAAAGAAGGCAGTGAGATTTCTAAAACTCACAATATTCAAGAATCTTGTTTTTAGAAATCTAGAACTGATATTTAGTCATTTATAGATAGTAAAAATTACTGATGACTAACAATGGGTCCACTTGAGGAGGGCAGCTCCTTTTTAGGAGGTTTCCAGGACCTTAGAGCTCAAATCTTCGAGTTTTGAAGACCAGTGCCTTACTTGCACTTTGCAGATTTCTTTCCTTCATCTCTGATTTTTTCTCTTTGAAGCTATGATCTCAAAATCAGAAAGACATGCTTGCTTCAGCTTCATTTCTACCTACACATCATACCTTGACTAACATTTTTTCTTCTTTTGGGTGCACTTGGACTGGAAAACCCTTCACATTCTTTTTCTATTGAAAGCAAAACAAACTATCTCCTTGTACCCTTATCACTTCCAAGAGTTCAGATTATGCTGATGAACTCGTTAATTCTCTACCTAATCTATTTATCTGTCAAGATTAAGCTGTTTGACAGATTTTTATTCTCTAGCCTACAAACATGAAATTTAAGACATGATCATACCAGGATTAAGCAATCTTATTTGTCATGGGCTGTGGCATTTTGGACAAGCTGCTCACAGATATTTATTTTTGTACAATCAAAACTAGAAAACATGAGGGTTGTGATTTAGAATTTGTTAGGCATCCCTCTCTTTCTCCTTGGTTCAGATTTGAGCATTGAGAACCATCAATTTATTTTCCTAATCTATCATACTGACAATTCAAGTTTAAATATTCTGACAAGTCTTCTTTCACTAATCTATCAAAATTTAAACATGTCTAATCATGATTAGGCTGTATGATTAAACAAGACTCTTTTTCTTAACAAGTAGTGGCATTTAGGCTTGCACACTTTCAGCAATACTCTTTTTTGGGTATGGGGCTATACCTATTCTTTTCCTGCCCTCTTTTGCTTCTTTTTTCTGTTTTTGTGTTTTTGTTTCTCTTATCTTTCATCAAGCGATGTTATGTACAATGAATGAAAGTTTAAAATTAGGAAGTTTGAAAAAAATAGTTCTTGAGCATCCTGCCATTGAAAGGACCTCCAAATAACTCAGTTCCATCCAGCTCTTGCAAAAATAATGCATTGTTACCTCTAACTGAATGAATGATGTAAGGACCCTTCCATAAATTTTCAAATTTTCCATGCTTTCCTTTTTCCTCTCTCTCCTTGAATCCCACTTCAGCACTTTGTCTCCAATGTGAAAATCACTAGCCTTGGTCCTTCTGTCAAAGACCTTCTTGATGTTTTCTTTCACTGCTTGTGTTCTCTTATAAACTTCTTCCCTTGATTGCTGCAAATGAATGGTTTGGTTCAGCCTTCTTTGCATATAATTCTCTTCTAATTTCACCTCTTGGAGGAGCTTCATCACTAGAACTCCCAAGGATGTTGAGAAAACTACATCCATGCCATACACTAGTTGATAGGGAGATATACTGATTGATTTCTTGGTGGTTAGTTTATCAGCCCATAGTGCATGCACTAGTTTGCTATGCCATGCTTTTTGGTTTTCTTCCAGCAACTTCTTGAAGATGTTCACCAAGATTTTGTTAGAGGACTCAGCCAACCCATTACCTTGAGGGTAATAAGCTGTTGAATGTCCTAGTGTGATGTGGTATTTGTAGCAAAATTCCACCATTTTTTTAGAATTAAATGCAACAACATTATTGGTGATGATATTTCTTGGGCAACCAAACTGGGACAAGATGTTGGTTTCAAGGAATTTGATGATGACTAAATCAGTGGCATTCCTAGAAGGGATTGCTTCTATCCACTTGGTGAAATAGTACGTGGCAGTGAGGATCCATTGTGTTGGCCAGATGAGGTAGGGTGGATTTCTCCAATGAAGTCCAAACCCCATCGTTGAAAAGGAGCTTCAACACTGATAGGATGCAAAGGTAAAGGTAGAAGTTTTCTCTTGCCATCAAAGATTTGGCACTTATGGAAAGTCATCACTAGCTTGTGGGTATCAGGGAAAGGGGTGGGCCAATAGTAGCCAGCTTTAAGGATCTTTTTTGCAGTGGTTTTCCAGTAGAGGTGACCTCCACACTCTCCCTCATGCAACTCATGCATGATTCTATCTGAATCATCTTCAACAAACACTTAAGCAAGATACCAACATAATTTTTCCAATACAAAACTTTATCTATGATGCAGAAATTTAATGCCTTTTGTTTCAAGAATCTAGCTTTTGTTTTGGACATGGTAGGAGGAGCATTAAGATAAATAAGCACATATAAAATATCAACATACCAAGATGAATTCAGAAATAATTCTTCAATGGGTGGAGCTGCGAATTATTCCTGTTCTTCTAATGCATCAATCATATTCATGTCTAGTGCTTGAAAGTTTGATTCAACCATGAGTTTTATGAGTCCTTGTCCTTTAATCAGTTTAGTGGGTCTGATTTCCAAATCATATTCTAAGATAATAACAATCCATTTACCCCTTTTACCATCTGGGTCCTGATTTAAAATGTCTTTAACAATTGTATGTGGAACAAAAGCTATGATATGGGAATGCAAAATGTAAACTCTAAAATATTTCAAAGCTTTTACCAAGGCAAAGGCTTGTTTCTCCATGATATTAGATTTCAGAGGTGCATCCCTCAATGCTTTTCTGAAGAAAGCTACGGATTGTTCTCGTCCCATTATGTTCTTTTGAAGCAGTACGGCAGCAATAGTATGTTCTAATGCAAAGGAGAAAATGAAGAAATCTTTGGTAAAGTCGGGGCTGATTAGAACCGGTGTATGGGTGAGTGATTGTTTTACCAGTTCAAAGGATTGTTTTGCTTTCATGGTCCACTTGATTCCTACTCCTATTTTCAGCATGTTCGTGATGTCTCTTAGGAGTTTAGCAAGGTTTGGTATGAACCTCATTAGGAAGTTGATATTTCCAATGAAAGATTGCAACTTTTTAATGTTTCTAGGGTGAATGCTTTGTAATATACCTTCAATCCTTTTTGGGTCTATCTTAATCCCATATTTAGAAATGATGTGGCCTAAGAGTTTTCCTTCTTAAAGACCAAACAATGTTTTCTTAGGATTTAAAGATAGGTCACACTTCCTACATTTTTCAAAGACCTTTCTTAAGTGGACTAGGTGTTCTTTATCAATAGACAATGATGTCATCAAGGTATATGACTATGAAGTATCCTATGTCTTCGGAAAAAGCTATGTCCATGGCTCTTTGAAATGTATCCCCCACATTCATTAACCCAAAAGGAATTTTGACATACATGAAGGTTCCCCAAGGTGTAGTGAAGGCAGTTTTGTGTTGATCACTTGGGAGTACTAGTACCTGACTGTAACCTGAAAAGCCATCAAGTAATGATATTATTTTAGAACTGACCACCCTTTGCAGTATATGATCCATCTTGGGTAAAGGGTAGTTGTCTTTCAGGGAAGCCTTGCTCAAGTTTCTTCTATACATAGCCTAATCTCCCCGGTGTTCTTCCTAACTAACACAAGGTTTGAAACCCATTATGAATACTTGATTGGGACTATGTTCCCAACATCATACATATTTTTGATTTCTCTCTCAACTAGAGGGACTAGAACGAGGTTTATTCTTCTCAATTTTTTCTTGAAAGGTTTCTGATTTTATTTGAGAGGAATTTTATGTTGAATAATGCTTGTGTCATAGGACTTCAAGTCCTCATAACCCCATGCAAAAATATCTTTAAACTCTTTGAATAACTCAATATATTTCTGTTTTATGTGAGGAGGGAGAGTTTTGGGCAGCTTGATCATTTTGGGTTCTCCTAATCTGCCTATGTTGCAGTCTTCTACATCAACCTCGATGGTTTCCATTTTTGGATTCCTAGCAACATTGTTGAAGTCAAACAACTCTTCTAATGGGGCAAGACCTCTTGGTAATGAATTATCTTTGCATTTTAAACCTTAAGGTCTTTCTGATCCAAATATTCAAACAATTCAACATCAAGAGGATATTTTAGCATGTTTATATCAGTAATATAAGGCAGCTCTGTTTTGTGGGCTTGTTTATCAGCAAGACAATATTCTTGATGTATTAAGTCTGATTTTGACAATTCAAACTTAGTTTTAGGCTACAAGAAGTCTTCAATCTATTTGTAATTTTTAAATACTTGAAAATAATTAATGTAGTCCGGGACTACTAGTTTGCACTTGACTTCTATTGTGTATTGTTCATTTGTATGAGGTGTTTGGAAAGTGCTGGCAGCAAAGGCAAGTTCATTAGAAAGGGTGTTTTGAGCTCTAGGAATGGAGGTAAGTTCATACTTCTCAAAAGTTTTCAGGAGGTCTAAGGCAACATTCCTATATTCTCTTAGCCTAGGATTTTTGGCTGAATACTCTCCTTTGATTTGTCTAATGATTAGCTTAGAATCTCCTAGAATAGAAATTTTCTTAGCTCCTATGTCTTTTAGCAAATGTAAACCAAGGAGAAGAGCCTCATACTATGAAATATTGTTAGTGCGTTGAAAATCTAGTTTGTAGGAGTGACCCTCATTTGTGTTGTGTATCCAAACACCAACTCCTAAACCAAGTTTTTCACAAGAGCCATAAAAGCTCATGTTCCAAAGTGTTTCAAGTTTGGATTCATCATTATGTTGTTGTTCAGGGCTGCTAGAGTTTTGGCTGTCATTTTCTTCAGTTGGTGATTGATTTGACTGTTATGGTAGGCCTAGCTCTTTCTCATTTTAATTTACTTGTTCATTAATGTCATCTTCATTGTAAAATATAAATGAGTCAAGGTCTGAGTGGATGGAATAGAGAGGCGTTTTGTTTGGCCTATCTTGGCTGCTTACCATGTATTTCATGTGAGTTTCCCGGTACAATCTCCTTGTTTGGTTAAAAACCGAGATGGTAGCATATGACATGTCCATTTGGATATTCCCTTGAAGTTTGGATTCCCATGATCCAGATAAAAGCATGCCATACTTTGGGGGAATGTTAGCAACTACTATGTCCATGACTAGGCTCTTGGTCGGTATTTGTGCAAGAGTGACACACATATCCTTGATTAGACCCAAAAATTTGACTCTACGTGAATCAAAAGAGTACAAGTCTTTATAAGGTTTGGTTATTTCGAGGCCCAACCTTTCCATCACTACCTTAGGCATAAGATTGTGTGAAGCACTAGAGTCTAGCACAACATTGTGCAAGATTTTTTCATGTATGTTTAAGCTAACATAGAAGGGAGGTACAACTCCTTGAATTTTTCCCTCCACCTCAGGTCCAAACAAAAGCTCAGGCTTGTCGTCAGTCAAGTTTAGAGTGTTGGTGTCATTTCCTATGTTCAGAACTTTCAAAACGTGGGACCTATGCACATCTTTAGTTACTAGTTCAGTAAGAGGTATGGTTATCTTGGTCTTGGAAATCTCTCCCTCAAAACTGAAAGGTATTTATTTTTTTAAAATATTTACATCAGTTTTATCATCCATGATTTTTTCTGTAATTTTAGTTTGCTGATTCTGATTTGGAGCCTTAGTCAAAATAGTTTTTTAGGGCCACTAGTTGATGTAATAGGGCAGCTAGGGTCACCATTTTGTTGGCTAGTTTTGTCCTTGTTTTGGTCAGGTTTCTTAGCCATGTTGTTTGTGTTTTCTGCTGTCCTCTTAGGAGTGTTTTCAGGGGTCTTCCTAACAACATTGTCTAATTTGTTTTTCTTGGAGGCATCTTGGTTTTTCTTGTTAGTCATAAGTATTTTTTGCATGTTTTGATGACTAGATTCCTTGGCTGAATTTTCTAGAAGCTAATCTCACAAATGTCAATTTGTCATCTAAAAAACACCTCAAACAATTTTTGTCTTCCTACCCCTCTCTTTCATACTGTGATGAAAGTGGTCTTCAATTTAGAGTCCTGGTTTAAAATAGAAAACCTACCCTATCTATAGATGTCATAAGCCTAATACCTCTGCTTTCAAAATCCCCTGTTTCCACATGGCTCCCTGTCAAGCATTGGACGAAGTTCTCTACCCCTTTCTCATTGTTTATTTTTTCATATAATGACCTAACTATGTTCAAGAAATCCTTCAGAAATTACGACAAAGCCTCTAGGTCTAGGTGGTGGTGTTTAGGGAAAATACCTTGAGAAAACTATCTCCAAGTCAAAAAACCTGTTTGCAATATCAGTCAGCCATCATTTGTTTCCTATTCTGCAAAACAACACACTGATTCAGCCTTAGGTCATACACCACTAACAGGTTACTTGTTTTCATTCTAGCAAGACTCAGGAATGTTCAAATCAAGAAAAGAGAAGAAGTTTCCTTGTCTGAAGAAATAGGATTAGATCAGGCATGATCCCCATGAAACACTAAAGAAGTCCTCCAAAGTTCAAAAGCATCTATTTTTACATCTATGTAGGGGTGTAATTGAGTGATGATCAGTGTGAAAATGGGAGAAAAGTAACAAACTTAACAAGTTTCTCATACTGAAAATAGTTTTCCATCAAGAATCAGATGGAGAGCAGTAAGTAAAGAAAAACAAATGTACATGGTTTAAATCCAAACGGTGCCTGAAGACAGTGGTCATTTCGTCAAGATCAATAAATACAAAGGACTAAGTGATGCTCAACACTCCATGATTAACTCCAAAGTTATCACTACCCAAGTTCTTAGAAGGGTGACCTAGCATTACAAGTTTCTCTGTTTCAAGAAGAAGGACAATATTTGACAAGAAGAGCTCCAAAGAAAGTTAGGCAACCATGATGAGAGTATAAGAAGGACAATTGCTTCTTATACCTTATCATGAACTAAACTTTGAAAGACTGTCACAAACAATTCCACTACCCCTGAAAACATAGTCAAGGGAAAGAGTTAGTTCAAATATGTCTAGCAGTAAGTGCTCCCCATGTACCAATCACATTGTTTACTCCCTAAAGAAACTTCACAGTGATATGGTACAAAGAAAAGACATATATTACAGAACAAGGCACAGTGTTGAGATGGATGAAGTTTCTATGTTTAATAGGACCTTATTCAAAATGAGCAGAGGGTCATAATTTTTTTTTTATGGCCTCCTTCACAAATAAGCAGAGGGCCAGGTCTCCAAGTATTAACACTGTGTTTAAGAAAAATTGTCAGTGATGGGAAGATTTGAGAGATAGTGTGTTTGAAAGAGTGCATTCACTGACAAACCAAGGCTACAATTCTGATTAAAGCAAACTCATCTAAATGGTAAAGGAGGTAGACAAAGCTCTGTTTAAAAGTGACTTCTGCAACTGATAGAAAAATAAATTCACACAGATGGCAAACACACAGCTTGTTTCAAGGAAACTGTTAAAATGCACACAATTTTTTTTGCATTATATCTATCAGTGATAAATATGCAAAGGAAAAAAACACAAGTTTTCAAGAAGATTCATTCAGTAACAAGAAAAGGGCATAGCACAGTTCAACACATTTTGTTTTGACAAGTCTTCAACAAAAGCACAAAGTTGCTTTTCAATGCAAAAGCTAAAAGGAAAAAAGGAGACTTTTTCAAATCAATAGAAGGGGAAAACATGTTTTAAAAACCATCATAAAGAATAGGGGACTCGATCAAAATGTTTCATAGGTCATTGTGCAAATGCTTAGCAAGGGAGAAATAAAATTTTAAATGCCTTGGCGGTTTTATTAAGCACGCGACGTGCCTGAAAACTGTTGCAACGTGCCTGTAGGTGTCTGCAGAAGATTTTTGCATTGGGCGTGACACGCCTGTCGCTGCACGCGACACGCCTATGAGACCGCCCGACGCCTAGCTTGAAACGTGACGCGTTTGCTCGGGCCACTTCTGAAAGGCCCACCGCCCGGCATTCAGTCACCAACACGTGACACATTTTTCCCCGGGCCACCTCTGAACGGAGTTTTGAACGCCCGGGCCCATGCTAAAGGGAGGTGGCTGCCATCCTCATAAACCCTCAAAATTTCCAAAAAATAGACTTTTGCGCAGGGAATTCATCTCCAAAAGAAGCTAACACGTTTTCAAGAGGTATTTCTTGTTTTCCTCACCTAAGTCTTTGATTTTAAAGGTCTTAGAATCAAAATTATTAAGAAAAAGACACAGTCTATCAAAGGGGAAAAAACAGTTTGTTCTCAAAACTATCATGTTTAATAAGAGACAAAAAGACAGGTTGTTGAAGAAGGAAGCCTATTTACAGTTTAAAGACCTGTTTCAAATGAATAGATGAAAGAGGACATAGCCTCATAAAGGAAAAATACAGATTCGTTTTGAAGGTATTTCCAATCAGTAACAAGGAAAAAACATAGTTCTTGAGAAGGGAACTTATTTTCATTGAAAAAGGAAACTTGTTTGCTAGCTAAGAAAGAAATACAATACTTAAAGAAGAGATCTATTTTTAGTTCATTTAAAAGACCTTTTTGATAAGAGAGTGAAGGAAAGTCTAAACAATTATGCCTCCAAAGAAGGTCAACAAAGGGGGGTATCACAATAGATTCGAACCTATAACTGTGAAAGAGTTAAATGATTCCCCTTCAGTCCTTTTCAATTTTCATGAGGTAGGGTGCCTTGCCTTTTACCAAAAGGTCCTAGAAGTCACCAATCACCCTTCCTTGACACAGTTGTTTGCCTTGAGGCTGCAAGGAGAACATGTTCACATAGCAGGCCTTGATTTTGTTCTCACTCCTAGTTCAGTTTCAAAGGCCACCAAGATTCTCTATCTTGGTGAGAAATGGTTCAAACAAACCTATTTGCACCTAGACCACTACAAACCCTTCTTGAAACCAGCTTACCAAAATGAATGCAAAGCTATTTTCCCCTTTTCTCATCTGTTGAACAGTTATGCGTCCCCTATGAAAACCATCATGAGATATTTCACATGTTAGGGGAGATATTCTCGAGTTTATTCCTATCATGTCATACTTTTGATGCATTTCACTCGGACTTAGCTGCTGAATCTCCCTTTCTTCCTCTGCAAAAGCATATACAAGATGTCCTCCCTTGTCCAAAAGAGACTTCCTGCTCAGCAAAAGGCTAGTCTTTTCCATCATTCTCTCATCAAACTCATCATCCTTCACCAGCTTGAAAAGAAAGGAGTTTCTTGGGAGACTTTCATTTCTCATTCGGATTTTACTACTGCCTCTTCATCTCATGGCCCATCTCATATGTCCTCCTCACCCTCCACTCACTATGTCTCCCCTTCACCTAGTCAATATACCCCTCAAAAGCAAACATCACCCATGATTGATAGTGAAAAAGAGCAGTCTTATGAAAGCAGGCATGAAGTTAGTGATGATGAGGAACATAGTGATACTCAGCAAAGTAGTGAGCATGAACCAAGTGACAAACCACAAAACAGTGACCATGAGTATACTAGTGATGGTGAAGTCAGTGGCACTTAACAAAGTAGTGAGGATGAAGAAAAAAGCAACCCTAAGCAGAGCAGTGAAAATGAGCATGGGGACAGCCCACATACAGCTAGTGAGGATGAAGCACAAACTGAAGATCAACAGGGTAGTGATGATGAAGAGCAAAGGGAAGAGGTTCAAATCAGTGATGAGAAACAGAGTGACAGTCAGCATGAAAGCAATCAAAGTGGTAGTAAGCATAGTGACAATTCTCAAGCGAGCAGTAATAATGAGGAGCACAACAGTCCTCAACAAAGTCATGAAACCAATCAAAGGGACAGTGAAAAAAGCGCCTCCCAACAAAGTAGTGACCATGGTGGCAGCCCACACACAGAGTCTAAGAAAAACAATGAAGATGATGGCAACTTGAAAAATGAGAATGAAGACAGTCATGATGGAAGTAGATCATGTGAAAAAAATGAAAACAGTAAGCATGGTAAAGGCAACACACAAGAATAAGTTCAATACAGTGATGGTAAGGTTGGCAGCCTAGAAAAATTTCAAAATAGTGAGGGAGGTGACAGCATGCAAAATGATAAATAAAACTGTCATAATGAAGGCAACCCTCAACAAATTCAAGACAGTAAGGAGGGTAAACAAGGCAATCCACAAACAGGCAGTGAAGATAGTCAAGCAGCAAAAAGAGACGATAAAGCTGACAGCCCTAAAAAACATACTCTAAACAACACTGATGAGGTTGAAGGCAACATATATCAAGAGGTTCAAAATAGTGATAAAGGTGAAGGTGGCAGCCCCAAACAAACTCAAAACAATGAGGAAAATAGTGAACAGGGCAGCAAAGCAAGTGATGATGGAGGTAGCAGTGTAAAGGATCAAGTTGAACAAGTGCTAGTGATAAAACCTCCTTTATCTTCTCCTCAACACAACCAAGAACATGTGCTTGCTGCCTCTCCTAGGCAAGGGGCCATGATTCATTCGTCAAAAGCACCAAAGGCTAAAAACACCAAATCTGTAAAGAAGAAAATCACTCCAGCAGTGACTAGTAATGTCACTAGGGCGCTAAGGAGTAGAGGCAAACTGCATAAGAAGAGTATTGTTGAATTTCCAAAGAAAAAAAGAGCAAAGAAGTCTATCCAAAGCAAGGGCAAAGAAAAAGTTGAATAGCAGGAGAGTAGCCATGAACAAGAAATAGAGTTTGACATCATACAAATAGACAATGATGCTGGAGATGATGAAGCGAGAATCCTTGAGTCACTTTTGCAAAACAGAGAAGCTCAAATCGAAGACTTAGAAATTGATCTAGAAAGGTCGAAGGACCTCATACACTTTCTACAAATGCAAAATAAACAAATGAGTGGGCAAATGGAAATTTATGAGGCCCAGGCATTAAAATACCAAAGGGAAGCATACAAAGCACAAGTCAAGCTTGAAGAGTATATGGGCGAATTTGATGATATTGAGGAAGAAGAGTAGCCAGTAAGTAAAAGGCCTAGGACTATGGGTCTTAGGAAAGCTTTGGAGAAACAGAGGGAAGAAGAAGCAGCCCTTGTTCGATCATATCCTCTCACACAATTGCTTTCCCAAGAGATAGAAAATGATAAAGAATCATGGCTTGAAAGAGCCAACAAGCATTCGGAGGAAGAACTAGACAAGGAAAACAAAGACTTGGGTTTGCAAAGGAAGATGACCGGGAATTACAAGAAATTGAATCAATTTGCCCGAAGAAAACTCAAAATTGCTCAAGAAAGGCTCAAAACTGCCCAAAGGAGGCGCCCAGTGAAAAAAGGGGAAAAAGACATATCTAGGCTTGAAATCTTGGCTTTAGCTTCCGTGCATGCTTCTAAGAACCCATAAGGGGTTTTCTCGCCAAAATTGAGCAAATTTTGACATGATCTTGTTTTTTTTTTTTGTTTTTTGGCCCTAATTGCACATTTTTCTAGGCGCTGCCATGTTTTCTAGGCGCATCCTAAGCTCATGAAAGTCATTTTGTTGGATGTATTAAATTTGGGGGCATCTACTCACAAATTTTCAGATC